>JAMPIV010016279.1:0-631549 GCA_024509875.1 Oreohelix idahoensis
CCCTTTATTACTTGTACAGAGACAGGTGTCCCTCGCCATTCAGGCAAATACTCTCCGATTTCGGAGGTACCCATTGCAGCTGGGTCGGCTCAGGAGCCGCCAATCCCTGGTCGACGACACTCCTTCAAATGTCCTCGCCAGGTCTCGAGTTAATCCAGTCCAATTCCCGGTCGACGAAAAATCCTCAAATGCCGTCGCCCGGGTTTGATCCTGAATCACCCGGTCGCCAGAGCGGTGTTGTAACCACTACGCTAGCGCGGCTCCCTTTGTACGTGATGTTGTCTATGTGTAGTGGAAAAATACTGGACCCTACAAGTTTTGCGACTGTCTTTTCATTCCAGGTTTTGTCCTGGTATTACCACAAAGTCCTGAGACATCTACTTGAGAGGAACTCTGATGGTGTACATTTCTTAATATATGTAGAGCCAAAACCATGTTTCCAAGCCTGGAGTTTTCAGATTCTGTGCGAACCCGGCAATGAATGGATGCAACTCAGTGATTACAACAGATAAGTGCACTCATAGTGCCACTGTCAAGAATAATCCATCCACAAATACGAAAAGAAAGAAGACAAAGATAATAAAGACAAAAAGTCACAAATCTTCTAATAAAGAACTTTAAATGTACGACAAATATAAAAATGATGACTCACTAAGGACAATATTTTCAACTACTAATACTTTACACGCCAGTGACATTGCGATTAAGAGTTTGTACGAGTGAAATTAATATTACCTATATATATAATCATTATATTGAACCTTATGAAGAAGCACCTTCCATATTTTATTTATTTAATTGTGTAAATACCTTTTGACTTCATTTCAAATTTTCCTATCCAAAAGAGAACAGGTATAGGAATAATAAATTGTAAATATTATCATACAGTCTTACTTAATTATTTTTAATTAAGTTAATGTTCCATATATATATATTTATTTCAAATTGTACCACACAAACAAATAATATAACCATTACTCATTGTGGGATCTGGAGAGGTAGCAGATGATCTTCACTATCATCAACATTTTCCTATCCATCTTTAATTTTAATAATATCTGAACCTCTCGCGACAAACACTATTGACCACTGCGTTGTAACGATTACAAAAACGAACGCAATTCATGTCAACACGTGCATTTGATACTGTAAAGAACATTTGAGGCTGGTTTTTATATACCCTAGCACCAAATTTTACTTTCAAACTCATAAAAACGCGCCCTCGGATAGCTATGCGTTTCTGTTTTTGAACAGTATAATATCTTCTTTCCCCCTCCACTCAGTCCAAATAGAGTAAATCACAACCAAGTGTGAATGTATTTGTGTGTGACCTCCCCTTTTCAAGAAACAAACAATAAAAATTTAAAAAATGCAAAAACCAACAACACAAAACAAACAACAAAGTAAAGTCTCTCACAACTGCCCTGGTGTTAACAAGGTGAAAAGTGGTAGAAAGCCTGGGGGTATCCAAGATTACATCAAATTCACCATTTATCTGCCATCATCCACACGAGCACGCCATCAGACTACACCATCATTGACCCTTATATATTAAGTTTAGTTCTGGTTATAAACTGTTTTACTATATTGTGCAATTCTCTAGGTCTATTTTTTTTCTCAACACCTGTTCCACAATTTTGGATGAATTGCATGCCTGTAAATAATCTTATATTGGTTTTCTCTGTTGTTCATACTTCCTACGTTTTAGTAGGAAATGCTCTATATTATTTTTTCTAGAAACTCAGCACAGTAAGGTTCTTCTGTTCTAAAATAGCCCATTCCTAGTTGCAGACGTATAAGCACAATTGTGATTGTCCCTATGACAGTACTATCTCTTGAACAAGTGACGGTATAAGTGGCCTGAAGTCATATATATAAAACATTAAAAGTTGATTTAATCATTTTGAATGTACTACATCCGTATGTGTCAGACAATTTCTTAAATACACTTAAACAGAGCTATACAATCATAATAAGAGAAATTTCGCTGAATTAACTCAGCTGTGGGATTGAATAAGCTAACTAATTATAAGATAACCCTATCCTTCACTAGGCGAAATTTCGGTGGCTTATAACGGCTAATATGACGTATTTATTATTTACAATTGTCGGATGGGGGGGACCTCTTCTGATGATCAGATTGCTTCCTGTTGTATCGCCCTGTAAAGAGTTTCCTATCTTAATGTTTATTTGTCTCTTGGGCCCAACCGGTTCACGAAGGAACTTGGGACTTGTAAGCCACGAAGAAAGACACCATTAATCCTTCACTGAATGAAAAAAAGAGGACCGAACTAGCCCAAAAATCGAAGACCCAAAGTAATAATAAGAACGCAGGCCGCTGGTTTTGATCAGGTACTATATTAGGAAGAAAAGAACATTTATGAAAGAAAATGCTACTATCCTATCCACACGTAAGTTACCGCTATGGCATGTCGGGAAAAAGGGTATGCGCCCTCCCCCGTTACTGCCGGCGAGAAAACGAACAGCGCGCAAAGTCAATTATTATTTAATTTATTCATACGCGCACTTTAACAAAAATCGCCTGTCACTACTAGCTATTTGATTTTCGGCGTCTGTTGTTTTGTCACATGATATTAACACTATTCACTTATATAGTTTCACACAATGAAATATAATGCGAATTCTATTCTGTCACTCATCCGTTACGCGTAATACTCCCAGTCAGCTACGCGTTATGTTATTTCTCTAGTTTTAAACGCTAGGGAATTACAGTGAATTAAAATGATAAACGTAACACATTTTAACACTTAGCACAATTTCTATTACCACAAATCAGAAAATGAAATCCACACGAGACTATTTAACACATTTAGCGAAGAAATGGTTCTGGTCTGGCGTGTTTAGATTATCCAAAATTTTCTGAGCGACTCTGATAACTGAATTGGAGAGAACGAGTATATATGCAGATCACGGGGTTGTTATCACTAGAAGATGTTATAATTCACACATTCTGCATAGCAGAGAAATCAGGAAACTGCGTTTCTCGGATCAAAGGTTTATTCGTACATTCTACTCAGCGATGCTGACCGACATCAGAAGACTTGGCCGTGCAACGGGCCTCTTTTAGATTTCGTTCCCTTTCGCAGATCAAACAATTTACCGCCCCCTGAACGTACAACCATCAAAGGTGGTCGGGAAAATAGTATCGCCTCTGTATCTCTTCACACAGTCCGTTATTTCCACGTGCATCTGTTTAATGACCGATAATTGGCAGATCGGCTCGCGTGAGAAACTCAGGTAAGCAAACGTGATTCGCTCCCCTGTTAAGACTGGCAGATTGCGAAAAGTTGGTAAACAACTCTGTTGTTATGTTCCCAGAAAAAGGGTGTGGATTCAAAGGTGAGTCATACAAACAGAAAATTGCGTGGTTTGGCTTGGCAAATGGTAGACACTAAATGGGAAAGCAAAGACTGTCAGATTACTGTAAGCTGTATTTCCATTATACGTCACAAAGTGTTTAAAATGGAGTTCTGTTATCACTAATACATCAAGATCTTTGGTGAGATGTATCTAGTCGTCTAGTTATCTGTATGGACAAGAAGTGGAATCGCTCAGTGTCTAGTGTGAAGAAATAGATCATATTGAGAACAATGGGCACCCTTCCTGACATGGACTGGCTGCCTACGGTATTTCGTCTTCTGCATATTATCTGCCATTCTATGTTGACTATTTATTGGTGGAGCTGCGTGCCGTCCTAAATAAAGTATATATCGTCCATTTAGTCCATTGTGACTCAAATCATTCTGAGTGGTGTGGGCTGGTTGCAGTGTCTGAGAGATTTATTACCCTAGACGTCATCTTGGCCCCAGGAACCATCCTGTTATTATATATTAACATTCGCATCTAAAGAGACACGTAACAGCAGCAAAACAGAAGTCCTTGGAAGAATTTGGAGACAAGCTAGAAAAAGATGCGCAAGAAAACCAGAAATTGTTCTATAAGACCCTAAAGAATATGAGGAAGGAAAAACAATGTCCTCTCAAATTTATATAGGACAAGCAAGGCAAATTGCTTACTGCCCCGAAGGAAGTAATGGAAAGAATATTTCTCAGAACTCCTGGATGGTGAGCATGGTAAAGCATCAGAAATGATAACCACTAGCACATAAGAAAAAAACCAATGATGGTGAAGATGACATAAAGATGGAAGAACTGAAGGCAGCACAGGAGAAAAATCAAGATGGGCAAAGCAGCAGGGCATGATGGTATAACACCAGAAATGGTTAAGTACATGGGAGCATCAGGCGACCTATTACTCTTAAGGGTCTTACAGTCAGCATGATGCAACAAGACCATACCAAAGGATTGGGAGATTGCCATCATAACACCAATTTTCAAAAAGGGTGACGATCGACAATGAGGAAACTATAGAGGCATATCCCTTCTCAGTGTCCCTGGTAAAATCTTCTCTAGAATCCTGGAGCAGAGACTCCGACGTCTAGCTGAGCCACAATTGGATGAGGTCCAGTGCGGATTCCGAGCAAACCGAAGTACTCAAGACCTAATCTTCACACTCAGACAGCTGAGTAAAAAGGCCCTTGAGTATAAGAGTGAGATGCATCTTTGTTTCATAGATCTGGAAAAGGCGTTTGACAGGGTCCCCTGGAGCAAACTTTGGGACTGTTTGGCACGGAAGAACATTCCAGCACCTCTGATTCATGCTATACAGAGCTTCTACAAGTCTTGCAGAAATTATGTGAGGACAGCAAACCATAAGTCAGAAGAGTTCAGGAACACCACTGGTGTAAGACAAGGTGATATCCGGTCACCTTATCTTTTCATACTCCCCATGGACGATGTCATCAAGGCATGTAAGGAGAGAACAAGAAAGTATTCAGTGGGGTACTGGAAGATGAGACATGTATGTATTTCAGAGCTGGCATTTGCTGATGATGTTGCACTGATTGCTAAATCAGAGGCACATCTCCAATCCAACCTGCAAGTCTGGAAGGAAGCGCTGGAGAAGAGAGAGATGGTCATAAGCAGCTTTAAAACAAAATCCATGGTGATATCACGAGAAGAAAGAAGACATCAGATTAAGCTGGGAGAACAGGTCCTGGAGCAGGTCGACCACTTTAAATACCTCGGAGCTATTATAGACATAAAGGGAGGCGTCATAGAAGAGTTGGCCATTCGAAAAGCAGCGGCTCGGAGACTTTTTCAGGCCATAAATCGAGGATTCCTCAGCAAGATAGAGGTTGGTAAGAAAACGAAGATGGCTGTATACCGCTCCACCTATGTCCCAATCTTGACATATGGATGCGAGTCATGGGCAATGACTACAACCCACAAAAGCCAGATCCAAACCTCAGAAATGAGGTATCTGAGGAAGGTGGTTGAAGTAACAAGAAGAGACATGGTCCGCAACCAGACGATATGTCAAGGCCTAAAATGCCACACCCTGCAGACCCAAGAAGAACAGTCCCAACTAAGATGGTTTGGCCAAGTCTGCAGAATGGGAGAAGATCGGCTACCACGACAAACATGGGAAACAAAGAGCCAGGGATCCAGACCTCTAGGACGACCCAGAGTCCGCTGGGAGGACAACATTAGACAATCTTTGAAGGACAGAGGACTAGAATGGAACCAGGCCAGGAGGAAGACAGCCGAAAGGATAGTCTGGCGCTCTCTCTTCCAAACCGCTACACCTCACGGTAGAAGGGGAACGACTAAGTATGTAAGTCATTATATCAATCGAGCAAAACATTGCTTTGTCAGTAGATGTCAATATAAATCTAAGAAAGGCGGAAATAGTGCGACTGATGTCAACTGTGTGCAGCGATCTGTTATCTTACTTTATGTGTAATCGTCAGTTATAAATTTATAAACGGACTGACATTTTTCTAAACTTATGTTTATTTGATATTAACAGCCAGCGACGGGTGTGGTGCAGGGGCAGCATCAGAGGCCGTTAGCTCTGGGAGGCCATTTTTTATATATACAGTACTTTGCAAAAAAAATGGCAGTCATATTTTCGCAACGCAGCACACTCATAGAAGGAAATAATAATAAAAACTGTATGTCCATAGGAAGATTGGTATCTGCCCTATCTATTAACAGTGGTGTCAGTACAATATAATGTTGCCTTCTCCAGCAAGGCAAGCCTGGATGCGGCGAGGCATACTTCCCATAAATGTTTGTAGGTAATTGTGAGTCAGGCTGTCCCAGTATTTTTCAGCTACCTTCTTCAATTGTTCAACGTCTCTGAGTCCACTCTTTTTCAAATGATTCTTGAGTAGTGCCCAAACGTTTCCAATTGGGTTTAGATCGGGACTGTTGCTGGGCCACTTCAGCACTATCACATTCTTCTCTTGCAGCTATGCTTTGGTGGTATGAGCTGTATGATTTGGGTCATTGTCATGTTGAAATGTGCACCCATCCGGGTACATGACCTGCATAAATGGCAGAAGGTGTCCCTCTAGTATGTCGATGTACCTTTCTTTCGTGAGAATTCCTGTGAAAACACACAGTGGGGTGGCACCTCTTGCTGACACCCCTCCCCAAAGATGGAATTTCTAGGTATGTTTCGGTCGCTGGTACACAGGCGTTACAGAGCCTTTCGTCCAAATATTTATTTGAGCAGGATAAGACCAAACAGAACATTCATCTGAAAAAAATCACATTGTCCCATGACAAATTTTGGTGTTCGTGGCACCAGTTCAAGCGCATCTGTTTGTGAGTCTATGTGAGCAATGGTGACGAAATTACCCGCTCTTGTGTGTAATTCATCCTGTGTAGCTCCCGTTTGACAGTAGCATTAGATACCTCTGGGCTTCCCAACTCGATCATGCCCTGCCGTATGTTTTCTACACTCTTCATTGGCCCAGCCCGAACGATTTGGGCGAGACGCCAATAGTCCTTTGTGTCCAAAATTCTTGGCCTCCCACTACCTTCTTTTCGCTCGATTCCATTACCTGCTTTTAATTTACTCACAACTCTGTAGACAGTCCGCTCAGGAATGTTCGAGGTTTTAGAAATGTTGGAACATGTTTGATTTCCTTCATTCCAAAGCTGTGAAATTAACATACACTTTGACTTTGCATCCATTTTCTTCCACTAGCATTAGAAATTGTCGTCTGCTCCATTATCAAGGGACGTTACTCTAAGCTAATATTTTTTTTACTTTTGGTAGTGTTTGCTCACTTCAGTGGAGTGCAAATTTGGGGCAGAACATGCACATTTAATTAGATTTCAGCTTATTTAGCTGAGCAATATGACTGCCATTTTTTTTTGCAAAGTACTGTATATATTTTTTAAATGCTACGCTCAACCCCTGATGGGTTATAATTAGAAAATTACTTATAAGAACAAAAGGCGTAACCAGTAGGTGAGATGCCATATCGGTGGGCAAAAGTTATACTTGCGAAGGTGGTTCGGAGTGGCTAAGAGGTATAGCGTCTTCCTCGAGTGCTAGAGGTACCGGGTTCGATTCCCAGTTGAGTGAAAATAATTTATGGAAACATTTTGTTTAAGAACCAGCCATCCTAATGATGTCATCTCTCCCCCCCCCCCCACCCTCCGGTCTCCTGGGTAGTGAGATCGGATGCCTAGCCTTCTCGGAAAAGGGCGCAAAAATAGGAGGTCCCGTGTGCAAGTTGCGCACGTTAAAAATCCCATGGCAGTTGGAAATCGTAAATAGTAGGCCTATAAGGCCGCTGCCCTGGCAAAATTTAAAAATTAGAAACCTACCCACAAGTAAAATATTTATAGAATGTGTGATTTCTATATACACACAGGTGGATTCTCGCCGGTGCACTGTGCTGAGATCCTCCTTGTGTGATCTAAGGGAGGAGATCGATGCACTAATGGAGTATCCGGTGTGCAATGAAGATAGTCCTTAAAGCCAAACCTATAATTGCGAAGGCTTCCCACCCAAACAACGACCCTAACCCCAACTGACATTAGCAGTCGCCCTGCGAATGCTCACGGAACAGGTGACCACAGTAGAACACTGCTAGAGAATCACCCTCAGACGTTGAATGACAAAAAAACAAACAATAACACACAAAAAAGTACCTCAATAATTTGGTCCTGTTTTAGTATATTCTGTGCAAAACATCTGGCAGGTACATATCAACTTCCGCTACCTTTCTAAGGGGAGGCTATTAATGAAGATCATGAGGAACACGGACCTGATGATGAACTATCAAGCTGAAAATTGTGAATACTTTAATATTGGCAGTCGCATACGTATAGTGGATTGTCACAAAGAAATATACACAGGCACTGTTAGATCATTTGACTACAACACTAAAATTCTTTCAATTGGTAGGCATTCTGTGATCGTTATAATGATGAATAATAAAATATTGTAACCTAACAAACTTCTTGTGCCAGCTGTCATTTCTTACTTGGGCCCTTGGGTTGAAATGAATAAAAGTGGGACGTGTTCTTCGATGTCATCCAAATAAGTCGCCCACGTCGTTAGGATTAAATGTAGAATTAGGTTTATGATTCCCAAACCTATCCCTTACCCCTTATTACTGCGCTTCTGAATTTTTGTTAATGAGGCCCAATCCAACACACGGCCCACTATTCTTCATTTTAACTGGGCCCGTGTATAGGACTGGAGGCTGCCATGTTGGGTAAAAAAACGCAGCGTTGCCCTTCTAGTTGTATTTTTGTTTTTTTATTGGCTTCAATGTTTGTCGGCCGTTATTAATTTTTACAAAGCTTCAAACAGGTTGGTGTTAAGTTTAGGCTAGCTGTTCGACAAAGCTAGCTCTAATTTTTTTTTTCCGTACGCCCGCTAATACTCGAGGCGAAATCTCAGGTTATTATTAATGTCTAACCTGACATTGATTTTACGTGAGTATCCCTTTTTTTTCTTGTACAGAGACAGGTGTCCCTCGCCATTCAGGCAGATACTCGCCGGTTTCGGAGGTACCCATAGAGCTGGGTCGGCTCAGGAGCCGCCAATCCCTGGTCGACGACACTCCTTCAAATGATCTCGCCAGGTCTCGAGTTAATCCAGTCCAAATCCCGGTGGACGAAAAATCCTCAAATGCCGTCGCCCGGGTTTGATCCTGGATCACCTGGTCGCCAGAGAGGTGTGGTAACCACTACGCTAGCGCGGCTCCTGCTAGCTCTAATGTAAATATGGATAATCAGTCTGGCAACATTGCAAGCCTTGTCTACTGTCCTTGTCATCTACCCTTACTTGTTTTAATCTGAAGTGGTCATAGTTTTGAATCATCGACCCATATCATATATATTCATTTTAGTTGATGAAGGGGATAATAGACTGGTGGCCGCCATGTTGGTTTTTTTTTCTTCATTCATTTATCTACTTTTTCAGTTTAAATGAAGAACATTGGGATGTGTCATTCGAATACGTCACCCACATCATTAGAGTTAGGGCTAGGATTCATAACTCTTATTACTGCATCTCTGAATTTTTATTGAAGCCTTATGGAAAACATGTCCCACTATTTTTTATTTCAACCACTTTTTTTGCTAGTGTAAAAATAAATGACACTGTAGTACAGTTTGCGTTCATTGTACTGTGTCTGGTTGTGCTATTTTTATGAACAGACATTTTGTCCCTTCTTTATATGGTTGTCACAGAATACTGGGAAAGGTCCAAATTTCACCAAAATGGCTGTACATAAGCAGCCAAACTCCTAATTCATGACTGCTCGAGTTTTTTTGTGTGTGTATGTCAATAATTATTTTTGAAAAAGCTTGGCAGAGGTTTAGGGTTCAGATTAGCATTAGCTGTTATTGTTCTGAGATTCATAGCTGTTCATTATTTGCAAAAAAGAAGAATGAGAAGAAGACTTGTGCTGGATAGAAACCTCTTGTGCTGGATAGAACAAACTGAAGAAACCTCTTGTGCTGGATAGAACAAACTGAAGAAACCTCTTGTGCTGGATAGAACAAACTGAAGAAACCTCTTGTGCTGGATAGAACAAACTGAAGAAACCTCTTGTGCTGGATAGAACAAACTGAAGAAACCTCTTGTGCTGGATAGAACAAACTGAAGAAACCTCTTGTGCTGGATAGAACAAACTGAAGAAACCTCTTGTGCTGGATAGAACAAACTGAAGAAACATCTTGTGCTGGAATGAACAAACTGAAGAAACCTCTTGTGCTGGATAGAACAAACTGAAGAAACCTCTTGTGCTGGATAGAACAAACTGAAGAAACCTCTTGATAACATTACCAGGTCATTCTTGTTCTGGAATCCCCAGAATAGAGAAGCAGAGGTACACCAAAAAAAGCATATGGAGAAGAGAACTGGTGACAGAAATAAAGATGTTGAATAGATAGCAGGTAACATCAGGACATGGCTGAAGGGTCTGTGTTCCTTACGGAGCTGAAAGGTAATGCATAAATGAATAGGTCATTTTCAAAAAAGAAAAAATGCTGGAAAGAGGGTTAAGGTTGGTGATTTACTATTTATGGCTAGGCTGAGGATGCAGAGACAGAAAAAGTCACACGCTAACTTGAACCCTAAACTAACCATGTCTCCAGCTTTTTCAAGACTGAAGTGTGACAAACATTTAGGCTGTATGATTAAAAAAAACAACGGAATACCAATTTACCGCTTATTGCAGCATCTTTGTATTCTTAGTTTAGGGCCTGACATGGATGACTTGAGGATAACTTTTAAATGGAAATATGGCATGAGTCCCCATATTCTGTGATTCAACCCTTTTTTTCTCCATCTATATAATCCACATCACCAATTGTTGTGCTCTAAAAAATATGACAACCCATCATGTAAGACCCGCTATGTTCAGTAACGATTCTGCCCTTTACTCTAGCAGAGAAGCCCCATCCTGATTTCAGATCCATTAGTGTACACAATGGCATTGTCATGCCCAGCACAATCATTTATCAGCTGATCACTTTCCAGCTCTGCCCTCCCATTGGCCCAAGTTCTGCACTCTCTACCAAGGCTGATGATAACTTGCTAGTAGTTCGATCAGTTCTCACCTGATTTACTTCACTCTTCCTTTTTAATATATTTTCACCTGTAGTCACCTGTCTAAAAGTTGCCTCTTCCTGCACCATCCCCCTTTTTTTCTTGCTCCTTTGATATCATCTATGTTCCCAAGCAGGGGATGCCTATTTTCTTTGGTTACTTGCATAAAAGCTTTTGCCTGGGCCATCGCATCTTCTTCTTCCATCCTTAGCCAAAGACCGACCAAGCAGTCTGTGGCCATTACGCCTTGCGGCGTCTTAGGGCAACAAGAAATTATCCGTTGTTCCGTTACGCCTAAAGGCGTTTATTGGTACAACAGAACATTAATTGTTGTTTCCGTAATCAATGTGACTAGCAAGCGGTTGATCAATCTGCTGTGAAGGGGCCATCGCATATCTGGATCTAATTACCAACAATCCAAGCATGTGCCGTATTGTCACAATAGGGGTATGTAGCATACAGCCAAAGACTGCACACATCCCTTCATTTCGAATGCGTTCCTGTCATTCATATTGTGATTTTGATAGTGTGAGTATTCCCAGGCCATACTTGATTACACACATGACCAGCTGATGATACAGGAGAAACAGTAGTCTCTGCTCCTGGTGTGCTACTGCCGTTTTTAGGGCTGCCAGACCTTTCATGGACTTTTGTATGATACGATCAACATGGTACTTATATGATAGCCCATGATCGAATGTTACTCCAAGGTATTTCTACTTGTCTTGCCTTTTGATGTTTTCTCCTCTCTTCTGCTTGTTGTATGAGCTTCCTTTCACCCAATCTGAGGTGGCGCCTTAGATAGCATCGCGATTGGCAGCTTGATCCTCCCAGGCTGCTGGATTTATGTCCAGTGCCCTCATGTCTCTCTGGCACACATCTTTGAATCTCCTTTCATTTATGTGGTTAACCTTGTAAATGTTGTGAATGTCACACAAAGTTGAAAATAAAAATTACAATGAGCACCATAATTATAACCGAAGATTAGGTTGAACAGTTTAGACTCTCCTTAGATGGTGGATGAGCGGACGCAAATGAAGCTCACCTGATGCTGTTCCGCTCTCCAAGAACTGAGAAGAAGGTGCTACCGATGGATTGGACACACATTAAGGAAACTTGTTGCTAGCATTACATGACAGTTCTTGTTCTGGAATCGGGACCCAAAGATGCAGCAATAGAGAATGCAGTCAGCGACCCATAGACTGCTTGCATCAGGGTCAGCGAACCAGAGCTGACCAAGACCCTACTCCACCTCCACATGGTGGTCCTGGAAACAGGCTGCATCACTGCAGTCTGGCTGAGAGAGTAGGGATCGCAGAGGGAAGGCAAACCCGGTCCCAAAAAATGCCGTGCTGAAGTCGGATGTGTCGACCGAAAGGTGCAGATATCACAGCTCCGGCGTAAACAGACACAACGCAACCAACGTCCTTTTCAGGACGAACGAGGAAGAAGAAGAAGAAGAAGTTCTGGAA
Source organism: Oreohelix idahoensis (assembly GCA_024509875.1). Classification (NCBI taxonomy): domain Eukaryota; kingdom Metazoa; phylum Mollusca; class Gastropoda; order Stylommatophora; family Oreohelicidae; genus Oreohelix; species Oreohelix idahoensis. Next base: position 12,423 of record JAMPIV010016279.1, read on the forward strand.
TCCACAGGGCAAGAGAAATAGAGGCAGACGGATGATCACACGGAGAAGAGAACTGGTGACAGAAATGAAAATGGGGATGAAGATATGGAAAGACCATGAGCTGATGGCACACAACATGAGGACTTGGGATGTGTTTGTTGATGGCTTATGCTCGTTAGGACTTGGGATGTGTTTGTTGATGGCTTATGCTCGTTAGGACTTTGTAACTGTCTTTTTTCGTTCTTGAGGTGATCACTTGCACAAGACAGTAAACATCATGTTGTTAGATGTATGGTACTTGTAAGATGAATGTGCTGAGTGTGGGAGTAAATGGAGGCGCGAATGTGTTTAGGCTCGTATATATGTAGACAATGCAACCCATACACTCACATGCAGTAGTCAAGGATGCTTGGACACTGCTGGCACGTTTCAAAACATTTATTGACGGAAACACACAGTAGCATCAACAGGAACAGTCAGTGTAAACATGGTCATGATAACAGGAAATCGTTTGGTATACATCAGGCATTCAAAAGGCTTGTAAACATTCATATATGGATGCATGTCAGTAGTGTTATGTTCTTTTCATGTACTGTTCATAATGCCGCTTTTGGTATCTCTGACTGAACGCGTCAGATACCTTATTAACTCCGTCATACAAAAGACGAGCCCTTCACTCAAGTAATCCTATTACTAGGGCCGTCGTACACCTTGGCATGACACGCCAATCATGTCGGTACATGCCGTAGAATAGTTGCCATTACACAGACCTGACGATGACGTCAGCTGTGCATTCTTCATTAAGCAGGTTGCATGAATCATGCTTTAAATGTTTGTGTAGATATACCGCCAACCTGCAGTTTCCACCATATATAACTTCATCACTGGACTTCTGATCATATAAGACAAATAGTCTTGAATAGCTACCTTGAGCGCAAATATAAGTTCTGCTTTACAGGAATCGTGAACTGTTCTCACAGCTAGGTAAGCCTTTACCAAATTCTGTCACCGAATACATAATAATGGCAAAGTCGGTGTTACCTTGAAACGAATCCTCAGAACATAATAACAACACTGTCGTCCTTCCTGACGCACAGAGAATCAATGGGGAAAACTGACAACGCAGTCACTTCGAAGATTTTCCTCCCCGAAACTACAATGGACATACACGTCCTCAGAAGCCAGGACTTCACAACTCAACAAGACGGAAGTCTAATTTCGCGCTCTCCACTGCGCATCGCATATAGCCCAGAACTGTTTTACCTTTGACCCAAAAGGTCAAACACAATGAATGAACAAACAAGGGAGATAACCCCTAATCAACCTGACACAGCAAGGTAAAGACACAATTATTCACCTTTGACTAGGGTGAAAAAAAATACGACAAATAACTTGACATATGAAACTCCGTCGAAAATGACAGCAACATATTACTACCCCCCCCCCCCCCCTGTAAAAAAAATGACACATTTTTTTTCTCAAATATATTCATGAGCAAGATAGCACAAGCATCAATTATGCGCTCATGAAAGAATGAACCTAATATCAGGTACAATAGACGCATAAATAAAGCGTCTGGAGAGAGTAAAAATCATCCCCCATCATAAGAGAAAATATTTCCTCTAAGCCAAACAAACTCAGGAGGTACCATTAAAGAAACCTAAGTTGCTGGCAATACCAATCATAGATATCAAAAATTGTCAAATACTATCATTACAACAATATACAAATATGATGAACTACAAGCATACTATCATGGATTGGACATACCATCAGCATATCTAATGGATATATATATCATGGATGGACATAATCAAATTTATTAAAGTCATTATACATCATCCAACTAGTGACACAATTGTGTTAATATGTTATGATATTAAGAACAGACATAAGTCTGGAAGTATATCAGGAGATCTAGGACATAAAATTTAAATGGAATCATGTGGGCATCTAGACAATACGTCTGCCATCACATTATCCGAACCACGGATAGCTCGCACGCACCGTAAAAATGGAAAGGCTGAAGAGCAATAGCATAACGAGTAGATCTCGAGCTCTTCAAATCCTTACTTTGCATAGCTGTAAGAGCTTTTTGGTCGGTTTCCATAATGAAATGCGCGCCCAGAAGGAATCTTTGTAGCTTAAGAATGGACCAAACCATGGCCAACAATTCACAGTCTAAAACCGAGTAATTCCTTTCTGCCGCATTCAGCTTCATAGAAATATACATTACAGGATGCAGAGTTCCTGAATACTCCTGCATTAGTGCCGCTCCAATCCCAGTGGAAGAGGCATCACTACGAAGGACAAAAGTCTTATCAATCGTTGGAAGTCTTAAGATAGGATGAGATGAGAATAAATTCTTAACCTGATCCAATGACGATTGGCATTCTTGGGACCAACGTACCATATTAGGAGAACCTTTTTTCAACAACGTTGAAAGTGGTGCCATAATGGAGGATAGATTATCAATGAATCTTCCATAGAATTGTATTAATCCCAAGAGACTACGTACTTGCTTTTTTGTCTTCGGAACCGAGATATTTAATATCTTCGAAATGTTTTGGTCCTCTGTCTTCAACAGACCATGACCAACCCAATGACCTAGGAAAGAGATTTCACTAAACCCAACAAAGGCTTTAGAGGGTTTTGCTGTTAACTTATGCTCGCGTAGAGTAGATAGTAACTCGTTTAAACCCGAATAGTGTTCTTCCCAAGTGAACAGACAGATGTCGTCCAAATATGCGATGACATCTGTACGATACGATAGAATTCGTCGCATCATGCGCACGAAAGTTGCTGGGGCGTTCATAAGCTCGAAAGGCATAAAATTCCACTGAAATAAACCCCTAGGTGTCGAAAAAGCAGTGAGAGGTTTGGCGTGTTCCGTCAAGGGGACTTGCCAATAACCTTTCGACAAGTCTAGTTTAGTAAAGAATTTAGCTTTAGAAAGTCTAATAAGTAGATCATCTAATAAAGGCATAGGTTCAGCATCGAACTTCGTAACTTGATTTAATTTGCGATAGTCAACGCAAAGACGTATGTTATTGTCTTTCTTTCGAACAATAACCATCGACGAAGAATAAGCTGAAGTGGATGGTTCAATTATTTTCAGTTGAATCATTTCATCCAATTCTTTCTCGACTTGTGCTTGAAAATGAATAGGTATTGGGTATGGTCTTACTCTGATCGGATTACGATCAGTAAGTATGATGTCATGTTCTATGACATCTGTGTGTCCAGGAATGTCGGTAAGGACATCCTGATATGATTGTAGCGTAGAGGATACTTGACGTTGCTCCTCAAAAGACAAGTTCGAAGAGACGGTAACGTTTTTCCATGATTCCGTAGAATTAAGTGGAACAACGGGAAGAGGTAAGTTAACGTCAGAAAAAGTAGTTTCCTCATCCTGTATAACAGACAGGGATGAGATATGACCATGTTGGACTCGAGAATCGTCCGTCGCCTGGAAAATAGGCTGTAAATAGTCTGGTCGTTCAATAAATTCAGTAAGCATATTTATATGGAAGGTTTTATGCCTTCCATCAACATCGACAATATAGTCAACATCTGAAATTTTAGAGACTATAGTGTATGGACCTTTCCAAGAAATGAGAAGTCTGTTGGGAAGTAAGACAAACGCTTTGTCTCCAGGACAAAGTTGACGTAGGCGTCTTTTCTTATTAGCGAATCGCCTAGCCTTTTCTTTAGCGAATTCTGATGATGAAGTAGCTAACCTGCATGATTCGATAATTTTCTCCCTAAGAGCAATGACATATTCATATGATGATTGTGTATCATCGTCAATATTATCGGCAGTGATCAGATCGTGTAGCAAGGACATAGGACGCACGGTTGCGCGCCAAAGACAAGTTCGAAAGGAGAAAATCCTGTATGCTCGTTGGGAACCTCTCTATAAGCAAAGAGAGCTGCAGGTAGGACCCTGTCCCAATCATCAGGATGATCCTCCGTTATCTTGCCTAGTAAGTTCTTTAGTGTCCTATTAAGACGTTCAACCAATCCATTGGACATTGGATGATAAATACTACTGAGAGATCTTTTAATGTCCAGAGTAGCCATCACCTGAGACATAGTGTCCGATATCAATTGAGTGCCGTGGTCTGATAGTATTTCTCCGGGAAATCCCAGCCGAGAAAATATGAGCCAAAGAGCATCTGCGATATCGACAGTTGATATGCTTTTAAGAGGAATAGCCTCTGGCCAACGAGTGCACATGTCAACGCAAGTAAGGATAAATTGATGTCCTCTGGCTGACTTAATCTTAAACGGGCCAATAATCTATTGCCATTTTCTGAAACGGCCGAATAGGAATATCTGCCACCTGAATAGGTGCAGCATGTCTTGGACCTCTGGACTTGACCTCTTGGCAAATTTTGCAAGACCGGCAATAAATTCGTATGTCTTTGTTCACGAATGGCCAAAAGAAAGACGCAAGGACTCTAGTCTTAGTTCTGGAAAAACCCATATGTCCAGCACACTGAGAATCGTGTGCATGTTGAAGAATTAAGGCTCTCATACACTTAGGCACAAGAATTTGCGAATGCATAGACTTGTCCGAGTGTTGTACCATTCGTACCAATATACCATTCTTCATAGTGATATACGATCTGTGATTCGTATTCTGATTAGGATCACCTTTCTTTGCGAGAAGAAAGAATTTCCTCAAAGAAGGATCCTCTTCTTGTCGTTTAACAAACGTGTCATGCGAAATCACCAAGTGATCATCTTGGCTATCAACTCCATTACTATCATCAGATGAAGTTGGAGGGATAAGAGCTTGGGCTCTTGTTACCACTGCATTGACCGCTTGGATATTTTGTTCCTCCCAAATAGAAATTTGTTGCGGGGTGCATTCCTTAACCCCATGAATACGACCAATTATAAGATCCGAAATAGGATTAGGAAGAAGACACGCGTGGACATCTCCTGTAAAGAAAGGAGTGTCAATGCTAATGATAGCAGTAGGATATTTTTCCATGGTACCACCAAACGTAACACATTTGACCACCTTTCCCGAGTAACAGCGAGGATCTATCAGAGCCTGCCTAACCCCGACAGTAGTGCAACCAGAATCAAAAAGCACTGAGACTAGCCTATCATTCACTAGACCTTTATGCAAGATGAGAGATCCTCTCCCATCATGCGCAACTGTAGCAGGAAGAGCGGGAAGAGGGTGACCACAAATTAAGGTAGATACAGACGATGGCTTGAACAATGTTGAGCATTGGGGGCATTCAGTTGCTCTCCCAAAATCGAAAGCACAACTAGTGATAGCATTAGAGTTCCCACTATCATTTACTTGATTACAGGCTCCATTAAACTCTTGTTGTGCAGAGTTTGCCTGTTGGAAAGCTTTCCTTTTGTTATATCTAGGTCTACCGCGATTATCATTTCCCCTGTAATTGTTATCATATTGTCTATTGTAATTATCATTCCGGTTTGAATCCCGGTTTGTATATTCACCATCGTCATATTCTTGACGTCTTATCTTTTGATAAGGCAGAAGGCAAGCGTGCTGCAAGAAAAGTCAGAATGCGCAGCAACACTACTATCGACTCTAACCATGTGTGCCCCGTATGTGGCATGGCCTGTAGGGCCAAAATAGGACTAATTAGCCACATGAGATCACGGCACTGATGTCTCACAATTCAAGTCTGAAGCTGTCGCCATCTTCGCTTGCGATGGGCAACTATTATTATTCTTGACGTCGAGAATGGTTATCCCGAGCAGAAAAGCTTGGGTAGTTTTTATTGTGATAACCTTTGCGAAAGTGTCTAAAATTATTACCACCAAAATTACGAGAACTCCCATCTCGTCTCCAGTTCTTAGAAGAAGAACCATCATATGTTGGATTACTCTGCTTATGAGTGTAATTCTGATTACTTTTCCTATTCCAGTTTTGTTGGGCACCCTGAAATTTCTTATTGAAATTAAGGCCATATGGTGCTGCCGAAGCAACTGGCAACCCTTCTTTCACTTTAGAATTGCTAACTGTAGCATGGGGATGCGCGGTGGCATACTGACAACAGTATTCCTCCATGTCTTTTAAGTTTTTTAGGCTTACGCTCATGAAGAAATGCAAGGAAAGAATCATTAACAGATGACAAAACTTTGTCTCTAAGTAATAAGTCCATTAGACCTTCATATGTTTTCTCAGTTTGAGACAACTCAACCCATCGTGTAAATGTACGACGTATCTTTGTAACAAAATCAGAGAAATCTACTCCATTTTCTGGCAACATTGTCCTAAAACGAAGACGATAATCTTCTTCTTTTAGTTGATATTTTTTTAATAATGCCGCTCTGACAACATCATAATTAGTTCTATTATGCTCTTTTATTGTCATAAGAGTAGTCACAGTTTCACCTGTAAAAAATTCCATCAGTTGTTCAACATAGTTTTCCTTTTTTATCTTATGCGTACCACATAAAAATTCGAATCTATCAAGATAATCAGTTATATCGTCCTTTAAAGGATTGAAATGAGGCAATTTGATCTTACTAGACCTCTCCTTTGTTGTATCCGAAGTTACTTGATGAGCACCCATATTTGTTACTTTCAATTTCTCTAATTCCAAAGTCACGAGTTTTTCCTCATGTTCCATTTTATGTTTCTCTTTCCTTTCCTCGGCTTCCCTATCCAATCTTCTATTCTCCGCCTCTGCTTGAAGTTTTCTTTCTTCTGCAGCAGCTTGAAGTTTTCTTTCTTCAGCAGCAGCTTCATTTTTTTGTTTTTCCATTTCCATCTGGAATTTTCTTTCATCAGCTTGCATTTGCAACCTTAAATTCTCAGCATCTATCTTCTTTTGTTCAGCTTGCATCTGCAATCTTAAATTCTCAGCATCTATCTTCTTTTGTTCAGCTTGCATCTGCAATCTTAAATTCTCAGCATCTATCTTCTTTTGCTCAACTTCTGCTTTCAATTTATTTTCCTCTTTTTGTCTCTTTTCTTCTGACTTCAATGCTATGGCGAAGTGAGCAGTTGCGAATTCTTCTAACTTGTCACCTGTCTTCCCAAGGACTTTCCCTTGTTCAATGAAGAAGTCTAGTGTAGACATTGTCTAATGAGATCAGTAACCTGAAAAAATTAAATAAATTACCTTATCCCACTTTAATGGGAGACAAGTCTTCAATGTTAGACCTGTATACTCAGTTCAGTTTATTTCACTCTCTTTGAGAGTCAAGTCTTAATCAAAGACCTTGTATGGTTACCTTATTTCTTTATAATAATTTTCTATCAATACTCCCAATATGAATAGTGTATCATATTAATAACGACAATAATAATACATGACCAAGTATATGTATGTAGACTGTGTATGACAATAATGTATTACAATCATAAATACAAAGACAAAGATACAGAACAATGACCGAAAACGTTCGCAGAAGTCAAATAAACAATACAGCAGAAAGTAAAGAAAATGTTACACAAATGTGTAATGATGACCGCGAAAAGTAAACAAGACAAATAGCAACACTGTTATAAACAAAAAGGTGTAAAGAAATAAACGGAAGGAAGGAGAGAAGAATAGATACAAACAAAACAAATCGAAAATCAAAGAATGAAAAAATAACGAAAACAACACTAACTCATGTCGTCACAGCTAACCGTAAACAGCAACAATTGTCGCTAGCAAATTCCAATTAAGGAAATTTGCAGTCCCTAACGACACGCTCTCAATAGATAACCTCTATTACGTGGTATTTATCTAAAGGAGTCACCTTACCCAACCAGCCCGCTGAAAAACACAAGAAAAATACACAACAATAGTACAAGTAACATAAATAGCAATTGAATGTGTTGCAAAATAAAGCTTAGTCACACATGATGTTACAGTAACTATCCTGCTCCTTGCGAACACAGAAACAAAATGTCAAGCGCGCACTGATTGTCAGATCCACTGTAGCATGAAGTGGTCTTCCAGAACATAAAGTTACTATGACCTTCTCGACTTAGGACTTGCACATTGAATGTTGATGATTTCATGTACTGTTTACAAACACTTGACCTCGAACAATGTAACTTGAATGCTCGGACGTAGGAAAGTCTGTTGTTGACTGAGACGTGTAAATGACCAGCGGTACCATTTACAAAAAGGGACTTGACTCGTATGCAGCTGTGGTCCACGTAACAAACGCCTCGATGCTAACTTCAGGACTTGTCATGTTGTGGTTTATGTAGCATTATAACAAAAATGCTAACACTGTTTATACTGTCCTGTGTAGTCAAAACTTGGAAGTGTCGAGTATGTGTGTTATTCTCAGATGTCCACCTTGTTTATCAAAACATGTAGCACAAAGTCCACGGAAATGTTAATTTCTCGCTCTGTCCAGCTTAGACCCACAGATCTGGCCTACCAGAAATGTAAAGTGCACTTGTCCTTCTAACGAAAATAGCCCCATCAGCTGGCCTACCAGAAATGTAAATGTCTTTTTTCGTTCTTGAGGTGATCACTTGCACAAGACAGTAAACATCATGTTGTTAGATGTGTGGTACTTGTAAGATGATGTGCTGAGTGTGGGAGCGGATGGAGGCGCGAATGTGTTTAGGCTCGTATATATGTAGACAATGCAACCCATACACTCACATGCAGTAGTCAAGGATGCTTGGACACTGCTGGCACGTTTTAAAACATTTATTGACGGAAACACACAGTAGCATCAACAGGAACAGTCAGTGTAAACATGGTCATGATAACAGGAAATCGTTTGGTATACATCAGGCATTCAAAAGGCTTGTAAACATTCATATATGGATGCATGTCAATAGTGTTATGTTCTTTTCATGTACTGTTCATAATGCCGCTTTTGGTATCTCTGACTGAACGCGTCAGATACCTTATTAACTCCGTCATACAAAAGACGAGCCCTTCACTCAAGTAATCCTATTACTAGGGCCGTCGTACACCTTGGCATGACACGCCAATCATGTCGGTACATGCCGTAGAATAGTTGCCATTACACAGACCTGACGATGACGTCAGCTGTGCATTCTTCATTAAGCAGGTTGCATGAATCATGCTTTAATGTTTGTGTAGATATACCGCCAACCTGCAGTTTCCACCATATATAACTTCATCACTGGACTTCTGATCATATAAGACAAATAGTCTTGAATAGCTACCTTGAGCACAAATATAAGTTCTGCTTTACAGGAATCGTGAACTGTTCTCACAGCTAGGTAAGCCTTTACCAAATTATGTCACCGAATACATAATAATGGCAAAGTCGGTGTTACCTTGAAACGAATCCTCAGAACATAATAACAACACTGTCGTCCTTCCTGACGCACAGAGAATCAATGGGGAAAACTGACAACGCAGTCACTTCGAAGATTTTCCTCCCCGAAACTACAATGGACATACACGTCCTCAGAAGCCAGGACTTCACAACTCAACAAGACGGAAGTCTAATTTCGCGCTCTCCACTGCGCATCGCATATAGCCCAGAACTGTTTTACCTTTGACCCAAAAGGTCAAACACAATGAATGAACAAACAAGGGAGATAACCCCTAATCAACCTGACACAGCAAGGTAAAGACACAATTATTCACCTTTGACTAGGGTGAAAAAAATACGACAAATAACTTGACATATGAAACTCCGTCGAAAATGACAGCAACAGATGTGTTTGTTGATGGCTTATGCTCGTTAGGACTTGGGATGTGTTTGTTGATGGCTTATGCTCGTTAGGACTTGGGATGTGTTTGTTGATGGCTTATGCTCGTTAGGACTTGGGATGTGTTTGTTGATGGCTTATGCTCGTTAGAACGTGGGATGTGTTTGTTGATGGCTTATGCTCGTTAGGACTTGGGATGTGTTTGTTGATGGCTTATGCTCGTTAGGACTTGGGATGTGTTTGTTGATGGCTTATGCTCGTTAGGACTTGGGATGTGTTTGTTGATGGCTTATGCTCGTTAGGACTTGGGATGTGTTTGTTGATGGCTTATGCTCGTTAGGACTTGGGGTGTGTTTGTTGATGGCTTATGCTCGTTAGGACTTGGGATGTGTTTGTTGATGGCTTATGCTCGTTAGGACTTGGGATGTGTTTGTTGATGGCTTATGCTCCTTGGAGATCTAAAGATTATTGATTGATTGATGTTATCCACTACATTTTTATGTTTCTAATTTCAGAGTCGCCATCACCCATGGTGACACAACTCCAACTTTCTGATATTTATATATTCAACTTGGATTATGTCGAGCACATTGAAGTTCTTGAGGAGAAGAAGGAGGCACCAGAACCATTACCAATTATTAGTGTGGCAAAGGTTAGTGTCTTGGTCACACATGTTAGCAGCACTTCGATAATCTAACAAAAGAATGAAAAGTTTTATATAGAATTTTTACCTTCATAATTATTGTCTGTTAACTTTTCTGGAAACCTGTGTGGTTCTTGGGGTTTTTGAGAAGACAAGGAAAGCATAGTCCACATGTCTTATTTTGATGTTCTTTCCTTTGTTTTGATCTATGCTTTTATAATCCAATCTATGGCGAGTAATAATATAAATGGTAACAGGAAGCATCCCTGTTACTCCCCAACCCTTATATCAAAGAGTTTTTCATGAAGAATGCTGCTTGTCATGTCTTCATATGTTTTCTCTAGGTTAATATTAGGGACTACAAGTGCATTCTGGTTATAATTTGCCACATTTATTCTCATACTCTCTGTATTTTCTCTGTGGATTTTCAGACACAGATCCTGTGACCGCTCATTCAGTATTTTCATTTTGTCTTGATTCTGGTTTTGGTTATGTAGTAGAAGGGCAAGGTCATCTGCAAAATCTAGATGATCAAGCTGTTTTGTCATTGTCCCCTGAATTCCATTTCTGGTGAGTGGTGTTTTTTTTTTTTTTTTTAACTACAATGCTATCTATAGCCAGTAAGATGAGAAATGGTCAGGGGCAATATCCCTGCCTCACTCCATTTCTTATCTCAAAAGTGTGGGACTCTACAGAAACTTAAGCCGCAACAATGTTATAGAACATGAACAAATTGTCTACAGCAAGTAAATTGGTGCAAGTGTCCAAAATGACAGAGGATCCTGCATCATGGAGTATAATGGCATGGTCCAGAGATGAAGAGATAACTATTAATTAAATTGTGAAGAAAAATAGCATAATGTTAATTAAGATCACATTGTTAATGTTAATCAGAATCGACGTCATTGCACTCCGGGCAAACCCATAGGTGCTCAGTCTCCCTCAACAAATGTCGAAGGGTATGAATACTAATTGTTCCTGTTGCGCACTGGTTGTATACATGGCAGATGCGTCCTCTCAAACGTCCATCCCTGCTTGTCTTACGTAAGATCACATACATTGCACAAGAGTGAACAATTATTATCAGGGCGCAGTAATTAAGAGCACAAGAGGAAGGAACAGAATTATTCTTATGATCATGTTAAATTAATTCTATTATCTCTTGACATTTGTAGTTGTGTCATTCATTTATCTTGTTAAATTAATTCTTTTATCTCTTGACATTTGTAGTTGTGACATTCATTTATCATGTTAAATTAATTCTTTTATCTCTTGACATTTGTAGTTGTGTCATTCATTTATCATGTTAAATTAATTCTTTTATCTCTTGACATTTGTAGTTGTGACATTCATTTATCATGTTACATTAATTCTTTTATCTCTTGACATTTGTAGTTGTGTCATTCATTTATCATGTTAAATTAATTCTTTTATCTCTTGACATTTGTAGTTGTGTCATTCATTTATCATTTTAAATTAATTCTTTTATCACTTGACATTTGTAGTTGTGTCATTCATTTATCATGTTAAATTAATTCTTTTATCTCTTGACATTTGTAGTTGTGTCATTCATTTATCATGTTAAATTAATTCTTTTATCTCTTGACATTTGTAGTTGTGACATTCATTTATCATGTTAAATTAACTCTTTTATCTCTTGACATTTGTAGTTGTGTCATTCATTTATCTTGTTAAATTAATTCTTTTATCTCTTGACATTTGTAGTTGTGTCATTCATTTATCATGTTAAATTAATTCTTTTATCTCTTGACATTTGTAGTTGTGACATTCATTTATCATGTTAAATTAATTCTTTTATCGCTTGACATTTGTAGTTGTGTCATTCATTTATCATGTTAAATTAATTCTTTTATCTTTTGACATTTGTAGTTGTGACATTCATTTATCATGTTAAATTAATTCTTTTATCGCTTGACATTTGTAGTTGTGTCATTCATTTATCATGTTAAATTAATTCTTTTATCTCTTGACATTTGTAGTTGTGACATTCATTTATCATGTTAAATTAAATCTTTTATCTCTTGACATTTGTAGTTGTGACATTCATTTATCATGTTAAATTAATTCTTTTATCGCTTGACATTTGAAGTTGTGTCATTCATTTATCATGTTAAATTAATTCTTTTATCTCTTGACATTTGTAGTTGTGACATTCATTTATCATGTTAAATTAAATCTTTTATCTCTTGACATTTGTAGTTGTGTCATTCATTTATCATGTTAAATTAATTCTTTTATCTCTTGACATTTGTAGTTGTGACATTCATTTATCATGTTAAATTAAATCTTTTATCTCTTGACATTTGTAGTTGTGACATTCATTTATCATGTTAAATTAATTCTTTTATCGCTTGACATTTGAAGTTGTGTCATTCATTTATCATGTTAAATTAATTCTGTTATCTCTTGACATTTGTAGTTGTGTCATTCATTTATCATGTTTTTGTGCATTACTGCGGTGCCTCTACTTAATGACTGTTATAACAGTTAAAACTTGCATGTGTGCACAGGGATAAAATAAAGAGGGAAACCTGAGGCTTGTGAGTAGTAAATAGTGGGTAATTATAGGTAAATAGTAGGGGCTCATAAGAAAGAAAGAAGCAGGACACTAGATAACACACAAATAATAAAAGTGATAGGTTCACCTGGATATCAAACCAGGGAGGATCCAAACATTGTCATCAGCGCGCTGCCATAGTGAATCATGAGAGGAAACGTGACCAACCAAGCACCACCAAAAAAGTGCCTACACAAGTATATCTGCATAAGTGTGGTACTTGACTAATACTTTTTTTGGTAGGAAAGTTATTCAGCTGATTGAGTCTTTAAAAGTCTGGTCGCTTCTGGGTCCAGTATTCCATAGTTGCATATAGTGCCATGAGAATGACCAGGAATAGTGAGGCACCTTTTTTATTTTTGATGTTTAGGTAACTGTATGTCCTTTCACGACGCACTCTCACAGCAAGGCAATGGCACAGTTGGAATGCTCCCTGGTTCAGTTCCCCATTGAGCCTGTCTGTTACTGTTCTTTTGGCTTGTTTTCTCCTTCTGTTTTTCTTTCTTCGCATGCCTGCTATTTACCTATTTTCAATTATTGCTTAAAACTTACATCAAACTTAGCAGAAGTAATAACAAAAATATACAGTAAGCTGTACAACACAGAATATGACCATTCACTTTATCTGAACTGTTGAAACTGGTCATTTGCCTCAGTCATAAATGTTTTTCCATGGCTGATAAAAGCGTCTTTATTTTTTTGTCTTGGAGTCTACACCCGTGGTTCCAAGGGTTCTCTCATGCTACACATATAGGAACATTGCTTCCTCATGAGCAGTGTAAGAGGCAAGTAATTGAAGGTTGTGCATGGGGCTGGAAACCTCATCATGTAAAATAAATTGCTGTAGGAACCACCACTACAAGAGCACATAAAGTGCCCTGGCACAGGAACTACCACTACAAGAGCACATAAAGTGACCTGGCACAGGAACCACCACTACAAGAGCACATAAAGTGCCCTGGCACAGGAACTACCACTACAAGAGCACATAAAGTGACCTGGCACAGGAACTACCACTACAAGAGCACACATATAGTGCCCTGGCACAGGAACTACAAGAGCACATAAAGTGCCCTGGCACAGGAACTACCACTACAAGAGCACATAAAGTGCCCTGGCACAGGAACTACCACTACAAGATCACATAAAGTGCCCTGGCACAGGAACTACCACTACAAGAGCACATAAAGTGACCTGGCACAGGAACTACCACTACAAGAGCACACATAAAGTGCCCTGGCACAGGAACTACAAGAGCACATAAAGTGCCCTGGCACAGGAACTACCACTACAAGAGCACATAAAGTGCCCTGGCACAGGAACTACCACTACAAGAGCACATAAAGTGCCCTGGCACAGGAACTACCACTACAAGAGCACATAAAGTGACCTGGCACAGGAACCACCACTACAAGAGCACATAAAGTGCCCTGGCACGAACTACCACTATAAGAGCACATAAAGTGCCCTTGCACAGGAACTACCACTACAAGAGCACATAAAGTGACCTGGCACAGGAACTACCACTACAAGAGCACACATAAAGTGCCCTGGCACAGGAACTACAAGAGCACATAAAGTGCCCTGGCACAGGAACTACCACTACAAGAGCACATAAAGTGCCCTGGCACAGGAACTACCACTACAAGAGCACATAAAGTGACCTGGCACAGGAACTACCACTAAAAGAGCACATAAAGTGACCTGGCACAGGAACTACCACTACAAGAGCACATAAAGTGACCTGGCACAGGAACTACCACTACAAGAGCACACATAAAGTGACCTGGCACAGGAACTACCACTACAAGAGCACACATAAAGTGCCCTGGCACAGGAACTACCACTACAAGAGCACATAAAGTGACCTGGCACAGGAACTACCACTACAAGAGCACATAAAGTGCCCTGGCACAGGAACTACCACTACAAGAGCACATAAAGTGCCCTGGCACAGGAACTACCACTACAAGAGCACATAAAGTGCCCTGGCACAGGAACTACCACTACAAGAGCACATAAAGTGCCCTGGCACAGGAACTACCACTACAAGAGCACATAAAGTGCCCTGGCACAGGAACTACCACTACAAGAGCACATAAAGTGCCCTGGCACAGGAACTACCACTACAAGAGCACATAAAGTGACCTGGCACAGGAACTACCACTACAAGAGCACATAAAGTGACCTGGCACAGGAACTACCACTACAAGAGCACACATAAAGTGACCTGGCACAGGAACTACCACTACAAGAGCACACATAAAGTGCCCTGGCACAGGAACTACAACTACAAGAGCACATAAAGTGACCTGGCACAGGAACTACCACTACAAGAGCACATAAAGTGACCTGGCTCAGGAACTACCACTACAAGAGCACATAAAGTGACCTGGCACAGGAACTACCACTACAAGAGCACATATAGTGACCTGGCACAGGAACTACCACTACAAGAGCATGCATAAAGTGCCCTGGCACAGGAACCACCACTACAAGAGCACACATAAAGTGCCCTGGCACAGGAACCACCACTACAAGAGCACACATAAAGTGCCCTGGCACAGGCTTCCTGTAAGAAGGGACTAGTTGTAATGAATACCCCATGCTACTTAAGGAACAATAAATGAGAAAGTTTACTAAATGTTATGTGTGTGTGCATAGATATGTATCTATAATGTTCCATATATAAGCAAAAAATAGTTGTACTGATTAATATTATTTTGAACAAAAGTATACAATTGTGGATGAAAGAAAAATATCCTATAAGTTTGGATTTTGCTTGGATACTATCACTTCATTTTCTTAACAAAAACAACTGGTCTTGCTAATAAATTTCTATATTTGAAACGTACACCAATATGTTTCATGCGTTGATATGGTTTTAATTTTCACAATTCTCATTCAGAGCATTGAAGTTTTGTTGTGGCCAATGATATTTTAATAAGTTTGTTTGAAAAAACACAATCAGGTAATTTATCTGCATGCTGCTTGTCATCCTCTCAGATTTCACAGAGGCTGCTGGAACAAGAAAAAGATAGAATCAAACAAAAAACCTACATTGGCGTCGGTGTTTCTCCTGAGGGGCAAAGACTGATGAACACTATATCCAAAACGTAAGCCTTTTAAAATTACTTACTAGCATGCTTGAACATTTTTTAATAGGAATAATTTGTCCCCACGCTAATGTTAAGAAGGTCACTACTTCTCCAGTATGGGAATTTTTACCATCTCAGAAATATTGCTGGTATTTAGAATGGACCAGAAATATTCGCCTCACACAGATTGTGTCTAGACCAATTTCCTCCCCTAATGTGCCATATGGTCAAGAAAATATGGGCGTAACACCATATTCCCAATATGCGTGAATGGGCATGTAACAGGATCCTGATTTCCTTCATGTAGTTCTGGGAATATTTGAGAAAATAAAGGAAGAATAGATTGACAGCTCTCTCTGGCATGTCTTAAGAAGCAATTAATGTGAAGTTGTGCATAAAGCTGGCAATTCTCATCATGTGACACAAATTGATACAGAAACCACCACTGTAAGATCACATGAAATGTTTTTGGAACAGTCTTCCTGTAAGGGAGCTAACTTTAGCCATGATACATGCTCAGTAAACAGTCTTCCTGTAAGGGAGCTAACTTTAGCCATGATACATGCTCAGTAAACAGTCTTCCTGTAAGGGAGCTAACTTTAGCCATGATACATGCTCAGTAAACAGTCTTCCTGTAAGGGAGCTAACTTTAGCCATGATACATGCTCAGTAAACAGTCTTCCTGTAAGGGAGCTAACTTAGCCATGATACATGATCAGTAAACAGTCTTCCTGTAAGGGAGCTAACTTTAGCCATGATACATGCTCAGTAAACAGTCTTCCTGTAAGGGAGCTAACTTTAGCCATGATACATGCTCAGTAAACAGTCTTCCTGTAAGGGAGCTAACTTAGCCATGATACATAATCAGTAAACAGTCTTCCTGTAATGGAGCTAACTTTAGCCATGATATGTGCTCAGTAAACAGTCTTCCTGTAAGGGAGCTAACTTTAGCCATGATACATGCTCAGTAAACAGTCTTCCTGTAAGGGAGCTAACTTAGCCATGATACATGATCAGTAAACAGTCTTCCTGTAAGGGAGCTAACTTTAGCCATGATACATGCTCAGTAAACAGTCTTCCTGTAAGGGAGCTAACTTAGCCATGATACATGATCAGTAAACAGTCTTCCTGTAAGGGAGCTAACTTTAGCCATAATACATGCTCAGTAAACAGTCTTCCTGTAAGGGAGCTAAGTTTAGCCATGATACATGCTCAGTAAACAGTCTTCCTGTAAGTTAGCTAACTTAGCCATGATACATGATCAGTAAACAGTCTTCCTGTAAGTGAGCTAACTTTAGCCATGATACATGCTCAGTAAACAGTCTTCCTGTAAGGGAGCTAACTTTAGCCATGATACATGCTCAGTAAAGATCATTAAGGAGAATAAATCTAGACCAAGCGTTGGCATTTGGTAGATCCCAGGCTACCAGTAGATCACATGGGATGACTTGGTAGATCTTTAGGTAGGGGGAATGGGAAAAGAGAAAGAAGTTTAAAGCTCGATCAATTTTGACCTAGCCTCCTCTCACCCCCATTTAAAAAATTAGTATCCCCAGAATTAAAAGTCCATTTTTTTTCTGTGTTTCCAGTGAAAACTATCAAACTAACTTCCACAGATTCTCTTTAATCATGACCTACATGAGATAGGAATGTCATCTGTGAAGTTATCATTTGGTAAAATATCAGTTTGAATGTTTCCACTGCTGTGGTGATGACATTGCTGGAAGCAAAAATGAAAGCTACACATAGGCTGCACTTTCCAAATGCTTTAAAACCTGAACACAGACATGATTTAATCAAAGTAGATCTTTAGAGAGCTTAGTGTTTCTATAGTAGATGCCCACAGCTCGTGAGTTACCTGCCATGGATCTAGACTAATAGCAAGGACGTTTCTGAAATATTATTTGACATTAGTGTGTATTTATTCAATGTACCAAGTGTCTATCACGGCCAAGGTGCTGGGTTCGATTAATGGTATCGACATCCTTCAGTACCCAGCGGTAAATGGGTACCTGACTTTGCACTTGAGTTAGGGAAGGACAAGGCTGCGAGGAAGGGAACTGATCTCTCTGCTGGACCTAGTATAGTGAAGTCTCTAACACTTCACTCCCCTAAGGCAGTATCTGCTGGTGGACCATCTTTACCTGTTACCAAGTTGCCACTGATGGAATAAATATTGCTGCAGTAAAACTGATAAGGTACTAAGTAATGGATGAATTTGTTTGTACATGGAATTGACAGTGAACCAAAGCAAATAACAATATTTAAGGGGCAGTGGTTACTGAAGTTTGTTTTTCCCCTGCCTTTCAGCATCAGTGACTGCAGATGGCATAATCAGGACATTGTAGTACTGGGGGAGGTGACCATAAAACCACCTTATGGACCAAAAGATCTTCACTGTGTTGAGGGCAGCAAAGCCTTAGCACACATTTCCAAAATTGTGAGTGACTTTTTACAAATTTCCTGGTATTAACTGATTAGAATACTGTATTATTGATTATTGACACACTCAAGATAAATGTGCAGTTTATCAACATTGAATGCATTGGACTTACAAACAGGACAGGAACATCAGACTCGTACAAGGCTAGAGGGCAACATGTTCACAAATAAAGGGAAAAACTCAAATAACATTATGTCCTTTTATTAACAATGTAAACATTGCCGAATATTGACAAAGTGGGATACAAAATGCATGCTACCATTACAAATCACTGAATAGATATGAAATATCAATCATACCTCATGACCACAACTGACCACCCACTCAACACAGTTTGTATTTTGTGGTGTTTACGGTGTCTGCTTTGAATTTTGTGGTATTTAAGAGTCTTGTTTGCATTTTGTGGTATTTAAGATGTCTGGTTTGTATTTTGTGGTATTTAAAATGTCTAGTTTGTGTTTTGTGGTATTTAAGATGTCTAGTTTGTATTTTGTGGAATTTAAGATGTCTAGTTTGTATTTTGTGGAATTTAAGATGTCTAGTTTGTATTTTGTGGTATTTAAGATGTCTAGTTTGAATATTGCAGTGCACTTACAAGTTTGAAAAGCACAGGTTTATAGTAATAAGCTAGGGTTACTCACTTCAGATTTTATTTGCTGCAGATTTAGTTGGAAGAAAGAATTGAGGTCCTTGAGATGTGTATATATAGAAAAAGGTTCCTCTCATGGAAAGATAAGAAACCAAATAAAGAGGACCTAGAAAGCCTATGAATGAAAAGAGAGTTATGAAGAAGATCAAAATTAGACATCTAAAATATTTTGGCCATGTAAAAAGACACCTTACTGATGACCATAATAGAAGGCAGAGTTGGAGGCAAACATACAAGAGGAAGACAGCACTATAAGTGAGAAGATAACAGCAAGAGATGAGCAGGAAAGAGTCTATCAGAGTGCATTGTCGTACGGTAGGTTTATGGGTTCGTTGGGCCCCGTCTAGGTAAAGAAAAATGGTTGACTGATACACGAGAATGTATAGAAATAGATTTCACAGGTGGTAGGTTGAGGGAAAGATATGTCTCAGTGTAGCAAAGTTAATTTGCTGGAGAGGTTATGATGGTAAATGATAAGAATGATAGATCTAGATGTCAACCGTGTGAGGTCAAGCTATGTAAGACCTTGAGTCTAGTGGTTGAAGAAGATGAGTTCTCAAGGGACCTAACGCTACCTCTCTAGATCTCACACGGTGTTTTAAATTAATTCTAATGTATGGTGTTTGATGTGCCTAGTGTCTATGGGATGCAATGAAATGATGGTACATCAAAACAACACAGTATAACTCTCTAATAGAATCTTAATAACTCTGTTGTTTAGTTTTCAAATTGGAAATATTTTTTTGTACAATTTATTGTGCCTGTCCTGCAATCTCTTTTGGACAGGTCTTTTAAAACTGAAGAAAATGTATGTTACACTGAAAAGTGAACTGAAAATAAGGACTCTTGGTCCAACAATAATACTATTAATATTAAAATGTTCCGTAAGGTGTTTCACAGGCTGTTAATACTGTGAGTTAGTTATTGGAGAGACTGTTTATGTCATCATTCCCCCGAGAGTTTCTGTTAATGGGTAGGGAAACAGTTTTCTCCAGATAAAGTGTCAGATTGCCCAGATTGTGGCACATAACCTGAAATTTCCTTCGTGAAGATTCAATCGTTGATATGGCTCTGTAAAGAACATCAGCTCTCAGAGCTCCACTTGACAATTATTTATACAGAACACGCTGTACTGGAGACGTTACTGTCTTCACTCGTACTTCAGCTTTCCTGTCACCAGCTGGTAACAGGAAATAAAACCCAGAATTCAATGAAATAAGCACAGGTGCGATGGATGGCACAAATTCAGCTTTGCTGCTGGCTAGACTATGACAAATACTTTTTGTTTTAGTTACAAATAAAAGTCACACTTCTAGGATCACATCGACCTGCTTCAGGGACAGCTTTCTACAAAATGGCAAAAACCTAACTAAGTTTTCCATAATATAAAATGCGTTGGCCAATCAGATCGGAAGACTAAGCTTTTCAATTTTGAATTTGAAAATAAAGGCAAAAATTACATCTCAATTTTTCAAATGTACGTCGGTCACATTTTGGCATTAAAAGTTAAACACAGTCTTGGTTTTTGACCTAACAAGTTCTGCCTCTCATTCACTTCAAGATTTCCACTACCAAAATATTTTTAGTTTTAGGCCATCCCATAATATCTCTCCCTCTTGGACTTTTACCCTCCCCTCTTCTGCCTCTTTTTAACAACGCGTGGAAAAAAATTTGTCACCGATAGTGAATGCAAAAACAAGCGTCTGTTCGTTCATCTGTCTGGGCATATCTAGTCTTTTGTCAATATCTTTACTTTTAATGGGGCGATCTTGAAAATTGTAACATAATATTACTCAGGAGATCATATGCTATCAAACTAACCAACTGTTATGGCCCTAGTATTGGAAATAAAGAATTCCATATATTTTCCATGTGAGTTTCAATTTCTAATATTACCTAAACACGCCATCTCTCTCCCCGCTTCTGTGTGGTTCAATTTCGAAACAACAAGTCTGTGACGTCATAAAATGTACCAATTTGCAGACAAAGCGAGGCGTGTGTGTTTATACCAGTCACTCTGCGTGCTTATGGAACGAACAAATATTTGACTTAGTGTCGAATTTTTCCATCTGCCGCTAACAATCGCCCGCGTTTGCCTACATTTTTGCGTGTTTCAACCATTTGTGTCAAAAGTCTCATTCTAAAAAATACACTTGCCTCTCTCCTCCTTTTCCCCCTTTTGGTCTGAAACAAGGCTAATTCCGTCAAAATTGTTACCGATATTTTCAAGGTCACTGGCAAACGATAGTATCTTTACACTACGATTCTGTCTAGCTAAAATCCAAGCGCTGACTGGCGTGGGGAAAGAAGACGCGTCACAACTTAACTATTTTTATTTCTATACTATCTTACTTTATAATTACAAATAATAATTTTATCGGTGTATCAATGTAATTTTATGACACTCAGGAGTGAGTAGGTTTTTCTCATCCAGCCTATCCGTACAACAGTGCTTTGTTATAAGACAGTCTTTGCCTCCCTATCTAATGAAAGAACAGGTTACTCTGCTCACACAACAATATGTGACAACAAGACACACAAACGTGAACAAACTAAGGATATATGGGTATGGGTCTGACCAACACATAAAGTTAAGTTTTCTTCTTGTTTATTATCACTAAAGGTTCACAACATCAAATACCCAAAAAGATAGCAAGAAAATCATTTACACATATAGAAGAAGTAAAGAAACATGGGGCACCTTCACCGCATAAGGGGAAAAAACCCAAACAAATATTAACCCAAAGGTGGAAGGTTAGCACTATGTTATAGAATACGGTATTGGTACAATATAAGACCAAGTAAAGTAAACAAAAATCAAACCACCAAAATTAATAGATAATTTCCAGCAGCCATAAAATCAACACACACTCTCTCATGCATGTGGCCACCTTTCACACTCTTACCTATTTTGCATTCTTTCCTTGGGTCTGCGGTATCCCTTGGTAAATTTATTCCACGAATCTAATCCCTATTTTACTGTTGATTAGTGTATCACCCCCAGCTGTCGAGGACAGAAATTTACCCCAGTTCATCCCCCAAAAAAACTAATGAGGTGAACGCCGAATAGCTTAAGGTCCACGATGAATCCTGGAAATAATATACATCGTAAAGGGTTGTCTTCACTGTTCTAAAAAAAAAAAAAAAACTAGCACTGTTCCTCCGATGTGTGAGGAATATGATTCTAGATACAGGAACTACAACTGAATAATTGCGTTGTGACAACTGTTGCAGTGTTGAGGGCGGGCGGGGAAAACAGTCTTGTTTCCCACTCTGGCTGGAACGTCTATTTGGAAATAGGATTTACTACAGATATTGAATATGTGAGGGTCCTTGGTGGTTTACCATTTAAGAGAGGGGATTACTTATAGTGTTCTTGAATAATCCGGTGCTACAAATGTTACAAATGATGATGATGGATTTTCTATCAGCCGACGCTTTGCCAGAGGGCCACTCCTGCACAGTATATAGATTTGTACTCCACTGGGATTACAACTGTCAGGTGTTGGGGAAAATAATAATAATGTTTCCAGGTATACACCACTTGTGGGCTGTTAAAATAATATTTCTGGATTTATAAGTCCAGTAATTAAATTACAGTCACACCGTTTAATCGGCTAGTATCCACTTCTAGCATGAAATGGAATAAGGAAACGAAAAAAAAAAGACCGCTGGTCATCTTCTTGAGAATCAGGTCTGCGAAAAAATACAAGACACATTTGTGGGAAAATGCTACCACTCTATGTAAATATAAATATGTATAGACGGGGACACGACAGTCTCTCATCTGCTCTGTCTAATCCTGACGAATTTAAAAGATACATGGTGTTCGTTCTACACCTACACACACAGACATCGCTGGCTGCGGTTTTTGGGTCAGACTGAGTCGATGAAAACTCTCCTGCCCCTTCTCGCGGCTGGCAAGTCTATCACAGTGTGTTATTTATTCCTCATAATGTGCCACGTACAACTTATCACCTATACTTTAGTGCTATTAGATTGTCGGTGTCTGTTAATTTGTCGTATGGCATTAAAAAAAATAATAAAAGACACTATAGTAACAATAATTATAAAATTAAATATAAACAGTATTTTTTCCCTCCCACTATCAGCCGTCTGGTCTGGTTAACCGCCATGTTTATCTCTCTCTCCTGGAGAGTTTAGTGATGCATCGGTCTACACTGTAAACAAAATTTACCATCTCGTCTCAGCTAGGTAGCGGTCGGGGACATGGTCTAACATTTTAATCAAATATCTGGTTATGGAAATCGCTACGCGTTATTTAATTTAATTCGCCTTACTAGCAAGAAAAAAGATCTAAGTGAAGTATTTAACTGTATGTTTAAAGTATTTAAGTGTTTAACTTTAAATGCTATCACTGTAAAATACTTCTAACACTTAGCACTATTTACCAGAAAATCCAGAATGAAAATCTCCACGAATCACTTTTTAACCAATAATCCCAAAGAAATGGTTATGTCTAAGCGCTAGACTTTCTTCTCAAATTCTGACTGACACTGATGGTTGGGTTAAAGAAAACAGCAATATATATAAATATATAAATATATAAATATATAAATAAATATATATATATATATATATATATATATATATATATATATATATATATATATATATATATATATATATATATATATATATATATATATATATATATATATATATATATATATATATATATATATATATACGAGGGCTGTCCGGAAAAGAACCGGCCATGTAATATAAATCAATAAACATTTTACATAGCACAATGATGGCTCAGTCCCCTTCAAAGTAGGCTCCTTGGGACATCACACAGTGTTCCCAGCGTTTCTTCCACTGTTTAAAACACTCTGCGAAGGCTTTTTTTTGGAAGCGCCATCAGTTGCGTCGTCGTATTTTCTTTAATCTCATCGACGGTCTGACATTTTCTACCTTTCAAACCTGGTTGATGTTATGTTTCAACAAAAAACTTTGCACTAGATGTGATGCATGGGCGGGCGCGTTGTCGTGATGAAGACGCCAGTTGCCCACAACTGTGGTCGTTTTCGTCGTACTGCATTTCTCAACCAACGGAGAACTTTGAGGTAGTACTCCTTATTAATTGTTTTGCCTGAAGGAGCGTACTCGCGATAGATGACACCTTCCCAATCAAAAAACACAGTCAACATGGTCTTGATCTTGCTACGGGTATGCCGCGCCTTCTTCGGGCGTGGAGAACCAGGCGACTTCCACTGAGACGACTGAGCCTTCGTTTCTGGATCATAGCAGTAGATCCACGATTCATCTCCGGTTATGACTTTCTTCATGAAATCTGGGTTATTGGTTGCGGTTTGAAGCAAATCATTAGCAACTGTGGCACGAAGTTCCTTCTGCTCTGGTAGCAGAATCCGCAGAACGAATTTTGCCACGACACGTCTCATACCCAGATCCTGGGTCAGAATCTCGGATACAATAATTTTTGGAATTCCCAGATCTTTTTCTAGTTCTCGCACTGTCAGTCGCCGATCTTTGTTGATTGCAGCCCGTACATGTTCAACATTTTCCGGTGTTCTGCTTGTTGCAGGCCTTCCAGAAATGGGATCACATTCAACATATTCTCGACCATCTTTGAAGCGTTTGTGCCACACCTTTATTTGTGTAGCACTCATTGCATTGTCTCCAAAAGCCTTCTGAATCATCATAATAGTTTCCGTGGAGGAATGTTGAAGCTTGACGCAAAATTTGATGCAGATTCTTTGCTCTACTCGTACAGCCATTTTGAATGTGACGACCACACTGTGCACGTGCTCACTCAACGGCTTTTAACGGTCGCACTGACTGGTGCAGCAACATTGCACACATATGTGCATAACAGGCCATTCTATTTGGCTGCCAAGTTACATTGATGTCATGCAAACGGTTTTTCTAATATTAATTATGGCCGATTCTTTTCCGGACAGCCCTCGTATATCATTGGATTTCTTTCATCTCTAATGGCATTATTTCGCACTACTGTGTGGGACAAAATTCAGAAGCAGAGATGAAGGTTCAAAGGCTTACGTCTCGATCTTTCCAGCGGTTCTCGTCTGGAGTGGTGACCAATATCAAAGACTTCCGTTCTCCTGGCGGTTTTCTCTGTAGAATGCCTGTGTTCCAAGATCAAAAGAAATTAGGGATTTCTAGACTTTCCCTGGACAAACTTCATAGGGCCAGTTCCGCCTTTCTCACGTGCTGTCTGTCTGTCGAGTATTATATGATTGACAGATAAGCTTGCATGAGTGGAAAGGAGTAAAACCAAAGCGTGATTTGTTTCCTGTTATGACTGACAGGTCACGAAGATTGTAAACATTGCATTAGCCCGTGTTTACAGAAAAGAGGGCAGAGACAAAAGGTGAGCTATCAGAATGAGAGACAGGTGGTATGATGCATGTTTCAGCTAGCAAATCAGAGAGCAGCTATAAGGTTACAATAAGCTTTCAGATTACTGTAGGCTCTTTTCCAGTACACGTGACATGCACCACCAAGGCAGGAGACAGAAAGCGTTTGAGATCCATTGCAGCCGACCTTTGATGTGAAAATGGCACATGATGAGAGAATGTAGACCTTCAGCATATACACTTCAAGCTTTCCAGGCATGTGCCATCTGTTTAATGCCTTTTCATGTTGTTATGTGTCTTAAGTTTCTGTAGTATGAGTATCGGGTAATCTTTCCCATACTTTGCTAAGTCTGCTTCTTTTATGTATATATATATATATATATATAAGGGTATCATTATTTTGTTTCAGGTTGAGAAGCATTATGATGAAGAAGCAAAGCAGGGCCGTGTACAACAATCACAACGTTGATCTGATACAAATGTCATGAAGTATGGAAAACGTTCTTTTACAGAACACACTAGTACTTGTGAATTAAGTCAGTTAAGAGTAATGCTAGAATAAATAAAAAATTAAAATATAATGTGAATGTTTAATATTTTGAATGCACAACTTTAAAAATGTTATCATGCCAAACTTGTTTTTGTTCTGTAAGAGAAAATATGTATTTTAAAAAAAAGACAAGACGCAAACTTTACGGTGATGAGGGAGACTTCATCATTGAGTAGTTTAACTTGCTGAATAAATAAATATTGTTTGCAAGTGAGTGAAGAGAATGAGTTATCTTAGCCTGTGATTGCACACATTCATGACCTTTACCTTGGATACTGCAATAAAACTTGCAATATTTCATAGTTAGCTATCAAGACAACTTACAAAATTGACAGACTTCGTAATCTTTTTCTTCCGCTTTTATTATTACCAACTTCTTTTGGATCTACGGGCATGGACTGCATTCCTGTTGTATCTGTTTTATACGAGCCAATTCTTTTCATGCCATGTTTTTTCAGTTTCCTGTTTAGGGTTCTTCTGCATGATGACTTTGGCATCTTTTAAATTTCAAAAAACATTTTTCCCCATGTTCGTCTCCTTCTTTAGCCCAAGTGAAGGTATACCCATCTCATAGCCTAATTGATTGCCACCAGAAAAAAAATAAAGCAATATGAATGGCTAAAGAGGCAGTTCCAATTGACAGCTGATTTGATTTTGTATAGCTTGCTGTGGAGTCCTTGAGAGAAAATATTTACATATATTTTCTCTGGTACTTTGAGAAGATTAACTCTTTTCCATGTTTTGTCCATGTGTTATTGAGGCCAGAAAGGGGAGCAAAGAATAGTAAATGTCATAAGAAGACATGGTGCCAGTTACCCCATCCTTTAGAAACATTAAGCCAAACGTACTTCAACAAAAACATGGATGGAGAACCAAAAACAAAAACAAGACAGTTGAGAAGTTACACACTTTCATAAATGGGTGCTCTGTTGCTTCATATCTGTCAGATAATAGCCTCTGTTTCGTGACCTGTGATATTTTCTCTTTTGTCTTCTGATAGCTGTCCTTTGTCTCTGGATTTATTTGTTTGATGTCATGTTTTTAATATAAAGCTAATAAAGTTGACCAATGTTTAAATGAGAAGATTTTCTTACACCTTCAGGAAAATCTAGAATATTGTTAGTAACTTCCTTGTTTGCACATGGTGGTGCATCAGATAGAGACAGTTACAGGAGTACAGGAGGGATTGGAGACAGACAGTAGAGAAGACTTGAAGAAAACTTGTGCAGATGACACATGACAGGAGAGCTTGGCATGAAATGATTGAACACCTGTGCTCTGCAGTGAGCAGAATGTTGATAAATGATTACACTATATAGGACAAGTTTATTTCTTTTTAGCCCTGAAATATTTTGTGTTTAAAAGTCACAAAGCTTCCTTTCGCTTTTCATGAGTTAATATTGGTAACTGTAAACTAATAGCTGAACTTGATGAAAGAAGTTTATTGAAAGATCCAAATGTATGTGGTGCCATTTATGAGTAGCTTAAAATAAACTTAGTATACATGTGGGAATGTGATACGTCATAAATATATTAAAGGTTTTCTTGTCTTGTCTCCTAGTACTTTATTGTATGTGTTATGTCATCACAGACATGGTTTGTTTTAGAGCCATGTGTTGTTAGTAGATGAAAGATGGAATATACAAGGTACAAGGTCTTGTGACAGCAGAGAAAAGATTGAAGGAAAAAAGAGAGAGAGGATACTGGACAGTTTGATGTCATGGCATGGAAAGAAGTCAGCAACAGAACTGATAAACAGTCAACACTAGAGACAGGAAGTTGTGACAACAAAACTGATAAACAGTCAACACTAGAGATAGGAAGTTGTGACAACAAAACTGATAAACAGTCAACACTAGAGAGAGGAAGTTGTGACAACAAAACTGATAAACAGTCAACACTAGAGACAGGAAGTTGTGACAACAGAACTGATAAACAGTCAACACTAGAGACAGGAAGTTGTGACAACAGAACTGATAAACAGTCAACACTAGAGACAGGAAGTTGTGACAACAAAACTGATAAACAGTCAACACTAGAGACAGGAAGTTGTGACAACAGAACTGATAAACAGTCAACACTAGAGACAGGAAGTTGTGACAACAGAACTGATAAACAGTACTAGAGACAGGAAGTTGTGACAATATATCATGGAAATTGATACTTGAAGAATTTGTTAGTATATGATTAGTTTAATTACTGAGCCGTACTTTTCTATTGTTAGTTAAGCATTGACGAATAAACAAATGTCCCTTTTCTCGCCCTTAAAGATATGTAGGAAGTCTGCATAAATGCACTTTGTGTATTCCTGCAGTGATGGCTTCTGTGGCAGCTTGTTTTACATGATGAGTTTGCTGGTCCTTTTAGCAGCTTGACATTATTCTGGTGAGAGTAGTGACCCAGTTCTTTAATTCTCCTCCAGAGAGCACCAGGAACCACACAAAGTGTTAACCATTGGCCTATTACAATGTTATTGCTGAAAAAGCCTGTTTAAAAAAAATTTCATTTCTGACAAAGCCTATTAAAAACTCATTACTGACAAAGCCTATTGAAGAAATATTACCATAAAGGCTGTTAAAAACTATCATTACTGACAAGATTAGTAATGAATTAAAATTGTCATTTGTATCAGAATCTTTGAAAAATGTGTACTGCATCATATGTATAGTCATGTAAGGACAATTGTACAGTCATCTAAGGACAACCAAGAAGTTGGAGACTTTGATGGGTGGGTTTCTTGCATAGTGCAGATGGATTGAGATGGTGCTACCTTGATCACCGGGTGTGGAACTGATGACGGGAGCCAGACTCAGGGCAGTGGAGCAGGAGGCACCAGAAGGTGCTGACATTAGATGGAGCATGTGTTGAGGAAATCTGTGGATGGTTTTGTTGTGAATCCAGTGTAAGCAAGCTAGAGGGAAACTGGCATATAGGTCTACATGAAGGAGGAAATTGAAGACAGACAAGACAGGGATAAAGAAGGCAAGGACAGACCTTGAGTGAATGGCACAGGACAGGAAGACTTGGCACAGGACAGGACAACCTGGCACAGGACAGGAAGACTTGGCACAGGACAGGAAGACTTGGCACAGGACAGGACAGGAAGACTTGGCACAGGACAGGACAACCTGGCACAGGACAGGAAGACTTGGCACAGGACAGGACAACTTGGCACAGGACAGGACAACCTGGCACAGGACAGGAAGACTTGGCACAGGACAGGACAACCTGGCACAGGACAGGAAGACTTGGCACAGGACAGGAAGACTTGGCACAGGACAGGACAACCTGGCACAGGACAGGAAGACTTGGCACAGGACAGGACAACCTGGCACAGGACCGGAAGACTTGGCACAGGACAGGACAACCTGGCACAGGACAGGAAAACTTGGCACAGGACAGGACAACCTGGCACAGGACAGGAAGACTTGGCACAGGACAGGACAACCTGGCACAGGACAGGAAGACTTGGCATCCATTTTGTCAAAGGTCTGTGCTGCCTGCAGAGTAGATGGATAATGATGACTCTACTGGGACTTTGTAGCACCCTAAGTGGAACAAATTTGCCTCTTGCAGGTGATAATGTGATAATGTTAATTTTGCATTTTCATCATCAGCTCCCCCAGGAAATCAAACTTAGGCAAAATCTTGGTTTGTTGCCATCACAATGTCCATGTCTTCTTCGAATAAAAGAAAAAAAAAAAGTAAAGAAAAGGCTGATTTTGGTGTTAGGCATATTATTTTCATCGGCATCAGCTAACCCCCAGAGTTGCTCTGGTACCCATTTTTCAACAAGCCGTTTGTGGCTAAAATCTTCCCGCCTCATCTGGGGTGTTAGACCACTGCGCTCAAGCCAGTGCTGTCCACTATGCTCCTCTTCTTCGAAGTAGTTGCTACATAACTTGGTGCTTTTTAAAAATATTGTGACAATTTTGAATGTTGCTGATATTAGTCGGGATCACCAAAGTATTCACACTGCATGCGTGCTTTCTGCGCTATAGAGCCATGCCTTTACTGTGATGTGCGCTTTCTTTCATGTTCTGAAGACCGCATCTTTTCCCATGTTTCAGTTTCTTCTTATCTATGTCTTCAACCTTGTTTTAGGGGTCGGAGTGGCTAAGAGGTATGGCGCCCGCTTCGAAGAATAAAGGTACCGTGTTCGATTCCCACTAGAGGGAATGTAATTTATGGAAATTTGTTTTCAGAACCAGTGGTCCTAATCATGTCATACCCCTTCCCCCGTCTCCTAGGTAGTGAGATCGGATGCCTGGCCCTCTCAAATAAGGGCGAAAAAAAATTGGAGGTCCCATGTGTAAGTTGGCACAGTAAAAATCTCTCTGCAGTTGGAAATTGTAAAGATTAAGGCCGCTGCCCTGACAAAATTTAAAATTACGAAAACCTGCCACCACAAACACTGTGCTGAGATCCTCCTTGTGTGATCTGAGGAGATCGGAGCACTGTTGGAGTTGTCCATGTGCAATGAAGATAGTCCTTCAAACCAGACCAACCTTGTTTCGTACAGTCCCAGTTAGTTTCTTAGTTCCTATTTCCAGATGTAGGGTTCCATAAGCAGGGAGCCGCGCTGGTGTAATGGCTACGGCGTTGTACTGGCGACCAGGTTTTCATGGTTCAAACCCGGGCGTCAGCGTTTGAAGGAATGTTTACGACCGGAAATTTGACTGAATAACCTGGACGGCTCCTGCACATAAATCCCGTGTGGATGGGAAGGAGCGAAGCTCCTGACCGGGTTGGAAGGAAAGTCCACTGACCCCCCCAGCCTCGCAATGACATGTCATTGGGCCAAAAAGAGCTGGAAAGCTCGAGTGCCGCTGGTTAGAGAGAAAAAAAAACAGGAGGGAAATGATGATGAATTGTGGCTGCTACCTTTGCAGTTTCCCTATCTTCGTCTTGACGTCGAACATTCCAGGCGGCAAATCTGGAGATCGTCCTAAGAGCAAAAAAAAAAAAAACGGTGAGTCAGAAGCTCAGACTCATTTCGACGTTCTCTGGGTCATGTTACAAACATCTTTAGTAGAAGACCTTCCGTCATGGATGGCAGGATTGATTGGTCTGAATTATTTGTTTTGGGCGACATGTTCATATCTGTTAAAGATTTTTGGCAATTTTCTGTAGAATGGGGTCCGACGCCAAACTAGTCTTATTCTATCACATGCCTGGTTGGTTACACTGTAGCCACTCGTAGGTGGATTTGCCTAGATGTAGGTTTTGTTTGGTCCCGTCTAGGTGTCATTTTCCTTCATTAGTTGAAGAATGCCAATTAGATTTCGACCAAAATAGCCGAAGTCTCCGGTATCTAAGTTTTTTCTTTCTTCCAAATTCAGAGTGGCAACGCTGGTCGGTTGCAGCGTTACTATTATTTGCTCAATTTTCGCGCTCTGATAACACACGAATGATTAATTTCATGTCTGAAATGACCGCAATTCCTACGGCCAATGACAGGTTTAAAACGTGACTTTAGAGATACTTATAACTAAGAACAACTCACGAAAATCTATTGTCCTATCACGTCATATAGACAGATACAACATTACTGCACTAAACATAAAAAAGGTGGGGAAAATACACGAGTGAACGATCACGACAGTTGGGGACATACCGGTACATTTGTTGGCAGCGAACCTTAAGGGCAGGAGCTACACCACATTTTAAGTCAAAACAGCCCAAACATGAAAATTGGGATTAGTCTGTATTCAGATAATTTATATTCTCCTGAATCTAAATATGTAAAAATCATTTGTCATGTCATTTGATAAATCGGTGTATTTGTAAATAGTAGTTTCTTCAGACATTGTGCTTTTCCTATGAAGAAAATCTGGATTTTCTCAGAACTTTGTTATTTGTTAATAATGTTCTTATAACTTACACAGTTTTTAGTCAGTGAATATGAGATTTGGGACAAATACTTGCCATTGGATAATAAAACTTTTGTCAGATCCGATTTTTGATGTCTTATCAAAATGTTGACTTATTGCAAAT
Source organism: Oreohelix idahoensis (assembly GCA_024509875.1). NCBI lineage: Eukaryota > Metazoa > Mollusca > Gastropoda > Stylommatophora > Oreohelicidae > Oreohelix > Oreohelix idahoensis. The sequence goes on from JAMPIV010016279.1 coordinate 44,368, forward strand.
AATGTAAAATTCTGAAAAAAATATTTTTTTTAGATACAAATTTCAAGGTTCTATGTCTCAGGATCTACTAAAGTTATCAAAAGTCCAATCTAACAAAAGTTTTAAAATATAATGATAAATATTGTGTTTAAATTTGATATTGATAAATATAAAAAAAGCCTTAACAAAATGAAATAGAACAATATAATCCAATATAGCCGCCGTTTCCATGGCAACCAATAATGTAATACCATCAAACTCTTCATTATGTGTATATATGATTGATATAGTAAATGTTGTTATTGCCAGGAGTTGTAGTGAGGATAAGCTCTCACTGCAGATAAAATACTTCTATGGCACGCGCCTCAAACAGCCTCTGACAACCAAGTCCAGCTCCCGGCCTTCACGTGTGGCTCAATTTGAGCCCGGCGGAACTGTTTCCACTGACGGGAGAAGGGGCAAAGGCGAGCGACTGGCGCCTTAAAACCAGCAGCTTCGGGCAGATAGGGCTCGTGATCCTTGGTTGGTAGCTTATCTAAGAGAAGGAACTCTGAATTCAAACCACCGCTGCCTTGCGGGAATATCCATTTATGGAATTGGCTTCGGGAGTAAACCCTGAGGATACATCCGGAGTCGGAGTCCCTAAGGCAGTCTAATGTCGATTCGACATTATTCTGGCAACTCCTGCGACATGGCTGGTACCAAACTGTATCGGCTACTGCCGTTCCTTTGGATCTACCGGCTGTGTGGAGAGGGGGAACATGCTGCATGGGCAACAGCTTGATCTCCATATAACTGTGCCCAAGCTCGCGCCCTGGAGAGGACACTCCAGCTTCACCCTATAGGTGTCGGCAAAACACGGGAAGTAGCAGTTACCGGTTATAAGCATTTTGCCCAATTGGCGTAGGGCATGGCGCCAGGGGCTACTTCCGACAGTGGGAGAGGTTCTAGGATCTCACTGGACAGCTACCGCCCGCTTCAAGCTGGGCAGCCCCCAGTTAATAAGGTGTTGTCCCGCCACTGTCTGCTTTCCCCATTGGGTGCATGGGGATTAGGGTCAAACCCGAACTGTGGACAGAAAATTTTGCACCAAGCAATTATCGAAAAAATAGAAATAAGCAAACTCTCAGATTGGGATGCTGGAACGTCCGGACTATGTTGACTGGACTATCCGAAAACCTACAGGATGTAAACGATGTAAGGAAGACAGCCATAATTAATGATGAGCTTAAACGACTTCAGGTGGATATAGCTGCACTTCAGGAAACGCGCCTGGCGGGCTCTGGAACGGTGAGCGAGAAGGACTACACATTTTATTGGCAAGGGAAAGATCTTATTAAAGCTAGAGAACACGGAGTAGGTTTTGCGGTCAAAAAATCGCTAACTAAAATGGTTGAACCAGGCGAGAATGGATCAGAACGCCTGTTAACGCTCCGCCTGCAAACTAGCACAGGTCCCATCACCCTTGTCAGTGTGTATGCTCCTACTCTGTACTCTGCCTCAGAAGCTAAAGATGAGTTCTACGAGAATCTAACAGCAATTATCAAAAGCATACCTAGGCAAGAACAGCTTGTCCTCCTTGGTGACTTTAATGCTAGAGTGGGTGCCGATAATGTTTCATGGCCTTCATGTCTGGGCAGGTTTGGTATTGGCAAGATGAATGAAAATGGACAACGGCTCTTAGAGTTGTGCGTCCACCATGACCTCTGCGTGACCAACACCTACTTTCAGACAAAACCCCAGCATAAGGTGTCATGGAGACACCCACGATCCAAGCACTGGCACCAACTTGACCTGATTCTCGTCAGAAGGCCACTCCTCAGGTCTGTGCTCTCCACGCGCTCGTACCATAGTGCAGACTGTGATACAGATCACTCCTTGGTTTGCTGCAAAATCAGAGCACAACCAAGAAAACTCTATCGTGTCAGACATGAAGGGAAACCACGCATTGATACCAGCAAGATGTCAGACCCTTTCATGATCGCTCAATTCACTGCGACCTTCGAGAAAGTGCTCAGTAGCCCTCAGCATGGTGATACTATTACAGAGAACTGGGAGCATCTACGGAAATACATTCAAAGTACTGCACTTGCCACCTTTGGTAAGAAAACAGCAAAGTCAAATGACTGGTTTGATGCTTCATCAGATGTGATGGCACCTGTCATTGAAGCTAAGCGCAGTGCTATGAATGAATACAAACGTTCACCGAGTGCCAGAACCCTACAGATCCTGAGGGCTATGAGAAGCAAAGTTCAACAAACTGCTCGACGCTGTGCAAATGACTACTGGCTCCAGCTCAGTGAGAGCATCCAGATCGCAGCTCAAACAGGCAACATTAGACAAATGTATGACGGTATAAAGAAAGCACTTGGCCCCCATAAAAGTAAGACAGCACCGCTAAAAACCATCAGCGGAGATAAGCTAACCGATAAGGGTAAGCAGATGGAGAGGTGGGTCGAGCACTACTCTGAGCTTTACGCTAGAGACAATACCGTTACGCCTGCAGCCCTTGATGGTGTCAACAGTCTGCCAACTATGGAGGAGCTGGATGCCGAACCAACATTAGAGGAACTCAGCAAGGCCATTGATAGCTTGGCCTCTGGCAAAGCACCAGGCAGTGATGGGATTCCTCCTGATTTAATCAAATGCTGTAAGAGCACGCTATTACATCCCCTGCATAGGATGCTGTGCCAGTGCTGAGAAGAGACAACTATTCCTCAAGACATGCGAGATGCCAAGATTGTAACACTGTATAAAAATAAAGGAGACAGAAGTGATTGCAATAACTACAGAGGCATCTCTCTTCTTAGTATTGTTGGTAAGGTTTTTGCCAAAGTCATCTTAATGCGACTACATAAGTTAGCTGAGCGCATATATCCAGAGTCACAGTGTGGATTCCGAGCTGGCAGATCAACAACAGACATGATCTTCTCTCTCCGCCAGCTTCAGGAAAAATCAAGAGAGCAGAAAAGACCATTATATATCGCCTTTATAGACCTCACAAAAGCATTCGACCTGGTTAGTAGGGATGGACTCTTTAAAATCCTCCTGAAAATAGGCTGCCCTTCTAAAATGCTGGAAATGATAAAGTCATTCCATGACGGCATGAAGGGAACAGTCCAATATGCTGGAAGCACGTCACAGCCCTTTGATATACGAAGTGGCGTTAAACAAGGCTGTGTTCTGGCTCCGACCCTCTTCGGAATCTTCTTTGCCTTACTCTTGAAACATGCATTCAGAGATGCAACTGAAGGAATATGCCTTCACACTAGGTCAGATGGCCGTCTGTTTAATCTTTCAAGGCTGAAGGCAAAAACAAAAATCAGAAGGGTCACTATAAGAGACTTGTTGTTCGCTGATGATGCTGCAGTCGTCACTCAAAGCCAACAGGAGCTTCAGAGCTTGATGAATCGCTTCACTAAAGCATGCAAGGACTTTGGCCTCACAATAAGTCTAAAGAAAACGAATGTGCTGAGTCAGGATGTGGGTGCTGCACCAGTTATCACTATCGATAACTATGAATTGGCAGTGGTGCACCACTTCACATACCTAGGGTCTACCATCAATGACAAACTCTCACTGGATACAGAAATCGACAGCCGCATTGGCAAAGCTGCAGCTACCTTTGCCCGCCTCACATCGCGTGTTTGGGGAAACTCTAAACTCACAATGAAGACCAAAGCTGCGGTATATAATGCCTGCGTCACCAGCACACTCCTATATGGCAGCGAGACCTGGACGACCTATGCTAAGCAAGAAAGAAGGCTCAATACCTTCCATTTGCGGTGTCTACGCCGCATCCTCGGCATCTCGTGGAAAGATAAAGTGACAAATGTCGAGGTGTTGTCACGTGCTGGCCTTCAAAGTATGTATACGCTTCTTAGACAGCGCAGACTTCGCTGGCTTGGCCATGTTCGCCGCATGGAAGATGGTCGCATCCCAAAAGATATCTTCTACGGACAATTAGCAGATGGCAAGAGAACAGTTGGGCGACCACAGCTGAGGTTCAAAGATGTGTGCAAGAGAGATATGAGGGCACTGGACATGGATCCAGCAACATGGGAGGATGAAGCTGCCGATCGCACTACGTGGCGATGCTATTTACGGCGCCACCTCAGATTGGGCGAAGAGAGGCTCACACAAGAAGCAGAGGTGAGGAGAAAACGTCGAAAGGAGCACCAGGAAAATAAGCAGCTGAGGGCTGTCACCTCAGGGGCGCATTCCCATAGTCAGTTATGACTGAAGGGGCTATTATTATTATGATTGATATAGGTTAAGTCTGTGCATCTTTTTGAAATTCTGTGATTAATAACGAAAATAGTATTTCACGGTAGCTCCTTCCGGCGATATAGGCGATATAGGCGATAGGGGAGGGAGGGGGAAGTAATTTGAAATTAAATAAATTATGAAAAACAAAATCACATGGTATCTCCCATTCAATTTTATATACTGTATATATATAATTTAAATAATAAACATAATTTATCAAATGCCAATTTACTACACAATAAATAATACAATTTTTTTCAGTAACAAATATTCAGATAAGATGTAACATAATAATAAAATAAAATATACAAATGAAAAGTAAGGAAATTTAAGGAGTCTTTTGCTGTTGGATTTCCTTGCAAAGTTGGTCAATATTTGGTGAATAATCTGTTGTTTTCATTTTCAAGCATGACTGGAGACTCACGTCATTCAATTGGCTTCTTAATTTGCTTTTGATATAATTCATGTTGGAAAATAATTGTTCACAAAAATATGTTGATCCAAAAATTGAAAGAAGCCCAAATGCAAATTTCTTCAGCTGTACATAGCTGTCGGGGGGACCATACAAGAGAAATCAAGTCCAACACGAAAATAAGAATCTTCAACTCAAATGTCAAGTCAGTCCTATTGTATGGCTTACAGGCTTTTATAAACGGGTGCTTACGTAGAATAGGACTGAAATTGTATGACAACGTCACAAATGTGGAATTGATGACAAGAACCAGACGTGCCGGTGGAACAAGAGTTGAGAAGTAGGCGATGGATAGGACACACATTGAGGAAACCTGTAGATAGCATTACAAGGCAGTCCTTGTTCTGGAATCCACAGGGAAAGAGAGGCAGAGGTAGACCAAAAAAAAAAAACACGGAGAAGAGAACTGGATACAGAGGTGAAAATGATGAGGAAAACATGAAAAGAACTTGAGCGGATGGCACAGGACAGGAGACTTGGCATGTGTTTGTTGAAGGCCTATGCACCTCTTCTCTCCCACCGCCCCCCCCCCCCCCCCCCCCCCCCCCCCCCCCCCCATCTGTTGTGAACGATAAATTCCTTACACTTTTTGCATTCGGTTTTGAATGGTTAACAATGTGTGGTGGGTGGATTTGTGGTTTATATTCTTTCATACTTTTGATTCACACCCCCATTTTCTGTATATTTTTTCCTTACCTTTGCTCTATTTAAATTTGGTTGCCAAAGTATGTCATTTACTAACTGGTTAAATATGTGTGCTCTTGCTGTGGTTGGTTTTTTTTCCCATAGTGTTTCTCCGCGGTGGGCCAATGAAATAGCAGGGACTCCGCTCCCAGGTATCTGAGTGATCTGTGTCAAAACAGGTGTCTTATCTCACTCATGCTAACCATTTGGTGGCTCAGTCTATCTAATTGCCAGGCACGGAGACAACTCGCCGACATGAGTTGACAAAGTTTGAGAGTTCCGGTATCATAAAACACAAAGATCAACGATTTCTCAAACGGGGCATTGGAAGGAATCTCTCTCTCAGAGGAATCTGTCAATAGCCACAATAATAAAATTGTTTTTAAAAAAGTACACGGAAATGATTAATTTTTGGTGGTTTTGGACTTTTTGGTTTTTTTTGGTCCCCCCTCCCATGCATTGAATAACGAAAACTAATGTCGTTTGTGTCCCGTGTGCACGGGATAGCCGATTCATAGTAAGAACCCCATATGGGTTATAATTTGGGTATAGGCCATAGTGTTCATCATTCTATAATAGCATATTACATTGTTGTTTTTTCTGTGTGTGTCGGCTTTCACTCCAGACTTTAATTTATCTGCCGTTTATTGTGGTATTGTTTAATATCTATGGTGTTTGTAATGCCATCATCTTCCATGCTACTACTATATTGCTCTGTCTCTCGATATTGACATTCTTCTAAATGTATCTGTTTACGTTTGTTGGCTTTTTGATTTTTAGAGAACACTGATTTTGGTAGTTTTGTTGTTTGATTTTTTAAAATTCTTTTACTGATATTGTATGGGCACTGACAACTTTTTAAAATTGTATTTTTATTTTTTCTGTGTTTTTGTTTTTCCTTGTTATTCTCATTTGTTGTGGTTTGTTATATGTTGGTTCTTGTTTTTGGTAATATAACCATTTTATTATGTTTTGTGTAGCTTCCTTGGTAGGTCAATTTTTAGTACAGTTTCTAGTGATTGTTAGTGTTGGAGAGTTTTGTGTTCTCAAGCTATTTCGTGAGTGGGTTTTTCTGTGCTGTTCATATTTCTTGCATGGAAGGACATAATGTGCAATTGTGGTTTTTCTTCTCCAGAACATGTTACACAGTAGGGTTCCTCCACTACTTTGAAATAGACCCTATTCCTAGTTGAATTATAATCAGTATCAGGGGGCCTTTTCTATTGCATGACTTTTTTTGTTTTCTCGAGATATCTGACATGTTCTTGTTGGATCTTTTTAGCAGTTTATGGCGTGTCTGCCTTTTCTGGCTTTGTTTCCCAGTTTTCTGTCGACTATTCCATTCCTTTGTTCATAATATTTTAAAATTAGTTACGTTTTTTGAATCTCTAATTTGTGTTTTTCTAACTCTGATTATAATAGTAAGCATGACAGTAAAAAATAAAGATTCTTAGGCCAACACAAGCTTTGAGGATCTACTTTGAAAATAATGAACTCTCTGAAGATCTAACTTGATCAAACTCCGGCTTTATTAGATAATTTGGTAATTATAAATGCAGTTTTTCTGTGTATCTTTTATCGCCATTAAAAAAATTGTCTTCCTGCAGTTCCATCGTCAGAGCTGTGGAAAATTCAAACTAAATGATGTTATGCTACGTGTTAACAGCACTTCAAAGAAAAGATCGCTTTCAAATCTCACGTAGTTCATGAATAAAGTGCATTTCAGCAAGCTAGCTCGTAGGTTTCCACTGGGTACGCTGACAAAAGTACTTTTAATCCTGTGATACTACGTTGACAAAAGTACTTTTAATCCTGTGATACTACACTAACAAAAGTACCTTTAATCCTGTGATACTACGTTGACAAAAGTATCTTTAATCCTGTGATACTACGCTACCGGCGGGAGGGGGCTAGTTCGAAATTTCTATAACATAAAAATTCATTATTGTTTCCCCATCCGTCACCTAAAGATCTGCCTGCGAATACTGGTAGGCTGCGATCGACCGGTATCCGACTTGTGTGTTGGCTACTCGAATAGCGGTAGCTGGGAGACTTTTCAGGCTATAAATCGAAGGTTCCTCAGTAAAAGAGAAGTTGACAAGAAGACAAAGAAGGCTGTATACAGCTCCACCAATGTCCCAGTCTTGACATATGGACGCGAGTCATGGGCAATGACTACAATCCTCAAAAGCCAGCTACAAACCTCAAAAATGAGGTATCTGAGGAAGGTGGCTGAAGAACAAGAAGAAATTGTCCACAATCGGACGATACGTCACGGTCTCAAAACCCAGCCTCTGCAGACCCAAGTAGAACAGTCCCAACTAAGATGGTTTGGCCATGTCTGCAGAATGGGAGAAGATCGGCTACCACGGCAAATGTGGGAAACTAAGAGCCAGAGATCCAGACCTTCAGGACGACCCAGAGTTCGCTGGGAGGACAAAATTAGACAATCTCTAAAGTGCAGAGGACTAGATTGGAACCAGGCCAGGAGTAAGACAGCCGACATAGTAGTATGACTTTTTTAAATTATAAAGTATCCCGTTCAACACTTGATGGGTTATAATTTGGACATATGGTGTACTAATTCAAGAAAATAAAGTCAGATTTCCAATATCCAAATATAGTACCTTCTCCCCCCCCTCCACTCAGTCCAAATAGAGTAAATCAAAACTAAATTTGTGAACGTTTGTGTGTGTGGCCTCCCCTTTCCAAGAAACAAAAAAAAAAAAAAAATGAATATAAAAAAATAAAATGAAGTCTCTCATAACTGCCATGTTGTTAACAAGGCGAAAATGGGCGAGAAAGCCCGACGGTATCCGAGATTGCACCAAATCCACCAATTATCTGTCATCAGTCACACAAGCATCCCGTCAGCCCACCCCTCTTCCTTACACCACGATCGATCCCGATACATTAATTTTAATTCTTGTATGGCGTTCTCTCTCTGGCAAACGTCTACATCCCTGGGTAGAAGAGGAACGACTAAGTAAGTAGAGTAAACATTCTCGGTCAACATGTTATATATATATATATATATATATATATATATATATATATATATATATATATATATAAATATATATATATATATATATATATATATATATATATAACAAGGGGCTTGACATAAGTCTTGGGCCTGACCATGAAGGACATGTCACAGAGTGCTGAAATTTTGTATAGTGTTTATTCCTTTTCAATATAGCCACCGTCTGAATCGACACACTTCTGCCATCTCTACTTGACCTTGAAAAGACCTTGGGAGTAAAACACCCTATTTTTTAAACTAAACCAGTCATTACATGCCAGTATAACTTCTTCATCGCTGTCAAAATGATTTCCTTTTAGCTGTTGGGGGGGGGGTAACCCAAAGGTAAGATTTGAGCTGCCCTTAAATAGAAAAAAAGTCTTGATGGTAGCCAAATGACCTGGTGAATAGAGGTGGGTGTGGACAGACACTGATATCAAATTAAGAATACAAAAAGCAACGTGGTAGCTTTCATTGCATGGGAAACATATGGAGAACAAGGATGATAAATCAAGTCCCAACACGAAAATCATAAGAATCCTTCAATCCTCAAATGTCAAGTCAGTCCTATTTTGTATGGCTTACAGGCTTTTATATCGCCGCGGGGGTGCTTACGTAGAATAGGACTGAAATTGTTGACAACGTCACAAATGTGGAATTGATGACCAAGAACCAGTACGTGCCGGATGGAACAAGAGTTGAGAAGTAGGCGATGGATCTAGGACACACATTGAGGAAACCTGTAGATAGCATTACAAGGCAGTCCTTGTTCTGGAATCCACAGGGAAAGAGAGGCAGAGGTAGACCAAAAAAAAAAAACACGGAGAAGAGAACTGGATACAGAGGTGAAAATGATGAGGTTAAACATGAAAAGACACTTGAGCGGCATCCAAGCACTGGACATGGAGACTTGGCATGTTGTTTGTTGGACCGGCCTATGTAACCGTCTACTTATCCCCCCCCCCGCCCCCCCACCCCCCCCCCCCCCCCCCCAGGGGGTGTTCTGTTGTGAACGATAAATTCCTTACACTTTTTGCATTCGGTTTTGAATGGTTAACAATGTGTGGTGGGTGGATTTGTGGTTTATATTCTTTCATACTTTTGATTCACACCCCCATTTTCTGTATATTTTTTCCTTACCTTTGCTCTATTTAAATTTGGTTGAAGTATGTCATTTACTAACTGGTTAAATATGTGTGCTCTTGCTGTGGTTGGTTCCCATAGTTCTCCGCGGTGGCCATGAAATAGCAGGGACTCCGCTCCCAGTTGATCGTGTCAAAAGAGGTGTCTTATCTCTTATCTCATGCTAACCATTTGGTCCTCAGTCTATCTAATTGCCAGGCACGGAGACAACTCGCCGACAGAGTTGACAAAGTTTGAGAGTTCCGGTATCATAAAACACTAGATCAACGATTCTCAAACGGGGCATTGGAAGGAATCTCTCTCTCAGAGGAATCTGTCAGTAGCCACAATAATAAAATGTTTTTAAAAAGTACACGGAAATGATTAATATGGTGGTTTTGGTTTTTGGACCATGCATTTGAAAACCGGTGTTTGTCGTGTGCACGGGATAGCCGATTCAACCCCATATGGGTTATAATTTGGGTATATAGTGTTCATCATTCTATATAGCATATTACATTGTTGTTTTTCTTGTGTGTCGGCTTTTCCAGACTTTAATTTATCTGCCGTTTGTTGTGGAATTGTTTAATATCTATGGTGTTTGTAATGTATCATCTTCCATGCTACTATATTGCTCTGTCTCTCGATATTGACATTCTTCTAAATGTATATGTTTAGCGTTTGTTGGCTTTTGATTTGGTAGTTTTTGTTTGTTTGATTTTTAAAATTCTTTTACTGATATTGTATGGGCATTTTTAAAATGTATTTTTATTTTTCTGTGTTTTTGTTTTTCCTTGTTATTCTCATTTGTTGTGGTTGTTATATGTTGGTTCTTGTTTTGGTAATATAACATTTTATTATGTTGTGTAGCTTCCTTGGTAGGTCAATTTTTAGTACAGTTTCTAGTTATAGTGTTGGAGAGTTTTGTGTTCTCAAGTATTTCGTGAGTGGTTTTCTGTGCTGTTCATATTTCTTGCATGTTAGGACATAATGTGCAATTGTGTTCTTCTCCAGACATGTTACACAGTAGGGTTCCTCCACTATGAAATAGCCTATTCCTAGTTGAAGTATAATCAGTTTTCTATTGCATGACATTTTGGTTCTCGAGATATCTGACATGTTCTTGTTGGATCTTTTAGCAGTTTATAGGCGTGTCTGCCTTTCTGGCTTTGTTTCCAGTTTTCTGTCCATTCCTTTGTTATAATATTTTAAATTATACTTTTGATCTCTGTTGTGTCTAACTCTGAGTTATAATAGTAGCATACAGTAAAAAAAAAGATCTTAGGCAACACAAGCTTTGAGGATCTACTTTGAAAATAATGAACTCTCTGAAGATCTAACTTGATCAAACTCCGGCTTCAGATAATTTGGAATAAATGCAGTTTCTGTGTATCTTTTATCGCCATTAAAAAAATTGTCTTCCTGCAGTTCCATCGTCAGAGCTGTGGAAAATTCAAACTAAATGATGTTATGCTAAGTGTTAACAGCACTTCAAAGAAAAGATCGCTTTCAAATCTCACGTAGTTCATGAATAAAGTGCATTTCAGCAAGCTAGCTCGTAGGTTTCCACTGGGTACGCTGACAAAAGTACTTTTAATCCTGTGATACTACGTTGACAAAAGTACTTTTAATCCTGTGATACTACACTAACAAAAGTACCTTTAATCCTGTGATACTACGTTGACAAAAGTATCTTTAATCCTGTGATACTACGCTACCGGCGGGAGGGGGCTAGTTCGAAATTTCTATAACATAAAAATTCATTATTGTTTCCCCATCCGTCACCTAAAGATCTGCCTGCGAATACTGGTAGGCTGCGATCGACCGGTATCCGACTTGTGTGTTGGCTACCCGAATAGCGGTAGCTGGGAGACTTTTCAGGCTATAAATCGAAGGTTCCTCAGTAAAAGAGAAGTTGACAAGAAGACAAAGAAGGCTGTATACAGCTCCACCAATGTCCCAGTCTTGACATATGGACGCGAGTCATGGGCAATGACTACAATCCTCAAAAGCCAGCTACAAACCTCAAAAATGAGCTATCTGAAAGGTGGCTGACAGAACAAGTCTCATTGTCCACAATCCCCACGAATACGTCTTGTTCTCAAAACCTTACATGCCTTGCAGACATCCAAGTAGAACAGTCCCAACTAAGATGGTTTGGCCATGTCTGCACCAAGACTCTTCTGGAGAAGTTTGCTGTCCACTACAAATGTGGGAAAGCTAAGACTTGTAGAAGCCTGTATAGCACGTATCAGAGTTCGCTGGAATGTATAAAATTGCCAGACAATCTCTAAAGTGCTCCAGGGGACTAGTCAAACCTTTTTTCCAGAGTATGAACACAAAGATGGACTCACTTTTAAATTACTCAAGGGCCCGTTCACTCACTGCCTGATGTGTTATAATTTGGTCATTGAGTACTTCGGTCAAGCTAAAGTCAGCACTTTCCAATCATCCAAAATATGTACCTTCAGCTAGGCCCCCCCCCCCCCTGCTCTAGATTCCTAATAGATTAAATCAAAACTGAAAGGGATATGCGTTTGTGGTGTTCCCCATTTCGATTGTCAACCCTTTTTGAAAAAAAGTGAATATAAAAAAATCTCCCAAGTCCTTTGGTATGGCCATGTTGCACAAGGCGAAAAATGGGACCCGAGAATAGCCCGACGGTATCCGATTGCTCCCAAATACTTAACCAATTTCTGGTGTTCATCACCATCATCCCTGCAGCCCACCCATCTTTTCACCACGTGCTGCCTTCAGTTCTTCCATCTTTATGTCATCTTCATCACCATTTGTTCTCTCTTCTGTGCAAACGTCCTACATCCCTGGGTAGAAGAGGACCGACCAGTAAGTTAGAGTAAATATTCTCGGTCCATCATGTTATATATATATATATATAGGGGCAGTAACAATATTGCCTATATATATATTTATAAAATTTATAGAGGATATATTATTTTTATATATATATTATTTATATATATATACAATTACAAGGGTTTTCTTGACATCCTTTTCTTGCTTTTCTGACCATGAAGGACATGTCCCAGAGAGCTGAAATCTTTGTATAGTGTTTATTCCTTTTCAATATAGCCACTGTCTGAATCGACACACTTCTGCCATCTCTACTTGACCTGAAAAGAACCTTGTGAGTAAAAGCACCCTAATTTTTTAAACTAAACCAGTCATTCCATGCCAGTATTTCTTCTCTCTGTCAAAAATTTTCTTTTGACTTCTTCTGTAGAAAAAAGTCGGTAATATGTGGGTAAGGATTTCTTTTGTTTTCCCAAGTCGGACTTTCACCACATGCTTCTGCACTGGCTGTCTTTATAGGATGTCCTTGAAGCCACAGGGTTTCAAGTCATCAATGTTCTTCTGTGTTTCTCAGGGGGCGCGTTGTCTTGCAGCATAAGCCCCTGATATCTGAGTGCGCGTTATCCCTCGTTTCTGTCACAACTTTCAGTTGTAGGTCTTAATGTTCTCATTTTCATTCCGTTCGTTTACTGTACTAGCTATCTCCACGTTGTGCATTTTTGTTCCTAGGCTGAGCAATGATTTTTCTTTCAGTTTGTTCATTTTCATCGTAAGCAGGTAGTAATCACTCTACCAATCTTGGCCCCCTCCAGCAACATCTGAGCATCCCGCACTTAAATGTTGACATGAGTTTTTCCTACCGAAGTAATGGCATAGTCACGAAACACTGGACATCTACCTGTTATTTCTGTTGTTTTCACACCTAGTATACATCATGAAAATTTTTATCACAGCTGGGGGAACTTCTTGTGTTGGTAATGATCAGATTCTGCTCACTGCAGAATCTAAGGAGTCGCTTTCCATTGTCATTGAGAGTATCTTCTCCATATCTTCCGATAACTCCACCCATCTAGCATGGTCATTTCCAACTCTGGCATTGAACATCTCAGAGCATGATAATTTCATCTAGGCAAGTTTCATCTTCACTCCTTTGAAGCAGCTTTAAGAATTCCTTCCTGGTCAGGACCTCTGCTCTGTCAAGCCTCTTTGTGCCCATATACTATACCATATATATGACTATGGTTTCTCCTTATATATAGTTTTACATACCATAATGCGCATATAGCCTAATATATTCCATCCCTTGATACTATCCTATTTTCTAGTTTTTTGAGAACAATTGCAAATCTGAGCCCCCAGTGGCCTCTTTCAGATGTGGGCACATATAGCAAGTGTATGGGTGTTCTCATGTGCTATGCCCTTTTGTCTATGTTTCGGTAATTAAAAAATATTTAGTTTTTAAATGATTGTTTTTTTTGTTTTTAATCTCTTCGCATCATTCCATGTACTCATTTCGATTTAGGACTTCTTACAGAGCCATGTACAACATAAGATCATCAGAAGTATCATCCGTAGTCCGTTCCCCCCGTCGCCCGACAATATTTCGGCCCTATATACTCTCTTTACACTCTAAGGGGTGATTGGCCTGTTGGCCTTTGCATGGTTGGGTCATGACGGCCTCCCAAGCCGTCCTTTTTCATCAGCTGGGACCGGCCTTTGTCATTTTGCATCGAAAAAATGAACAGAAGCCATCTGATTCACCGTTATGCCCATATACAACTTTAAAATTCCACACTCCCAACGTCTCAGCAGCCGTGGATGAACCCATTTCACTTATGGCAATTCCGCCAGCCGTGAAAGTAACAAAGAGAAGACAAATTATTCCGTTCGTTCCGTCGCACACACTGAGACACCAGCGCGAAGTCAACGAGTCGCCACTGCGCGTTCCCCACTGGACTATTGATACTGACACCCCTTATAGTATACACCGCTTGTCGCCCCTGAGTCGCAGCCCGTTCACTAGTCCACCACAAACCTCAGCGTATTGTGGACTTAGAAAAATTCCTTGTGTTTTCTGTACCGCAGCGTTTATTGTTACGATCTCCATTCCCCATTGCGGTTGTTCCACAGCCAGCCTGATGCCTTTTCGGCAGTTTCACTAAGCCTCTTCAGGGCCCTTGTTCTCGACTGTCCCCTCAGCCCCAACAGTTTCAATAGATCATACACTGATGCAGCCACAAGCCCTCTTGCGCCCACTTCAACAGCCATGACCCTTGCAGTGAACCCATCGTGTCTCAGATCCGCGGCCAGATCACTATACTTGGCCGCTTTGAACGAATGTTGCTCATCTAATCTGGATTCAAATGGCACGGTCAGTTCAATCAGTATGACCTGAAGCGTTGCTGCAGAATGAAGCACTATATCCGGCCGTCTCCGCGATTTTCGGATACTCTCTGGATATGCCCCTCGTCCAGGTAGGTCTACCGCCATCTCCCAATCATTTGCACAATCAAGAAGAGATGGTAAACTGCTACCAGGTTTATTCGGTTTGGGGTGTGCTGACTTTCCTGCCCTCAGAAAGTATGTGTTTGCGGTGTCTGGCCGGACTTTGCTATTCGCCTTCATTCTTGCCAGATCTATTGTCGCAGCAAGCTCATTTAGCACTTTGTTATGGCGCCAAGTGTATCGCCCTTGCCCTAATGACACCTTACACGCTGAGAGCACGTGTTCAAGTGTCTGCCTCCCCTGGCACAGGGGGCACTGCTCATCATCCGACTTTCCCCATTTCACAAGGTTGGTGGCCGATGGCAGCAGGTCATACAGTGATCTGACAACAAAGCTGAGCCTAAGAGGTGCCATATGCCATATATCATTCCATGTCAAGGACCTCTGCAGGGCTCCTTCCCATGTAGTCCATTGGCCTTGTTGGACCTGCTGCACTGCTTTTTGCAACCTCTTATCATTCTCAGCTTCTCGTATCTCCTGAACTACCATGTCTCTGCGCTCCCTGCTTGATGCCTTGGACCACCAGCGGATGTCTCCATGACCAAATCCCCGTCTATTCGTTTGTGTGTATCCGATTACCTCCCTCAGTTTGAGTGACTCTTGGGCAGCATCAACAGCTTCTTCCACTTTCCACTTCCTTCCCGTTTTCAGTGTGGGCTGAATGGACTTAACCACGTCATCAGCTGACTCGCGTAGCATCATTGCAAGCCTTGCCTTTCCAACTTTGTACTCTTCAACAACTGACTTGAAAGGAAGCAGAAGTTTTGACTTTTTTGCAGTACAGTGCTACATCTGACAGACCTGGTGGTACTCCTAGCCATTTTCTCATGAACTTGTTGACCTTCTGCTCTATGGCTTCCACTGTACTTGTGCTTATTTCATATATAAGCAGTGGCCACAGCAACTTTGGTATCAACATGAACTGGAGGCACCACAGTTTGAACTTCCCCAGGAGTCTGCTTTGGTCTATGATCTGTAGCCCTCTGTCTGCCATTTCTATTGTCTGTTGCACTGCCTTTGAGTCTTTTAATGAGGCATCGTACACCCTGCCAAGACTTTTAACAGGTTCCTCAATGACAGTAGGGATTCTTTGGTTGGAAACCGTGAATATGACCTCTGCTATCTTCCCTTTCCTGACTGATAGGCTTCTCGACTTCTTGGGTTTGAAGCTCATTCTGCACCAGCTGACTAGTTCATCCAGGCGTGCTAACATCCTCCGGGCCTGATGTTCATCTGATGTCAGAATTGTTGTGTCATCCATGAATGCTTTGAGCGGTGGCATGAGACACATTCCACCGAGCTTTGGACCTATAGCCATTCCTTCAGCCGCATTGAGGATTACCTGCATAGCCATCACGAATAGTATCGGAGAGATGGTACATCCCATCGCAATTCCAACTTCAAGGCCAATCCACTTCGTTGTGTACTCTCTGGTTGAAAATCTGACAGCAAACCCTGCGAAATACAGCTTCAGCATTGCTGCAATCTCTTGTGGAACATGATACATTTCTAGGGCCTGCCACAACATCTGGTGTGGAACGGATCCATAAGCATTCGCTAAATCCAACCAGATTACATGGAGGTTTGTTCTGTCAGACTTTGCCTTTTGGATTGCTTCCCATATCATTGTGGCATGCTCTAGACATCCTGGTGTACCTGGGATACCTCCTTTCTGAATGGTAGTGTCAATGTACCCATTTGCCAGGAGGTATGTAGTGAGTCTTTTCGCCATCACTGAGAAGAATATCTTCCCTTCCACATTGAGTAGTGAGATTGGCCTGAACTGACTGATGTCTGTGGAATTTTGCTCCTTCGGATGTAGACTCCGTTCGCCTTTCTCCATTCCTTGCTTACAAGCTGGGTTTTCCACGCACTCTTCAGTAAACGAAGCAGTCGTTTGAGCACCTCAGGGCATCTCTTATACACCACATATGGAACACCATTAGGACCTGGAGCTGACTTGCATCGAGCTTTCTGGACAATGCTTTCTACCTCTTGCACCGTTGGGGGCTTGGTGTTAAATTCAGCTCCTGGCTTACTCGGCCATTTAAGGCCTGCCATGCTGCTGAGCGGCTCATCTTTGCGACCATCTGAATATGTCATTCCAAGGTGTTCTTCCAGGTCTTCTTTCCTGATGTTTAGCGTACCCGACCGAGGCTGCTCAAACAGTTCTTTGGCAAACTTGAAGGGCTCCCTGAAGAATCTTTCCCTATCCATTCGAGTCTTCCTTTTCTTCCTGCACAACCTTTCTGCTCTACAAAGGGCATTATGTTGGCCTTTCAGGTGCTCCCAAACCTGTCGTAACCCTTCCTTCTCTGCGGCAACTGTGTTTTTGAACAGTTTTCGGGCATGCTTCTTCTGTTTTCTGATTTCTTCTATTTTAATTTGTCTTCTGCTTTTTCGTGGTGGGTTACTTTCCCTTGCCTCCCTCACTCCGAACACTTTGCGACAGTGCAGATATATTATGTCGCCGAAGATTTCCAGCTTCTTCTCCAAAGTTATCTGCTTCAGGTTGTTATCCAACTCTTTTGCCAAGGCTTCGTCCAGCTGTTCCCAAAGCCCTTTTGCACTGGCGGGTGGAAACTTGATTGCATCTCTCTTCCCGTCTAAGAAGTGTGTGAGATCATCATCAGGCAGATCAACTTGAATGTACTCAGCACTGTGGATTGACTCCTGGCTGCGTTCTTCTAACGTCTTATCCGTCGAGACAGAGCGCTGTTGATCTCCCCCTGATGACCTCCCACACCCCTTTTTCGTTCTGTGGATTTTCATTCCTCTCTGAGTAGAGAATTCCCTACCACAGGCACATGGAAACTCCAGCCGTTGTTCAGAGCTCGAAGTCCGTGTAACGGGTCTGGTCGATTCCAATCTTCTTTGGCAGCAACACCATTTTAAATTAGTCTTAAGAGTTTATTAACATGAAGGAGGGTAATTTTCTAGTATATCAAGAATTAACGTGAGGAACTGTGTGAGGCGTAAGATTAAGAAACTTTTTAAAGGTGGAGGTGGGCGTGAGCGTGGAAGGTCTGGGAACTACTGAACTAATGTTACTTTCACTTTCTGGGTTCAATGCTAGGCACGTTTTGAGCGGAAATAACATTATTAAATATTATCCGCTATTATATAAATTCATGTGCACCCACCAAACATTAACGATCGAAGAAGAAAACTGATTATATTAGACATATAATGAAAACAAAAGTTTAAAGTTTTGGAAATAGTTCAAACCAATGATATACTGGACAGTATTGTCTTAATCTACGTTCCATTTTCACCAAACCAAAAAATGCAAACTGGCATTTACATTCTCCTTTCGCTATCACAAACCAGTCGCGGAAACAAGTCAGCTGGTGCTGGAGTCTGCTATTTAAAGTGCGGTAGACCCACTGGTTGTTGCCGGAATATATGTTATGTTCACGTATAGTGATTTAAAGAAAATTAAAAGTTTTTAAGTTGTAATAATTTAAATATAAATCTGAATATCAGCATTGCCATTGTAGATTGCTTTAAGCGGGTTTAGGGTACGTCGCGATCAAACTAAAAAAAAAAAAATGTGCTAGATCTGCTAACAGTAGGCTAGGCCTAATTGCGAGGGTACTGAGTACCCAAACCCGGAGTCAGTGAAGGCTTGATGTGGTAGATAATTCTGAGCGGACATTCCTGTGTTCACTTTCAGAACAAAATTGGTGTTAATGAGAATAAACAATACTTCTGCCTTAACCGTCATTTGCCATGGGTTGCAGACTTTTAATGTCGCTTACTGTTCTAATAGTTGCGGTTGTCGTCTATTTCATCTTCCCGTATAGCCCAGAAGTAATGAGCATCTATGCATGTCAGGTACCTTTTGTGAACCAATGGCTAACTGTCTGCCCTGAAAGTGTGAATGAATCAGACGTTACACAAGGTCGAATCGACTCTAGAACATCCGTAAATGCTGAAGAGCCACCGCTGCCTGAGTATTCACACCTTGAGGTCTACAACCAGTGCATGTTGAAGAATAAGGAGGAAGAGACAAGAAAGAAACAAGGTAGTTATGTTTATATTCATCATCATCATCCACCATCATTAGCACTGGAACTCTTGACCGTCGCAACATGGTGTTGCAATATGGAGAACTGGAAAAAAAATCTAAAATATTAAATAAAAATCTTCAAAAACAATTAAACAAAGTATATAAATGGATGAATAAATGGGAATTTCACTTAAATGTGAATATAAGACAGTAGGAATGATCTTCAGTAAAGGTAGGATTGTTAAGAGTACGATAAGTGACATAAACTTACAGGGGCAACAGATTAGTACAGTTTAGACCACACGATTCTTAAGAATGACACTAGACCAACAACTGAACTGGAACAAACACATGGATAGACTGGTAGAGTCTTGTAGAGGACTAAATAACATGCTAAGATATTTGTAAGGTCATGGATAGGGTGCAAGCACTAAGGCAATGATCACTTTTTATAAATCTTTCAATGCAGGCAAAATTTATTATGGAAGCATGGTATATGACTGCAGCACAGTCACAAAATTAAATTAGATAGAATTCAGCACCCAGCATTATGTACAATTGCAGGTGCAATCAGATCAACATTGAGGGGTGCTCTGGATGTGGCCTTAGGAGTCTTCTCTTTGGAACTTTGAAGAAAGGAACTAAGACTAAATTACATGACCAAAATTATGTTGGACAAGACTCATCCCGCTTTTCCAGCATTTGCTAGATATCAATTAGCAACCACTCAGAACAGGTTCATGAATGGCAGTAGGTACCTGACAGGTTGGAAATGTGTGGTGGAACTAGTACAATTGGATGCCCTAAATGCATCAATTAATAACAGTAGTATATACAAGCCTGTGGTATTGCCCTGGGAGCTCAAGAAACCAGATATAGATTACCACTTGGCAGACATAATTACTAAAACAACTGATATGGCAACCTTCAAAAACAAAGCCAGGAAATATATTCAACAAATATCAAAGTACAGTATTACAGAGTACACAGATGGATCTAAAGGAGATGATAACAAATTGGGGATAGGAATTTATGTTCCCATGTGGCAGATGGTGAAAGGGTATAGTATAACCAATAATACTTCTATTTTCACGGCAGAGATGGTTGTAATTCTGAAAACTCTGGAAATCTTCTCTAACAACCCTTCTCATAAATTAACAATATTAACAGACTCACTTTCAGCTATTCAAGCTATAAGAATTTTATTGTCTTTAATTTATTACACTATATGTCCTAATTATAACCCATCAAGGGTTGAATGGGATACTTTGTTAAAAAATGACAATGCTAGAGACTATCTGTTTGGGACAATAGAGAACACACAAACACACACATATTCACACAGTTTGATACTTTTTGATGTACCATCTGGACTAATTGGAGGGACAAAATGATGCCATATTCAGATATTGGAAATCAAAATTATTAGCTTAAATTGGTGGCACTGTAAATTCTAATTATAATCCATCAGAGGTTGAACAGGATATTTTTTCCTTTATTAAAAAAACCCCTTATAAAAATAATTTTTTTTGAGGCCGAATGAACATATAGCCTACTGTTCTTCATGGGTACTAGACTGTGTTCTTCAATTAGGGAAGTTAAAGTCAGCCAGGAAGGGAATTGTCTCCCCCCCACCTCATAAAACCGAGACCTAGTGAGGCAAAGTCTGTAACACTTCACTCCTTGGGTGGTAGTATTTACTGTGGGACTATCTTTACCTTACAGTTCCTTGAAGGATAATCTTTGATAATCAATATTGCCATGATATGCCACTATCTTTATCTTACAGTTCCTACTTACTTACTTAGTCGTTCCTCTTCTACCGTGAGGTGTAGAGGTTTGGAAGAGAGAGCGCCAGACTATCCTATCGGCTGTCTTCTTCCTGGCCTGGTTCCATTCTAGTCCTCGGTCCTTCAAAGATTGTCTAATGTTGTCCTCCCAGCGGACTCTGGGTTGTCCTGGAGGTCTGGATCCCTGATCTTACAGTTCCTTGAAGGATAATCTTTGATAATCAATATTGCCATGATATGCCATTTTAGCTTCCATCTTTTATTTTCATTAGATAGTTCACTTTTTAATTGTCTCATCTGTTTATCTGTTGTCATTCATATTATGTGATATTCTGAGGATATTTCTATATCTCATTTTCAACGCCTGTATCCTTACTCTTTTCCCCGATGGTCTCTGAAGAGAAGAAGAAAGAATTGGACTACTGACTGCACTCTGAAGGGTGTCATTGAAGGTGATTAATATGAGGTTGATGAGGCTGGTAACCTCATCATGTCAAACACAGAAACCACTGCTGCTAGATCATGTGACTGCTTGGTGCAAGAGGGGACCAGCTATGGTGGTGGTGGTGGTGGCTCTATGCTCTGTAAGGAGCACAAAGGGAAATGATGATGATGATCCTTCATTTTGTTAAGGTCTGTGTCTTGTACGCATGTGTCAAAGTAAAAATTAAACAGCAGCACAGGAGTCTTGAAAGGATTTTATTTTGTATTAATTTATATTGTTACTTTTTCCAAAACATGCCAGGTCAAGAACAACCATCATTAGTGCACCATTTTAATAGAATATGTATTCTGTAGCAGCAAAAATTCCTCCAAAGAGATTTCAGAGCTTGAAAGATAAATGACATACACAGATAAGGCAGAGAGAGAAGAAAAATTGCTGATTTGTAACAGAGGTTTATTTCTCTTCTTGTTAGCTTTAGACTAGGTTGTGAAAACATCTACCCAGCCAATAGAAATGGAATCCATTGGGCTTTGACTAAACAGCTTGACAATCTTGATTTTGCCAATGACCTGCCTCTTCTGTCCCATAGCCGTAACCAGATGCAAGACAAAATGAAAGTACTTGATGAGAGTGGGTCTGAAAATACACAGAGAAAAAAAAAAAAGATAATGGGAATAAATGTTGGAAATGATTATAGTATTACGACTGAAGAAACACCCCTACATGATATAGAGTCATACATTTAGATGTGAAGCCACTTTTACATATCAGCAATTATTCATATTATTTGGAATTGAAAACAATATATATCCTAATTATAACCCATCAGAGGTTGAACGTGATATATTTCTCATCATCAAAAAAAAAAGTCATACATTTATCTTGGCAGCAATATAGACAAACTTGAAGGGACAGACTTTGATATTAAAAAAAAAAAAGAATACAA
This sequence comes from Oreohelix idahoensis, assembly GCA_024509875.1. Lineage (NCBI taxonomy): Eukaryota > Metazoa > Mollusca > Gastropoda > Stylommatophora > Oreohelicidae > Oreohelix > Oreohelix idahoensis. The sequence continues at coordinate 66,431 of JAMPIV010016279.1, forward strand.
AAGCAAGGGAAGCTTTCATTGCATTGGGAACTATATTGAGATCAGGAGAAAACAAGTCAAACACAAAAATGAGAATCTTCAACTAAAAAGCCAAGTCAGTCCTATTGTTAGCTCTGAAACATGGATAACAACAAAAACAAAAATGAAAAAAGCTTCAGACTTTCATAAATGGCTGCTTACACAGAAAGAAGGATTGTAGTGGTATGAAAAGATCCCCAATGTGGAATTGATGACATGAACCAGATAAGTGCAGTGAAACTGAGATGACAAGAAGATGGTGGTGATGAATACGACACTTACTGAGGAAACCTGTTGATAGTATCACAAGGCAGTCCTCTATCTGGAATCCCCAGGGTAAGAGAGGTAGAGGGAGACTAAAGAACACTTGGAGAAGAGAACTGGAGACAGATGTGACAAAAATGAAGAAGACACAGAAAGACCTTGAGCTGATGGCACAGGACAGGAAGACTTGGCATACGTTTGTTGAAGGCCTATGCTTCTTGGGCAGTTTAAGAGTGATGAATGAGTGAATATGTTTATATGCATTTTACACACATTTTATTAGTTTAGAGAAGTCTTGTGGAACTTATTAGAAATGCATGAATTGTTTAATTATCTCCACTTATAGGGTTTAAGCAGCATGGATTCAACGAGTTTGTCAGTGACAAAATTGGCCTCATAAGAGCTGTGCCTGAAGTCAGATTTCCTGCGTAAGTATCCCCATTAGTTTACTGTTTATGCATCATTCTTTCATTTGTTTTAAATACCTAGGTAGAATAGGCTGGCAGCAGAATCATTTAAAACAAATTGCTGAAGTAACCACCCAGAACTTCTGAATTCTGTATGCAGGCCATCCTTCAAGGGAGCCAGTTGCAGTAATGTCTCCATGGAAAGCAAAAAGAAAACCATTGGTGATGTCGAAGTTGAATTGTTACCTTTGTGAATCCCAATGTGCATTATGTGGAACAAAATGGATCACTGTGAACTATTTTCACGATCCATGTTATTACAAGTGACCAGGAAGGGTTATGCATGGGGTTAGAATCCTCGCCATGTAAAATAAATAGCTGCATAAACTACTGCTATAACAACATATGAAATATGTTGGTGCAGGCCTCCTGTAAGGGGGCCAGCTACATTGATCATCTCATGCTCTGTAAGGGACTACAAATAAAATTGACAAGAAGGTAAAGTTACTAATCAAAACATAGTACTTCTGATAAGAGTTGGGACATTGCAGGGAAGGAAAGACAACAGTTGCACGGAGTGACCTAATTGGGTGGTGACATGGGCAAATGAGGAATAAACCATCATGTCAGTGCCAGTTTAAATAAAGTCAGACTTGTCTTCAGCTATCTTCATCCAGTATGGAACTGTACAGTTTTTTCCCAGAATGTGATTTCTGCAGTGCTAGCTTTTTGTAATACTTTAATCACACAGCAAGCTGATGGCTTCATATGGATGGACTAGTATCATATGTGCCTATTACTTCTCTTACTTGCCTGTAGTGTCATCCATCTGTCTTTCTTTCTTACCATCCATCTGTCTTTCTTTCTTACCATATATCTATTTTCATTATTTGTTTACATTGCAGAGGCCTCTTGTTTCTCTATTTATATATGTATATACATAAATAAATTTCACCAATCAGGACAAATATAAAATCTGTCTTACTGCATCGTTCAGGAACAAGGCATATCACCAAGAATATCACATTAAAACTCCAAACATTCCCCAACATATGCCTACATCACATCCTCTTGACCAGCTGGCCAGATTGTTATTGTTACTGTTGATCAGAATCAACGTTATTGCACTCTTGACAAACATATAGTTGCTTAGTCTCCCTCAGCAAATGTCGAAGGGTATGAATGATAATTGCTCCTGTTGCGCACTGGTTGTATACACGCAGGATGCATCCTCTCAAACATCGTTCCCTGCTGGTCTTACATTTGATGCCAAATTCCATCAGTCTTAGCCTTGATGACTGAACTATTGTAGTGTCATTCTCTAATAGGCGATCATTAATTGCCCTCGGTATCTTTCCCTTATCCATATCCAGTGCACCTTCTATGGGGTGCTCTTGAAGCTAGTCTGTCAGCTCTTTCATTGCCGTGTACCCTTGCATGACCAGGACAGTAGATCCACAGTTTCTGAAGATTCGAGGCTTCTAGAGAGGTTTTCCATTCATGCCGGAGCCATCCACTTTGGGCCTTCTGGAGTGTGAGTCTGATACATTAACCGCCCTTGTTAATGAAGTTTCAGACAGCCACCGTAAGGCTGAAGTAGCTGCCTCTTCCTCGATTCTCATGCTGGAGGTTGTTATCATGTTAGCCCCGGTGTATTCAGCAACGTTTCTGCCCTTTACTCTAGCAGAGAGGCCCCACCAAGATTTCTCTCCACAGATTACAGACCCATCAGTGTACACAATGGCATCATCATCCCCAGCAAGATAATTTATGAGCTGAATGTTTTCCAGCTCTGTCCTCCCATTGGCCAGATGTAATAACAAAGATAGATCTGTAAAACACAACCAGACAAAAAAACCAGTACAGCTGGAGATCAAGAGAGAAAATGGACATGAATAGGATACACTCGCATGAAACAACTAAGCAGTGTAACTAGACTTTGACTGGCACCTACAGGGGAAGGGAAGGGTGAAGAAGCCAAAGAGAACATGGATAAGAATAAGTGAGAGATTAAGTCAAGGCTACAGGGATCTCATTAGTAGAGCTGAAGAAATTGCTGACATAGAAAAAGGTGGCAAGCAACAGTTACAGCCCTACATTTCACAGGGAACCAAAAGGAATAAATGAATGAGTAAAAGTAACTTTGTACCTTTATCAGTCAGTACTTAATGGAGATAACATCATTTGATGTACAGGTTTGTTTATTTTTATCTCAACACCCGCAAACCAAAATATTCTTAAAATCACAAGTTTCTGTGGGCTACTTTTGGCCAGTTTTCAAACACATTTTGGGAGATTTTCTAACACAGTTTGGGCTACATTTCAGACATGATTTGGGCAACATCTGGAAACCAAAAAAATTAGGTTTTCGAAACACAGCTGTCCCTGACGATTTCAGATAAAGGATACAGACCTGTACTACAAAAGTGCAGTTAACTAGGACAAAAAAAATTAACCAGTAGAAAATAATGCCAGATAGCTTCATTTTGATGAAGTTCCCCATAAATATCATCAGACTAATTTAAACTTGGAATCCACATAAAAATAGACAGGAAAAAAAATGGGCTGTAAAATGTATAAGAAAGTAGCAGCTAATGTGAAGAAATTGGAAATCGCATAAAGAAAAATTAAAAAGTCTGCATAAGTCAAGGCTTTCTGCTAATGATGACTTTTATCCTAAAGAAAATAATACTTTCACTAGAACTGCCTTCCTATGAACTTTATATAAACAAAAATATTACACAATGTGTTACCATGTTTATCGTACTGAACACAATATATGCTCTTAATGTATTCTGATATTGTTTATATTTAGATGCGAAAACAAAGTGTATGGCCTAAATCTTCCAAAGGCTAGTATATTGATGTGCTTCTACAATGAAGCGTGGTCAACACTGTTGCGCAGTATTTACAGCATTCTCAGACAGACCCCAGCAGAATTGCTACAAGAGATTATACTTCTTGATGACAGCAGTTCTTTAGGTAACTACACTTACTTATGTGTGTATTAAAAAAATTAAGGAATAAATGACGACAGAGTTTTTATTTGTTTCTACACTTATGCCTGCTTGTCTCACATGACACTTGCTTGTTTTTATATTTATATATACATTCATTCTGCAGAAGATATCTTCTCATTTCCACAGACTTCTGCTTGTCTCGCATGACGCTTGTTACATTTATATATACATTCATTCTGCAGAAGATATCTTCTCATTTCCACAGACTTCTGCTTGTCGATAAGGAGCTGTTTGCTTGTAGTTGTTGCATTTAGACTTGAATGGGATTATTTTCTCTAATTTTGTTTCTGTCCTGCGCTTGGAAGTTGTTTTATGAACATAGTTACAGCTTCTCAGTGCTACTTTGTCAACTGATAAGAGCATACAAATGCATGAACGCTGAAACATTGTTTTTTTATATTTAGCATTGTTTTTAATTAGTGTGAATGATTGAACATTTCCTACATTTTTCCTTGAAAATAGTAACAATGAAAATACCTTTTAGCTCATCTTGGAGAGAAGTTGGATGCCTACATTGCTGAAAACTTTGTGAATGTGAAACTTGTCAGAAGTAAAGAGCGCCTGGGCTTGATTCGAGCCAGAATGGAAGCAGCAAAGCATGCCACTGGAAAGGTTAGTGCAGTGAACTATCAAACTGTGAATCTTTTAGAGTTAGAGATGGACAGTAATAGAGTTATGATATATATTTTTTTTACTTTCATTGTGCTGCTTGGCCCCCATGTAAGTCCAGAGGGTCTCTAGTGACACAAAAAATAAGACTACTGGTCCCTCAGGTCTGTCATATAGGGCGACTAATGTGAGGTTGTGCGGGGGGTGACAGGCTCATTATGTAAAGCAAATAGCTACAGAAACCACCACTACAAGAGTATGTAAATACTTGTTACAGACTTCCTTTACAGCTGTAGTGGTGGCTCCATGCTCCATTGGGAGTGTCAAGGAAAATGAAGATGATTGGGCTGATTTTACTTGTTTGTTGTGAGTTTTTACATCCTCTCTCCCCTTCCCCCTCTCTTTTTTCATTAAATTCTTTAGACTGTGGTAGTGATTAAATATTTAATTAAGTATTACAAACTTTACTCTGTAGGTTCTGGTGTTTCTTGATAGTCACATTGAAGCAGGAAAATCTTGGCTAGAGCCACTGTTGGATAGAATAGTCAGAGACAGAAAGACAGTTGTTGTACCAGTTGTTGACACAATAGAGTCTGAAACGATGGTGTACCGTGGTGCTGAGTTGGTACGGGGAGGTTTTACTTGGTCGTTGCTGCACAACTGGGAACCCCTGCCATTTGATGTGAGAAAAACGGTGAAGATTACGGCTGACCCCTTCATGTGAGATTTGTGTGTGTGTGTGTGTGCTTGTCCTTGTTGTTGGTTGTTAGTTCTGTTAGTGCCTAAAAATAGTAGAATATTAAATTCATTCATAACCCTCCACTCCCAAAGGAGCATAGGCCTCAACAAACACATGCCAAGTCCTCTTGTCACGTGCCATCATCTCAAGCTCTTTCCACGTTCTCCTTATCATTTTCACCTCTGTTTCCAGCTCTCTTCTCCATGTGCTTCTTGGTCTACCTCTGCTTCTCTTGCCCTGGGGGTTCCAGACCAAGGACTGCCTTGTAATGCTATCAACAGGTTTCCTCAGTGTGTGTCCTATCCATCGCCATTGTCTTCTTCTCATCTCTTGTTCCACTGGCACTTGTCTAGTTCTTGTCATCAGTTCCACGTTGGTAACCTTGTCATACCATTTTAATCCCTCTATTCTATGCAAGCACCCATTTATGAAAGTCTGTAGCTTTTTGGTAGTTGTCTTTGTTGTTCTCCATGTCTCAGAGCCATACAATAGGACTGACTTCACATTTGAGTTGAAGATTCTTATTTTCGTGTTGGATCCGATTTCTCTTGATCTCCATATATTTCCCAATGCAATGAAAGCTCCTCTTGCTTTTTGTATTCTTATTTTGATATCGCTGTCTGTCCCTCCAACTTTGTCTATATTGCTGCCAAGATATGTGTACGATACTACATCTTGTATTGGTGCTTCTTCAAGTTCAACCCTGTTATCATTACCTGCATTTATTCTCATTATCTTTGTCTTTTCCCTGTGTATTTTCAGACCCAATTGCTGTGACCTCTCATCGAGTGTTTTCAATTTGTCCTGCATCTGATTACGGTTATGGGACAGAAGAGCTAAGTCATCAGCAAAATCCAGATCATCCAACTGCTTAGTCAGAGTCCACTGGATTCCATTCTGTTGTGTGTTGTCGATGTTCTCGTAACCCAGTCTATTGCTAGTAAGAAAAGAAATGGAGACAAGAGGCATCCCTGTCGCACTCCTGTTCTTATCCCAAATGGTTCTGTAAGCTGTCCTTCATGAAGAACTCTGCATGTCATGCCTTCATATGTTTTCTTTATTAAATTAATGATCTTCAGGGGAACTCCATAATGCCTCATCAATTTCCAAAGTGATTCTCTGTCTACACTGTCAAATGCCTTTTCGTAGTCCACAAATCCAATGTATAGTGGTGAATTCCATTCCAGACTTGGTTCAACTATTATTCTCAAAGTGGCTATCTGGTCTGTACAGGATCTGTTTTGTCAAAAACCTGCTTGTTCATCTCTCAGTTTCTTGTCTATGGACTCTTTTAATCTTTCAAGGATAATCCTGTTTAATACTTTTCCTGGCACTGAAAGTAACATTATTCCTCTATAATTTGTGCACTCTTGTAAATTTCCCTTCTTATGCAACTTAACCAGATATCCTTCCTTCCATTCTGCTGGTATCTCTTCCTTTTCCCAGACTTTACCAAGTAATTTATATAACATCTCTGTAGCCATGTCGATATCTGCTTTGATGGCCTCTGCTGGAATGCCATCAGGTCCAGACGCTTTTCCATCTCTTAGAAGCTTTATGGCTTTCTTTATTTCTTCCTTCGTTGGTCTTTCACCGTTAATTTGTAGCTCTTCTTCTGCTGGCTGGATGTCCGGGGGGTTTTGTGGAGCTGGTCTATTGAGAAGGTCCTCAAAATATTCTGTCCACCTCTTCATTTGCTCTTGTATATTGCTGAGCAGTTTTCCATTCTTGTCTTTTATGAAGCAACTTGTTTGCTTGTATTTCCCCGTTAGCTTCTTTGTGCTGTTATACAGTTCTCTCATATTCCCTTTGGCTGCAGCATCTTCTGCCTCTCTTGCCAACTCCTCAATATACTTCCTCTTGTCTCTTTTGATACTTCTTTTTACTTCTTTGTTTGCTTCTGTGTACACTTCTTGAGCCTTGGCTTTTGAACTTCTGGTTTTGCTTGTGTTTAAATCTGCTTTCTTGTTTTTCCCATCTTTTATCTTATTGATGGTTTCTGTTGTTATCCATGCTTTTTGTTGTCGTTCTCTTTTCCTCAGTATTTCTTCACATGTCTCCTTCCATACCGTTTTGACCTGCTGCCAATAGTCTTCTGTATTCTTTGCATCCTCCAGCTGTTGGAGCACTTGGAATTTGTTGAATATTGTGACCGCCAATTTGTCTCTTGTTTCTTGATTTCCTAGATGTCCTACATTAAATTGTTGTCTATAATTTTGCATTGTTGCATATCTCTTGAGTTTCATTTTTACTTTGGCTATCAGAAGGTGGTGATCTGATGCCATATCTGCTTCTCTATATACCTTTACATCCTGCAATGATGATCTAAACTTCTTGTTTATGCATATATGATCAATCTGATTTTCTGTTCTATGGTCTGGTGATATCCATGTTGCCTTGTGTATTCTCTTATGTGGAAACATGCTTCCTCCTATAGCCAGTTGATTTGAAGCACAGAAGTTTGAGAATAGTTCCCCATTTTCATTCATTATTCCTAGCCCCTGTTTTCCCATGACTTCTTCAAAGCCGGTGTTGACTGTACCTATCTTTGCATCCATCAAAATTGTGATGTCTCTTCTTTTTACTTTTACCATAATTTCCTGTAGTCTAGTATAAAATGCTTCTTTCACCGACTCTTCTTTGTCATTAGTTGGTGCATAACATTGGATGACATTTACATTTATTTTCTTTTTAGCTGTTTTAAAAGAAGCTGTTATTATTCTGGATCCAACAGCTTCCCATTCAATGAGTGCTTTCTGTGCTTCTTTAGATAACATAAGAGCTACCCCTTCACTGTGGTGTGAACTTTCGTCTTCATGTCCTGAGGACAGCACCAATTTACCTGTGATAAGTTTCTTCCTGTCTACCCCCTTCCACTTTGTTTCACACAGTCCCAGAACCTCGATTTTATATTCCCTCATCTCTGCTGCTACTTGTGCCACTTTCCCTTGTTCGTTTAATGTCCTAACATTCCAGGTGCCAAATCTGGAAGTTCTCCTAGAAGAAAGAAGGTTAGTCAGCAACACAGACTCCTTTCGGCTTTCTCTGTGTTGCATCATACGCCTCCCTGCGAGAGGAAGAATATTAAATGGACTGTAATAAAACTTGACTGAGGAAAAGTCAACAAAAGAAAATAATTCAACTCAACCATCCAAGACAGATGAAGGCCCTCTGTTTAGGAGGCTCATGACACAACCCAGAGAAAGCCTAAATGAGTTTGGGTTGTTGAATCACCCGTTGTATTCTAGGAAAATCACTGATGACAAGAACCAGACAAGTATAGTGGAACAAGAGAGGAAAAAAAGACGGTGGCCTTTATTTCTGTCCTTCTATATGTATAGAAAGACTTCTTGTTTCAGTCCTGTATCATAATGATATTTTCTTAAAGATGTATGAAACAATAATTAGGAGTTGACATATTAAACTAAGCCCCAGTGAAGTTACCAGGGGCCTCAGGGGGAGTCAAAGAAACAATAGGACTACTGGCATGTCATAAAAAGGTGACCAATGTGAGGTCGTGGATGGGGCTGGTAACCTTACTATATAGCTACAGAAACCACTGCTGCAGAAGCACATCAATGTTTTGGGGCAGCCTTTCTGCAAGAGTATAGGGCCACGGTATCACAGTGGTAAGTGCCCTGGAATCTTCAGCGTCCTCTGTTCCCACTTCTACCAAAGTTATTTGCATTCCTCCTGATCTACAACTATCTTCTGATGAATTATCTGTTCTTAATAAAGGTCTCAAGTTTGTTCCTCTTCGCTCGACATTTGATAAATATTCTATGCTCCAAGATGTCTACCGCTTCCATCGTCGCATGCGTCTTCAGTATTACCATAGGAATGGTAATGATTCTAAGCCAGACGAGGATATCTTTCGTCATTTTAATAAACCTAAGTCAGACTGGACTCTGGCTCCAGGTGCCTCTGCTGCTCTTGATTTATATATTGCTAACACTTTGCATGACATTAATCAACTTTCTCTACCCCGTCTACGTCGATCTAACCTGACTACTTCTGAGTGGCGGTCCTTGTCATCCCTTAAAAAGCGGGATGACATTATCATCAAACCTGCTGATAAAGGTGGTGCAGTGGTAGTTTGGCGAAAGGACTTGTACATTCAAGAAGGAGTCTCACAGCTCGGCAACTCCACCTTTTACTCACCCAGTTCTGGGGATGCCACAGTCCACCATAATCTTACTGTTCATGCTACTATTCGTGAACTCATCCAAGATAACCTCCTTCCTTCTAGTGCTATGTTTCTCCATATTCTTGATAGTAGTCTAGGTAAACCTTCCTTCTACATGCTTCCTAAGGTTCATAAAATTGACAATCCGGGTCGACCTATTGTTTCAGCCTGCTCTTGTCCCACTGAACGTATCTCTGATTTCCTGGATAGTATTTTGCAACCATTAGTGGCCAATCTACCTTCCTATCTTAAGGACACCACCCATGCTGTCACTACTTTTGATTCCATCCAATTCACACCTGACCACACTTACCGTCTTTTCCTTCTGGATGTTTGTTCACTTTATACGGTACTTCCATTCCACACTCTGATGGCCTTAAAGCACTACAATTTTTTCTCGACAGACGCACTGACCTTACTTTTAGCACCGGCTCTCTTCTTCGCCTTGCGGAATTGGTCCTCACTCTCAACTCTTTTGAATTCAATGGCCAGTTCTTTAATCAAATTAGTGGCGTTGCTATGGGCACCAAAATGGGCCCGAGTTATGCCTGCCTCTTCATGGGTCATTTTGAATATTTGGTGCTTCAAAGTTACGATGGACCATTACCTGAGTTTTACCGTCGCTATATCGACGATGGTATTGGTGTCACAGACATGTCTGAAGTTAACCTCCGTAGATTCATTGACTATGTTGGCAATTTCCATCCTGCAATCAAATTCACTTCTCAGATTTCTACCACTTCAGTTAACTTCCTTGACCTCACTGTCAATATTACTCCTACTGGCCTTACTACCTCTGTCTTTTATAAACCTACTGATGCTCATGGTTTATTTCTTTACACCTCTTCTCACCCTCTCAGCTGTAAAAATTCCATTCCCTACTCTCAACTTCTACGCTTACGTCGGATATGTCACGATGAAGATGATTTCCGTGAACGAGCTCAAGAAATGCTCAAGTTTTTTCGCCGACGTCACTATCCTGAAAGAGTCTTATCTGATGCCCTTAATCGCATTAGTCCCGTTACTCGTCAGGTTGCACTTACTGCTAAACCTACTACTACATCTGACAGACTTAAACTTGTCTTAACTTTCCATCCTCACTGTTTGGCGGTGAAAAAAATTCTGTTCCGTCATCTGCCTATTTATTCTACACTCCGATCCTGATACCAGAGAGTTGTTTCGTGATACCCCTTTGTTGGCATATCGTAAGGATAAGAATTTTAGGGATATTCTTGTGCATAGTCGCTTGAGACAAACTAGTCCTTCTCACTTTGGTACTAAACCGTGCCAACGCCGCATATGTAAGACCTGTCTGTTACGTGCAGTTTTCATAACTGATAATATAGTCTGTCTGTATACTTGTTATGTTTGAAAATATTTTTGAATAAGATTTTTGGGTCTAATGTATTTTTCATTGGAACCATAATCTAAGGGCGAATACTCATCTTTTGCTTTGAGGGAAAGTAAATATGTAGTTACTCCTCTTAAAAGGTTATACCAGCTGACTGAATAGGTCAGAGGAAATGCGAACTGCGCATGTCCAAACTTGAGTTTGAAGATTTTCCCGTGCGGGAGGCCGTGTGTTGTTCTGGGTCTGTCAGACGGAATGTCTGGTTATTTCTCTGCATTGATTTTTGGGGATGGAAACTCTTCCACTGTTATTTAAAGTCCCCTGTGTTATTTCTGTTCGTCAGGAAGACGACAGTTGTTATGAAGTTGTGTTAGGAATTCGTAGCAAGGTAAAAGACGAAACTTTCACACTTCTTTTGTTCACAGTGTAAGCTGAACGCATTTTGGGTCAACCGGTGACAAGAGCTCACAAATGGTTGAAAGGCAGAGTATTGTTTTTTAGATGTACGCACAGAAACCCAGGAGTATAGATAGTATTCTACAACCCGCATGATTAGCGGTATATTTTGAACTTAGACACTTATGTCTACAGAAGAGGAATCCACAGTGTTTACTGTTTTATAGAGGGCTAATATATATAACTATCTGGAGTGGAAGAACAGATGGGTTATTAGTTATTGCTATTATAACTTTGAAAATGAAAACTCGCCTGATGTACAAGGGAGTTGTATAAGACTATCTTCGAAAGGACAGCCTATCTTCGATACGTCCGATTAGAGGGATGGACTATGCTAATTTCGTCGCCCGCCATGTTTGGGAGGTCGACTTAAGAAGAATGACTTAAGATGAGCCAGAATGAAACTGTTGGATGTTTATACAGTATTTACCCGTTGTGTAATACGGGGTTTTTCTGCTAGTTGTGGACTGAGAGATATATGGGAGTCTGCAACACTTTGATAATCATATAATTATTGGAACTTATGTACATGCCATTGTAGTGAACTGTCTTCATATTCGCCATGTTCCTGTGTCATGCTTACATGGAGTTGTCTACGTCTTGTTGCTGTGACTATAATAAATGATGAAAATGTACACAGCTGTTCACCTATATTTTGACTCCATATCTGTAACACGTACAACATATGCTCCCATCAACTCCACATCTACACCTTTCAATGTGATGAATGCCACATACACTCTTGTATGTTATGTGTGGTGATACAAGTCTGCACTGCTACACAGATGTCCACCTTGACGAACTTCCATGTCACACATTCGCGATTAGTCATATTACAGCACGATATACCAGTCAGTATCCAGTGACAGTACACATCCAGTATACCAACATCAATCCTTAAAATACCAACAATCAGGTTTGGTAACAGTGGTGATCAAATACGTGGGTTTACGAGGTGAGACTCTACACAGACGTTACCTTCGTCAATTTGCAAAGTACCCGGCGTTGCCTGTGAGACTCTGATTTTCTACGCAGACGTTATTTTACAGAATGCAAAGTACCCGGCGTTGATTGTCAAAATTGCTGTTTGGAAGGCCAAGTTTCATGAACTTTAGTCATTACTGTTTTGAAGAACAAGAAATCTGATTTTACCATTGCCACAGTTCCTGAAGAAGAATCAGTTGTATTTTTTTCATCGTTGGAACATCATTCCTGATAATGCTGAACGTTATGAATGTTCTTGACTATTGAACAATAATTGGATATAAAGTGACATATTTTGTGGTGAAAACTATAATTTATATACTGCTATTAAGCCTTCTTCACAACACTCTTCATTCATGCTATATGTATTTATGTTATATGTTATTTGTTTGTATATTAAGTTAGTTTATGTTTCGTGGGAGGTTGGGTGTGGGACTAATATAAGATATACCACGTGATAGAGGTCTTGTATTAGTGTTTTGTAGGTGCGGTCTTCTTGATTGAAAATCTGCTAGCGACAATTTGTTGCTATTTGTGTTAGTTGTGACGAGGTGTGTTTTTTCTTCGTTGTTTTTGTAACATTTTTCTATTCTTTAGTTTTGATTAAATTTGTTTGTTTTTGTAGGTCTACTCTTTCCTGTCATTCAGTTCTATACACCTTTATGTTTATACACTGTGACGTCAGGTGTTTTGTTTACATTTTCTCAGTTATCACATCCTTTGTGAGATTTCCTTCAGTTTAGTTTTTTAGTTGACTTCTGCGAATGTTATCGTAGTGTTTTGAATATTTGTCTTCGTATTATTGTTATTGTTTTGTTTGCTATTGGTACACATACTTAGACATACACTATTGACATTTTGATTGAATTTATGATACAAATGTCTGATGATATTGTTATCATAGAATAACCATACAAGTTCTAAAAAAAGACTTGTCTTCAAAAGACATTGAAATTAAGGGAGCTGATTATACAAGTTTTTGTTAAAAACTTGCTCCTGTTTGGTTGAAATAAATTAATTTGTTATTTCAGGGATATTAGTCACATATTGTTAGACATTATGTCGACTTTAGATTACTTTATTGAGCAAGGGAAATCCCTAGGTAAGACGGGTGATAAGTTGGAGGAGTATGCTACCATTCAATATGAAAAAGCACAAAAATTGGAAATTGATAAACTGAAGGCTGAAGAGAAAAAACAAAAAGCCGAGGATAAAAGATTGGAATTAGAATTTGAACAAAAGAAATTGCAGATGCAGGTGGACGAAAAGAGATTCCAAATGGAAATGGAAAAACAAAATAGAGAAGCTGAGGCTGAACAAAAGAGATTAGATAGAGAAGCTGAACAAAAGAGATTAGATAGAGAAGCTGAGGCTGAACAAAAGAGATTAGATAGAGAAGCTGAACAAAAGAGATTAGATAGAGAAGCTGACGAGAGAAAAACAAAGATGGAACATGAACATCAGGAAAAACATTTAGCATTTGAGTTAGAAAAATTGAAATTGACAAACATGGGTAATGTTAATCAGTCATCTGGTGGTAATGTTAAACCTTTTATTTACAAGATCAAGCTACCAGCATTTAATCCATCCAGTGACGATATAACAGTTTGGCTTGATAGATTTGAACGTTCTTGTCGAAATCATAATGTGGATAGATCACAATATGCTAATCAGTTATCAGAGATACTGAAAGGTGGCACTCTTACTAGTTTAAGCTTGGTAGAAGAGGCTGACCAGAATAATTATGATGTTATCAGAGCAGCCTTGTTAAAAAAATATCAATTAACAGAGGAAGGTTACCGTCTTTTGTTTAAGAAAATGGTACCTGAATCAGGGGTAGAATTCTCAGAATTCATTGCAAGGACACGTCTTACATTTAATCGTTGGATTGAACTGTCCAAAACAGAAAAGACATATGAAGCCCTTATGGACTTGTTGCTCAGAGACAAGATTATGTCAAGTGTAAATAAACCATTCCTTGAATTCCTACATGAGCGTAAACCCAAGACACTAAAAGAAATGGAAGAATATTGTACCCAATACGTCACTGGACATCCGGACGTAGCTTTTAGCAATGCTAAGGTTAAGGAAAGTATGCCAGTTGCTTCAGCAACACCATACAACCCTAATTACTCACACAAATTTCAGGGACCACAAAACAGGTTTGATAAACAGGGTAACCATAATAGTTATCAAAACCAAGGTAACCAATCATTTCAGGGTTCTTCTGCGAAGAACTGGAGACGAGCCGACAGCCCTCGATTCAGGGGTGGTCACAATTATAGGAATTTCCGCAGAGGAAGTCATTATAGAAACTATCCAAGTTATCTGTCATGGAGACAACAAGATCATAATTATAGAGATACTCATTATAATGAACATGATAATGGTAACCATGAGAACTATGACTCAAACCCAAATAGGGGTTACAATAGAGGAAACAATAATGATTACAGAGGCAATAATAATCGAGGTAGATCACAATACAAAAAACATAAATCACATTATCAGGCAAACTCTGCACAGCAAGAGTCACATGAAGCCTATAAACAGACTAAAGATAATAATGACGCTAATAATATGGCATGTTCCGCTTTTGATTTTGGGAGAGCATCTCAGTGCCCCCAATGCAAAACATTATTTGAACCAACTACGGTGTCCACTTTAAGTTGTGGCCATCCTCTTCCCGCTCTTCCTGCGTCAGTCGCGCATGATGGAAGAGGTTCTCTTGTCTTACACAAAGGTTTAGTAAATGACAATCCAGTCTCAGTTCTGTTTGATTCTGGATGCACCACAATTGGTGTTAGGCAGTCACTTGTAGATCCTTCTCGTGCCACAGGAAAAGTAGTCAAATGTGTAACATTTGGCGGCACCTTAGAGAAATATTCTACTGCTATCATTAGGATTGCTACTCCTTTCTTTACAGGAGATGTACACGCATGTCTTCTGCCGAATCTGATCGCTGATCTTATCATCGGTCGTATTCACGGAGTCAAAGAATGCACTCCGCAACAAATTTCCGTTTGGGAAAAACAAAATATGCAAACTGCTAATGCTGTAGTCACTAGAGCTCAAGCTCTTAATATGCCTCAAACTTCATCTACTAAAGATAATGAAGTGCATAACCAAGATGATCCCTTGGTAATTTCTCGTGACTCGTTTATAAAACAGCAAGAAGATGATCCGACTCTAAAGAAATTCTTCACTCTTGCAACAAAAGGTGATCCGAATAAAGATACAAATCGTAAATCTTGGATTACAATGAAGAATGGCGTACTTGTACGTATGGTTCAAGACTCCACTAAGTCAAGTCATTCTCAGATTCTTGTGCCCAAGAATTTGAGAGTTAAAATTTTGCAGCACGCTCACGACTCTCAGTGTGCTGGACATATGGGTTTTTCCCGTACGAAGTCAAGAGTTCTTGCGGCTTTCTTTTGGCCATTAGTAAACAAGGACATACGGATTTATTGTCGATCTTGTAAAGTATGTCAAGAGGTCAAATCCAAAGGTCCACGCCATGCTGCACCTATTCAGGCTGCAGACATTCCTATTTGGCCGTTTCAGAAAATGGCAATAGACATTATTGGTCCGTTTAAGATCAAATCTGCCAGAGGACATCAGTTTATCTTAACGTGTGTGGACATGTGCACACGTTGGCCAGAGGCTATACCTCTGAAGAGCATTTCCACTGCCGATGTTGCAGACGCTCTTTGGCTAATATTTTCTCTTCTGGGATTCCCCGGAGAAATATTATCAGATCATGGCACCCAACTAATATCAGATACCATGTCTCAAGTGATGTCTACTCTGCAGATAGAGCGATCTTTGAGTAGTATCTATCATCCAATGTCTAATGGGATGGTCGAACGCCTAAATAGAACACTCAAAAACTTATTAGGGAAAATAACTGAGGATCATCCTCAAGATTGGGACAGGGTTTTACCTGCAGCCCTCTTCACTTACAGAGAGGTCCCCAATGAACATACAGGATTTTCTCCCTTTGAACTTGTCTTTGGCGCGCGACTGCGCGGCCCTATGTCTTTGCTTCATGATCTCATAACCGCTGATAATATTGATGATGACACGAAATCTTCTTACGAATATGTCATCGCGCTTAGACAAAAGATTATCGAAGCATGCAAATTGGCAACTTCTTCTTCTGAATTTGCTAAACAGAAGGCAAGGCAATTTGCCAATAAGAAAAGAACCTTACGACAACTTTGTCCTGGTGACAAAGCATTTGTTTTCCTACCTTGTAGGGAAAACAGACTTCTTATTTCTTGGAAAGGTCCGTACGATATAATATCGAAAATTTCAGATGTTGACTATATTGTCGATATTGACGGTGTAGTGGTTTTTGATGGTATTGTATGGTTGAGATGTTACCTAGTGTAATGAATGAGGTCAGCTGTGAAGGCTCCTGAGATAAATGTTGATGCGAATTACAGAAGGCCCTTCTTACTACCACTTACGACCTCAAACATATCTTTTTTTTCTCTACTAATATGAATGTAGCTACGTTAAAAGTCTAGGGTACTGAAATGTAATGTGTTGTAGTAGATTACCCACACACACACCGATATTTAATAAGTCTAATAATAATAATAAAATTTATAACACACTGAACTAACTAAGGCTGTTTTAGTTTTAAATATTAAATCTTTTGTTAAATTTATTTGTTCTGAACCAAATGTTTGTTGGTCAGAACATATGAAATATTATGGAGTTATAAATGGAATGCATAATTATATGACATAATAAAATGGAATGTGTGTACATAAAAATTTTAAAAGACTGGTTAATATTAATTATATTTAGATTGTCCCAGGAGAACTATTACTGAATGTACTGTTGGGGTGGTATCATCACGCCCAATCTGTGACTACCAAAACATTGTCCATTGACTTAGGGGATGAATACATGGTTTATTTTCCCACAATGGTATGTCTTTATTAGATGGTGAATTAGTTGGTGAATTTCCAGCAGGCCAGAATCTCACGTATCTCGACTGCGTCGATCTTGTACAAGAGTCTGGTGGCCCCTCCTCTCCATGCTGGAGTAAAATATTCGGCTGCTCTGACACAATGTTAGACTGCACTGGTCCACGCTTGTGTATTTCACAACAGCATTTGGCACCTCTTCGGTGCCAAACAGAAACTCACAATTCTGAAATAAAAGTTTTGTGGCATGTGTCAGAACTCTACCTACTGAGCCACTTCTGCACACAACACTACACAACAACACCACACAGACTGGGTCAGATCTCTCTGACCACACAGCACATCTTACCCAGTTGTTTTCACATAGTACTAGTTCCCCAAGACTACATTGCATCTGAGATATGTTCAATAGTTTCCTTCTATTCAATAAGATAGGTGATATGTTCCACTGATCTCAACAATAGATCCGCTGGTAATAATCCCATACCAAATACTTCCACTGTTATATTCTACCGTGAGTTTTTATGCTGTTGACGATTACTTTGAAAGTTACTGATAAATTATTAAATATTATAACTGATGACTGGTCTTGGAGATTGAATAAATGGTGATGGGTGTTACCTTAATGGTTACACTGTTCATACGCCCACACAGAGCAGAACATACTTCTTATATCACGCGAATGTCGAAATATCAAATTCTATACTACTAACATACCACTGCTACACACGAGATACTGTTAGTGAATTCAATCTGTTTGTTGACCTAGATTTCCGCCACCCAGGCTATTTATGGTCATGCGTTACTACCGTCACGCCTACTGTTCTCCTACCGTGTTAAATGTTGTAGTGAGTGTGCGTGGGTACATTCACATGCCACAGATACGCACGTACAAGTCGTGGAACTGCAGGTGACATATAACATAGTTTATTGTCACAATACGTTCATATGAAATACACAGTCAAACATAACTCACAACAAGAAAGTACTATAGTCACATCTCCACTTCTCATAATCATTAGCGCTCTACAACATCAACACTAGATCCTCTCAGCAACGGTCGGCATCACCGTGCTAATGTAATAAATAAAGGCCTCCTTAAATATGCTTCATCAAAGACGCTCTCAACATTGGCGCTCCAATATAACTATGGATCCTCTCAGGCAAACGGTCATCCTCGCCGTGCTGACAATAATAAATGGCCTCAAACGATGCTTCTAACATCAGCATTATAATAAATAGACAATGGATCCTTTTCCCAGCAAACGGTCATCCTCGCCGTGCTGACAATAATAAATGGCCTCAAACGATGCTTCTAACATCAATAGTGAATACTCGCGGCAATTTCTCGCAAGACTGCACTCCCTGGCAGTCTGCAGTAATCTCGCCTTCACTCATCTTGACATTTATATAGTCAAACATAAGTCCTGATCCTTACCTCTTCAAAAATACTCACAAACACAATTCTCCAATAAACTCAGGAATTATAGGCCTACACAAATAATGGCCTCTATAACTTTTGCACTGCGCAGGCATACTCAAAACACACACTGTAGGACCGACCTCTCCCGTCGGTACCCAAAAACAAACTGCTATTAGTTCACACACTAGATCTGCCAAAAAAGACACGAGACTCGGTTGTTTAAAAAACACAACTCAGTCTCGATAATTGCATGGGCTAGTCACACGAGCTTACTCACAGCTCAAGACAGTTCAGAGAAAAACACATCTCCGCGATTTGAACTGACAAGTGTTCGCCCCGCTTACTGACTTGGAAACTTCTCGATCATACGAGGGAATTCCCCTAATACAATTTTAACTTAACATCAGCTTAACCAAGCAACGTAACCCGCAATCGAATCTATTCGCTTAACATTTTCAAGATCACCTCCCTTTGATAATATTTACTCTGTATCAGTTGCCACACCGCCCGGGAAAAAAAATGATTTATCATTTTTTTTTTGAAACTTTAAGTCCCAAAAATTTAGAAATAAATGAAATTATATTATATGGCTACCAAAAAATGTATTCAAAAAATATACCTATCAAAAAATGTACCTATTAAAATAGTACATCTATACACAGTTTCAGCAATAAATGTAAAATTACAACTAAAACATCAAACATAATCAATCAAATATCCCAATGAATGTTACCGATGTAAATTACAACAAAAGCATCAATCATAATACAAGCATACCAAAATTAATCTTAACCTTTAGCACGCTGCATTCTTTTCCCAAAACTATGCTCCTGCAGCTGCATTCTTTTTCACAATGATAGTGGGTGACTAGGAATGTCTATAGTTTTTGTGTTTCTTGGTCAATTGCTATCATTTTTGGAATTTATATAAATAAATGAATGATGAATCTGATGATATAAAATTTGTTTGTGTACATGTTAGATGTGATAGGAAGAAAGGAAAGGAAAGATGAAAAAAACGAAAAAAAAAATTAAAATAATAATAAAAAAAAAATTTTTAATTTTTAAAATTAAAAAAAAATAACCAACACACGAAGAGTCCATATCCCTTCCATCTCAATGAAAGTCATTTGACCAATAGACCAATACAAATCAAATGATGATCTTTTCATTACACCCATCATCAGTAGCAAAGCCCTCGTCAGCAGTGACATTCTGCCGTAATCCTAAATTTTTCCGATAAACCTAATCCTAAGCCATAAAATTATACACACTAGCAATGACAATCTACTTTCGTTTCCATCTCGGCCATCAAACATATTCTGAGAACCGATATCAGCGCTTATAAAGACAAAAATCTCATCCCTACCGCATGGCGTTAGAATCCTATAATAATTAGAGCGAAAATGGCCGCGTGTTTGATGCTAATTCATTTCGATTATAAAAATTTACAAAAAATAAACGCGGATACACCCATCACTTTTGTAAGATCGGAAATGGAAGCTAACTCTCTTGCAAATAAAATTACAACTTAACATCCGGGGCTGAAAATCACGTGTACACAAGTCATGTGCTAGAAAACGATGATAAACGCTGTCGACATATGTTGACAACAGCTGGGAGAACATAGGTTGCCTTCGTCGACATATGTCGATGGCAGCGTGCTAAAGGTTAATACGATACCAAGCTAAGTACATTTAGTACAAGCAACAACCAATAGAAAGTAAAAGAACAAGATCAAACAACAGAAGAATGATCTGTAGTAAAGAAAAGTAAGAAATCAGAAAATGAGAAACAATTAACAATAGCACAAGATAACCAATAAGAACAACAATTTCATGTACAATAAATACAAATTTATCAAAATAATAGTTACATTATACTAAGTTATATAATTAACTCAAGAATACAACGAATGAAAGTATAATTATCGAAAGAAGATGAAGTATACAAGTAGAATGAAGAGAAACGAAGATGTGATACAGAAATGTAAACAAGATATGAACACATATCGGAAAGACAACAAAAAGATAGAATGAAATGAAGAATAATCAACAAAGACGAATGGAAAGCAAAGGTATGAACGCATAGAAAGTCAATTACAATACATACTAATAAATGTTTAGATCAGACAATATCTTACAAAAATTAAATACAAACATGATTACAAGGCACAAAACAAAATGTCAAAGTATATCCATACTAACACCACCAAAAAAAAAATTCATAACTAAACAAAGTCTAATAAGTAATTTAACTAAGTTACAAAAGTTATACTTAACTGAAAATAAATTATAAACCTTACACAAACAAATAATAGCAATTGCGATAACTAAGTTTTGACCTAACGCACAATCAACTACTAAATAATAAAAATACATCATAATATCAAATAAGACAAGTTTCCAAAGAAGTAATATCCCTTTCAATCATAGGGCACACAAAAATAAATTACAATGCCAAAAAACAATTTTTTCCCCAAAATTACCATACAAAATATTTCAGAACGATAAGTTATCAAAAAATAAAATTATTATTTAAGTAATTCTAAGTCATAACTAATAAACTAACAATGAAATTAACTTCTAACAAAATGAGAGAAGCATAAAATATTTTATCTCTAGACAAACACTTAAATCAAAACATGTAAGTTTTTTTTCCAAAAAATACATCACCAAAAACACCTAAGAAAAATACGATGTCATCTGTATATCAACTTACCAACATACAAACATAACATAATGTTACAACAATCTATCCATCTTTAAACAAACAAAAGTATCAGATGTGTTTATCAATTTTACAAAAAAGTTCAATTTAATTTATAAGTTAATTCTGATTAATAATAGCGTTGAGCTTGTGTTATTTAACTGTAAATTTATATCTTACTCAGCCTAGTATAAATCTAAAATTTAATGGAACAATAGGATATGAAAAAGTAGTCCTATAAAAATACCTGCAAAGGTTTTGTTTATCACATTAATTTGTTGCAAAAATGTTGAAAAAAATCTTATTATTTAAATTCTAGGTACTATGCTCTAACAAGATCAATGTTTCTAACAATTCAAATACACAATTATTTCTGATACTGCAAGATAATTCTACAAAATCATATTACACAACATAACAATAAATCCACATAATTATCCTAACAATTACATCTACAACCCGAAAAATATACAGAAAAATGAGCACAGGTTTGACACCGCTCACTGCATTTATCCAAAATTACACACAAATTATTACCAACACATATGTTACACACAATCAAAACAGAATAATATACAATTGCATAAAAAATTGGACTGGTACATTCAAAACAGTCATATATGTTCCACAAAAAAAAAAATATATATTTAGCAATCAAATGATGCATCAAAATGAACATCATAATGTTTCAAAGAAATTACCAATATTTTAATACAACATCATATGATATATTATCCACAGAATACAATAACATGTACTATTCTAAAAAATAAATCAGCTGTAAAAAAAAATATATCCCGACAATCTGTCAATAATTCTTTATCCTCCAAAAAGTGACTCGTCAGATGCATAGCGAGACACTAATTGGTTCTGCTTGATAGATAATCCACATTCTTCACGACTAATGTCAACAAGTGCGCCAACTCATCACAACGTCGCACGCTACGAGACAATACAAATGAAAATTTCTATTAATCATCTGTTAGATTTAATAAGGAAAAACGGAAAATCAACTTTCTTACTTACTTTTCACGTTCCCCTTTACCTAGGTGTCCCTTGGGGGAGCGCCAGACCATTCTATCAGAGTCTTGGCCCCTTTTCTAACACACTCTGGGTCTCAACTGGATCCCTGGTCTTTTTCCCATCCTTAGAGTCTTGGCCCCTTTTCACACACCTCAACAAGTCCTCCTCATCACAGAAGGCTTAGCGACCACTTGACCGTAACGAAAGTTCATCCTTGTTGTAGGCTGAAAAAAAATTACTACGTTCACAAGAACGAGATGACCTTTCGACACCACTAGTGTGACAATCAATAGTATTATTACTTTGCTTGTTAATAACTTTGCTCTTATGTGGAGCACAGCTAACCTGGTTACAATTTCTATAATTGCTGTTAAGAACATTGTTATTTGTTCTATTGACACAGTTGTACTGTTTTACATCCCAGTTAGCATAATTACGATTAGCATTTCCTCTTGGATAAAAATATCTACTAGATAGAAATGGCTTTTTTATCAACAAATTTATTACCAGATTGACACTCTTTCACATAATTATTTCCATTATAATTTCTAATACTCTTAGAATCACGATGTTGTGATCTGTCAAATTGTTTCTTGTTTTTAGGCAAAGAAACATTACTATATGAAGAAATCCCTTGGTACATTTTAACCTCAGGGTTATATCTCCTATCAAAAGTATTTTTATCCTTGTTTGTGGCAGTGTGTTTAAGAAATGGGTCACACTGACTTGACTGGGTATGACCGAAAGATTTAACCATATCTTTATTGTTTTTCACAAAATATGTTTCCTTCCTGGAATAAGGAGTGCTATTTTTCTTCCCTGCTATCAAGCCATCAGAGTTCTCACTTAATACCTTGTTTGTTTTTAACAACTTGAATTGAAATTTATTATTGTTTCTTTTGTTATCTACAGGGTTATCTAATACTGTAGATTTTCCTTTGCTAGCTTGCCGCCAGGAACCAATATCGCTAAAATCATCGGTATTGCGTTGAAAGTTATATTTCCCTCGGAAAGATTTCTGTCCATTATTCTTGCCTTTAGAGTCCGCAAAAAGTGTATAGGACTGACTTTTTGCTTTATGTCTTTCACTGTCAACACTGACAGAAGACCACCTTTTTTTCTTTAAGAGAATGTCAAGTAGACCATCTATTCTCATTCTGGCTTCTGAAATTTGAATATCTCTAAGTGCAATCTGCTCACTTAATTTATTGTTTAAACTTTCAGCTCTTAAAACTTTACAGCTTTCATCTGCTAGCATATTTTCAAACTTAGTGACTTTCTCTTTCTCAACCATCAACTCTACTAATGTCTCTTTCTCATACTGTTCTTTATTTGATCTCAAATGAGTCAATTCTAGTTGTAGAGACTGAATCTTAATATCATCATTGTCATTATACATAATCTCATCATTCTTCTTAAGGGGTACAATATTCATGTCCTTAATTTGATCACTGAGAATCTCATTATCATGCCTCACCTCATGAAGCATTTTTATATAAGTTTGCTCATGTTCATTGTTCTCCATTTTCAATTTGTCATATATTTCTCTCCTTTCTTGAAGTTCCTGAGTTAGATTTCTAACTTCACTATTGTTATCCTTAATCTGAGTTTCTAACTCTTTGATTTTACACAATGCTACACTCAATGCTGTTTGAGTACTAGCAAGTTCTGAGTTTGATTTGCCTAAATCATCTGTAAGTTTAGAGACTTTTTCATGTAACTCACTTACTTCAGCAGTACATTCTATGAAACTTTCCCTTTGCTCTAGGGTACTCTGTTTTATATCCAATTGCTTCTTCTCTTCTAGCATCCTTTTCTTATACCTCTCATCACTTTCATGAATTAGCTTTTCACATATCAATCTATTTATTTCAGACTCAGTCAGCTCACGGTCTCCAAATCCTAATAGTTCACGGTATTTTTTTTTCCTCAGGATCTGTATCATAGTCCATAGTGACTTACTTACTTAGACAACTATATATGTATTAATTAAACTTTCACCTCACCAAGCCAATTATCTTTTTAAGAAATTGCAATTATTTCTTAATTACTGTACACCAACTTCTGTTATAGTACCTATATATAGCATACACTACCTATGCATCAACATATTTTACATCAATCGATATAATTATCGAAACACAATGACAATTATCAACAGAATAAGTGATGGATAGTATAGGCAGACTTGCTGAAATGCAGAAAAGTGGCACAATCTACACAGAACAAAATAACTTATCTTAATATTCTTCCGTCCCTTCCGCCAACACTCCAGATATCACAAAGTTCTGCAGATAAAACCGTTCCAGCGCAGAAAGGTACACAAACTAGACTTTCTTCTCTTAAGGTTCTTGCCAAAGTGTAGAATACGCTCAACACAGCATCAGCACGTACAGCATACAGGAAACGCAGCACAGCAACCTCCGTGACTTTTGACTTGAGATAATCTGCAAACGACTCCTCAAAAACACTTCACATTTAGTTAAACTTGACTGTCTACCATTATCTGTCAAATTCCCACTTGTAATGACTGGTCCAGAATCTGACCTAATTTACTCTCTTGTTACAAATACACATCAGCGTTGAGGTAACAGTTTCTGAATCATATACGCCACACAGGCACTTCTAAATGATCCTAAACTACGCCACCCAGGCTATAAACGCGAATACGTAGGTGTTAGCTCCTTCTAGACTGAAAACCACCACTGATAATATATTCCCATCAATCAAATACTTCCACTGTTATATTCTACCGTGAGTTTTTATGCTGTTGACGATTACTTTGAAAGTTACTGATAAATTATTAAGATATTATAACTGATGACTGGTCTTGGAGATTGAATAAATGGTGATGGGTGTTACCTTAATGGTTACACTGTTCATACGCCCACACAGAGCAGAACATAATTCTTATATCACGCGAATGTCAAAATATCAAATTCTGTAAGACTAACATACCACTGCTACACACGAGATACTGTTAGTGAATTCAATCTGTTTGTTGACCTAGATTTCCGCCACCCAGGCTATTTATGGTCATGCGTTACTACCGTCACGCCTACTGTTCTCCTACCGTGTTAAATGTTGTAGTGAGTGTGCGTGGGTACATTCACACGCCACAGATACGCACGTACAAGTCGTGGAACTGCAGGTGACATATAACATAGTTTATTGTCACAATACGTTCATATGAAATACACAGTCAAACATAACTCACAACAAGAAAGTACTATAGTCACATCTCCACTTCTCATAATCATTAGCACTCTACAACATCAACACTAGATCCTCTCAGCAACGGTCGGCATCACCGTGCTAATGTAATAAATAAAGGCCTCCTTAAATATGCTTCATCAAAGACGCTCTCAACATTGGCGCTCCAATATAACTATGGATCCTCTCAGCAAACGGTCATCCTCGCCGTGCTGACAATAATAAATGGCCTCAAACGATGCTTCTAACATCAGCATTATAATAAATAGACAATGGATCCTTTTCCCAGCAAACGGTCATCCTCGCCGTGCTGACAATAATAAATGGCCTCAAACGATGCTTCTAACATCAATAGTGAATACTCGCGGCAATTTCTCGCAAGACTGCACTCCCTGGCAGTCTGCAGTAATCTCGCCTTCACTCATCTTGACATTTATATAGTCAAACATAAGTCCTGATCCTTACCTCTTCAAAAATACTCACAAACACAATTCTCCAATAAACTCAGGAATTATAGGCCTACACAAATAATGGCCTCTATAACTTTTGCACTGCGCAGGCATACTCAAAACACACACTGTAGGACCAACCTCTCCCGTCGGTACCCAAAAACAAACTGCTATTAGTTCACACACTAGATCCGCCAAAAAAGACACAAGACTCGGTTGTTTAAAAAACACAACTCAGTCTCGATAATTGCATGGGCTAGTCACACGAGCTTACTCACAGCTCAAGACAGTTCAGAGAAAAACACATCTCCGCGATTTGAACTGACAAGTGTTCGCCCCGCTTACTGACTTGGAAACTTCTCGATCATACGAGGGAATTCCCCTAATACAATTTTAACTTAACATCAGCTTAACCAAGCAACGTAACCCGCAATCGAATCTATTCGCTTAACATTTTCAAGATCACCTCCCTTTGATAATATTTACTCTGTATCATCCGCCTTCCATAGTTTTAGTAGGCGTCCATATATTTTGTTTGTCTCTAGACCCTGAACTTGGGTTGGGGACCTAGAGCGAACACTTACTTGTCGTAATCATTTCATATGATATGGCAGTATCAATCACTCGAAATATTAAAATATACAAAAGAAATACTTTCATTCTTACCAGAATTCAGAATTGAGAACACAGTTAATTGCTAGCAAAACTCAGCTGAGCTGCTGGCTATATGATGGCGTCCCACTAAAATTATGTATTATCTTCTGGAAACAACACCACAGGCAATAAACCACTGTGTCTCTGGACAGTCTTGTAACGAATGGCAAAAATGCGCATCTCTGTCCTGCCAATATGATTTCATTCATCCAATCACAGAATCCCCCCCTAACTTTCAAATCTACAACCAAAAGTCAAATTTCAGTCAGCTCTCAGTCAAGTAGGTATTATTGTCTGTTGGTCCGTCTGTCTCTACTTGTTTTTTCATAAAAAACACGCTTGGTTCTTGGACCAACTCCATGCAATACCCTACACACTTCTGCCTTCGAAGTTATTTTTAGCCACAATTCTCCACCTTTCCCCTCTCTTTAATTACAGCTCGATTTTTGCATTTGCGTGTCTCAAGGACGAAAATTTGAAACTTTAGTGAAATTTTTAACAGTGCAGTCGCTCGTCTGATATGAACAACACAGTCTTTTGTCAATATCTTCCTTATTATCTATCCGTCTGTGTAATTTAAAGTATATTAGTTCTCTGCTCAAGATGGGCTATCAAACTAGCTAGGTTTTATATTCATAACATTATTATTAAGAAAAAGTTACTTTTTCAAGGTTAGTTTTTTTTTTGAAATTTGTTCGAGAACCTTCTCCACGGCGTTTGCCGCTGAATTCAAATAACAACCAAGTATCGTAAAACGTCCAAGAAATGACTGTTTCTGACAAGAGCTAAAGTCGTTTTTTGTCCATTTCCTTACCTTGTGTCTTCTTCTTCTTCTTGCGATCGCATCTCTGATGATTACACCATCAGACGAGTTCTCATGATGAATTCGACTGTTGTTTGAAGTTCCTCTTTAACTCCATATAGCTTTGAGTTTAGTGTTGAGTCATTGGGCCAGTATATCTTTCTCAACTCGTCATACAGAGGACAGTCCTGTAGAACATGCTCAGCAGTTTGTTCGTTTAATCCACATGTGCACAGTGGTGAAGCAGACAATCGTAGCTTGTGCATGTGTTTATTCAGTTTGTTATGCCCTGTCCTGAGTCGAAAAATAGTTATCTGTCCCTGCCGGTCGAGAGTGTGATAGTCGTCTTTGGGTTGGTTCTGTTCTCTTCTGATAGTCTGGATAGCTCTCTTTTTCTCAAAGTATGTGACTTCATTATCTTCTTGTTCACATTCTCCTCCCTTTTTTGCAAGTTTATCTGCCTTTTCATTTCCGGGTACACCACAATGAGATGGTACCCACTGAAGTATGGTTCTCTTTTTGGCAGCTACCTTGTTTAGATCATTTCTCAGATGCGGGAGTTTACCACCCTTGAGAGCTTGCAGGACAGACAGTGCATCTGTGAGGATGACTACCTGGTGGCAGTCAGAGTTCGTGTTATAAATCATATTTGCAGCTTGCTCTAGAGCTTGAACCTCAGCTGTATAGTTGGAACAGAATTTACCAGTGGGAATGTGCCTAGTCTCATAGTGGTTGTCAGGATATGAGATAAAGATACCGGCACCTCCATTCCTAACAGCATTAGTTGCTGATCCATCTGTATAGGCATGTATCCATGATTGATCGGGATAGCTTTCTTGGATCATACTCAATGTAGCAGTTCGTTTTTGCAGATCATTATACTCACATCCACTTGTGAGACCACTGACTGATGTATTAATTTGGAGGGCACTGCTGGCCTGCTCCCATGGTACAGGGTATAGGGTGAGCTTCAGTGGTGTTGTCTTCATGGATAGGTCTTCTTGATGCTGTCTTATAAGTCTTTTCCCCCGATGCACAAAGCTGCTACGCTTTAGACGTCCCAATGCCAGATCATCTAGTCTTGCCTTCATTGGGTGCATTGGCATACTGTTGTACTTTTCCATCTGGATCATGGTTTTTGTGTCTCTTCTATGGGACAATGTCTGTAATCCAGCAACCTTCTGCATCTCTGTTATTGGTGTAGTTTTCATGGCTCCTGTAATGAGCCTGAGAGCTTGATTTTGCACCTTGTCCAAAGACTGCAGATGCGAGTTAGCAGCTGATGACCATGCTGCTGAGCTAAACTCTAAGTGTGGTCTTATTACTCCATTATAAATCTTCTTTAGATTTCGTTCATTTGCTCCCCAGTTGGTACCTGCTAATTTTCTGAGTATGCCTAGTCGTCTTCGGGCCTTTCCTTCTGCATTTTCAATATGCTTATTCCATGTAAGCCTTTGGTCAAATGTCACCCCAAGATAGGTGGGGTAGCTTTCTTCCTTGATCACGGTTGTCCCTAGGTGTATGTTAGCTGATTTGTCCTTGGGGGCGAGGGAGAACAGTGTTGTGGAGGTTTTGTCTGTGTTTATTGTGATAAGCCATTTCTCTGCCCATGACACTAGCATGTCTGCTGCCCGCTGCATTCTATAATTTGCTGTGGTGACATTTTCATCAGCGCACCAGAGTACTAGGTCATCTGCATATAAGGCAGCTTTAACTCCTGCAGGGAGATCTTTCACCAGGTCATTGATGTAAACAAGGAAGAGTGTTGGGGAAATTACTCCTCCTTGAGGTACCCCCTGATGGAGCAAGCAACACTTTTCTGCTCTGCAGACCGTCAAGAGTGACTCTAGTTCTCCTGTTATGCAAGTATGACTGGATCCATTTCATCATGTTGCCTTGGATTCCACTTCTCCTAAGTTTTGCAATGAGGCCATCTTTCCACACCTTGTCAAAGGCCTGCTTGAAGTCGACCCAGATCGTTAGGACCTTTTTCTTCTCCTGGAAGGCATCTTCTATTGCTTGAGACAAGTAAGTAACTTGGTCTTCTATACTGTAGCATTCTGTAAATCCAGCTTGTTCCGGCACCAGGATCTGCTCAGACTCTAAATACCATTTCAATCTGTGGTTGACTATTCGCTCCATAGTCTTCCCAACACAGCTTGTGAGACTGATTGGCCGGTAACTTGCAGCCTCGGTCTTACATTTCCCTTTCTTTAGTATGGGTATTGTGATGGCTTCTCTCCATACTTGGGGTACCGTTCCTTTCAACCAGCTGTGGTTGAATATCTCAAGCAGTTTTGTCTTTGCTGCTGAGCTCAGATTTACTAGCATTTCGTTGCTGATTTTGTCTGGGCCGGGTGACTTTTGAAACTTAAGCTTGGAAATAGCCTTCTGTAGTTCTCCTAGTGTGATGGGTTCCCTCATTGGGGCAGGAGTATCTGTCTGTCCCATGGTTGCCAGTATTTCTTTTCTTATCTCTCTCTGATGATCTATGTTAATGGGTAAGTTGCTTTCTGAACTGTATCTTCTAGCAAACAAGTCTGCAGCTTGTTTTCCTCTGAAAAGTTTGCCACCTTCATCCAATGTGATAGTCTGCCTAGGTGAGGAACGCTCTTCATTTAGAGACTTGACTAATCTCCAAAGTTTCCTGCCGTCTTTCTCAAGGTTCAGCGATGCCGTTTTAGTTCTCCAGCTTTTCCGTTTTTCTTCTAGCTTTGTTCTCTGAAACTCTGCTACAGCCTTTTTCCATTTGTTGTGAGTTTCTAGCCCTGTCCATAGCTTCCTGACGTTCTTGGAGTGTGCTGGACCAGTATGGTATGTAGTTACGCCGGCATCCTTTGGGAATGGTTTCTTTTGCAGCTTGTAGTATGCATCTGTTGAAGTCTTTTACCACTTCATTAATGTCTCTGTTCTGTACCTTGAGGGTAGACAGCAGCATGTTCACCTGATGCCTGAATAAACCCCAGTTGGCTTTTTTGTAGTTCCATCTTGTAATGGCTGGGCCTGTACTGAGAGTTGCACTCTGGACAGTAAGAAAGATTGGGCGATGGTCGCTTCCCCCTAGTTGGTCTCCTACTTCTCTACTAATAGATCCAGCTATATCTGGTGTGGAGAAGGCAAGATCTGGTGTTGAAGTTGTGTGCCATCCTCTGGAGTAGAAGGTAGGAGTATCTGTGGCATTATTGACTAGGATTAGGGAGTGATCATCTTGCCAAGTTTCAACCTCTTCACCTCTGTGATCCAGATGGTTATAGCCCCAGCTCTGGGAGTGGCTATTAAAGTCTCCAACTGCTATAAAGTTGGTGGCTGGTACCTGTATAGAGCTGAGACTCAGGGGTTTGTTGTTCGGACAGTAATAGTTCAGGAGTTCTATTTCCATCTTGTCTACCTTTATCTGCAACAGCTGATATTCTGCTCCATCCATGAAGGTTTTCCTTTCGTGTGCAGGAATGTTATTCCTTACAAGAGTAAGTACTCCTCCTTTTCGTCTATCTTTTCTGTCGGATCTGAAGCATTGATATCCCCTTATTTTAAAGGTTTGATCTGCTTTCAAGTGAGTCTCTTGGATACAGCAAACACTGACTTGCTTCTCATACAAGATGTTTTCCAGCTCTGTCTTTTTGCTGTATCCAGCCTGCTTGCTGTTCACTCCCTCTACATTCCAGTGCATCATGACAAGTGGCACTCTGGGTTTCTCTTTTTCTGTTTTGTTTTGGTCAGTAGTTCTCCTCTGCCGTCTGCTGACTCCACAAGACGGTCTAGAGGGTCCTCCAGTAGCTGAGGGTGGGCTCTGTCGAGGCTCAGAGCCCGGCACTGCACCTGCCTGGTGGAGCTCCACAGGGCGAGCACCAGTACGAGATTTATTTGACGGTGTACTCTCCATAGAAAAAAAAAGCGAGTTGCGTGATACTGTGGTTTCCGGTGCGCCTTCTGGCCCAGTATCTATGACTTTAGCACCTGTTCAACGGGAGAGTGGGCTCATCCCTAATCTGTTTATGTTCCCAGTAGTAGACTATTCGCAAGCAGCCTGGGGGTGTCACTGCTCTGCGCGGACCTTGTTTACCGAGGCGGCGTCCGAGCTCGTATGGTGAAAATATGGTTGCGTTATCTTCAAAATAGCCCTATCTTTCCCATGGCTTTTCTGCCATCCTGCAACTTTGAGTTAGGGAGTTCTGAGATCCAGTCTCTTTCCCAGGCATTTTATCCTGGCCTGGCACGCATACAGAGGACCCCACTTCTGGTTCTAAGTTAGCAGTTGGGGATAGGTGGGGTAGCACACTGTGCATTCCCCGTCATCCAGGGGGCTCTCCAACTATGCAGAGCTTGCACAATGCTGTGCTCTGGTTCTGGGCTCACCCAAGGAATCCTCACGTCCTGCACAGAGCCACTTCCAGATACCCACCACCTGCCAACCCTCCATTGTAGAAATCTCCTGCATGCGGCCATCCAGTCAAGAGCCAGTATTAAGTCTGGTGCCCAAGTGATTCCCCCCAAGCTCAGTGTGCAATGCTGGGTTCTCATCATGCTGCAACACAGGGGGGATTGTGATGCTCAGCCATCTCTCTCAACTCTGCACCGATAAGTGACATCGGGGACTTAACTGTGCCTCAGTACTGGGAGGCCCCGTTTCCGGGTACACCACACACAGCCAATTGAGGCAACGGTCGCCGTGGGCGTGTCTTCAGTGGGGAAGTTGTGGAGTCTTCCTGTCCATGTTCTTGCACATCCTAACACTGCCCGCAAGACATCGGAGGTTTGGAGAGTGGCCTTCTCTGCTTTTTTGAGCCGGGGTGGGCTCCCCGGGCAAGTCTCGATGGGGATCGGGACGTGTCCACGCGCCAGTGGGCCCAGCATCGGCCGCATCTGATGGAGGACTTGCTCTGCCAGGTTTGAGTTAGTAAATTCCAACTTTGTCATCTTCTTGGCATTGTGATGCTGGGGTGCCTGTGGATTTCCTAACGCCCCAGGTAGAAGCCAGAAGTGTACTGTGCCAGCTCTGGGGGAGATAAAGGGGGTGTTTCTGCGTCTCCTTGTGATACGTAGCCAAGGTAGGGCTCACAGTGCTCTTTCCCCGCCACCAAATTGCCTGCTGGTTACGCCGAGTTCTCCGAGGCTCTAGGCATGTGACCATGAGTTGAAGGCAATAGGATCGTCACGTCCTGAGTCTCTGTGCCTGTACGATGGGTTCCGATCTTCAGGGAGCAGTCCACACTCGTTCCCACTCCCAAGACTTGTTCAGTATCCATCTGGCTCCTTCCCACCCACAGAGGGCGTGTACGGTGTAGTGCACCGGTTTTATTATCGAGGTTTGCTCCTCTAGATCCGTTGTGTTTAGCCTGAGGATTCGCACCCTCAGTTACCAGGACTACCTCGAGGAGGGTGTGGCTCTTCACCACGCACAACGATCTTGGGGTATGAGAGGTTTTGCTAGGCCAAGAGACTAACACCGCAATGGTCGCTCCTTTCATGAACAGAATTCACTAGGCCTAGGGTGAAGCAAGGGGGGAAACCCACTACCCACAACACCAGCACATCATACCCCCTGTCTGTAGACTTTGCCCCCGACCTTGTGTCAACTAGTGACGTGAATTTTTTTTCTTTTACTACCAATTGCGTCTTTTAGCCTTGCTATCTTCAAACACGTGTTCAGTCATATTTTTCCTTTTGTGATCTCCGTTTCTCTCCCGTCTACAAAGGGTAAACCGTTTCGTCTGCACGTCTAACTCGTTAGTTTAAATGGCGGCAGGAAAGGCGGGCATGGGCGAGCATGTCTCCTAGTATCTTACGCATTATTTTTATCCCTACATTTTATCGTTAAATTTGGAGATATTTTAACGTTGTATCATGGTAAATTCATCACAGACGGGAAGCATAAAACCTTCCACATCAACATGCTTACGGAATTCCATGAACGTCCTGATTATTTATAGCATATTTTCCAGGCAACGGACGATTCTCCAGTCCAACATGGTCATTACTCATCACTGTCCGTAATACAGGATGAGGAAACAAGTTTTTCGGATGTTAATCTTCCGCTTCCGATGATTCCACTTCATTCTAGTGAATCATGGAAAAATGTTACTGTTTCTCCTGATTTATCTCTAGGAGAACAGCAACAAGTTTCGGTTATGTTACAAACATTTCAGGATGTCCTCACTGACATCCCTGGACAAACTCATGTCATTGAACATGACATTGTTCTAACTGACCAGACTCCTATTAGAGTCAGACCTTATCCTATTCCTATACATTTTCAAGCACAGGTTGAGAAGGAGTTGGATGAGATGATAGATTTAAAAATAATTGAACCATCCACTTCTGCATATTCTTCGCCGATGGTTATTGTTCGAAAAAAAGACAATAACATACGTCTTTGCGTTGACTATCGCAAATTGAATCAAGTTACGGAGTTTGATGCTGAACCTATGCCTTTACTAGAAGAGCTACTTACTATGCTTTCTAAATCTCATTTTTTCACTAAACTTGATTTGTCTAAAGGATATTAGCAAGTTCCTTTATCTGAACGCGCCAAACCTTTTACTGCTTTTTCTACACCTAGAGGCCTTTTTCAATGGAATTTCATGCCTTTCGGCCTTATGAACGCACCAGCTACATTTGTACGCATGATGTGTCGAATACTATCTTATCAGTCAGATGTCATTGCATACCTAGACAACATCTGTCTTTTCAGCGATACTTGGGAAGATCACTATTCGGGGCTAGATGAATTACTGTCTACTTTACGCGAGCATAACCTGACAGCGAAACCTTCTAAAGTCTACATTGGTTTTAGCGAAATCTCTTTCCTAGGCCATCGAGTTGGTCATGGTTTCCTAAAGACAGAGGACCATAATATCACTAAGATACTTAACATCTCTATTCCTAAGACTAAAAAGCAAGTGCGAAGTCTCTTAGGTCTTATACAATTTTATGGACGATTCATTTCGAATCTATCCTCTATCATGGCACCTCTTTCTACACTACTAAAGAAAGGGTCTCCTAATATGGTTCACTGGTCTCAGGAATGCCAATCCTCTTTGGATAAGATTAAAAATTTGTTTTCAACACCACCTATTCTAGTGTTACCTACTAAAGATAAGACATTTTTTCTTCGTAGTGACGCTTCATCCACTGGGATTGGAGCGGCACTAATGCATGAGTACTCTGGAACTCTGCATCCTGTAATGTATATCTCCAGAAAACTTAATGCTGCAGAAAGGAATTACTCGGTTTTAGACCGTGAACTGTTGGCTATGGTCTGGTCAATTCTCAAACTACAAAGATTCCTTCTAGGCGCACATTTCATAGTAGAAACCGACCAGAAAGCTCTTACGGCTATACAGAGTAAGGATTTGAAGAGCTTGAGGTCTACTCGATATGCAATTGCTCTTCAACCATTTCATTTCTCGGTTCGAGCTATACGTGGATCAGATAATGTGATGGCAGACATTTTGTCTAGATGCCCACATGATTCCACCTAACTTTTATGTCTTGGACTTCCTAATACGTCTATGTCTATAATAGTTTCTGTCTATATCAAAATAGGTACACATTTGTAATTTGTAATATAGTGATTGTATCACTACTTAGCGGTTCATTGATGTATATTCACCGCTGTTCTTTGATGATTTTTCTTCTTTGTTAATCATGAACTTAAGATACCTAATATGTATTTATTGGATGAAATTTTTGTATGCATTGTGTCATTGCCAACATTATAGAATACATTGGTGACACCTCCCTGGAAACATTTATACTTAGAGAAACGCTTTCTCTGAGATTATGAGATATATTCTCACCGGTCGCTCCATGAGTCGACTTAGCCTCACATTTGGCGTTATATTTGTTTTTGATACTTTCATCTGCGCATTATTCATGCGTTGTGAGCCTATTGTATGTTGCTCCTAGATGTATTTCAAAAAAAAAAAAATGTTTCATTTTTTTTTTCCCGGGAGGTGTGGTAAGACTGTTACGTGCAGTTTTCATAACTAATAATGTAGTCTGTCTGTATACTTGTTATGTTTGAAAATATTTTTGAATAAGATTTTTGGGTCTAATGTATTTTTCATTGGAACCATAATCTAAGGGCGAATACTCATCTTTTGCTTTGAGGCAAAGTAAATATGTAGTTACTCCTCTTAAAAGGTTATACCAGCTGACTGAATAGGTCAGAGGAAATGCGAACTGCGCATGTCCAAACTTGAGTTTGAAGATTTTCCCATGCGGGAGGCCGTGTGTTGTTCTGGGTCTGTCAGACGGAATGTCTGGTTATTTCTCTGCATTGCCTTTTGGGGATGGAAACTCTTCCACTGTTATTTAAAGTCCCCTGTGTTATTTCTGTTCGTCAGGAAGACGACAGTTGTTATGAAGTTGTGTTAGGAATTTGTAGCAAGGTAAAAGACGAAACTTTCACACTTCTTTTGTTCACAGTGTAAGCTGAACGCATTTTGGGTCAACCGGTGACAAGAGCTCACAAATGGTTGAAAGGCAGAGTATCCTTCTTGTTACGCTCATTGGAGCCATCTAAGACTGTTTTTTAGATCTACGCACAGAAACCCAGGAGTATAGATAGTATTCTACAACCCGCATGATTAGCAGTATATTTTGAACTTGGACACTTATGTCTACAGAAGAGGAATCCACAGTGTTTACTGTTTTATAGAGGCCTAATATATATAACTATCTGGAGTGGAAGAACAGATGGGTTATTAGTTATTGCTATTATAACTTTGAAAATGAAAACTCACCTGATGTACAAGGGAGTTGTATAAGACTATCTTCGAAAGGACAGCCTATCTTCGATACGTCCGATTAGAGGGATGGACTATGCTAATTTTGTCGCCCGCCATGTTTGGGAGGTCGACTTAAGAAGAATGACTTAAGATGAGTCAGAATGAAACTGTTGGATGTTTATACAGTATTTACCCATTGTGTAATACGGGGTTTTTCTGCTAGTTGTGGACTGAGAGATATATGGGAGTCTGCAACACTTTGATAATCATATAATTATTGGAACTTATGTACATGCCATTGTAGTGAACTGTCTTCATATCCGCCATGTTCCTGTGTCATGCTTACATAGAGTTGTCTACGTCTTGTTGCTGTGACTATAATAAATGATGAAAATGTACACAGCTGTTCACCTGTATTTTGACTCCATATCTGTAACACGTACAACATATGCTCCCATCAACTCCACATCTACACCTTTCAATGTGATGAATGCCACATACACTCTTGTATGTTATGTGTGGTGATACAAGTCTGCACTGCTACACAGATGTCCACCTTGACGAACTTCCATGTCACACATTCGCGATCAGTCATATTACAGCACAATATACCAGTCAGTATCCAGTGACAGTACACATCCAGTATACCAACATCAATCCTTAAAATACCAACAATCAGGTTTGGTATCACTGTCCTTTTGTACTCCAAATGCAGTCAGTCTCCTTTCCGAACGGTAAATTTGCCATTGGGGAGTCTTTCACGTGCGAATCCAGAAACCTGATTTATGCTATCATCTGCAAGAGGTGTGACATGACCTATATTGGTGAAACTGGCAGACGTTTGGCAGACAGGTTTCGGGAGCACTTGAATGACATCCATCATGGCAAACATTTACCGGTGGCCCTTCACTTCAACAGCCCTGACCATTCAGGTAACTCTGACATTCATGTCACTGCCCTCTGTTCATGTATTGGCGATGACCGTACTCGCTTTTCGTTGGAGAATCGTCTCATTTTTCAAATGGGCGTTTTAGCTCCTGCTGGGATTAATGTCCAGCATCATTTTGCATAATTCTGGTGGCTTCTGTTGTTATTTTCCTATCTATCCTTGTTTCTGCTTTGGTTCGTTTCGTTTCCTCTATTATCTATTCTTAGCCGTCACTAGCTCCTACGTCACTTCCGCATGACGCTTTATTTTTTCAGCCATTTTGAATGTTTCTTTCTTCGATCCAGCTAAGTGATTTTTTTACTCATTTTAATAGTGTTGTTCATTTCTGTCTTCGTTTCGTTGATTATTTACTTTCTTGTTTCAACATGTCTTTCTGGTTTCACGATTTTCTTGCATTATTACTGTTATCATTTCGCTCATCACCGTGGTTTCATCTGCTTGTATCGCTCATTTGACGTTTTCCTCATCATCATAGACCTTTGTAGTACCTGTATGTAGTTCTTGTCCTTGTCACCTGTTCGTAACTGTGGCTGACGAAGGGTAAAACCCGAAACGTCCCTTGTCTCATGTGTAACGTTTACTTGTAAAACTGATTTCATACCATATTATTTTATAATTTTTATATTGGTGGTCCATGGTTTGATCCCCAGTTGAGGTGGGATTTTTTAGACAGCAAATGGCTCTGTGGTCGACCCAGGCTCATGAATTGGGTACCAGAGCAACCCTAGGAAGGTTAAGGCAGCTGACATGATGCTGACCACATCACCCCTAGTGTACAATGGTCAAGAAAATATGGGCCGAACACTATATTCCCAATATGCCTCAATGGGCATGTAAAGGGATAATTGACTTTATCTACACTTTCTGCAAGAGGGCCAGTTGTAATAGTGGCTGCATGCTCCACAGGAAGCATGATAGTGATATTAAACTAAACATTCTAACTTCAAAGACATCAAAATGTGAAGAGAACAAAAGTCTATCTGATATTAAACTAAACATTCTAACTTCAAAGACATCAAAATGTGAAGAAAACAAAAGTCTATCTGATATTAAACTAAACATTCTAACTTCAAAGACATCAAAATGTGAAGAGAACAAAAGTCTATTTGATATTAAACTAAACATTCTAACTTCAAAGACATCAAAATGTGGAGAAAACAAAAGTCTATCTGATATTAAACTAAACATTCTAACTTCAAAGACATCAAAAAGTGAAGAGAACAGAAGTCTATCTTAGATTGAGTAAATGCAATATATAAATGATGTTTTGATTGTAAAAGAAATGTTATATACTTTGTTACAGCACTTTATGCTTGGCTAAAAAGTGTACAAACTGATGTTCATTTGACTATTACTTAAAATGTTACAGCACTCCTACAATGCCAGGTGGCCTGTTTGCCATGGAGAGGGACTACTACTATGAACTTGGAGAGTATGATGCTGGCATGGATATTTGGGGAGGGGAAAACATGGAAATTTCTTTCAGGGTATGTTGCTGATTCTAATCTATATAGAAACTAGATTATAGTAGGGTTTATGATACAGATGACACTGATGATCCAGTCTTAATATCAACACTTGACAAAGGGTTACGGGAAGTGAGTTGTACAGTAATGACAGTTGTTTGTCGTTGTTGATCAGAATCAGTATTATTGCACTCCAGGCAAACCCATAGGTGCTCAGTCTCCCTCAGCAAATGTTAAAGGACATGAATGCTACTTGTTCCTGTTGCGTATTGGTTGTATACACGACATATGCATCCTCTCATATGTTCATCCCTGCTAGTCGTACTTTTGGTGCCAAATTCCAGCAATCTTAACCTTGATGATTCATCTATTGCAGTGTCATTCACTAATAGGCAAACTTTAATCGTTATCAGTATCTCTTCCTTATCCATATCCAGTGCATCCATTATGGGTACTCTCGAAGCCGAGTACGCTTGCATGACCAAGACAGTAGATCCACACCAGACCCTGAAGATTCAATGCTTCTATGGAGGTTTTCCTTCCATTCATGTTGTAGCCATCCATTTAGGACCATGTGAAGCATGAACTGAGAGGTCTGACGTTAGAGACTTCACCATACTCTGTCCAGCTTTTTTTGTGTGACTTGTGAGGTGGGGGTGATCAGTTCCCTTCCTTGCTGCCTTTGCCTTCCCTAACTCAAGAGCAGAGTCAGGTACTTATTTAGAGCTGGGTAGACTGCAGCAATGATGCTACCAGATTGTGATCCCTGTGATGAAAAAGTAGATTTGAGGAAAATTACACCCTTTAATAAAAAATAAATGCTGGTTCAGTATTTTTGACACCGTATTCGTACTTTAAAAAAATGTTTATTCAAATTTTAGTACACTTAACTAGACTTCTACAATAATACTGTTTCTGTTTACTAAACTGCTATAAAACACAGAGAGAGAGAGGGAGAGAGAGAGATCTAACATTTAGCACAATAATAGTATTATTCTGATCATCTGGTGAGTTGAACTAAATTCTCTTTAAAAATTAATATAGGCTTATCACTTTTGACAGCATTGTATTTTTTATTAAATTTGGTAACATTTTTATTAAATAAAGGTATTATTCTACTGAGTTGAGTAAAATTTGAATGTTCTTGAAGAAACTTTTCCCCCAGTTGAGAAAGATAAGTCAGTGGGCAGGACTTTGTTTTTTAATGTCAGCCGTGAAGAGAGAAGATGTCAAGTTTAAGGTTGTTAGGTTTGAATTATCTTTACGTTCATGACTTGTTCTAACAAGTGAGAAGTTGTCATTATCAGTTCTGTTATTACATATAGTTAGGTTGATAGTTATGCTGAAAATCAAAAGAAAGCACATTTTTATACGTATTGCAACATACGTATTCATGAAACATGCTGTTTTTGTGAGCCACCTATTAATGGTTTCATGAAACTTTAACATGTGCTTCTGTTTCCTTTCATTAGAAAGCATGAAAAAAAATAATAGATGTGTTAGATTAACTCTTTCAGTCCCAAGCAAAAAAGTGGGTATGGCCCAAGCAAAAATGGCCACCCCAGTGCGTTTTTATTGTTGTTGTTTGGAAATAATTTTTTTAAATGTTCATATCCATAAATAACTTTGTTGTTGTATATGAAACTGAAGGTAATTGGATGTACTTTACTCTTGTGCTACAAGTATAAAAGTTTTCATTGAAAAATGATTAGTTATTCAAGGTAAAATGGAGAATATGCGCTTAAAAAATGATTAGTTATTCAAGGTAAAATGGAGGATATGCGCTTAAAAAAATCGATATAAAAATCTAAAATAAATATCTCAAAACAGAAACACGTTCACTCTTAAACACGTGCGGTATTTAAAAGAATGTACTTGCAGTCGGAAATGACTTTGTGGGTAGTTATAATTAGAAACAGTCTCAAACAGAGGCACATATACTAAAGGCTTTTTAAAGTCGATTGGGCCAAGCGCGTCTAACCCCTGAGCCTTTATAAAGTCGATTGGGACTTAAAGAGTTAAAAGCATTTCCCTATCTATGTTCAAATATATGTTCTGAAAAGAGTCATTGTTAATTTTCAGAAAGTGTTATTATGACAACTTTTAATCTGTAATTAGAATGTGAAAAAATATGTCATCCTTTCAAATTTTTATTTTTATTTTATATTAATGAAAATAAACTAAAATCCCGTTCAACCTCTGATGGGTTATACTTACTTACTTAGTCGTTCCCCTTCTACCGTGAGGTGTAGAGGTTTGGAAGAGAGAGCGCCAGACTATCCTATCGGCTGTCTTCCTCCTGGCCTGGTTCCATTCTAGTCCTCGATCCTTCAAAGATTGTCTAATGTTGTCCTCCCAGCGGACTCTGGGTCGTCCTCGGGGTCTGGATCCTTGGCTCTTTGTTTCCCATTCTGCAGACATGGCCAAACCATCTTAATTGGGACTGTTCTACTTGGGTCTGCAGGGGGTTGGATTTTAGGCCTTGACATATCGTCTGGTTGCGGGCCATGTCTCTTCTTGTTACTTCAACCACCTTCCTCGGATACCTCATTTCTGAGGTTTGGATCTGGCTTTTATGGGTTGTAGTCATTGCCCATGACTCGCATCCATATGTCAAGACTGGGACATAGGTGGAGCGGTATACAGCCATCTTCGTTTTCTTACCAACCTCTCTCTTGCTGAGGAATCCTCAATTAATGCCTGAAAAAGTCTCCCAGCTGCTGCTTTTCGAGTGGCCAACTCTTCTTTGATGCCTCCCTTTCGGTCTATAATAGCTCCGAGGTATTTAAAGTGGTCGACCTGCTCCAGGACCTGTTCTCCCAGCTTAATCTGATGATTTCTTTCTTCTCGTGATATCACCATGGATTTTGTTTTAGAGCTGCTTATGACCATCCCTCTCTTCTCCAGCTCTTCCTTCCAGACTTGCAGGTTGGATTGGAGATGTGTCTCTGATTTAGCAATCAGGACAACATCATCAGCAAATGCTAGCTCTGAAATACAGACCTGTCTCATCTTCCAATACCCCACTGAATACTTTCTTGTTCTCTCCTTACATGCCTTGATGACATCATCCATGAGGAGTATGAAAAGATAAGGTGACAGGATATCGCCTTGTCTTACACCAGTGGTGGTCCTGAACTCTTCTGACTTATAGTTTGCTGTCCTCACATAATTTCTGCAAGACTTGTAGAAGCTCTGTATAGCATGAATCAGAGGTGCTGGAATGTTCTTCCTTGCCAAACAGTCCCAAAGTTTGCTCCAGGGGACCCTGTCAAACGCCTTTTCCAGATCTATGAAACAAAGATGCATCTCACTCTTATACTCAAGGGCCTTTTTACTCAGCTGACTGAGTGTGAAGATTAGGTCTTGAGTACTTCGGTTTGCTCGGAATCCGCACTGGACCTCATCCAATTGTGGCTCAGCTAGACGTCGGAGTCTCTGCTCTAGGATTCTAGAGTAGATTTTACCAGGGACACTGAGAAGGGATATGCCTCTATGGTTTCCACACTGTCGATTGTCACCCTTTTTGAAAATTGGTGTTATGATGGCAATCTCCCAATCCTTTGGTATGGTCTTGTTGTACCACGCTGCCTGTAAAACCCTTAAGAGTAATAGGTCGCCTGATGCTCCCATGAACTTAACCATTTCTGGTGTTATACCATCATGCCCTGCTGCTTTGCCCATCTTGATTTTCTCCAGTGCTGCCTTCAGTTCTTCCATCTTTATGTCATCTTCACCATCATTGGTTTTCTCTTCTGTGCTAGTGTTTATCATTTCAGATGCTTCACCGTGCTCACCATCCAGGAGTTCTGAGAAATATTCTTTCCATCTTCCCATTACTTCCTTCGGGGCAGTAAGCAATTTGCCTTGCTTGTCCTTTATAAATTTGAGAGGGCATTGTTTTTCCTTCCTCATGTTCTTTAGGGTCTTATAGAACAATTTCTGGTTTTCTTGTGCATCTTTTTCTAGCTTTTCTCCAAATTCTTCCCAGGACTTCTGTTTTGCTGCTAGCACTTTGTTCTTTGCTTCTGTTCTGAGTGTCACATATTCTCTATATTTTTCCATTTGTCCTGTTGTGTTTTTAGCTCCTAAGTATTGTTTCCATGCCATTTTCTTCTCTCTTATTTTCTCTTTGACTTCCTCTGTCCACCAAGGTGTCCTCTTTCTCTTGTTCCCAAGTCGGACTTCACCGCATGCTTCTGCAGCAGCTGTCTTTATGATATCCTTGAATTTAATCCAGAGGGTTTCCAAGTCATCAGGTCGTTCTTCTGTGTTGCTCACCGCTGCAGCAATAAGCCCCTGATATCTGGTCTTAATTTCTGGCTCTCTCAGCTTGTAGGTCCTAATGCTCATTTCTCCTGCTCGTTTACTTGGTTTCTTGCGTGATGTTGGGCAGTTCCTAGGTTGAGCAACTCTTTCAGTTGTTCTTTTGATTGTTAGCAGGTAGTGATCACTTCCAATCTCTGGCCCCCTCCAGACTCTAGCATCTCGGACATATTTGAATGAGCTTCTCCGAACAATGGCATAGTCGATCACTGACTTCTCATTCTTGGTTGGTTCACATCTAGTGTATGCATGTATGCGCTTATGGGGGAACTTTGTGTTTGTAATGATCAGATTCTGCTCACTGCAGAATCTAAGGAGTCGCTTTCCATTGTCATTGAGAATATCTTCTCCATATCTTCCGATAACTCCACCCCATCTAGCATGGTCATTTCCAACTCTGGCATTAAAATCTCCGAGCATGATAACTTCATCTAGGCAGTCATCCACTGTCCTTTGAAGCAGCTCGAAGAATTCCTCCTTGACTTCTGCTCTCTCATCCTCATTTGGCCCATACACTATGACCAGGTTGACTATGGTTTCTCCTTCTTTTAGTTTAATGACCATAATGCGCTCCGAGACAAAGTTCCATCCCTTGATACTATCTTTTTGATTTTGGGCCACAATGCAACCCACGCCCCCTTTAGCTCTTTCAGACATTGATGGGTTATAATTAGGATATATATTGTTTTCAATTCCAAATAATATGAACAACTGCCGATATGAGAAAGTGGCATCACATTTGTAAATAGGGATAATCACAATTGTGCTTAGGCCTATACGTTAAATAAAAAAAATATAAAAAGAAACTATGAAAAAGAATAATATTAAAGTGGAGGGGTGTAAAGGCCTGGTGGTTCTGGTTATATAACAGACTTTACCAGATATTTAATTGACTTTACATGCATTGTAATAACAGCATCAGACCTTCACATTCCCAGCCACTATATATTAACGTGTTCGTGTTAAATATTGTTTGACTATTATGCAGTTCCCTAGGTCTGTCTATTCTCAACACCTCCTCTATATTTATAGGTAAGTTGGATGCCTGCAAATAATCCAATATTGGTATTCTCATTTGGTCATACCTCTTACATTTTAACAAGAAATGTTCTATATTATTGTCTTGAAGACATCCTGCACAGTAAGGTTCTTCTATTCTGAAATAGCCTTTTCCCAGCTGTAGTCTGAGAAGTTTCTTATTACTGGGAATTTTCAATTCCCTAGATATCTGACATTTTCTTGTTGGAGCCCTGAACATCTTAAATGCATGTCTTCCTTTCAGATTTTTATCTCACTCTGCTTTCCATTCATCTGTTATTAAATCTTTAATTAAGCTCTTAATTTCTGATTTACTTATCCCTACATTTATTAGATTTTTATCAGATCTACCTTTCTTGGCTTTTTTATCTGCCTTTTCATTTCCTTCTATGCCAACATGTGAAGGTATCCAAGCAATTAATACTGAACATCCTCTGGAATATAAGTATGTAGTAGCCAGAAAAATCTCCTCTGCTATATCAGGTCTACTACATTCTCGTAAGTTTCTAAGTGCTTTAATTGTTGAAAGAGAGTCAGTTAAAACTGTTAATTTCTTGGGAG
Source organism: Oreohelix idahoensis (assembly GCA_024509875.1). Classification (NCBI taxonomy): domain Eukaryota; kingdom Metazoa; phylum Mollusca; class Gastropoda; order Stylommatophora; family Oreohelicidae; genus Oreohelix; species Oreohelix idahoensis. Next base: position 110,749 of record JAMPIV010016279.1, read on the forward strand.
GGTTATTAGAGAATATTTCTAGTGCTTTTAGTATTGCCACCATCTCTGCAGTGAAAATGGATGTATTTTCCGTGATGCTATATTCTTTTGCCATTTTCCAGATTGGAATATATATTCCTATCCCCAATTTGCCATCCTCTCCCTTGGATCCATCTGTGTACACAGTAATGCTGTCTTTTGATATTTGTTGTATATATTTATTGGCTGTGTTTTTAATATTTTCTATATTATTTGTTTTCCTAAGTATTTCTGCTAGGTGGTAGTCTGTGTCTGGTTTCTTGATCTCCCAGGGCGGAATCACTGGCTTGTATTCACAACTGTTATTAATTGATGTAAATAATGTACCCAGATGGACAATTTCCTCCATACACTTCCATCCTGTAGGGTATCTAGTGGTATTCATTGGCTTGGCCTGAGTTGTTAGTTGGCATCTGGTAAAAGCTGTATGTGCTGGGTGAGACTTATCTAACATAACTCTGTTCATGTAATTTAGTCTTAACTCTTTTCTCCGTAATTCTAAGGGTATGATTCCTAAAGCCACCTCTATAGCTCCCATTGATGTTGATCTGATTGCACCTGCTATTGTACATAAAGCCTGATGCTGAATTCTGTCTAATTTAATCTTGTTACTATGTGCAGCAGAGTCATATATTATACTTCCATAATCTATTTTTCCTCTAATAAAAGATTTATAAAAAGTGAGCATTGTCTTAGTGCTTGCACCCCATCCATTACCTTTCAAATGTCTTAATAAGTTAGTCAATCCTCTGCAAGACTCCACTAGTTTATCTATGTGTTTATTCCAGTTCAGCTGTTGGTCCAATATCATTCCTAGATATCGAGTGGTTTGTACTGTATTAATGTTTTGCCCTTGGATATTTATGTCTATAATTTTATTTTTTACAACCCTACCTTTACTGAAGATCATTCCCAATGTTTTATTTGTATTCAGCTGAAAACCCCATTTTGTCATCCATTTACATACTTTATTTATTTGCTTCTGTAGATCCTTATATAATTTTGGCAGATGTCTCCCAGTCCTCCATATAGCAACATCATCTGCAAACTGACAATTTATTTGTTATATCTTTAAATTCCTCACCTAAATCATTTACCATTATTGTAAAAATTGAAGGAGACATTACTGATCCTTGGGGTATTCCATTTTGTTGTTCATACAGTTCTGATCTATCATTGTTTACCTGAACAGTGAAATATCTATCTTGCAGAAAATTCTCTAAATAATTATATATTTTACCGGTTACTCCTATCTTCTTTATTTTAAAGAGAACACCCTCTCTCCAGCATTCATCATAAGCCCTAGCTATATCTAAAAATACTACCACAGTTTTTTCTTTCTTTTGAAATCCTGATTTTACTTCATGTTCCAATTTAATTATCTGATCCATAGTGCATCTGTTCTTCCTAAATCCTGACTGAGTTTGATTATATAAATTATTCTTTTCCAAATAAAACTTTAATCTTTTATTTACTATGGTTTCTAATATTTTACCTAGATGGGAAGTTAAAGAAATTGGCCTGTATGAACTGGCATCATGGGCATCTTTTTCTGGTTTTAGTATTGGAATAATTACTGCTGTTTTCCATGTTTTGGGAATTTTTCCTGTATTCCAAATTTTGTTAAAAAGGGATGTTATAATTCCTATGGGACTTTTTGGTATGTGTTTCAAGATTTCATAGCTCAAGATGTCATGCCCTGCTGATGTATTTGTTTTGTCCTTTATTGTATTTTCAACTTCTTCCATTGTAATATCTGCATTTAAATATGATAAATCTTCAGTATTATAAGGTACACCTTTACTGAGTTTTTAAGAAGTGTTGCTCTTCTGTTGACTTCAGCCTGTCCTAGATTTTCCTTAGAACTAACTCTATGGTAATACCTGGCCAGCACCTCTGCTTTCTGCCAGTCAGTCTCTGCCATTTCAGGTCTTTTTATATTAGGTATTATCATATGTTTAGTTCTGCCTTTAATGGCTTTTAACTTATTCCACACATCTGTTGTAGAGTTAGTTGTAGGGTTCAGTGTTTGGCAGAAACTTCTCCAATGATTTTCTTTTGCCTTTAGTATTATTCTGTTTGATTCATTTCTTATGTTCTTATAAATATCTAAATTATCTTCAGATCTATGCTTTCTATATTCTTGTAAAGCTTGTTTTCTTTGTTTTTGAATTTCTGTACATCTAACTGTCCACCATGGTACTGGCTTTTTGTTCCAATGTTCATTCTTCTTTGCTTCCTTAATGCGGTGTGGAATTATGTGTTCTGGCATATATGCATTTGGGATATGTTTAACAGCTTTTAGTAATATTTCTTTTGTGAGATTATCTGCAAATACATCTATATTTTCATTTTCTATATTATTCTTTTTTATCTCTTCCATTTCTACCTGAAAAGCTACCCAATTAGCTTTATTATAGTATTGGTTTTTTCTACCAGTTTGTTAGGTTTGTAATTATCTTTTAGTGTTATTTCAATGGGTAAATGATCTGAATTTGTATCCCCAATAACTTCCCATTTTGCATTAGCAAGATTTGGTGTTACAATGCTTATATCAATAGCTGTGTCTTGCTGATTTGCACAAGGGTTAATTCTTGTTACTGATCCATCATTCAATATTATTAGTTCATTGTTTTCAATGAAGTCCAACAGTAGTTTTCCTGATTTGTCTATTACATTGCCTCCCCAAGCTGTATGATGAGCATTGAAATCTCCCACTATGATAGTTCTGTTGTTTATTCTTTTATTCATGTCTGAGATATCTCTTTCGTTTATGTTTCCACTTGAACAGTAAAGGTTAACTATTTTAATTTCTTCTAACTCAATAGACTCTGTTATAGTTATTCCTTCAAAATTTTCTGTTCTAAATGATTCCCAGTCAGTTATTATATATGTTTTATTAACTAGAAATGCCACACCTTCTCCTTTTTGAGTTTCTTTCCTATCATTTCGAAAGACTTTATATTCAGGGATGGTAAAACGTTGACTCGGATTAAGATTAGTTTCTTGAATGGCAAATATTACTTTAGATTGTTTATACATGCCTATTAATGCTGGTACATTTTTTTTGGCACTTCTGCAATTCCACTGTATTATTCTAATGTTCTGTATGTCCATTATTTAATTGTTAAGTTTGTTATAAATAGTGTTGTACTCTTTTATTCTGAGAAGTGTATAATATATTTATTTATTTTTAAACAACAAAGTCTCCTAGATTTTTGGTTTCTCTGTTAAAGTGAGTTTGTAGTTCACTTTGAAGATTCAGCATAAAGGCTTTCACAATGTTTGATACAGAATGAATAAGTTTTTGACAATCTGTCATTTTTTCATTCCACATTTCTTCTAGTTGTTTTTTATCTGTTCGCTTTTACTCACTCCTTATGAGTTTTCTTTCTGACTCAATCCTTTTCAGTAAATCTTCATTCTCTTCTTTGAGTTCTGCTAATTTAGCCACATCTTTAGCTACTTCATGCTGTATGTTTTTCATGGTTTTTAAGATTTCTTCTGCCTTTCTCACTTTATCTTCTGTTTCGATGATTTGATTATTTCACTTTCTTCTGGTAGATTGCTATCTTTTGTCAGTATTTTTTGGACTTTATTTTTCTTTTGGGTTATTTTCACATTTCTGGTTCTGACTGTGATTTCTCTTGGTGTCGGAGTTGTAGATGTAGCGACTGATGATTGATATTGTTGTAGTGCTACTTTAAATGGTGTGTTAGTATTGACTGATTTTATTAGAGCTAGTTTTGTTTGTTGGTAATGTGGACATCCAAGGAAACGTGCACTGTGGTTTCCTAGACAATTTGCACATTTTCTGTTTTTATTTCTTGTTCTGTAATCTTTATCATCTTCTGCTAATTTGCAGTGATCATAAGTGTGGTCCCCTGCACAATATCGACATTTAGGCTTACTTCTACATGTTCTTTTGGTGTGACCAAATTTCTGGCAGTTTGAGCATTGAATGATTGGTGGTATGTAAGCTTCTGTTTTGATTGTAGTACTGCCACTGAAGAAATGTGATGGTATTTCTCGCCCTTCTAATGTAACTATTATTACAGTTGAAGTTCCTAATTGTTGCGATATCCTTTCCAGTTTAAGAATCCTATATTTTGGATTTTCTGTTTGTGGTCTAGTTCTTATTTCTTCCTCTGGAACTGTTACATGTATTCCTTTAATTACACATTTCCTGGTTTCTTTGACTAATTCTAGGCTAGCTTTAATGCTGTGTGCCAATTCTACTTGTCTCATGTGAACTGTTATTAGTAAAACTGATTCAATACCGTTTTATTAGTTTATAAACTTATATTCCTTACCAGTTTTACTGCAGCCCCTTAATTTATTTACTTGAACAGGACTTACTTCAATTTGTTTTATTAAAGCTTTTGACTTTTCAGTCATGTTCATTGTGAGTATTATGCCATAATTTGTTCTTGTTATGTGTGCTATTGACCCTTTATCTATAACTGTTTTTAGTACATTGATGATCTTACTGTCTGGTAATGCTCTAATACTTACCACTTTGCCACTGATTTGGAAAATCCTTAACCTTGGGAGGTTTTGTTCAACTTTATGAGTAGGCCTATTGATTTGTTGGTCTTTCATATGGTTCTCAACATCCTTATTCTTTGAATCAATGTTCAGATTATTGGTTTTCTCTACCATTTTACTCTGACATCTTCCTTTTTTCTTAATTGTTTCCTTTGAAGCTTGTATCTTCTGTCTTTCCTTTTCTCTATTCGTATTCCTGATTTTCCCTTGATCATCATTCTGTGAGTCAGCTTGTACTATTTCAGCCCATGATTTTCTGGAGATACTACCTGTTTTCAATCTTGTAAGAGTCTGCATGTCTTTTAGAATAATTGTCCTTACTTAACTTTAAATATAAAGTTAAATATAAAGTATAATATTTAGCAGTTTTGTAAGTAACAAAAATTTCAAATTAAAAAATGGCGCCTTTGACTTTCAAAACATGGAAAGTCGTGGATGCAAAAGTAATTATAAAATTATAACTAAGTGTTAACTAATCTTAATTATTCAATATTGTTAAAAACGACAAAATACTAACAAATCTTAAAGAATTTTAACACACAAATTAACTTCCCTGCAGTAAGCTTTTGCACAACAGATTTAGAATCACAAGTAAAACAATAATGAAACCGCCATCTTAGATCACCGGAAATCACTCTTTCAAAGAAAAATATGTCAAAGACCATTTCTGTTATGAAATAAAAAATGTTGAAATTTTTAAAAAGTTTTGAAAAGTTATGTTTGTTGAAAAAGGTGTTGCCTGAAATTTAAATTTCTTTTTTTTAAAAATAGTTTTGACACAGGTTATCTAATCCGTTAAATAGCTCAGAAACTGAAGCGTTATTAACAGACCATTCTGAAAATTGTAGTTTTACTCAGTTAAAGGATTCTTGTGTTTTTTTGTAAATCAGTTATGTTGATGTGCTACTGATGATGCAAGGATTCTTTCATGCACCTGCACTGCAGTCTCAGTGACACAGAACCAGATTTTTTGGTGAAGTTATGCCAAGAATTTATGTTTGAAGTATAAAGAAGTGGCAAGATTTTCACTTTAAAAATATTATAACAGGCTAATTATTTGGTATGACAAATGCATGCACCAGAAATATGCGTCAGTTCTGAAGATCATTCCAACTGTTAATTTGCATTCATTTGAAATTCCCATGTTTCATACATTTATACACTTTATTTATTTGCTTTTGTAGATTTTTCCTAGTACTCCATATAGCATCATTATCTTCAAACTGTAACAATTAATTTTAATAAAGAATCTTTACATTTTTCCTCTCAATCACTTGCCATTATAGTAAAAGATGAAGGAGATAGTACTTATCCTTGGAGAATTCCATTTTGTGTGAATGAAAGTGTTCAAAAGAGAGTATTATTATTTAAACATTTTCTACATCTAGATCTGGCAGTGTGGTGGAATACTGAAGTTTTTAGTTGTGTATGTCAGTGTTATAGAGAGAGTATTGTATTTATAAATTTTCTACACCCAGATCTGGCAGTGTGGTGGAATACTGAAGTTTTTAGTTGTGTATGTCAGTGTTATAGAGAGAGTATTGTATTTATAAATTTTCTACACCCAGATCTGGCAGTGTGGTGGAATACTGAAGTTTTTAGTTGTGTATGTCAGTGTTATAGAGAGAGTATTGTATTTATAAATTTTCTACACCCAGATCTGGCAGTGTGGTGGAATACTGAAGTTTTTAGTTGTGTATGTCAGTGTTATAGAGAGAGTATTGTATTTATAAATTTTCTACACCCAGATCTGGCAGTGTGGTGGAATACTGAAGTTTTTAGTTGTGTATGTCAGTGTTATAGAGAGAGTATTGTATTTATAAATTTTCTACACCCAGATCTGGCAGTGTGGTGGAATACTGAAGTTTTTAGTTGTGTATGTCAGTGTTATAGAGAGAGTATTGTATTTATAAATTTTCTACACCCAGATCTGGCAGTGTGGTGGAATACTGAAGTTTTTAGTTGTGTATGTCAGTGTTATAGAGAGAGTATTGTATTTATAAATTTTCTACACCCAGATCTGGCAGTGTGGTGGAATACTGAAGTTTTTAGTTGTGTATGTCAGTGTTATAGAGAGAGTATTGTATTTATAAATTTTCTACACCCAGATCTGGCAGTGTGGTGGAATACTGAAGTTTTTTTTTAGTTGTGTATGTCAGTGTTATAGAGAGAGTATTGTATTTATAAATTTTCTACACCCAGATCTGGCAGTGTGGTGGAATACTGAAGTTTTTAGTTGTGTATGTCAGTGTTATAGAGAGAGTATTGTATTTATAAATTTTCTACACCCAGATCTGGCAGTGTGGTGGAATACTGAAGTTTTTAGTTGTGTATGTCAGTGTTATAGAGAGAGTATTGTATTTATAAATTTTCTACACCCAGATCTGGCAGTGTGGTGGAATACTGAAGTTTTTTAGTTGTGTATGTCAGTGTTATAGAGAGAGTATTGTATTTATAAATTTTCTACACCCAGATCTGGCAGTGTGGTGGAATACTGAAGTTTTTAGTTGTGTATGTCAGTGTTATAGAGAGAGTATTGTATTTATAAATTTTCTACACCCAGATCTGGCAGTGTGGTGGAATACTGAAGTTTTTAGTTGTGTATGTCAGTGTTATAGAGAGAGTATTATTGTATTTATAAATTTTCTACACCCAGATCTGGCAGTGTGGTGGAATACTGAAGTTTTTAGTTGTGTATGTCAGTGTTATAGAGAGAGTATTGTATTTATAAATTTTCTACACCCAGATCTGGCAGTGTGGTGGAATACTGAAGTTTTTAGTTGTGTATGTCAGTGTTATAGAGAGAGTATTGTATTTATAAATTTTCTACACCCAGATCTGGCAGTGTGGTGGAATACTGAAGTTTTTAGTTGTGTATGTCAGTGTTATAGAGAGAGTATTGTATTTATAAATTTTCTACACCCAGATCTGGCAGTGTGGTGGAATACTGAAGTTTTTAGTTGTGTATGTCAGTGTTATAGAGAGAGTATTGTATTTATAAATTTTCTACACCCAGATCTGGCAGTGTGGTGGAATACTGAAGTTTTTAGTTGTGTATGTCAGTGTTATAGAGAGAGTATTGTATTTATAAATTTTCTACACCCAGATCTGGCAGTGTGGTGGAATACTGAAGTTTTTAGTTGTGTATGTCAGTGTTATAGAGAGAGTATTGTATTTATAAATTTTCTACACCCAGATCTGGCAGTGTGGTGGAATACTGAAGTTTTTAGTTGTGTATGTCAGTGTTATAGAGAGAGTATTGTATTTATAAATTTTCTACACCCAGATCTGGCAGTGTGGTGGAATACTGAAGTTTTTAGTTGTGTATGTCAGTGTTATAGAGAGAGTATTGTATTTATAAATTTTCTACACCCAGATCTGGCAGTGTGGTGGAATACTGAAGTTTTTAGTTGTGTATGTCAGTGTTATAGAGAGAGTATTGTATTTATAAATTTTCTACACCCAGATCTGGCAGTGTGGTGGAATACTGAAGTTTTTAGTTGTGTATGTCAGTGTTATAGAGAGAGTATTGTATTTATAAATTTTCTACACCCAGATCTGGCAGTGTGGTGGAATACTGAAGTTTTTAGTTGTGTATGTCAGTGTTATAGAGAGAGTATTGTATTTATAAATTTTCTACACCCAGATCTGGCAGTGTGGTGGAATACTGAAGTTTTTAGTTGTGTATGTCAGTGTTATAGAGAGAGTATTGTATTTATAAATTTTCTACACCCAGATCTGGCAGTGTGGTGGAATACTGAAGTTTTTAGTTGTGTATGTCAGTGTTATAGAGAGAGTATTGTATTTATAAATTTTCTACACCCAGATCTGGCAGTGTGGTGGAATACTGAAGTTTTTAGTTGTGTATGTCAGTGTTATAGAGAGAGTATTGTATTTATAAAATTTTCTACACCCAGATCTGGCAGTGTGGTGGAATACTGAAGTTTTTAGTTGTGTATGTCAGTGTTATAGAGAGAGTATTGTATTTATAAATTTTCTACACCCAGATCTGGCAGTGTGGTGGAATACTGAAGTTTTTAGTTGTGTATGTCAGTGTTATAGAGAGAGTATTGTATTTATAAATTTTCTACACCCAGATCTGGCAGTGTGGTGGAATACTGAAGTTTTTAGTTGTGTATGTCAGTGTTATAGAGAGAGTATTGTATTTATAAATTTTCTACACCCAGATCTGGCAGTGTGGTGGAATACTGATCACACCTGTCAAATCAATGTAAACAGGGCAAATCATAATTATCAATTATGCTTGTATGTTTAAAAAAAACAACCCAAACAAACAAAAATGAGATAAAACCTAACAAAACCAAACAAAAACATCAAACCACAATAATATTAAGGGGGAGGGGTGTAAAGGACTGGTGTTTCCAGTTATATAATTGACTTTAATAGATATTTAATTGACTTTCACCTGTCAAAAGTCATATGTATTGTAAAAACAGCATCAGACCTTCACCTTCCCAATTTCTATATTTTAAATTTTGTTCTTGTTTAATACTGTTTGACTATATTGTGCAGTTCCCTAGGTCTGTCTATTCTCAACACTTCTTCTATATTTATAGGTAAATTTCATGCCTGCAAATAATCTAATATTGGGATTGTCATTTGTTCATACCTCTTACATTTTAACAAGAAATGCTCTATATTATTGTCTTGAAGCTAGTTTTATCTCTCATTCACTGAGCCTTGGCTGAATGAATTAAAGGCTTATTTCAATGAATAGATGCTTCCGTTATATTCATATTTGGCTTGCTATTTTTAACAGTTTCTGCTGCATTTTCTGTGTGCTAGGAAAGGTGAATGTAAATGTATCCACACTAATAACTACTAAATAATATTGAACATTTCCTTCTAAAATGTAAGGAGTATGAACAACGGAGAATACTATACAGTATAGGAAAACATTATATAACAAGAACAAACATTAATATATAAGGATTGGTGAGGTTATGATGGGAAATTTAGGGTCTGAAGAGGTTCTTGTAATGACATATGGGATGATGCAGATGAATAGTGACTTGGGTGTCATCCTAAACACCCTGGGCTTTCCCACACTTCTCCCCCTTGTTAACAACATAACAGGTGTGAGAGACCGATGTTTTGGGGCTGGGGAAGACACACACACATGTGCACATCCACACAATTTGACACTTTTGATTTACTCTATCAACAAGTAGGGGTTTAACTTGTTACTTATTGGCAGTACACAAGTCTGTTGATAACGGTACATGTATTTTATTTGACGTGACACATATATAGAGTGGAACACACAAGACGATCATGGTTACAGATTACAGATGCAAATGTCATACTTTTAAAGTTGCTGATCATACTCTCAAATTCTTGGAGATTCTTCAATAATCAAGTCCTCTTCTATCCAATTGAGCTAAGGATCACTTCGGTTACCCTCTAATATACATTTTTCGATGAAGTCCGTTGACCTTCTTCCAAGGACGTCTATCGTGGTAAACGGATTCATGTTCAAGGATCAATCTTTGATATCATACCCGTAAAATTCCCAGACTTTCTTCATATAATACTTATGTAGCATATATTTGTAAACATCCAAATAAAGTCATCCACAACAATACAACCAGGTTAGAATTCTGTGTTGGCTAACCTCTCTTTATATCCATGCCACGACTTTGGCATTGACAAAATACGGCATGTAAAACATGTGAAGCATACGAATCAATTAACTTCGTTCACTCGTAGGTATCATCCCTCTACGGTAATTCAAAAGGGCTAACGACTCCGTCTGTCCATTCTAGGAATGACATGCTATGATGAATTCCCGCTAGATCAAACTAGGAGCAGCCTAATAATTTAATTTAATTCAATAAACAGTTGATATGACCTGGGGCGACACTTACTTGATACTTCTACTATAGGTTTCATCATGAATACCAGTAGAATCAATATAACATAATGGCTTCTTCAAACTTGCCAGCAATTTCCAAGAAATATATCTCGGACATCAACAAGGTCCGAACTACCCCGTTCAAAACATGACGTCACAATCCCTAAACTAGGTTACCCGTGCGTCCAAAGCAACTCACACTGCATTGTGCACGTCAGTGCGTGAATCAATCGAACGCACAAATAATATAACTATATAAAACTGGTGCGTACATTTGGCAGGACCGAAGACTACCCCCTTAGGTAATAAATGTACGTAACACCATGCTATGTATCTTAATTATGACCTTAGCAGAGGTTGAATGGGATATTTTTACATGAAATAAATATAAAAAAATAATAATAAATAACTTTATCCACGAGGTTTGCTAAATATATAAAATCTTGTTGATATTTATATTCTCTTTACTGCATTAATAGTTTGTTGTATTTCACATTCTTACACATTTCAGTAATGTACATTAAACATTGAATTGGTACTATTGGAAATTGAAAGCAACTCAGACATTTTTTGGGTTCTGTTTTGAAATTTCAGAAGCATTTTTATGATCTTCGCCCACTTGCTAAAACAATGGACTATGGTGATGTCAGTGACCGAGTGAAATTGAGACAAAAGCTGAAGTGTAAATCGTTCAAATGGTTTTTGGAGAACATTCATCCTGAACAGGTGCCGATTTAAACTGTTGTCTTATCCATTGACTCAATTATGATTCATGTTGAAATAGTAGTTTTTTATAAGATGAATGGGAGCTGCGCTGGTGACCAGGTTGTCAAGGTTCAAGCCCGGGCGTCAGCATTTGAAGGAGTGTCAACGACCGGGATTTTGACTGAATAACCTAATCGGCTCCTGAGATAAACCCTCTGTGGATGGGAAAGAGCAAAGCTCCTGACCGGGTTGGAAGGAAAGTCCACAGGCTCCCCAGCCTCGCAATGACATGTCATTGGGCCGAAGGGCTGAAAGCCCAAGTGCCGCTGGTTAAGGAAAAAAAAAATATAAGATGAATGAATTGACTCCAGAAGGAGCATAGATCCAGCACTGCTGTTGCCCACCCCAAAGCATTTTATGTGCTCTTGTAGGGGTGTTTGTTGTAGCAAATTGTTTGACATGATTAGGTTGCTAGCTGCATTTAAAACCTACTTAAGTTGGTGACACTCCTAGTGGGAACAGTTCTTTATCTGCCTCCTGAGACCCCTGGAATCACATGGGGCTTTATATGACAATCATTCATTTATTTAAGACAGTCAAAGTTATACGATCATACATTTATATAAGACAGTCGAAGTTATCACATCATCACAATCCATAATTCTCGGCTTTTGTACGTTGGTCACATCTAAAGGATGCAACTGTGGTTGAAAGTTAGACATTAATTGTATTGTTTCCCTTATATGTACTCTCCCGAAAAGTCGGTGTAGAACCCAGTTTCATTCCGGAAACGGATTTAACTCATCATTTTGTTAAAAATAACCTTAAAATGTAAGTTTTTGATTGTTTCTTCAAGGCAAAATTTTAATTTAAAGTATTGCAGGCTTATTATTATGGATCAAAATGATAAGATGGTTGCAAAACGAGCTGCAGATGCTAAGAGGAAGAGACGATCACGTCAATCACAACGAGCAAGAGAGACTCTAGAAGAAGCAGCAATATGACGACAATATGAAGCGGCACAAAGACAAGCACAGTATCAGTCACAATGAGAAATCAGTCTGCAGAAGAGCATGAATCTCAACGCGCTGCAGAAGCTTTTCGCATTCGTCAGTTGAGAGCATCACAACGAGCAAAGGAGACTTCAGAAGAAGCAACCGAACGTAGAGCAGCAGCTGCACAACAAGTGAGACGATCAAGAGCTGCACGTAGTTCAACAATTCCAAATCATGATGCCTTTGATGAGAATGCAGTTGCTGTACACAACTGCACCCAATGGATCAAGAATGTCAGTTCTGTCAATTTTCAAGTGGAAAGATCAACTGATGGTACACTCAAATATTGCTGCCATAAAGGTACAGTGCTGTTGGAGCAAGACGGAGAACAGAGACGTCCTTTTCCTCCGTATCAAGGATCTTTTGAGCAACCCAGCGCATCCACAACATCGACATTTTAAGGAAAATATCCGTTCCTATAATTCAGTCTTGGGTTTTGCATCCATGGGTGCCCAAATTGATCGCTTCATTGGACGTGGACAGATCTATCATTTGATTTACTTCCGTCATTATTGATGGGTTATTACTAGTATAATATATTTATATAAGACAGTCAAAGTTATACAATCATACATTTGTATAAGACAGTCAAAGTTACAAAGTTATTCAATCATACATTTATATAAGACAGTCAAAGTTATACAATCATACATTTATATAAGACAGTCAAAGTTATTCAATCATACATTTATATAAGATAGTCAAAGTTATACAATCATGCATTTATATAAGATAGTCAGAGTTATATGATCATACATTTATATAAGACAGTCAAAGTTATACAATCATACATTTATATAAGACAGTCAAAGTTATAAATATCAGCGGAACAAGAGATGAGGAAATGGTGCTAGCGTTGTGTAAAATAAACATTGTGGAAACCAGCTGATAGTATCACAAGCCAGGCCTTATTCTGGAATCCTGAGGGTAAAAAAGAGAGGAAGACCTAAAAACATGGAAACACCTCATGGATGGCATAGAATAGTATAGCTTGGAGTGACTTTCATCACAGTTTACCTCTGTGCACATGTAATGGTTTGTATAAGATAGTTATAGTTACTTGTGGTATACTCCTAGTTTCATGTAAGACAGCCAGTTATATATAACATATAAATACAAGCTGTTTATAGTGCGAGTTACAGATGCATGAAGATGATCAGTTTGACAAGTTACTCTCTTGGTAGTAAGTAACAAAATCATTTTCCAGAATGTACCAGGAGAAAAAGCCAAAGTATCAGGAGCTCAGTACAGGCAGAGAGAGAAAACAGATGAAGTTATTATTGCTGCAGGTGTGGTAAGTTTTCCCTCGTATATGTTATAACACCTTAAAGTTAGCTTAGTGATCTCTCTGTGTGTGTCCCTTGTCTGTTGCTTGTCACAGATCTTCAATCTCTTTTAAATTTTAAACTCTTCCAGAATATTCTTCTTTATTCATTCCATGAATGATCAGAGGTAAGGGTTGGTTATTGATTCCTGATTCTGTACACATAACTGCAGCCTGGTGTAGTGTCATGCTGTGTGCCTTTAGTATGTGTGTCATCTCCCTCAGTTTATTTGTTGGTTGATCCAGTACAATCCCTATAAGTGCCCAGATAAACTTGTTCTTTGTTTCTCAATATCCTAAATTTTGTTTCAGATTTTTCCTTATTTTGTTCTCTGATGTAGCCAAAATATGGCAGCTTGTTTTCATGTACTTTATTTATGATCCTTTCTCTTCACTCAAATCTGAATAATCTTTCATGTCAGGCCAGGTGTTTGTGTGTGTATACACACAAATTTGTATAATCCTTCATGTCAGGCCTGGCACACACAGATCTGTATAATCCTTCACGTCAGGCCAAGTGTTTGTGTGTACACACAAATCTGTTTAATCCTTCATGTAAGGCCAGGTGTGTTTGTGTGTACACACATCTGCATAATCCTTCGTGTTAGGCCAGGTGTTTGTGTGTGAACACACAAATCTGTATAATCCTTCATGTCAGGCCAGGTGTTTGCATGCACATACAAACTATTTGGACATTTTAATGTACTCTGTTTACAATAATGGGACAGGTGCTGTAATACCACAGATATTGGCAATTGAACATAATTTCTGGAATTAGAGGCACTGTATATCTTCATGATAACCCACCAAAGAGGAACGATATATTTTTCTTTGTAATAAAAAAAACAAAACAAATATTAAAGCATGAAGTAACTATTTTAATTGTTTACATACAACTGCTTTCATTGCTAATTAATATGTCTGCATTGTTTTCCAGTTTTCAAAAACAATTTAATGAAAGCACAAAGTATAATGTCATGTTATTTTTGATTATCATAGTCTTCAATTGTCAGATATATGAAATTAAATTTTCTGTCTGACTGATTTTGGATGCTGTCCTAATGTCGAGTATAAAATGATCACTAGAAAAATCAGCACCACAAGAGATACTACACATTTAATTTGACTGTAAATTGGCGATAGAAGTAAGAAAGTCAAAACTTTGTAACAACATAGAACTTTTTAACGCAGATGGTCACTGTCAGCACTGCTGAACTACAGTATCGGCCCCTGAACCAGGGCCTTTCCAAAGTTTCATGATCTTCACACAATCCAGTGTGATCATTTTTTTGCATGAGATGATCGTACATTATGATGAATGGACCTAGCACTGCATCTGGCCCCTGCATCAAAGCATGTATATGCTCTTGTAGTGGTGGTTTCTATAGCAACTATTTTACATGATAAGGTTGCCAGCCTCATACACAAACATCATATTTGTTGCCTCTTTATGGCATGCCTGAAGGAGTAGTAGTCATATTCTTTCTTTGTCTCTTCACAGATGTTCGGGAACAGGGTGAATGACAAGTCACTTGCTAGTTTTACAATCTTCACTCCAATCCAACTTATGTCAGATAAAGACAATTAACTGTTGTTTTGTTATTGTTGTGCAGAATTTACATCATTGCACTACAGGCAAACCCATAGGTGATCAGTCTCCACCTGTATATGTTGAAGAGTGTGAATGCTAACTGCTCCTGTAGCTCGCTGGTTGTAAACACGATGGATGCATCCTCTCATACGTCCATCTCTACTAGCCTTACGTTTGATGCAAAATTCCAACAGTCTTAACATTGATGATTCATTGCAGTGTCATTCTCTAACAGGCGATCATTAATTGTTCTCAGTATATCTCCCTTATCAATATCCAGTGTCCCCACAATGGGTGCTCTTGGTGCTAGTCTGTCAGCTCTTTCATTACCACATACCCCAGCATGACCAGGACAGTATATCCACACCAGCTGTTGTAAACTGGAAGCTTCTATGAATGTTTTCCATTCATGCCGCAACCAACCACTTTGAACCTTCCGAAGCATGGACTGAGAGTCGGATACAATGATAGCCTTTGTTAATGAAGTTTCAGTTATCCACCTTAAGGCTGTTTTATGACATAATTTGCTATGTCACGTTACCATTCTACTTCAGCATGAGATCTGACTGTTCAACACATGATGTCACAGCTGGCAGTAATTTTTGTTATCTCCTGTAATGTCAGTTTATTGGTTATTATAGATTTTATTTTGTTTCTGGGAATAAATGATTGAAAAAAAATAAAACCAGTTTGTCAATAGATACAAGTGAGGATATTAAACACATTTTCAACAAGCAAGGGACATTTCATTGACCCTACATATAACTGATTCAAACCATATTGTTACACAGATTGTGACGAGTAGGGTGTATGTGGGTGGATGTAGAAGATCAGACAACACTTATACACCGCTCACTGTCTAAGGAGTAATACACCAACTCCAACAACCATATCAATCTCCGTGAATATATTATATCACAAATAAGTCACAATGGGCGCAGGGCCATTACAAATATAGGAGACATAACAAATCCCGAATATTCTACTATCACTCTGATCCTCGGAATAACCACAGCCACAAAATAGGCTACTCCATAAATCCACTGCACAACTCTGGCCCTCTACTCACGCACTACTATAGACATCCACCCTTCTCTTCTCTACGCTCTTCGCTGTCTCCTATCTACTGTCTACTCTCTACCGACCCAACACACTACTGACTCAACACACATCTCTCTCTGACTGACCCCTTTCATTCGTATTCACCAAACACGTGAAAACCTTCCACACTCCACTGAGCTTCATTCACGCATGACTATAGCTAGCAGCTTGTCTTAAGCAATGCTCACAACATTGCTTGTAACTAAAATATTACAACTCAAGCATTCCCAACTCACAACAACTCAAATGACTACTTAAACTCCCGCTGGAGCATGGGAACATTCATACATGCAAAACACCCTCAAACCACTCCGTGACACAGATAAATTAGAATGACATGTTAACTCATCCTGATATTGTTACACAAATAAACTAGAATGACATGTTAACTCATCCTGATATTATTACACAGATAAACTAGAATGACATGTTAACTCATCCTGATATTTTTACACAGATAAACTAGAATGACATGTTAACTCATCCTGATATTGTTACACAGATAAACTAGAATGACATGTTAACTCATCCTGATATTTTTACACAAATAAACCAGGATGACAAGTTAACTCATCCTGATATTGTTACACAAATATACTAGAATGGCAGGTTGACTCATCCTGATATTGTTACACAAATATACCACAATGACAAGTTAACTCATCCTGATAATGTTACTTGATGTTCAATCTGTATATGTTTTTTATTTTTTTTTATGTTTCAAAGCTTCACCATCAGTCATCTCATCTTTGTATGGAACCAAAACAAGATCCGCCAACGAAAGGATCTTCGCTGGTCCTAGCTGACTGTGACAAAACAAAGTCTAAGGTAAGGTAAATAGTCATTGTTCCATGATTGTTCCAGTACAATAAGTCACTGTGACATTATAAGGTTTATGTTAAGATAACTTGCATTTTCTGCATACCTTTGGTTTTTAATTTAACATTGTAATAAATATAGTGCCATGTAATCTGTAAAGTATCCTCTTTTGATACACATAGACTATTACTACAATCAATATCACTAAAATGATGTTAATTACATTTAGCAGTAAGCTATTTTGGTAGATCAGGTAAGAGTCTATGTCTGTGACTATATTGTTTGTAACAAAACTTCCTAGCAAAGTTACCAATCTGTAAATAATACACAAATACACAAAAAATGAGAAACATCTTTGACTGCCAGCTTGAAACACATGATTGACAGGAAGTGTTTAAATGATATAAATCTTAATTGTGGCCAGATATCTTAGTGTTTTAGTTTCAATCTGATAATAAGTTAAAATACTTTATTATTTCATGACACATCTTAACAACTTGCTGATTAAAAAGCTGACTCTAGGTTCTGTCTGGAAACTGCTGATGGTAAGGGAGAATCCACAGATGTGTACCTTATGAAGTGTCATTCCAGTGGAGGGTCACAAACTTGGATTCCTAAATATTCCCAGGTAAAGACTGGAGAAATTATCACGTGCTCCAGACAGTTATGTCATGTTTACATGTTTTAAATTGCATGACTAATTACATTATGGCAGTTTTTAATTCTGACTTTATAAAAATCTCTTTGCTGGTTGTGTTTGAATGTTTGAGAATCTTGGATCAGGGTCAGCTAGCAGACTTGAGATTCTCTCCAATTTTGATTTTATTGTGAAGTGTTAAAGGTTATTGTTAGTTTTTTGGAATTACATTTAAGCTTGATTAGTCAAGTGGCATTCTTCTTTCATCTATTTCTTTGCCTTCCAATTCTCTGTGAAGCATGGGCCTCCTATCCATTTAAGTTTTTTTTTTTCATATCTTCTTTATCTTTTTTATGTCTGTCTCCTTTTCTCTCCTCCAATTTTAGGTATCCATCTGTTTTTTTTTTTGGCTTGGATATTCAAGAATATAGTCTGCTTGTTGATTCTGTCAACCTGTTGGCTTTGTATGCCTTGTGATTCTGTCAACTGGTTGGATTTGTCTGCCTTGTGATTCTATCAACTGGCTGACTCTTCTGGCGATACGACAAAACACGATTAAAGATGAAGATAAATGTGAAAAAATCCCTTCAAACGCAAATAAAAGACGTTGAAGCTTGTTGAAATTTGCCCAGTTTTGTGTTTACTTCCGTTCGAGATAAATTCCGGGCAGTATAAAATATCAGAATAGAAAGAAACAATGAAATAAATCAGCGTCTTTTAAAAGATCTTGCGGTCACAGCGGTCGGCCATTGCGTCTTTTAAAAGATCTTGCGTACGGAATCAGTTAACTCTTCAGACCTGATATTTTGTATCATTTTCTCATACTCTTACATATCTGACTTCTGATAGTCCTTGATACATTTTAATTTGAAGTCTACCCAAGAGTGTTATACATCAAATTGTTTGTAATTGAACAGACTACCATAATCAGATGTCACATTAATATTGTTTTAATTAATATTGATGTGTGTTTTTAAAAACTGAAGGAAAGTCGAGAGGAAAAATACACAACAATTATAAACATGATATTTTACAAAGAAGACAAAAAAAAAAGTATTATCAGAATAATTAACAACAGTCACATTTTATTGTAGTGTGACCATTTCTGCATCATATGTTACATTTCCAAACAATTCAAGATTAAATAATACAATTATGCAAATTTTTGAAATGTTACATAACTAGGCTTTTTATTTTTATTTTAAATATTCAAAAAAAAAAAAAAAATCTTCCACTGAATACATTACAGTTATTATAAATAGCTGAAACATCTTAGCTTAATTAAAAAATATGACTTCAGTAGACATATTTCTAGTGTAACACTGTATGATAATTAACACATCAGTAAAATCAGTTATGAGGGCGACATAATAAAGACTCAACACATCTTTATATATTTCCTACTAAGGCTTGTGGTATTCTGACAGACAATTCCTACCTGCATGAAAACATAAAAAAGTATCACAAACTTTACATTTAACTTTAGTTTTTCTTTCAATCTTTACAGTCTGATAGCAAAGCTTACAATTTCTTTTTGTCTTTGTAAACTCGGGGTCCATGGCATGCCGAGAAAAAACTGGTGGCTTTGAAGCGAGTGGTACATCATCATACAAACCTATGTTTCCCAATTCCCTGATTAGTTCTTCTGTAAAATCTAGCTGGCCATATCTAGCTGGTCTTTTTAGTTCTTCTACATCTGGGTGTTTTTTCTGCCAGTCTTGAAATAGAATGTAAGCATTTACCCTAGCAATATCCAGAAAGTGAAAAAAAATTTTCCAGTATTTATTGGTCTTTCTCAAAACATTGTACTTGTTAATCAGCTGGTCACTCTTGTCCACTCCTTATATATTGTAATCCCCAACAAGATTTGGCTATCTAACATTAAGTTCTGGAAAATTCCCATTAACCTTAGTTCTATGCTTAGCGAACCTATGGCCATTTGCATTGTGAATGCTTGAAACCAGTGTTATAGTTTTATTATCTCTCCACTGCAGTGCTAGTAATTCTTCATCTCTAACCCACCTCATTGCACCTCTGATACTATTTTTTTCAAATTCCTTTATATTGGAAAGTGCAGCTGGAAACCCCTTTCTGTTTCTAAGAAATGTGCAACGAGCTCCAATCCCTAACTTCCACATGTCCTTCAACAACTGAATGGATGTATAAAAATTATCAAAAAAAATTATCTAAAAATTTATATTCATAACTACAGTATAAGCTAACCAAATATCATTTGCTTGTCTCTACCTAAAAAGATTTCATAGGTGTATCCACTAATAGCATCAGCAAGAACCCATAACTTCATCCCCCATTTGGTTGGCTTGTCTCTAATATACTGTCGAAAAGAATAACGCCCTTTATTTCTAACCATTCTTTCATCAACAGTGTCGTAGATTTGTGATAGGTGAATTAAGACTTGGTTTGGTCCCTTCTGAATAGCAATAGAAACAAGTGATAGCTCAGTGGGAGATGATAAAATAGAAATAGATTTCACGAGTGAGATGGAGGAAATATATTAGAGTTGGTCTCTGACCCTCGAGATGATTTCTCTCAGTCAGCCTATCATCTACAACAGATTATAAGATTTGTCAGACCGTCTAGTATACTATATAGTAATATATATATATCCCTCACATACACACACACCTAAGTGACTACAATAGACACACAGACGTGAAACTATGACAATGGAAATATAGATAATTGGGAACGAACTGACCGACACACTGGAATAAGTTCAAGTGAATTTTAATTATCATAATAAAATTCCATCACAACACATAAATTACATCAAACATATACAAATAGTCATAAGTCAATGAATTGCTACAAGAATGATAGACCCATAGGTATAAACTTTTCCCTCGACGTCTAGCCCACAGTCCTGTTAGAAGAAAAGTGATAGCCCCAAAGAGTCATGGATGCATACGCTATAGTCTAAGATTTCCCTTTAAAAAGTAGGAACAGACTTTGATACTCTAATCTATCCTAAGGAAAATATTGTTAGCAACAAAAAACTTGCATAAAGAAATTTAAGACAGCAAAATGGGTGCCAAAAATACAACAATAAAGGAATCACTCAGTCCTGCATTCACTCTATTCAGTCAGCCGTGATCACTAGCTTGCATTCGTACTTACAGCTTTGGTAGCAACTTCTGGAAAAACAATTTTTAGGACATGCACATACAGAATCTCCAGTGGTAGTCTTGGCCAAGGGAACCCCGCACGAACGTTAACAGCGAGCACAGTGTCAATAGCTTAGGTTTCTAGTAACGAGGAATGTCAGGTCGGTGCCTTCTCTCAGTATAGGACTTTATTTGGTCACACCACAACTAGTCAGAACTCCGTCGGAATGTTACTGATAGTAATATTTTACTTGCCACAAGGGCTGAAATGTACTTGAGGTTTTTTTCAGGAAGAATTAAATCTGGCTCGATAGGCCTGTTACTTCATTTAATCTTAAAGTTCATGTAATGGGTACTCTGTCGTTCTGGATGCCAACGCAATGCCAGACAGGTTTTACTTTATACACCCAAGTCTTTAAGAAAAAAAATGTTTTTGTTCTTCACAGATGTTTCTCAGTACTAAAACCGTAGGTAAAGTTGGGCTACCCCAGTTTCACTGAATAAAGAAAAAAACAACATATAAAATACTTATACATACTATTTACTTCGGTTATAACTTACATTATAAACTGCAAGCGGAGAGCTTGACTTATCGTTTAAAACTCCCGTGAAATAAGTTATGTTCATAAAGTCAATCATCATGAATTAGAAATACATACGTATTTCGTCAATACTCAATGATGAATCAGTGCAGTTATAAGTTAGTTTAAAATATTCTCGACTGATTTATTAGCAGTTTAATTAAATTCATTTATAGCTGCATGAGTTTAAGCTAGAAATTATAATTTATTTTGCTATCCACTGAAACACGTCAACTAGAGAATATAACAGACTTACAATTTAATTTCTTCTGCACAGAAATCTAACTAGTGAAATGAAATAAGCGATTATCACTGAATCACTCAACACTACTAGATATATAATATATTTACCTCCAGACAGAACTACAGACGATCGCACAAACTTTGAATTTATTCACTCATATAGTTAGTCTAGAAGCTCGGTAAAATGTCGAGTCAAACTAAGAACTTCGCTATGCAAGCTTATATCCTTAGCACGAGCAACCTGTCTACTGCAAAATTTGGAGAACTCAATGAATAGTCTAAGCTACTCGTGTAGATATATGAAAACAGACAAAGGATCCCACGCTATTACGAAAACCCGAAATAGCGCCGGTCTCTCTCTCTCTCTCTTAACACTTCACATTTACTTAGATGCTGGCCATAACTGCCAAAACACGTCTTCACACCTACTTCGACATGTCTCATTTCTGAGCGATGCAGATTGGCGCCTTCCACACCTCATGCCGAGAACCTAGCCGAAGAAAAACTCGTGTCAGATGAAAATGTAGACAAATGTCTGCTCTCTATGTCTGTCGAGACGAATTCTCACACTATTTCGTTCACATCCCGGGACTGACATCTTACACAATAAAATGCGTTACTAGTATGAGAAAAGAAACGGCAAAAGTCAGAATGGGAAAGTAATATTTTGTCGCAAACGAACGAATGCGAAAAACAGGAAAAGGATAAAAGAGCGATAATAAAGTAGAGGACACGGGTAGAAAAGAAAAGAATATCGACAATTTATTGATCATAAATCTCTATGCGACAAACAGAAACATTTTGATAAGGTTGGTATAGCTTTTTGCACTTCATTCTAATATATGTTATCAATATTCTCACCTTACATAGCTTATCTTGAGGGTCTTCAGTCTTTGGATCTGAAACTTTTAAAAACTCATTATAGCCTTGAACCTGTTTCTAACACTTAACAACAAACAAACTGCTCATGACAAACAAAATCTTGAAGTGTTGGGTTCTTGCACTCATTCTAATATATGTTATCAATATTCTCACCTTACATAGCTTATCTTGAGGGTCTTCAGTCTTTGGATCTGAAACTTTTAAAAACTCATTATAGCCTTGAACCTGTTTCTAACACTTAACAACAAACAAACTGCTCATTGATAGCCAGTCAGGTTTCAGACCCAAACATTCCTGTCACACAGCTCTCACCAAAATGGCAGACAACTGGCTGTCGAAAGTAAATGATGGAAAATTAGGTGGTGCTGTTTTTGTTGACTTCAAAAAAGCATTTGACATGATTGACCACAATATCTTGGTTCAAAAGTTGGAAACCCTCAGAATAGGCCCTAATCCACTAAACATCATCAAATCATTCCTGGCAAATCGACAACAGTTAGTGCTTCACAACAACTCGACATCAGATTTCTCGAAGGTAGTTACAGGAGTACTGCAGGGCTCTATTCTTGGGCCCCTACTCTTCGCAATGTTCATCAACGACCGACCACTACATCTAAAATATTCAACTTGTGACCTCTTTGCAGATGATTGTACTATCTACACTAGTGACAATGACTGCGTGGCACTAGAAATGACTCTTCAAAGCGATGTAGACAATCTAATAAAATGGAGTAATATAAATCGTATGCCAGTAAAAACAGTAAAAACGAAATCTATGTTGATTACCACCAGACAGAAACTCCTAAGCTGCACCAAAAGATCGCTACAGCTACACGCAGAATCAATACAAATTGAACATGTAACAGAACACAAAGTTCTAGGGATCACGATTGACCAGCACTTAACGTGGAACTCCCATGTACGGAATTTAACCAAACACTTAGCTCAAAAGACGTACCAGCTAGCCAAAATAAAACACTTCTTAGACGCAGACACTAGACTATTGTTCTACACCTCACATATACGGACACATCTAGATTACTGCTCTACACTATGGGATGGTTGCCCTGCTTCCACCTCAAAGAGACTGCACTCCCTGCATAAGAGAGCAATACGTCTGATCACCGATAATCGCACGACACCACACACAAGGACACGAAAAGAAACCAAAATACTGTCCCTAAAAAAAGTCTTCTCTACAACAAAGCCAAGCTGACTCACGCAATCCTCTCTAACAATGCCCCGCCATACCTACGATCATTGTTTCAAACCAGTAGAAGAGAGGGACAACAATTACATCAGTTACGTCTGCCCAAACCTAGGATTGAATTGTTTAAAAATAGTCTAGCCTACTTATGGAACAGCCTTCCACACCACCTAAAAAGCCTACCTACACAATATTCATTTAACAAAGCACTTTTCAAACACTTCCTCAACACTGATTATCTACCCCCATAGAAACAGCATTTGCCTGTCAACATCTCATCCATAGGTCAACATTTCTTTTCCTCTTTCGCTCGTTTTTTGTGAATAATTTGTTTTATATCCATGTAATATTATTATTTTCATTTTAAAATATTATTATATAATGTAATGTATGTGAGAATGTACCCGCATACCACTGTGCTTTAGGAATGTGAGTCGTGAGAATGTACCCGCATACCACTGTACTTTAGAAATGTGAATGTTTTCGTTTGCTTAAATGGTATGATGTATATGAGAATAAGCAGATATTTCATTTTTTTATTTTTTTTTTAAACTGCTCAAGACTTTACCTGCCACAGAAGTGCGTAAGAAAGTGTTATTATTATTATTTCATTTTCCACCAAGAATGTATGGATATAAGCGAGAATGTGTTTATGTAATTTTTGTATTGATGATTGATGACGCATTCGAAAATACAGATTAATTGTAGACGGTTTGACCGCATGAGTGAGTGTTGGTATATAGAATTATTTATTTTTATTTATTGTTTTGTTTATTTTATTTTATTACTTTTTTTTCCCCAATTACTATCTTGTTTGTTTTAAAAGAACAAAACTACTCATTTTTTATTATGATTGCATATTGTAAATGAAATCTGTTATGTTAACTTTATAATGTTGCATGCCTTTAAATTAATGCTTAAAGTATCATGTGGGAATGAAAGGATATAGTATGCAAGATAAATGAGAGTGGAAGGGCAGAATGTTAGATGGGCCTGCGCGCCCAATTCTTAACCCTTCGAAAATAAAGTTCGTTCGTTCGTTCTGAACATAAATGCCCTGGCCCAGTCCATTGTATAGACTTTTTCTTGAACAGAGGCGATCAATACTTGGGGCTGGTACAAGACCAGCATACATTAGTAACACACAAAAGCGATAAAACTCCTCTGGAGTAACATCATACCATCCAGTAAAGACAGTAGGCGTGTTAGGTCCTATCTGCTCTGCAAATTGATTTGTAAATTGACACAGGTAATCTACATTGTCAGCAGTGAAATACAGTTTGAAGAAGTCAATGGGCTTCAAAAACTGCTTTGTATTTTCTCTAGTCCTTACTTCTGATAGCTGCAGACCAGGAACCCTCTCAGGCAAAAAGGCTTGGAAGGTGGGCCTTCGTCATGGGCATCATAACCAAAACACCTGCAAGAAGAACAATTTAAAATTAATTTTTATAGATCGGCAATATAATTCAAAGTTACAGTTCAGTGTACACAGGAAAATTGACACACATTAAATTTTACTGTACAAAGGAATTCTGTCAATCATAAAGTCATATGATGTAAATAATAATTTTAAAAAGCAGAGACAAAGAGCAAATGAGGTCAGAAAAATCAGCTGTTTCACAGTTTAAGTCCGACCCCCTTTATATTTCTTTCCTAGTGCCATAAGTTCTTTGTTAACTGTTTGAATGGTGAAATATTTGTTTCTTTTTTTTTCAAAAACAAACAGAAAGCAGCTATACTGATTACAATAGGCCACTAAAACAACTATTTTACCGCTATTCAAAATCGGCTGTTATCATTTCGGTAACGAAGTAACATTACCTTTGCATGTACGGCTGGTGATTTGAGTTGTTATGAGCTGTATTTTCACCATCTGACTTATCAGATGTTTCCAAGTCCTCTGAATAATCGTCAGAACAGGAATCTACATCACTAGATGCGTTGTAGTCACTATCAGACTGCATTTTTTTTACAATGTGTTAAATCGAGTTGTTTGCAAAATATCCAAAATGGCGGACGGACAAATGCAGTTTACGTTTTTCTGCGTGTAATTTCAAAGTCAAAATAAGTGAAAGCTGTATATTTTTTAGCACAGATATAATTGTTAACATGTATTCTTAATATAAAACATTGATTTTAAGTCAAAATTAAAAAATAAATGTGCTTTTTTTACTTCAAAAGTCATCGTTCCATTGGGAACGATCTTTTTTATTTCCGGTCCGAAGAGTGTTAAACCTGAACCAGAAAAACTTTGTGTGATGTCCACAGTGTTAACACATTAACTACCGAATTGAAAAAAACACTGTGGCCGAATTAAATTTTTTCCCATTTTCATCCTGTAGGTGTTTGCACAAAGTAAGCTGTAGTTTTCGTAACTGTTTACAGATTTTTATGAATTACACATCATTTTAAAGATAAATGAACGCACTATTACAATAAACACCGGTTGTAACTCTAATAGAGGTTGTTGCTATTTAACGGCCCTCCGATGGCCGAGGACTTGCAATATTTTCACAATTATGACTGCTTGCGCCCCATCTCTATCAAAATCACAATTTCAATCAATGTGCACACCGTTTTCACTCTTGTCCTCGTCGCTAGATCAATCAGTCAATTGTTGAAACACGTTTCTATCCTATTCAGCTGTTAGACGAGATGTACACGCATTTTTTGTGGTCCTATCACTAGTTGCCACGGTAAACAGTTTTACACGATTTGGTAACTAACCCAAAACGCTGAAAAATATGAACATAATATCAATTTTCCAGTGTTCTACAACAACCATGCTTTGGGAATTTGTTTTCCGGTGGCAACTTAAAATCTCAAACCAGATCAGAAAGTTTTTCAGTACATTTTTCATTCGTTTTATTACTAAAATTAGATTGGCACCCTGAGCGGCTTGCGATCCAAATGTGATTATTTTGTGAGCCGCTGACAGCGGCTTGCGGTAGTTAATGTGTTAATAAATATTAATAGTTTTCAGGTATTGAGTTTAAGGCCATCCACGGCAGTGAAAATCGGGTTTTAGGTACAAAATATTGATTTTTTACTTTTGAGCTTATTTTATTAAACATCATAGAGGAATCGATTGAGCAAGGTTTTATGACATAAAAAATGCATTTGATGTGTCAAAAAGCATATTTTTGGCACTACCCCCAAGCTATGATTTGCAAATTTGTGCCGAAAATGCACGATATGTCTCTTAATAATACTTTAGTTACGCTGAGCGCATCGCAAAGTATTTGGTATCGCCGAAAAGGGAATTTCTTTATCTCCCGGATTATAGCAAATTCGAAACCTTTATTTCACATATCTCTGGTTGATTTGGCATTCAAAATTTTCCATCGTTTTACACTAATTTCTTTATAAGGAGAGGTCACGCAGTGACCCCATTCTCTCAGTCAAGTCCATTCATGAGGCATTGGTATTTATCTTTCTGATTGATCATAACACACGCAGCTTTGTCTGCGCAAATGCGGAACATAACGACAGGTACTTTCGCCCGTAAACAAATAACTTTGTTCCATTTAACGTGGTACGACATTTTTCTCTTTATTACAGTCTAAATCTCATTAAATTGTGTTCTATTACTTCAAAACGGGAAGAAAAGGTAAGAAAGCAAAGCAACTTTCTGTCACTAGAGCACGTTGAAAGTGTGTAATTTCCAGCAATGTTCCGACCGAAATGGTGAATGATAACCAACCTGATGTAGGCTTATCATCAACGTATGTCTGCATACCAGTATCCGATAGGCCTATAGTTCAAATCGCTGATCCAATAGTGCCTTTCACCGCTGGCCCAAGTTGATCTGATATAAAAATGAACTTGAGCGCGAGAAAGAATGGTGCTTCTCATAACACTGTCTGTGCTCCACCTAAACCTATGTATAGAACCATTGTGGACATTTCTTTTGTCAACTTTGTTCTCACCAATGTGTGTTGCAACGTGTGCAAGCAGAGCACATTGCACACAAGAACTGACAACACAAAGTCAAAGTGTTTCTCCCTCTTCCTGGAAGTTGTGTGCGACACATGTGAAAAAGCAATTTCTGGAACATATACATCCGAGAGGGAACCAGAAGGCCGCGGCCCTCAGGGACATGCAATCAACAAATCTGCTGTTCTTGGTTCCCGCATGTCTGGAATGGGCCCATCTACTTTCAATCTCTTCTGTGAGAACTTAGACCTCTCTGGCCTGCACCAGAAAACATTCCATAAATATGCAGATCAAATTTTTGATCATTTGAAAACCATGCACAACTCAACAGTATTTCAACGTGCCATCAGCATTGTCCGAGCTGAACATGCTAAGAATCAGCATCGTACCATTAATAAAAAGGAAGTCATTGACATTGCTGTCAGCTTTGATGCAACTAGGCTAACTAGAGGTCATAAGTCACTGATAGGTGTTGGCAGTGTTATCGACATCTTGACTGGTATGGTCATCGATACGCATGTTATGTCTTCCTTCTGTCACACCTGCGAGACTACTAGTCAGTGGCAACTGAAAAACCAACCTGAAAGATTTGAAAAATGGAAAGCAGAGCATCTTAAGGACTGCTGCTGTAATTACGAAGGGTCAGCTGGAATGATGGAGGTAAAAGCATGCGAGGTTCTCTGGCTTTGTTCAGTGGCAAATCACAAGCTACGCTACACTGTTTCGCTATCCGATGGCGATTCCAAGGCCTACAACAGACTCTGCGACATCAAACTGTATGGTCCAGAAGTTGACATAACCAAAGAGGAGTGCGTCAACCATGTCACAAAGAGATTAGGCACTGCTCTGGGGACACTCATTACTGACAGCAGGAAACAAAAAGTCACCCTTGGGGGAAATGGCCATGGTCGTCTGACCCAAAATGCCATACGAAAACTGTGTATTTACTACACCAGAGCCATCCGCCAGCATAGTACATATAGAGATGAAACAAGCCATGGGTATTCAACAAATGACAAACCTGAATATAATTTTTGTCCGCCAGGCGAAAACTCCTGGTGTTTCTATCAGGCTTCCATGGCCAAAGGAGAAGCTGCTGGACCCCACAAGACCCTAGTTCACACACCACTAGACTACAACCTGCTCCATAAGCACTTAGCCCCTATTTATGAACGTCTTACTGATCAGCATCTACTCAAGCGGTGTGAGCTAGGTGCAACTCAAAATACAAATGAAAGCCTCCACAATGTTATATGGAGTCGTTGCAGCAAGCGGACATTTGTGTCATTAAAAAGGGTCAAATTCAGTGTCCTTGTGGCCATTGGAGAGTTCAACTTTGGTCCATCAGCCAGTGCAGAAATAAAAAAAGCTGTATGGCCAAGCATCTGGAACAAACTTGAAACGCCTTGGACAGGTGCGATTAAGAAGGAACCAGAAATATGAGGCTGACAAACTTGTAAAAAGAAGAAAAATTAGGCAAGAGGCAAGACAAAGGCGAGAGGAGGAGCTGAAGGAGGTGCAGCATATAGTGCTGGACAATTTTAGACACATTCAGCCCCCCAGAATGGAGTATATTGGACAAGACAAGGCACTCAGTGAGTAAAATGCATTTTTCTTAAAACTAACTTTTTATTAACAAAAACATTAAAAAAGTAACAACCTGTCTACCAGACCTTTATCAAATTTGGCATGCATGTTGTCACAGAACAGTTTCATGGGTGTGAATGATGATAGTGGTTGGTGTTAAGGGTCACTGAACTGATGTTGTAAACACTTGTTTAAGTGTAACTCAGCTACTGAGTTAATGTCTGATTTTATATCAGCATTGTTGACTTGTGCATACGCTGGGAGAAAGCATGTAGTGAATACAAGTCTGGGGTGACTGAGACATTCTGTGTTTGGCAGCCGAGCTGGGTGCTCGAGTCTGTGTTTGGAAGCCGAGCTGTAAGCTCGTATTTGTGACTGAGAGAATCTATAGTTGTGATTATGATATTTATGCTGTGATAGTGTTGAGGATTGTTGCATGGTCAGCGAGCATTTTGGTTTGAACTTGATTAGGATGGTTGCACCATGTAACACTCCTACTGAATAGAATGAAATAGTTCGCGTGTGGCGATGCATGACGCGTAAGACTTAGTTACGCAGAGTCTTTGTGTGGCCTGCGGGCCCTATGGCCGTGTTTAGAACGTGTGGCATGGCCACTTATCCAAAGTGTTTCGAATGTGTGGCATGGCCACTTATCCAAGTGTATAACCCTCTGTGTTCGGGCTTTTAAGCCGATATAATAATATGTGGATAAAGACCGGAGAGTCTTTTGTGTGGCCTTCGAGCCTTATGACAGTGTTTAGAATATGTGGCATGGCCACTGACTTATGATAGTGTAGAACTATAAAAGTATATTATGGTAGTGTGAAGCTGGTAAAATAAATAAATAAATAATGTGTAAGGACCATTGAGTCCGAAGATATAAGTCGGTATTATATTAACCGCAATAATTTATTATAGCACGTTTCACTAGCTTTGCCCTCAAACAAATGTAATTATCTGATTAACCGTCTAACGTATTAATGCCATTTTTTGCATACGTTGTTATATTGGGTTAGACCCAACAAATATATACTTTATATCTGTGCATCTTGTCCAGTTCCCATAAACGGATGAAATCCTTTGATCTTTGTCGGCATACTAATTATTGTGTATCGAGAAAAGAAATTTTACCACTTCATGCACAGATTCTGTGAATTGATTAGGCATAGGCGTGTCTACTATTACAATAATGTGGCCATCACGTTTGCAATTGAATACGTGTTGAAGATGATTTCTTAAATGATCTGAATGCGAAATACTCGTGACATTGTTTGTCATTGACATTTAATGCGCTACCAAACTGGACCTTCCTTGATCTAATTATTTCAATGGGTATCATCTCTTTGCGGTTCATAAATATCATAATGGAACGTTGCTCCTCTAATGTGCTTGTAAATAACGGTAAGGTCATCTTTAAAGAAATTAAACTTCATCCGAATCATAATCAGATGTCTCTGAGAAATTGAAAATCAATCTCGGCTGAATGAAGGACAAACCATCATTCTTCCAATATTCCTCTTCCTCTTGTAACACATGGTTCTCACTTTTCTTCCTATAATCCCTGGCTATATTGGAGATGGCGGCTTTTATAAGTATTTCAACATCTTTTAATTTGAACGTTCTATTTTCTGTTGCTACCTGTTCCTTAATTTTAGCCCATACTAATTCTATTGGGTTTAAGTGAGAATGGTAAGGAGGTAATCTTAAACATCTGTGACCATGTTCATGGATTGCCTTGTCTATGTGAAATATCTTTGTATGCTGTGTCTTTTTTTACAATTCCAAGTAATTCAGGTTCGTGGACATTTCGTTGAATGGAATGTTGTTTATGGTCAGCCAAATCTTTATTACATCTTTAATACTTAGTGAATTAGAAACTTTGGGAGCCGCGCTGGTGTAATGGCTTCGGCGTTGTACTGACGACCAGGTGTTCATGGTTCAAACCCGGGCGTCGGCGTTTGAAGAAATGTTTACGGCCGGAAATTTGACTGAATAGCCTGAATGGCTCCTGTGATAAACCCTCTGTGGATGGGAAGGAGCGAAGCTCCTGACCGGGTTGGAAGGAAAGTCCTCAGGTTCCCCAGCCTCGCAATGACATGTCATTGGGCCGAAGGGCTGAAAGCCTAAGTGCCGCTGGTTAAGAAAAAAAAAAAAAATTAGAAACTTTATCTTCTGGTGCCACAACGTTGTGATATGAGGCATTGTCCATTATCAAACACCACGGTCTATCCAAGGAAGGAAGTCCATGATTCACAATCCAATCTTGAAATATCTTGCCATTCATCTCTGCATGGTAATCCCTATTATCTGTGGATTTTGAAACAAATATGAGTTCAGTATTATTTAGAAGCCCATGATGGCTGCTTCCTGGATGTGCAATTATTAGGCGCTGTCCTTTGCTGCTTGGTACTAGTCTCTTAGTTGTTCCATCAGATGATTGCCATTCTCGTTCATTACTGTGGTGCGCATTGATCCAAGTTTCATCTCAATACACAAAATCATAACAATCTCTTCTCATTTCTCTGACCTCGCGTAAATATTTGCTTCTCATTGCAACTATATGAGGCTTCTCACAAATAAGGTTTCTACCACCAACATATTTTCTAAAAGTGGATCCCAAACTCCTAATAGTCCTCCATAGCGTAGATTTGGAAATATCAATGTCATTATTCTTTCTTAACCAAATTTTCAATTTCCTTAAAGTCACTGCCTCATTATTGTGAAACATATTGCAAATTTCTCTGCGGATCAATTCTCTGTCAAAATTATCCACCACTCTTGGCCTAATTTTTGTGTGTAAAACACTGGAATTAGACATTTCAGATGTCGCTATCCAGCGGTGCAATGATCGTTTGCTTATCCCCAAGGCGTGAATAGTCCTCTTTTGTGGGTTTGAAATAGAATGATATAGTTTTCCTCGAGTAGCTTCATTGCAGAAATACTTAAAAATCCTATTTGTGATTTGCTGTAATGTCATAAAATGTACTCGCAGACTCATTTTTTCCTTCTTAACCACACAATAATTTTTGTAGACACACCTCTGATTGACAATGTGTGCGTTGCACCGGATATAAACTGTTTTATGTTCAAGAAGTGCGATTTCACGCAATTTCACTCAAAAATCATGCCAATTGCTTGATAAACCAAAAATGTGCAAATGAGGTCGTATAATTTACTGTAGACATTTCAATATGTGTGCGTGTGATGTGTGTTGGCAAGTAGGATTTTATATTATATCGCAAAGAAACGAAAATTGAAACCAATGGCCGCATTTTAATGAAAAATTTAATTCATAGGGTCTATACCATTTCAAATTCACACACAAAATTTCACTTATATGCGTTATATATTCGCTGAGATATAGCATTTTGAAGTTGGGCAAAGCTAGTGAAACGTGCTATAGTAGCGTAAGTCGTGAAATGCGAAACGCAGTTACAATATAAAAGGCTGATAGAGCCTGGCGATGGATCCCAATATGAATTAATAATAGGTCATAGTTCTTGAGATGTATATTGGGCAGCGACCCTATGAGAGCTATTAACAGAAGGATTCATTCTGTATAAATAATAATTATTTCAAGTATTTGATTACAAGATATTGAACGTTAATGAAAACGGTAAACTAACAGACGTGTAATGTCTGATTGACTGTGGACTCTAAGACTGTGCTATATCAAGTGTTCTTCAACGTAATAACATATTATTGTTAATGAATCATGATGGAAAGTTGTGTGATGATTAAATTATTATAAGTTGTCAAAACGAGACTTGTTAAATGGGAAAACGTTCTGCAGTTCCAGTTTCAAATGTTATATGCATTTTGACCGTTAACCTTCAAGGTTGGTTATGAACGAGAACATTTCAATACCAGCTGCTAACAATAGCAAGAGATAAACACTATCATTCTTTAATACAAAGTTTAATGAAAGAAACACTGATAAGAAAATTATAAAATAACGTAGATAACCCAAAGTTGTAGCTGAAAGTTACTCCGTGATGGCAGAACAGATGAATTTAAAATACATGAAATGAAACAAAATATATGTCCAATTATCAAAGTCTAAAAGTCTGCAACAGATAGATCCTATCCACTTATTTATTAATGGCGATGATTTTCTCGCCTGGAGACGCTCCTGTTGGAGCCATAAATGTATGTTCATGGAGAACATTATAAGGTGACGACTTTCCACCTTGGAGCTACGGAGGAGTAAGGCGACGCGTTTCCCGCCTTGTAGCTATAATAGATAAAGTACAGGCGAAGTGTATTGTCCCGCCTGGAGAGGATTCTGTGAATCTATATGGCGAAGTTCATGCCGCCGATCACTAATGATTAGTGATATACACCTGGATGGTGATGTATTAGTGCGATGGTGTTTTTCCGCACGTAGAGTTGTTTGAGGGATTATTGTGTGCGAAGAGTGTATACCGCACCAAGGACATTCTGTACATTGTTATTGTGTGTTCAGAGAGACAGTGTATGAATACGGTAGTCTGTATGTCCTACAGGCAGTGTTAGCCAAGTATTAGGTCAGTGTTGTTGACGAGGTAGTTGATATCCAGGACACGTATGTGAATGTTCAATAAATGTCAAGGAACTGTAACCAGTGGTGTTGTTGATCATCATCTACACACACGCCACCCCCCCACCATCATCTTATATCGTATCTTGACAACTATATAGTTCCTGACACATAAATATCTTTAAATGATCAGGACAGAATTTTGATATTTTTGTAGTTTTTTTAATATATTTTTTAAAAATGTTTTTATATATTTTTTAAAAATATGTTTTTATATATTTTTTCATTCAAAAAAATGTATTTTTTTTTTAAATCATTAAAAATAGAATTTTAAACTTACCAAAATAAGCTTCTGATCAATGGTTTTAATTGTCAGTCACAACCTGTGTGTGCAATTTGATAAACTTTGGTCGACAGGAAACATTTGATATTTACTGTTGAAAATTGGTGAAAAATGCAATATGGCGGATTTTTGATTTTTTTAAACCATGATAACCACATTTTTTAACAAAATAAACTAGAATTTGGCTCATGGACATACACTGTGTCTATTGAGTATATAAAAAGTTTGAAAATGTTATTAGAAGAAAAGTTAGTTTTCACTGTAGTGCATGCCCTTAGTGACTTATAATCACTCTGCAGTGTTATTTCAATATCTGCAAGTCACAGTGTGTCAGTTTTGCTAATTATCAATAATACAGACATCTCTATATACTGAAAAACCAAATGTTGCACTGTGTGAATACAATTTTTTAATGAAAGTTTGAAAGAAAAAAATAGTGGCAAATTTGACTGATCTCTGTTAACCCGTTGATTGCGTTATGGTGATACACTTTACCATGATTTTTGGTATTTATGAAAATGGACAAACTGATCAAAGCTGTTCTGATATATTATTAAAATGTTC
The DNA here is from genome assembly GCA_024509875.1 of Oreohelix idahoensis. NCBI lineage: Eukaryota > Metazoa > Mollusca > Gastropoda > Stylommatophora > Oreohelicidae > Oreohelix > Oreohelix idahoensis. The sequence goes on from JAMPIV010016279.1 coordinate 145,409, forward strand.
TCGTTACAAATATAGGTCATATACAAATAATGATATAATTTGCTGTCAGTGGTGACATGTCAGTTGGTCACACAGCCAACCATGTCTTCTTCTCCCTTTTTGCTCCCTATGGAACATGGGGCTATTCCTGCAGCTGGTCCCCTTGCAGAAAGGCTGCATCAATGTAGTCATGTGATGTTGTAGTGGTGGTTTCAGTAGTAATTTGTTTGACATGATGAGGTTGTCAGCCACTTGCACAACCTCATATTAGCCACCTGTTATGCCTCAGGTAGTAGTAGTCTTACACTTTTCTTGTTACATCAGAGATCCCCAATATCTACACTGGACACCCAGCCAAATGCACATAGGTATATTTACTGTATAGTAGCCACCTTCAGTCATGACTGACTTGTGAGAATTTGTCCCTGAGGTGATATCCTTCAGCTGTTTTTTTTTTTTTTTTTGGCCTGCTGTTCCTTTTGGTGTGTTTTTTTTTTCTCTTCTGCTTTGTGTGAGAGCTTCTGTCCACCCAATCTGAGGTGATGCCAAATGGAGCATCACCACTTGGTAGGATTGGCAGCTTCATCCTCCCAGGTTACTGGATTTATGTTCAGTGCTTACATGTCTCTCTTGCAGACATCTTTGAACCTTAGCTGTGGTCGCCTGGATGTTCTTGTTATTGACTGTATTAAAAAAAAGGCAGATATTGTCACAGGGAAGTGAAGTTGTAGACACTTGACAAATACTGGGTCTGAGCTTTATGAGCTTCAGTCCTCCCTGCCTTACTTAGGTCTGAGCTTTATGAGATGGAGTTATCAGCTTCAGTCCTCCCTGCCTTACTTAGGTCTGAGCATTATGAGATGGAGTTATCAGCTTCATTCCTCCCTGCCGTACTTAGGTCTGAGCTTTATGAGATGGAGTTATCAGCTTCAGTCCTCCCTGCCGTACTTAGGTCTGAGCTTTATGAGATGGAGTTATCAGCTTCATTCCTCCCTGCCGTACTTAGATCTGAGCTTTATGAGATGGAGTTATCAGCTTTATTCCTCCCTGCCGTACTTAGGTCTGAGCTTTATTAGATGGAGTTATCAGCTTCAGTCCTCCCTGCCGTACTTAGGTCTGAGCATTCATTCCTCTCTGCTTTACTTAGGTCTGAGCTTTATGAGATGGAGTTATCAGCTTCAGTCCCCTGCGTACTTAGGTCTGAGATGGAGGCATTCCTTTCAGCTCTGAGATGGAGTCTGGGTAGCATGATGCTACCAAGTTTCTACCTAGTGATTTTGCCGCGAGAGGCAAGCGCTCGGTCAATACAAGGGGTTCCACCTATCTGGCATCGGAGGAAGGTGCATTTTTTTAATCATCGAGTGCTGGTCACTCAAAGAGGCGGTGGTCAGCACATTCAATGGGGTAGGTAGCACACAGCTGGCACTCTGGAGTGTGCAGTGGTTGAAGTCTGTTTAAGTGCTTGTTAAGTGGTATATAGTTTGGAGTCAAAAAATGGTGCTCTGATCACTCCTTGTAAGACGGCTGATGTTGCCACTGGAATCAGGACTTGCCATAGGTCTGTAGACCTCTCTAACGGTGTTTCCCTTTGGCTTATCTGTTCAGCCAAGTTTGTTCTTATGAGTTGTTTGGCTGTCTGGAGAGTTGCTGCCGTGTCTGGCTGTTCTTGTCTCGTTACCTTCTGTGACAATTTGTCTGCTTTGTCATTCATTTTACTTTGCTCTCCGTAGAGAACTTGCAGATGCCCCCTTGCTGGAAGCCTGCACTAAGCAATCACGTGCTCATACAGCGGTAGTTTATGTAGCAATTTGTGTACATGATGAGTTTGTCAGCCTCGTGTACAACCTCATATTACAGGCTTTACACGACATGCATGAGGGAGCATGTACTCCTATTCTTCTCATCTGAGACCCCCAGAAACTATAAGAGGGTGTTCTGTCATTACCAGGTGTATTTCTGTGAGTGACAAGGAGAACGATTACAATTAAATGGGAAAGTGGCTATACAATGCCTCTCACATTAAATATTTAACCAAGTCGATCTGCTCCTATTCATTATTAATGTGACCCAATCGATCATCTCTGCAGTATGCCACACAAGAGAATCCCAATTTCCGCCAGGCCATAGCCCCGTCCTGAGCCTGTAAGGCCTCGCCAGATGCAGAAATAAAGCTTCCGGGTCCAAGCATCACATCGATTGGCTGGTGTCATGTTTAAATGTGTTTTTCTTTGCTGACAGAAGATAAACAAATTCATCCTGGCGACTGCTGGTGTGAAAATGATGGCACTCGGTTAATCAAAAGCACACGGTTTGGTTCATTAAGAGTCGCCCTTCAGAGCAGAATGGATCCATAATAAGCTCTGTAATACTCCATGCACATACTGCTGCATTAAATAGGTGAACGCTGGGATCGTGTTGGTCACGTCCTTGGAACAGACCCCGATACCATCACAATGACTGCCGTGTAATGGACCCCAGAAGGGAGGCGAAAGAGAGGTCGGCCTAAAACTCCTTGGCGAAGAATTTTAAAGGCTGAAATCAAAGGCATGAACCAGAGTCGAGGCCCCGTATGAAAGATGGCCGTCGACCGAACGAAGTGGAAAGTTTGTTGCTGCCCTACAAGAAGATGCCATCGAGCCTATGACTGTGCCGTCAGTCAGCGGCCAAGGTTCCACAAGAAATACTACTGCATGCTCTTTAAATTATTTTTACTTCTCCAGCCTTCCCGGTACGAAATAATCACTAGCGAATAGTGAGTGCTTCGACTACTCACATTATGTTTCCACTAATTCACTCTCATTTTTAAAAAATTATTGGCCACATCCTTCCTCTACTTCTTGCTTGTGCCATTTCTATTTATATTCTCCGAAGTAGGTGTAGGAAGAATGCCTCCGTTATAAATTCACATATGTCTACCCTTCAACCAAATTTAGTCAACCTATTTTCTGTTTTACTGTGCTCTTCAAACGATTTCAATCATTTTCCCCCCTTATTTCTCTTTCCCCCCCCCCCCTCCCCCAAACATAAATTGTGACAGTCGGGTCACTCTTACAGTGTCTGTATTCACAGGCTCCTAAACGTATCGTGATATGTAAACATTAAAAAATGCTAGAGACAGAAGTACTAAATGGATATCAGTTTGTTTTTAAATAATAATCTTCGTTAACCGCTCGCGGGAAGGGGAAGAGAACCAGATATACATCATTTTACTTAGCAACTGATTACATTGGATGACATATTTCTTTAACTGGAGGTTTTTGGCTTTATGTTACTACAGGAATTACCAATGCAAGCACACACTGCAGACTTGCTAGATCTGTCGCAGCTGGCTCTTAAGCGAAAGCGCGAATCCCACAGAGCTAGGATCACTACACAATGATTTCATGAATTAGCTGCTCTGATAACAACAATAGATGAAATAGATCCCTTCAAATGTGAACTGCCCTCAAAACGAGAGCAAAATCTGGATTGGAGTTCGCGATCTTGATGAAAGGCATACAAGCTAGTGCTCTCAAAATCAGAAACAGAATTAGAAATACATAAGTTACCAGCCAAACTTGATAAACAGCATACTGTTACCAATTCTTTGCGCTCAGTGTCAAACATGGTTCCTGACCAGAGTACAGGAGGGGGAAATCACATTCTGCCAGATGAAATTCTTCAGAAAGGCCATCAATGTTACCAGGAGAGACACAATGAGAAAGGGTGACTTCAGAAAGGCCATCAATGTTACCAGGAGAGACACAATGAGAAAGGGTGACTTCAGAAAGGCCATCAATGTTACCAGGAGAGACACAATGAGAAAGGGTGACTTCAGAAAGGCCATCAATGTTACCAGGAGAGACACAATGAGAAAGGGTGACTTCAGAAAGGCCATCAATGTTACCAGGAGAGACACAATGAGAAAGGGTGACTTCAGAAAGGCCATCAATGTTACCAGGAGAGACACAATGAGAAAGGGTGACTTCAGAAAGGCCATCAATGTTACCAGGAGAGACACAATGAGAAAGGGTGACTTCAGAAAGGCCATCAATGTTACCAGGAGAGACACAATGAGAAAGGGTGACTTCAGAAAGGCCATCAATGTTACCAGGAGAGACACAATGAGAAAGGGTGACTCCAGCACCGAATATATAGAGATAGACAATAAAATCATTCGGCCATCTTACGAGAATCAAACCCGATCAGCTGACACTTCGTTCCTACGTTGGTCCAAACCTGGCATCCGGCTCTCACCTGTGGCTCCTCGTAGCTGTCAGCATGCGACAGCGGCCACCCCCGGACAACGGCTTTGACAGGCCGGCTAAACTAGGTGAGGGTAGCCGAATGGTTATAAACCTTCGGTGAGTTAGGGTCTGCCTACCCATGCATGCGAAGACTGGATTCGATAGACTTCGCGGAAGAAACCACCTGTTGGTTCAACGGGCATGACGGCGATTACCAGCAACGCGCTGTGGAGCGTAAGGAGCATGGCGAGGCACGTAGAAAGCCCTGGTCATCCACTGCACTTGACTTCATCTCCAGTCGTCTTGACTTGTCTTGCCACTGGATTGAGATGGACCCAGGCGAGAGAGTGAGGTCGACGAATTGCGCAACTCTTCCTCACTTTAATCCAAATCACCGCGCAAGTCACTCTTTCATCCATTCATCCATCCACTCACAACAAGTCCTGTGGCGATGGGCGAGCGGCGAAGCGGCAGGCGTGGGTACGCTGGCAGTCGTAGTCGCAGACCTACACACAGGCGGCTCAGGCCATATGGTCGTCTTCCACTGATCGGATTCACATGAAGCAAACATTCCCTGCCCACACTGTCCAAGATCTTTCCAGGCCCGCATCGGGCTCTTCAGTCACCTTCGTACCCATAGACTAACCTAACATATTCTTAAATAATTGGATGAACAGAGTGGTCTTCATCACCCGTGATGGACGAACAACCACCACAACAGTAGAAGATCTGGTTTTAGTGCACGAGGTAAACCAACACTATTTGTTGAAGTCGTAATGCCAAGATCACTAATGCAAAACTAATTATAAGAACCAGACAAGCACCCGTGGAACAAGACATGAGAAGAAGACGCCAGAGATAGATAGGACAAACATTGAGAAAACCTATTTATGGCATATCCCTGGGCTGGAATACTCAGGTTAAGGAGAGGTAGATGAAGATCAAAGACCACATGGTAAAGAGAACTGTAGCTATACATGAAGGGGACGAAGAAGACATGCTAAGACCTCCAGCTGATGGCACGGGACAGGAAGACTTGGCATAAGTTTATTGAAGGCCGTTGGGGACTTAAAAGGTGAAAGAAGAAAGCCATGGATAGACAATATTACAGAAATATTATAATAACATGGGCTGACAACAGCCAATGTGGCATACACGTGGCTCAAGAACGGAAACTTCAGCTTCCCATGACGGACCAAAAACAAAGTTATATGAAATTTATAAGTGGACCCGTGGTAAGACAAGAAACGGCAGTGCCAACCAAACTACCCTGGACGGTATAGCTTATTTGAAAAAAAAAAAAAAAAAACAATGACAAATCACATTCGTATATGACTCCAAGTAAACCACCCAACAGCATTTACTCACTCACGTCAAATATTCTGTAAAGAATCGATCTTTACCTATCTGGTTTTCCAAGCTGGAAATTTCGCGCACTGCGCGTATCTATTTGTGTCGACTCATAAAACACGTGATACAGATTCGTTAGTAACTGGAATTCCTAAGTGCACTTTCAGTCTAGAATTTCGTAAGCCAAATGGAGCACGTTCTGCGACGCTTTAATGTTGAGACATTTTAAGAACCATTTTATAGATAGAATGTCTTGTTAATTCAATCATCGCCACATCTTAAAAAAAAAAAAAAAAAAAAGAAATAAGTAGCAAAACGTTATACATGCGCTCTCATATCTATAATAACTGAATGTTGCGTCCTTTTTTAAGTCCTAACAGACTTTAACAATATAGACAGTCTCAGGTCCTGTCTTTGTTAAAAGTGTACGCACCAATTGAGATATTAGAAATATGTTTGGTATAGTAAATTTATTGTGCACGAGAACGCACATTTTTGGGGATTTGAAAATTAACGCGCTTGTTGTCAAAGGTAGATGACGTATCTGCCTGGAGAATGAAGCAGGATTCCATAACCAGACTGTGAGTCTGATGCTTTGTCCTTGATTTCGGACTTTGTGTACTTGCTTGATGACTGGCTCACTGCATTTAAGATATAGCCCTTCGGTCATCCAAGCCAGGTAATGGATTTTATTAATCAAGGATATTTTCGTATGAATTATTATTCATCTTCCTACGTGTGACCTCCAGCTGGTACTCGTACAACCCTGGTATCAGAAAGGAACGTAGTCGCAACATTAATATTTAGGAAGTCTTGAAAGTATTCAAGGGATAAACCTTATGTATAAATGGAATGGTCTCTGCGTTATTATATATCCAAAGGAGCCGGACTGAAAGTATCGGCGGTATTACAGAGGTGAATCAAATCTAATTATATTATCTGTCTATGCGCCAATGGATGTCGTCCATAGACAATATGTTGAAATATTTTTATGATGCTTAATCATGAGGCTTATAAAGTTAGGAACTTACTCATTCGAGAGACCTCAGATGTGAGAAGACATAACGGGGATCTCGTTATCATACTCAAAGGTCAAAGGGACAAATGAAAGTTACTGTTTGATCTAAAACTGCTATCTCATAACAATGATTTTGCTTACTTGTTCAATTAATTCAATATGCTCAATCTTTGAAGGGACCGAGATAGAATGGAATAGGCTTTGTAAAGGAATAAAACAGCCGGAAGGATGGTTCTGGCGCTCTCTATGAACATTAGAAAGATCTACACCGTCACTGTTTCAAGAAGAGGAACGAAAATGCAACGAAAAATAAGTAAGTTAGTCAAATTTGCTAACAGCAATGAAGGCTAAATCTGTATTGCAAAACTTAGATAATATAAAACAACAATAGAAAAAAGCTATCATCGAAGAAAAAAGCCAGATAATTTTTTAGTTTTTACAATCTGATATTTGGGTCTTGATTCTAGGCTAGGGACTTCCGGTTCATCATGGATCTAAAGGTCTGTAAAATGTTATATGAGCACTCCAAATATTAAACATCTTGTGGTTTGATATTAAGATCGGACTGTTAGAGCTTCTTGCGTATAGGTTTTTGCCCGATTGGATTTCTTGAACATATTTAATTGCAGTTTTCCCCTAGCGGGAATTCCAAACATTATAGCATAACTAACATGTTTATTGCACTTGTAAGATTTCTAAGCTGTGTGAAAACATTGAATTTAAGATGAAATTGTCTCCGTGTATGATATCACATTTGTTGAAGAATCTGATATCATGGCCTGGAAATTGAACGAAGTTACGTTGATACCTGAGTCGTTGATTCTTCAAACTATTGAAAATACGGCAATAACAAAAAAAAATACCCTTTCATATGCTAACTATACACCAAAATTAGAACAAAAACAGGATACAAAATATAAACAATATAATTAAATAGAACTGACTTTTGACCAAGCTCGACAACTTAGTGTGAATACAAATGTTACAGTAAAAGGTCAGTCCCATATGAAAATTAAGTAACGTAAGTGAGCATAAAGCGGGTTAGAGAAGCTATCAAGGGACAAACAGGGTGTGGGGTTACGGGCTAAAAAACCCTAAACAAGTCTGACCCTTGCCTCTTTAACACAAGAAAAGGTAATACAGGTACCAATTTACCCTTTTTACTATTTTTTAACCACTCTTTATATACCAAATTATAAACGACAAAAAATGAACGGCATGTGCCACTCAATAAAGCAAAATATAATGAGAAACAAAAAATATAACTCCACAAAGCCCAAATGCAACACAAACACAAAAAAATAATAAAATACAAGGAAATAACCAAAACCCACAACGGCACAATACATCAATTAGATCAGTCGTTTATTCAGAAAACAAGTTTGTATTTTATTACGAATTATAAATACAATGGCATCAGGCCCCCCCTAAATATGACCATAAGCATCATTCCAATCCTAGACTGATAATGAGGAGCTATGAATGGGTAGGGAGCCGTTCATATACTCATTAAAAAACATTAAAAAACCAACCACACTTTAATCATGGTGGACAACCTTTTTTAAACGACATTCGCATGTAACACCCTTTCAAGAGCCCTTGTTAACAAATTCTGGTAATTCCTTGTTTGTTTTTACGCGATGCTTTCAGGAGGGACCAAGAACTACTTGCCTCTCAGCCATCCTCCTAACTTCAAAACATATTATGTCAACATCCATAAACGTTACCTGGTCTCGGCACGCATCATCAGTGCAAAGTATAATACAGGCCTCTCTATAAAGGCGAACATGAAACTCACAGGTGCCCTGAAAATGTCGTGCCAAGATTAAAAAAACATTGTTCTTTCATACGTTAATTTGTTATATTTTCCCTCTTGCATTTTCACTCTGTTTGAAACTTTCTTCCACGTGATATACTTTGTCTAATCTCTATCCCATCTCAATTATAACTGGTAGTAATTCTAAAAAATCCATCTTACATAGTGATTCTATCTAACTTCACATACAATTGGTTTTTAGCCAACATACCTTTGTACAATCTGTCTAAATGCTTAAAAAACTCAATTTCTGACTGACATGTACCATGAGACAAACTGACTGTCTGAACAATCATCCCTACAAATAATCAAACATTGAAAGACCATACCATCTATAACTTGTTGATACAAATGCGATAGAATCTACAGTCTACATTCTGTGGTCGGGACCTTGGTCACACGCCGCTTTCGGTCCTTCTATGTTCTCCCGCAACCATCCATTTGGGATGAAGTCTGGCATCTGACCTGGTTGTTGTTCATTTGGGTACTGTACTGCAGCATGTCTTCAGGCAGAATATTGCATTACTAGACTAAAGTCATTGCTCCTTTTATTGTTCTGAGTAATTTAACAATTCTGGGCTTTTTTGTTATTTCATGGGACCAGCGGGGAATAATGTCTGCATGTGGATGCATTGGGCTGGCAACCTAACATATTTAAAAGTTAATTGTTATCTCGAAGCTCAAAACTGACACTATACCTACCACCTAGGCTCTCCCTTGTTTGACGGTCATATTGGTAATCATCTCAACTGACTCAGCATATCGATGAACGTTGAGAGTACCCATCTACCCTGAAGTGCAGATTACCACATTATTGAGACTGGCACCCACATATGTCATCAATGGTATATCTATTGTCTCAATTAACGCACTTGCTATTTATGGGTGTATGAACAATACCAACATATTTTGTAATGGTACCATACTGTTGCCAGATTTTCCCAGTTGAACTATATATAACATCGACTTATCCAGTACGCACCATGTCAACTAAATCATATTTCCTCATTTTACAAATATGAAGTCCTGACATTTAAACTTACAAAATCAATGCATTAACTGCTTCTTTTGATACAGAGTTCAAGGTACTGTGCTACATTCATCAACCTTTATATTCGTGGGATTCTTTATATTTCTTTCGCCATTGAGTCTTTTCATGGATAGACGAAATAGTTAAGACATCTACATCGTTGATTCAAGGTTGATTATAGCTGTCTCTGTTAAGAAAACGAGGGCGATATTTACTATAATAACCACAACCTTTTTTGGGAACACACAATCTCCTGCACAGATGAATGGACACGACGCAACTATTGATTAAGATGCTTACTCAGAAAAACCCTTGGGCGGGGAAATTTTAGTATTCCTCTTATGACTTGTGCTCCTGATACCCCCAAAACACTCCCAAAAAATACAAAAAACAAAACATAAAAAACAAAAAAACACACCCCAAAAAACCACTCGGTGCTCTGATTCCATCTAAATCTCACCAGTCTTTTGTATTTAAAAAATGCTGGTGGTTTGGTTTTCTTTTCTAAGTTACAAAGATAGCAAAATTATACTTTGTTCTGCCTCACTTATAAAATATGGAATTCTTGTCTGCACTGGTCTCTCTGGCTATGACGAAAGAAACAAGAAGGGAATGGGTTAAGGTAGGGACACAAGAACAGACAGAAGATACTGGACAGTTTGACATTATGCCATGGAAAGAAGTCAACTACAGAAATGACAAACAGTACTGGGGACACGGGATTATGTGAAGCTGTGGAAATTGATCACCTATCCAACCAGGTTTTGGTGTAGTTCTAGAAGATTAACAAGGAAACAGAGTGCATTTATGTGATGTAGCATCACGGTTTCTTAACCCCCCCCCCCACCCCTCCCACCACACACCAACCTTTTTTCACACTTTAGTATGTGATTTTGTAGTAATCTTATATTTTTCAATCTCCCTTATGCTTCCCCAAAGGTGCTTAGCGAACTTCAACAAACTTCAAGTCTTCCTGTCCCATGCCATCAGCCTTAAGGTCTTCCATATCTTCTTCATGCTCTTCACTTCTGTCTCCAGTTCTCTTCTTCATGTGTTCATTCGTCTTCCTCTACCTCTCTTACCCTGGGGGATTTCAGAACAAGGACTGCCTGGTGTTGGAGAATCATTAAACAGGTGGTGGGCTCGGTGCGTGGTGAACGGGGTGTTGGGGGGGGTGAAATTAGGAATGGGGCGGACAGTCGATGTCATGCGGGGCCGTAGCTCCGGTGTTCAATGAGGGACATGTGGGTTATCTAGAATTGCAAAGGGGGGTGCTGGGGCGAGGGCGAATGAGTGGATGTAAGTCAATAGGATCATCATTAAAGGGGATTTAATGTACAGCTATTGATCTCCTTACTATAATTTTTTCTTCCTTCACCATTCTATTAATATCGGGTTTGGTTTTTTTAGCATTATATTGCCGCATAACAGGGGTAGCTGTCTTTTGTAGGTCTTTTATACAAATTATATTACTCTCTTATTAAAAATTTAAAACACACTTCCGTTTTTCGATATTTTTAACCTAACCATGATGCAACTAGAAGTATTTTTTACCCTAATAGGTATATACCCCACCTAGATATTATAAAATAATAAAGTTTCGCGTTAAAAATTAATCTAATATCAGATAGGAGTATTATTGACTTTAATGTAGAATCCTTGAGATGCTTTTCTACTAATTTATCTTTGATTATCTACACGTTGGCTCCCCCACTTTACCACTGCTAGTCGCTGGAGCTCCAATGGATATGTGGGGACATCTTTGACACCCAGTGATTTATTGAACCCCATTTATATTCTTGATATCAGAAAATCAAGTGTGGGGAGTCTCGGCGGCAAAACGTTATGATGTATACTACGGCCAGCGGATTAGGGCATTGCACATCTGCAAATAACCATAATATTGTGAAGTGTACACAATCGGGGTCGGGTAGACGGGAGCCGGGAAAAAAATACCAAGAGGACGGCACCTTCGCCCACACGCCAATGCCGGTCGTGCCTGGATGCCCTAAAAACTACCAATAGGATACGACAAGGTGCCAGAGAACATCAGGGGACGGGGTATGATCGTAGGGAGGGTGGGGGCTTGGGGAGAATGAAGGCTACCACGCTAAAATTACAATTATATTGTTAGGATTGTGTCGTTAGAACTACAACAACTTATCATTACCATCAACCAACAAATAGATCACGATTTAAGGAAACACAGTCCCAACCTCTACCCCTTCCCCTCCCCTATCCCATGTTGGTATCTGTTGTCAGCTCCCGTGTTTATATATTTCTTTCTGTCCCTGTCTTTTCATTATCAAGAACCAACGGAAAATACAGGCATGCCCCCCCATACACCACAACTAGGCAAACCTACCGGCTTCGGGCCGATCCCCGACGGACGTACCCGGGACTTCCTCTCAACGCGGCAAAACAGCATAGGTGGTTCAGTCTTGCGGGGCAAGGTGGGAATTGGTTATGGATCGCCATGCAACTCAACCAGAAGCGGAAAAAAAATCGTCACGCGGAGCCGAGGACGATGCAAAAATTGGTTATGAGGAAGCAGTCCTAAAGTAGGACTTACATACCCATTCAAATCCTTTCCCTGTCAAACACCTCTAACATCCCACTTAACCCCACCAATTCCACCCTGTTCGTTTCCCCCAGCACCCGTACCTGGTAAACGTAGCCCCGCTGCTCACGACTAGGACAGAATCAACCACGCGGAACTGGGTGTAGATCGCCTAGTTCTTTGTTTAGTGTTAGCCCCTGAAGGTTGGGTTATAACAGGGGCCCGGTACGAGCGGGTACTTTTTCCCCTCAAAAAACTGGCACTGGTTGCGAGTGGAGTCCCGCACAAACGAGGCCACTCCAAAACTGAGAAGGGGTTGGGATGGGTTGGGTATTTGGGAAGCGAGGGGATCAAAGGGTGGGGATCAAAGTGTGATGGTGATGTGGGAGCGGTAGCCCTGTGAAAAGGATAAAAGAGGACACTGGGGAGAGCGGTCGGGGGGAGAATAACAAGCATCCAACGACGGCAACAAAAGCACCCGCCAGACCGGGGGCAATAGCGCGTAGTCCAAGACCTCCTCAATGCACGTCATACAGTACCATCAAATATTCACCCCCGCAGTAGTCTGCACAAGACACGTGGATCAAGTTAAGCTAGCCGCTCCTCACTGTGGCTCAGCCCCACGTAAAGAGATGAGTGGGAGTTCCCGCATAACCATGTACATACGCTTTGGCGTCGCCATTTGTATCGGCGGGGTGGCAACGTGGACAGAAGAAAACATGGAGGTTGGGGTATCTTTTAAAATGGGGTTATGACCTCTGTCGGTTGGATATAAGGGGGGATTGTGGTATGTGCGTGGCACGTTTAACGTAGGCTCCCGCGCACCCCCATCGACGGTGTATGGTGGGCTCGGCGGGAGTCGCCTTGCCCGCCCTGCAAATACAGTCTCGTATTAACCCTGTTGGGCTCACAACCATGAACAACTGTCCCCTTCCCCCACAAGTATCGATGCTGTTGAGATACACCCAAGAAAAAAACAACACCAAAACGCGGATCGCCACATTACCGTGGTTTAGTGGTAAGGATCGAAATGTTGAAGGGTTTAATACATACTGTGCATAGTGGGGGGGAGGGAATTGATAGTGAGGCTATGTTGCGTGGGGGAGAGTTAATCTTCGCTGACGCTACATAGAGTATTGGGGCGTATTTGTGCTGTTTGTATTAAAACGAGTTTTTGATGGGTTTTTTATTCTGAACAAGATTCTTTTTAACATTTAATTTAGAATACAATACAATTCTACCAATGGACAGTTTTTCAAAAGCAATTAATTATACCCTCCCCCCCTCTCACAAACTTGATCCAAACACCTCCCACCCTATAACCAAACGTATAATAACAAACTTCTAAACAAAGCAACTATGCTCCCATACGTACTGCTCCTCCACTTTGAGTTTATAATAACTTAAACCCTTCAATCTTGTAAACCTTCTGTGTAGTCTAAACTAATCAAACGTCCACAACCTGATTTTAACACATGCACATATTATGCGATTTCGACTTTGGTACTTTCGCAGATTTTCACAGATTAACCTGCTAATTTGGTTTTGGCGGATTATTTCTTCTGTTTGTTTCTTTCTTATTATGCTTTTGTTTATCTTTTTTTACTGTTTTATGCTTGTTTATTGATCTTATATGTATTTGTTTTGTATTTTATAAATTGTAGTGTTTTTATTATCTATAAATCACTAAGTAATATGTGGAAACTCTCCATAATTTTGTGTTCTGTTTGGAGGCTGTTATGGTTTTTCTGGGAAGGAAATATTTATCATATTTCCATTCAATGGTGCTAACCTCGACTAGTCTGTGGCGAGGTCTCACAAATTAATGGCCTCAAATAACCCGCTCCAATGTCCACCCAACCAAAATTAGTCCAAATTAACTTAACCCATGCATCATGGCTCCTTTTAAATCATGACGGAATCATTTTTAAGAATAACAAAAAAAAAAAATGTGTAAAAAAAAAAAAAAAATAAAAAAAAAAAAAAAAATGACTACACCTCATAAAACCACCAGGCAGTGTTTGAGTTTTATTTAATGGGGATTGATGTGCTGCACTTTTGTGCTTAAAACTGCACAGACAGTTAAGATCCACCAGAGTCTCTAGGCAAAGTAAGAAGGAAATTTTTCAAAATGAGAACTGGTAACACGCCCAGGCACAAAGACAGGATAGACACCCTCAACCAAAACACATACAAAAGCCCAATTGCAAGCGGCACACAGGAAATGATATGGTGACTCTCGAAACTGAAACAACGTGTTGAAGGTGCTTTAGAAAACCATCCCTTGACTAGGCACTAAGACATATAACTCCCACAGCAAGCATGCTTTATACAGGCATTGTATATACGTAATTATGGATGTATGAAGCTAGGTAAATGTAATCCTCATAGCTCAAAGACAAAAATGTTCATAGTGTTTTTATTCATCATGGCTCTTAATACCCACAGCCCACTCTACTCATCGACCAATCATATGAATCCAGGTTCGCCGCCTACGGGAGAACCCTACCTTCGCCAATAGATATCTGTCTCCCAACAACAAAGTTCGGTCATCCCCACCCCCTCCCATCCCCCCCCCCCCCCCCCCCCCCCCCCCCTCGCTACTCGCTTACCTATAGTATCGTGCCGTCTCTTGATCATGATGGTACACATCTCTTGGCTTATTTCTTCCTGTTGTCTATGATGGTTTGTAACCCACCAACTATACCCCACTTTTAAAGATTTGTTCAATCATATTTGACCACGACCTGTCTAGCCTTCTTCACTCTTACCTTACATATATCGTTTGAACATCTCCCTATCTTCTTATATGCCCCACTCACCCCATATAATGCACTCAAAAAATAAATATACCATATACTATGACCCTTGCCAGTTTCCACACTTGGTTCAATCAGTGTTCGGGGTATAATAATTTGGGGTACTGTAGGATGTTGCAAGGATTTCCTTCAGTGTCCTTAAATAAGCTAACCGTAGAATGGTTAGCCTTTAAACTGTCTCCCACCTCAGTTCCTTGAAAAAGGCCCTTTCCTTTGCAACTGCTATGTATGACCGTTGATGCCTTGCCACATTCACATTATTATGGTATAAGTGACGGTGCGGCCCTTCAGCCTCTTTTTCAATTCCTCTGTGTCTTCTTTTATTTGGTTTACCTTGTGTTAGCTCTTCCCTGCTCTGTCCGTGATCGTACCCTTTCCATATCAATATTATGCTGTCAAGAGTCTCTGTTATAAGGGGTTTTGTACTACTTTGTTAGTTGTCAGAAATTTTGATAGGGGGATATAAAGAGGAACTATCGTAGAAGGGTGGGATTTACATCTTCTTCAATGTGATCGGGAAAATATTCAAGGGGGGAGATTAAAAGGTAACTCGCAATGGGGGTTGCTGAGTCATATCTATATATGGGGGATTTCGTTCCATTGCAATGGTGGGGGGCGGGGGGGGGGGTGCAATGGGGGGGCTTGGGTAGCCGTTTTAAGGATTGCGGCGTGTCAGCTGCGGTTAGTTTAGTAAGTGGGGGGCGCACAAAGGGGGGTATTATGCAAACGTACCAAGGGGGTTGGGGAATAGGGGGGGGGGGGGGGGTATCGAATATCTTAAGTAGGGTGGTATGGGTACGGGGGATACACTATGTGAGGGGTGGACGCAAAGGGGTCAACCCGGGCGGGGGGGGTGAAGGATTTTAGTATAAGGTCCCCCCCCTGGGGTTTAAATGAGTATTGGGAAAAATGTTAAGGGGCAATGGCGGGGTGGGGGAAAAAAATGTGGGGGGGCTGTTGGGGTCTTGGGTGTGGACTCCCTGAGTGGTTGGGAAGGAAGAAAATAAAAGAAGGGGGGTGGGGGGGAAAAAAAATATAGTTTCCGATATCCAAAAAAGGGTACACCTAACAGGGGGGGGGGGACCAGGGACTCTGACCTTGAAAACTCCTGACCTTGTTCAGAAGGGGAGGGGGGGGGGGTGTGGGGAGAAAAATGAAAAAACTGGGAGTTAGAAATAGGGGGATATGAAAAAAAAAGGGTAGTGGGGGGGGGAAAAAAAAGGACTTCGTGATAAAAAAACAGGCGAAAATAATACATAGTGGGGAAGGGATTTACGACCTGGCGGGGGGGGGGAATGGAATGACCGTAAAAGGAGGCGCAAAAGTACAAACTTGACGAGTTAAAAAAGGGGGGGGGATACTTAAGGGAATACAAAAGGTTATCATGCAGCTAAAGGGTGCAGGGGGGGGAAAAAGGAGGGGGGGATAGGGGAGGTGGCACACTGGGGGGGGGGGGGGGGGGGGGGTGAGGGTGTCAATCACCATGAAATCCTAAGGTGCGAAAAATTATAGTTAAAGATTAATTAGATCAGAATTTTTATAGGGGGGAAATTGCATGGGGGGGGTGTGCGCGGGGGTAGCCTCCCACGTCTACCAACAATGAAAGTTCTTTTTTATATTTATTTGGCTTTGTATTAACATGTTGGGGGGGTTGGGGGTCGGAGGGGCCCCCCGAGCCACATTCCTTTACCTTCCAAACCCACATGCAAAATATCCGTCTTCTCTTTGCGTACCCTCAATGTTCCCCCGTCGTGGTGAGGCTGGGGGGTCGGACACCCCATCCCATAAAAAAAAGTCCCTCCAAGCATTTTTCTTTTCAAGTTTTAAAACTTCTCCATGGAGGTTGTATCAAAGGAAATGGGGGGATGAAATGCGTAATAATAGGGGGGCGGGTGGGCGGGTAAAGGTCGGGTATTCTTGACTAGTGTTGTGGGGGGGGGCATTTTTTTGTTTAGTTTCAGTGGGGAAGGCATGTTGGGGCACCCAAGGGGGGGCAAGTTGCCCCCCCTTCCCCCACCCCCCAAAAAACCTTCTGTACTGCTCCAGGAATTCTGTATTCCATGTTGGGGGGGGGGGGGGGGCCCTCCATACGAATTTTTTGTGAAAATCCGTGGGGGTGGTCCAGGCCTAGTTAGGTAATACAATTCGGCCTGGTGGTGGACACTTTGAGCGGGAGGTTAGCCTTGTCCTATCCCCCCCCCACTGGCTTTGTGGCCGAACTAGGGGTAGAATTAAACATTATCCAAAAAAAAACATTAAGTGCAAATTGTATTTAGATCAATTAAAAAAATATAAAGCTTTTATGAAATTATGAAAGAAGGGGTGTTGTGCCCCTGGGTGGGGTGTGTCGACTGACCAGGGGGATTGGGTTCGATTTTATTTGGTGGAGGGGGTACCTTCTTAGGGGTCGGGACATTTGCAGGGCGGTGGTTATGTTCTGTTTATGTGTAGGGGTTTTGGCGGGGCCCTGTGTAGGGGTGGGGGGGGCGGTAACCTGAAACGCTCCCCCCAGAACTAAGTACCATTCGGGATGGTCATTTCGGACGGTTGGTCAGACAGCAAGAGTTTGGCACCCACATCCACAGGTGTTTCGATTAGGGGGGGTGTACGGGGGTATTTCCCCGTATGGGGGCGTGCGCTTCGGGGGTATGTTCATGCCATCATGTACATCACCCACCTGTTGGTTCCCCCGGGAATGATAATTTTTTATCCCCCCCCCCCCCCCCCCCCCCCGGGGCATAGTGGATTAAGCCACTTTTTTTTTGCCTACTATATCCTCCAGGACATTGATCAAACTTTGTTTTATCCGGTGAGTGCCCTGTGACCCTGGGTCTTGGAGGGTGCTGAGGTGGGTATGTGCTCCCAAGGCGCGCCACCCCCTTTACCCCGTCGGGTAGTTGGTTTACTTTGGACTGGGGGGGGACTTTAACAATCCCTCACTCTGTCGTATTTTGCCTCCAGTGAACATGGAATAATTATTAAAGAAAACGGGCATTGCTCCCCCCATAAGTGGTATCCTGTGATAGGGTTGCAAACACCAACTACTAGCTCTGAAGTTTGGGGGGGTAATCTAGGGTTTTATATTTTAGAAGGGTGGTATCTGTGGGACAGACTCAAATTCTGGTTTCGGTATATGATGGTCTGCTTTCTGGAAATTACGTGTTTGTATAGAGAGGATTTTGCCCTGGTATATCCTACATGGGATTGGAAGTGTGTGTTGGTTGACTATTTGTACATCTGGTGAGCTATTTAGATTTTTGTACGTGATGTTAGAATTTTAGGATTAATTTGATTAAAAATAAGATTATCTGGAGGTGGGTCACTTATACGTATTTTTCTTATTCTGACAGTTTTGGTGTTTTATTTTGTTTTTTGGGGGGGGGTGGGTGTGGGATTGGATTGTTGTGTGATTTTGGCCACATGATTGGGATTTTATTGTTTGTGATATTGGATTCGTGCGGTCGTCGATGTTGATTTCGCGTGTGATTGTGATTGTGTTTTGATTTTGCTTTGTAAGGCCTTCTCGGGAGCAGCCATGGCTTGTCCTCTGCCGTTTGAAGTTTCGAAAGTTTTTCCAGCTTCTTCGATTTGTGTATGGACCTCCATTTACATAGCGTAAACTTGCAGCATTTTCTTCAAGAAGTTTAACCGTCATATTGTAGCTAGTCCAGGATTAGGTGGTGGTGATTGCCCACCCCCCCCAGGTGGCAACAGTTGGTGGTACGACTGAATGAATAAACGCTTTCGCCATTTTCCATCTCTTGCCTCTCACTGACCCTCGTGTTTCCGTCTGTTCATAAAACCTCACACTGCCCAAAGGAAGCACATAGGCCTTTTTCCTTCAAAACAAACACAATGCCTAAAGTTCCTCACGTCCACGTTTACCATACATCTCAAGTTATCATATCCACGTTCTCCTTATTCATTTTTCACTTCTGTTTCCAGCTCTCTCTCCTCTCCGATGTGCTTTCATGGTCTACCTCTGCCTTCTTTTGCCCTGGCGAGGGGGTTTCACCAGAACAAGGGGACTACCTGCCTTGTAATGCTTTACTATCAACAGGTTTTTCCTCAGATGTGTGTCTATCCATCATCCATCGTCTTCTCCTCATCTCTTGTTTTCCAATCTGGCACTTGTCTGTCCTGGTTCTTGTCTATCAGTTCCACTTTGGTAACCTTGTCATAGCCATTTTAATCCATTCTATTCTAAACGCAAGCACCCATTTAAATGAAAGTCTGTTAGCTTTTTCTGGTAGTTGTCATCATTGTTGTTCTCCAAATGTAACTGTTCGAGCCATACAATAGGACTGACTTCACATTTGAGTTGAAGATTCTTATTTTCGTGTTGGATCCTATTTCTCTTTATCTCCAGATATATTTCCCACAATGCAATGAAAAAGCTCCTCTTGCTTCTTTTTGTATTCTTATTTTGATATCACTGTCTTGTCCCTCCAACTTCCCTGTCTAATATCCTCTCAAGATATGTGTTAAGATTATGTGTATCGATTTTCTCTACTAACTTTGTATTGGTGTATCTTCAAGTTCAACCCTGTGTATCAATTCTCCCCGTTGATTATCAATTACTGCTTTGCATTTTATTCTCATTATTTATGTCTCTTTTCCCTGTGTATTTTCAGACCCAATTGCTGTGACCTCTCATCGAGTGCTTTTTCATTTGTCCTGCATCCTGATTACGGTTTTTTATGGGACATGACAGAGAAGACTCAGAAGTCATCAGCAAAATCCAGATCATCCAACTGCTTTAAGTCAGAGTCCACCAACTGGATTTCATTTCTGGTTGTGTGTTGCTGTCGACGATGTTCTCACATGTAATCCAGTCTATGCTTACTAGTAAGAAAAGAAATGGAGGACAAGAGGCATCCCTGAATTCCCAGTCGCAACTCCCTGTTTCTTATCCCCAATAAGGTTCTGTAAAGACTGTTCCTTCATGAAAGAACTCCTTGACCATGTAGTCATGTCGTTCATACATATGTTTTTCTTTATTAAATTAATGATACCTTCAGGGGGAACTCCCATAATGCCACTCAATCAATGTTCCCAAAAGTGCATTTTTCATCTCTTGTCTACACTGTTTCAAATGCCTTTTCGCCTAAGTCCACAAATCCCGATGGTATAGCTGGGTGAATATCCATTCCAGGACTTTGTTACAACTCATTTATTCTCAAAGTGGCTATTCTGGTCTTTTGGTACTAGGATCTGTTTTGTGTTCGAAAATCTTGCTTGTCTCAATCTCTCAAGTTTTTCTTGTCTATGGATCACTTTTAATCTTATTCAAGGATAATCCTGTTTTAATAAACTTTTTCCTGGCAACTATATCCTTCCTTCCATTCTGCTGATATCGCTTCCTTTTCCCAGACTTTACCAAGTAATTTATATAACATCTCTGTAGCCGTGTCGATATCTGCTTTGATGGCCTCTGCTGGGTTTTGCCATCACCCTGGTCCAGACGCTTTTCCATCTCTTAGAAGCTTTATGGCTTTCTTTATTTCTTCCTTCGTTGGTCTTTCACCATTAATTTGTAGCTCTTCTTCTGCTGGCTGGATGTCCGAGGGGTTTTGTGGAGCTGGTCTATTGAGAAGGTCCTCAAAATATTCTGTCCACCTCTTCATTTGCTCTTGTATATTGCTGAGCAGTTTTCCATTCTTGTCTTTTATGAAGCAACTTTTTTGCTTGTATTTCCCCGTTAGCTTCTTTGTGCTGTTATACAGTTCTCTCATATTACCTTTGGCTGCAGCATCTTCTGCCTCTCTTGCCAACTCCTCAATATATTTCCTCTTGTCTCTTTTGAAACTCCGCCAATGCCGGTCCCAAGCCCGGATGAAAAAGGAGGAGGGCGGCCTGCATGGAGGCCGTAAGGAGGCAGCCCCTCCACCATGCTAATGGCACATACAGGACCCAATCACCAAAGGCATAACGGCGAAACTACGAAGAGTGAAAAACACTGATTACTAAAGGCGACGAACTGGAACGGACTACGGACTACGACTTATGGAACTTGGAATACAAGAAGTATAAATGGGAAGGAAGAGGAGCTGGTGGAAGAGATGAGGAAAGCAAAACTAGAAATCCTGGCTATAACGGAAACGAAGAAAAAAGGACAAGGAGTCATGGATCTCGATGGCAACACGTTGCTCTACAGTGGTGTACCCATATCTGAAAGAGCTAAAAGGGGGCGTGGGTTGCATTGTGGCCCAAAATCAAAAAGATAGTATCAAGGGATGGAACTTTGTCTCGGAGCGCATTATGGTTGTAAAACTAAAAGAAGGAGAAACCATAGTCAACCTGGTCATAGTGTATGGGCCAAATGAGGATGAGAGAGCAGAGGTCAAGGAGGAATTCTTCGAGCTGCTTCAAAGGACAGTGGATGACTGCCTAGATGAAGTTATTATGCTCGGAGATTTTAATGCCAGAGTTGGAAATGACCATGCTAGATGGGGTGGAGTTATCGGAAGATATGGAGAAGATACTCTCAATGACAATGGAAAGCGACTCCTTAGATTCTGCAGTGAGCAGAATCTGATCATTACAAACACAAAGTTCCCCCATAAGCGCATACATGCATACACTAGATGTGAACCAACCAAGAATGAGAAGTCAGTGATCGACTATGCCATTGTTCGGAGAAGCTCATTCAGATATGTCCGAGATGCAAGAGTCTGGAGGGGGCCAGAGATTGGAAGTGATCACTACCTGCTAACAATCAAACGAACAACTGAAAGAGTTGCTCAGCCTAGGAACTGCCCAACATCACGCAAGAAACCAAGTAAACGAGCAGGAGAAATGAGCATTAGGACCTACAAGCTTAGAGAGCCAGAAATTAAGACCAGATATCAGGGGCTTATTGCTGCAGCGGTGAGCAACACAGAAGAACGACCTGATGACTTGGAAACCCTCTGGAATAAATTCAAGGATATCATAAAGACAGCTGCTGCAGAAGCATGCGGTGAAGTCCGACTTGGGAACCAGAGAAAGAGGACACCTTGGTGGACAGAGGAAGTCAAAGAGAAAATAAGAGAGAAGAAAATGGCATGGAAACAATACTTGGGAGCTAAAAACACAACAGGACAAATGGAAAAATATAGAGAATATGTGACACTCAGAACAGAAGCAAAGAACAAAGTGCTAGCAGCAAAACAGAAGTCCTGGGAAGAATTTGGAGAAAAGCTAGAAAAAGATGCACAAGAAAACCAGAAATTGTTCTATAAGACC
This sequence comes from Oreohelix idahoensis, assembly GCA_024509875.1. NCBI lineage: Eukaryota > Metazoa > Mollusca > Gastropoda > Stylommatophora > Oreohelicidae > Oreohelix > Oreohelix idahoensis. The sequence continues at coordinate 167,434 of JAMPIV010016279.1, forward strand.
CTAAAGAACATGAGGAAAGAAAAACAATGCCCTCTCAAATTTATAAAGGACAAGCAAGGCAAATTGCTTACTGCCCCGAAGGAAGTAATGGAAAGATGGAAAGAATATTTCTCAGAACTCCTGTATGGTGAGCATGATGAAGCATCAGAAATAATAAACACTAGCACAGAAGAGAAAACCAATGATGGTGAAGATGACATAAAGATGGAAGAACTGAGGGCAGCACTGGAGAAAATCAAGATGGGCAAAGCAGCAGGGCATGATGGTATAACACCAGAAATGGTTAAGTACATGGGAGCATCAGGCGACCTATTACTCTTAAAGGTCCTACAGGCAGCATGGTGCAACAAGACCATACCAAAGGATTGGGAGATTGCCATCATGACACCAATTTTCAAAAAGGGTGACAATCGACAATGTGGAAACCATAGAGGCATATCCCTTCTCAGTGTCCCTGGTAAAATCTACTCTAGAATCCTAGAGCAGAGACTCCGACGCCTAGCTGAGCCACAATTGGATGAGGTCCAGTGCGGATTCCGAGCAAACCGAAGTACTCAAGACCTAATCTTCACACTCAGACAGCTGAGTGAAAAGGCCCTTGAGTATAAGAGTGAGATCCATCTTTGTTTCATAGATCTGGAAAAGGCGTTTGACAGGGTCCCTTGGAGCAAACTTTGGGACTGTTTGGCAAGGAAGAATATTCCAGCACCTCTGATTCATGCTATACAGAGCTTCTACAAGTCTTGCAGAAATTATGTGAGGACAGCAAACCATAAGTCAGAAGAGTTCAGGACCACCACTGGTGTAAGACAAGGTGATATCCTATCACCTTACCTCTTCATACTCCTTATGGACGATGTCATCAAGGCATGTAAGGAGAGAACAAGAAAGTATTCAGTGGGGTACTGGAAGATGAGACAGGTCTATATTTCGGAGATGGCATTTGCTGATGATGTTGCCCTGATTGCTAAATCAGAGGCACATCTCCAATCCAACCTGCAAGTCTGGAAGGAAGAGCTGGAGAAGAGAGGGATGGTCATAAGCAGCTCTAAAACAAAATCCATGGTGATATCACGAGAAGAAAGAAAACATCAGATTAAGTTGGGAGAACAGGTCCTGGAGCAGGTCGACCACTTTAAATATCTCTGAGCTATTATAGACCAAAAGGGAGGCATCAAAGAAGAGTTGGCCACTCGAAAAGCAGCGGCTGGGAGACTTTTTCAGGCCATAAATCGTGGATTCCTCAGCAAGAAAGAGGTTGGCAAGAAAACGAAGATGGCTGTATACCGCTCCACCTATGTCCCAGTCTTGACATATGGATGCGAGTCGTGGGCAATGACTACAACCCACAAAAGCCAGATCCAAACCTCAGAAATGAGGTATCTGAGGAAAGTGGTTGAAGTAACAAGAAGAGACATGGTCCGCAACCAGACGATCCGTCAAGGCCTAAAATCCCATCCGCTGCAGACCCAAATAGAACAGTCCCAACTAAGATGGTTTGGCCATGTCTGCAGAATGGGAGAAGATCGGCTACCACGACAAGCATGGGAAACAAAGAGCCAGGGATCCAGACCTCCAGGACGACCCAGAGTCCGCTGGGAGGACAACATTAGACAATCTTTGAAGGACCGAGGACTAGAATGGAACCAGGCCAGGAAGAAGACAGCTGATAGAATGGTCTGGCGCTCTCTCTTCCAAACCTCTACACCTCACGGTAGAAGGGGAACGACTAAGTAAGTAAGTAAGTCTCTTTTGATACTTCTTTTTACTTCTTTGTTTGCTTCTGTGTACACTTCTTGAGCCTTGGCTTTGGAACTTCTGGTTTTGCTTTTGTTTAAATCTGCTTTCTTGTTTTTCCTGTCTTTTATCTTATTGATGGTTTCTGTTGTTATCCATGCTTTTTGTTGTCGTTCCCTTTTCCCCAGTATTTCTTCACATGTCTCATTCCATACCGTTTTGATTTGCTGCCAATAGTCTTCTGTATTCTCTGCCTCTTCCAGCTGTTGGAGCACCTGAAATTTGTTGAATATTGTAACCGCAAATTTGTCTCGTTTCTTGATTTCTTAGATGTCCTAGTATAAAATGCTTCTTTCACAGACTCTTCTTTGTCATTAGTTGGTGCATAACATTGGATGACATTTACATTTATTTTCTTTTTAGCTGTTTTAAAAGAAGCTGTTATTATTCTGGAGCCAACGGCTTCCCATTCAATGAGTGCTTTCTGTGCTTCTTTAGATAACATAAGAGCTACCCCTTCACTGTGGTGTGAACTTTCGTCTTCATGTCCTGAGGACAGCACCACTTTCCCTTGTTCGTTTAATGTCTGAACATTCCAGGTGCCAAATCTGGAAGTTCTCCTAGAAGAAAGAAGGTTAGTCAGCAACACAGACTACTTTCGGCTTTCTCTGTGTTGTGTCATACGCCTCCCTGCGAGAGGACCTTCCCCTGTCTTGGATGGCTGTGTTTTATTTTCTTTATTTGACTTGTCCATGTTTGTTGAAGTTTTTGTGGTTTAAATTTTTTACAGGATGGGGTAACCGGCCCCATGCCCAAACCTCCTTAGTCGCTTTCTACGACATGCTTGGCAGGGAACAGTGTTACTATTCTTTGCTCCCCTTTCAGGCCCCAGTAACACACGGGTGAGATCCGTGTTAGCGACCTCATTATATTTTCTGGAATGTCAGGCACATCTTCTATTACATCAGAGTTACTGGCTGCTGATGCCTCCTTCGCTGTATCAAGAGTTGGGTTCTCTAGTAGGCTGGCACTGGATTTTGACGACCCTGTCGCTGGCATCTCCGTCACTGTATCGAGTTTTGTATTGGTCGGCTTCTTCGGTATCCCATTTCTGAGATTTAAAGCTGCTGATCTGTTGCTGGGGACACGTACAACCTTTCTTCTTTTGGGATCGGTTTTTTTACCTCTACGCCTCACGGTAGAAGGGGAACAACTAAGTAAGTAAGGGATCGGTTTTTGATCAAACCATTTTCGTATAGTGCGATGATCAAAAAGAATGATAGTGAACACCGATGGAGTTCCAACAATGAAAAAGGAGATATTTTGCTAGGTGATGTTTTGCCTTCACCTTTCTTCCATTATGGTTTTCAGCAAGGTGCTATGGCCTTTCAAATGGCCAAAATATTTAAGCCCATTTTGATCTTTATTATTTCTCTTTTCATTCTCAGATCTTATAGAACCTCTCTATTTTTAAAACTATTTACTACAAGAAAACAAGATTATTCTTAATATTTTCTGCCAAAGAACGTGTAACAAAATCAGCAACCAAATTTAAACATGCATTCGAAGACCAAAACAGAGTTGTCTCCCTGAAATGAAAATAAATCCACTGCTGCAGTAAAATTGCATTGACACAATAATCAAGATAGCCAAGTACAAACCCACAACACAGACGTAGGTCAGTCCCAGATAATAATAAATGGGTTTTATAAGCGCGAAAGTGGGAAATGAATGTTTGTGTGATCTGGGTTTTTTTTAATCCTATTGTTAAGTTGGAAAATGTGTGATCTGGTTTTTTTTTATCCTATTGTTAAGTTGGAAAAGATCACACATGTGAAAATAAAGTCGAAATAACAGAATGTCGTGTGCAAAAAGGTCGAAAAGCTAAGGAGAGGAGTGCAAATATTAAGATGATGCTTTATTATGTGACCGCTTGGCCTTTCACGCTAGCTTTGTCCCTCCTACTTTAACGCTAAGCGTTTATATGTGCTAGAAGATGATACATGTAAGAATGACAGACCTTAAATGCAAATAAGACGTTTTTACACAAAATGCAGCATTCATTCAAAGTTCAGTTGCCTTTACTGCTCTGACAGGGCAAACGTAGGTCAGTCCCAGATAATAATGAATGGGTTTTATAAGCGCGAAAGTGGGAAATGAATGTTTGTGTGATCTGGTTTTTTTTTATCCTATTGTTAAGTTGGAAAAGATCACACATGTGAAAATAAAGTCGAAATAACAGAATGTCGTGTGCAAAAAGGTCGAAAAGCTGAGGAGAGGAGTGCAAATCACGCTAGCTTTGTCCCTCCTACTTTAACACTAAGCGTTTATATGTGCTAGAAGATGATACATGTAAGAATGACAGACCTTAAATGCAAATAAGACGTTTTTACACAAAACGCAGCATTCATTCAAAGTTCAGTTGCCATTACTGCTCTGACAGGGCAAACGTAGGTCAGTCCCAGATAATAATAAATGGGTTTTATAAGCGCGAAAGTGGGAAATGAATGTTTGTGTGATCTGGTTTTTTTTTTATCCTATTGTTAAGTTGGAAAATGTGTGATCTGGTTTTTTTTAATCCTATTGTTAAGTTGGAAAAGATCACACATGTGAAAATAAAGTCGAAATAACAGAATGTCGTGTGCAAAAAGGTCGAAAAGCTGAGGAGAGGAGTGCAAATGTTAATTATTGTGTCGTGTGAAAAAAGGACGGGAGGACGGGTCGTGTGGAAAAAGGCGGGAAAAAAAGAAGAAATAGTATAAATAGAAGAGTTGTGGGCGATAGGTAGACATTTTAGGATTTATGATTCCAAGGATACCATGATTTTAGACTAGAGGATTTTTACAAATAGCGTTGGGAGAACTTCGTCTTTGAGGATACCAAGACAAGTTTTTTCTTTAGTAGACAAGTGTGTATATTATTCAGTTGGATTATAGATTGTTCATTTTGGATAAACAACCATCATTTTGTGAAATTTACAGTGTTTGTCTAATGTCATCAATAAACTCTAATATAATTTTCTACATTTGCTGTTTGTGGAAATTTACAGTAATTTCTTTCGGATAGTAGTTGTTGTGCTGAAACTGTTTTGCTTATCACCAAACTCAAAGCGAAGAACATTCCTGGGTTGAAAAAAATAACAAAAGGTCAAGTATTACGATCTCTGGCGGAACGCCAGTTAGCACTTGAACCACAACAACATATGAAGGATTAACTCTGACTAAATAAAAATCGATATAACTACTTGAACATTTACCTGACGCGGGCACAATTATCCAGCTGCCTGACAGGCCATGAGGACAGTGTTAAGATTTCTGTATAACTGATTCCTATATAGTCAACTTATCTAATTAGCAATCAAACTGTGCTCCAATATCAAAGTTCTTGAACTAATCATATTCTGCCTCAAAAAAGGCCATCTCGTATAACCAAAAACCAGTCAGCCATAACCAGACAAATACTGAAATGTGTTGACATTTGTAGGAATGAAGGACGGAAGAGAATGAAATTTGTTTACTTTCCTGCCCATCTCTATGTTATGTTCCCAATGAAATCCCCAGCATTAAGCTTTTCCCTTAACAAAACGTTTTCAGGAAAATTCTTTCAATATCCACACACTACCCAAGGTATTACAGACTTTTTTCATAAGTGGGTACTCGAGTAGAATAGAAGGAAGATGTGGATTTTGAGAACTTTACATCTTATGACACTTCATCTTTTCTGCTTTCAGCTGGTTTTGTGCTCATGAGTCAAACTTGATCTAAAATACATTTAACCTGTTCCAAAACATATATATGGGGCCGGCAACCTCATTATGTAAATAAAAATTTGCCACATAAACCATTGCAGCAAGAGCTATCTGCATGGAAACTAGATGTGGTGGTGGCTCTATGCTCCATAAGGAGCGAAAGAGAAAATGATGATGAAAATGTCACATGTAGTCCCAAGGGTCTCTGAAGAGACAAAGAAGGACCCTCAGATATGTCATACAAGGTGACTAATATGAGGTTGTGCAACCTCATCATGTAACACAAACTGTCACAGAAACCACAACTGCAAGAGCATATAAATGCTTAGTGCAGGCTTCCTGAAAGGGGAGCAGCTACAGTGGTGGCTCCATGCTCTATGAGGAGTGCAAAAGAAAAAAAAGTGATGATGAAAACGTTTATATTATTATTCTAAATGTTCAGCCCAATATTCTTAGACAGTCTTCAAGCACGCATAACTTCTCACACACTTTTCACAATTACTTTTCTTCCACCACCACAGAGGTGGAGCCGCGTTACCACAGTGGTTAGTGCACTGGCTTCCTAGCTCGGTGGTCCATAGTTCAATCCCCAGTTGAGGTGGGATTTTTTAGACCGCAAACGACTCCAGGGTCGACCCAGCCTCATGAGTTGACCGTCGTGATGCTGACCACATCACCCCTAGTGTGCAGATGATCAAGAAAATATGGGCCTAACACCATATTCCCAATAAGTCAATGGGCATGTGACGTGATCCTTTACCTTTACCTCAGAGGTACTTTAAAGAACTGATCATCATCATGTGACATATTCTTTCCAGAACGTTGTCTCCATTACAGCTGCTCTGAACGCATCACGATTCTGGGCAAGTCGACCTGCATCAGCCAAAGACAAGTTCAGACTCTCTGTGATGTCCTGGGTCCACCGTCGTCTAGGTCGACCCCTTCCCCTTTTTCCAGGGACCATGCCTTCCATCACTGTTTTTTCCAGACTATTATGTCTTTTTATATGACCGAAAAATTTCAGCTTCCTTATTGCGATGGTATTTAGGAGCCAATGTTCCTGTACGTTTAGTGAGTGCAGTACTTCTCTGTTGGTCTTTTTTTCTGTCCAGGGTATTCTCAACATCCTTCTGTAGCATTTCATTTCGAATGATGTAATCTTTTTTGCAAATGTTTTATTGAGTGTCCAAGTCTCGCAGTCGTATGTTGCTACTGGGAATATACATGCTCTGATCAGTTGTAACTTTGTTTCTTTGCTTGTGCCTTGCCATAGGTTTTTCATTTGTATTAGCTTATGTGAAGCAATTGCAAGTCTTCTTTTAATTTCTACTGCACAGTCGCCAGAGCTGTTAATGATTGATCCTAAGTATTCGAATTCATTGACACTTTCCAGTTCTTCGTTATCAATTTCAATTTCTGGTTTGGTCTTTACTTTGTCTGTTGTCAATACTTTGGTCTTCTTGGTGTTTAGGTATAGATTCTGGGCCTCGCTGTGTTTTTTTGGTGGACAGAAGTAATTGTTCAAGTCCTTTTGGGTTGGTCGATAGGAGGACTGTGTCGTCAGCATATCTGATTTCCGGGATCTGGTACCCGCCGATGTTAAATGAGTCAAACTCTGTGTGTTCTTGGTCATCTCTTACGTTTCTCATGATATTCTCGGCATAAATGTTAAACAGGTAAGGGGAAAGGGTACAGCCTTGTCTTACTCCTTTCTGTACTTCAAACCATTCTGATGTTTCCCCCTCTATTCTTACGGCTGCCTGTTGTTCTTGGTACAGCAGTGCGATGAGTTGTATAAGGTGGTTTGGAAATCCCATATTTTTCATAATAGCCCATAACTGCTGATGTTGTACACAATCGAAAGCTTTGGTGTAATCAATGAAACAAGTATGTAGGTCAACGTTGAATTCTCTACACTTTTCTATGATGATCCTCATGTTGAATATATGATCTCTAGTGCCTCTACCTGGTCGAAAACCCGCCTGTACTTCATTTATTTCTGTTTCTAGCTTTTGTTGCATCCTTTTCATTATGATTTGTAAAAGTATTTTGCTGGCATGGCTTATAAGAGCTATAGTTCTGTAGTTTGTGCACAGTTTCAGGTTGCCCTTTTTTGGCAAGGGTATGTAAATTGATCGTTTCCATTCCTTGGGCCAAATTCCGCTTTGCCAGATCTTGCAGCATAATGCATGGTATATATGAGCGCTGCCTTCTCCTCCTGCCTGTATAATTTCAGCTGTTATTTCATCACAACCAGGAGATTTTCCACTTTTTAAGTGTTTGATTGCATTCCGGACTTCCTCTATGGTAGGTTCTGGTTCACGTTCCGCTTCATTCATGACGTTGTTATCTGCCGCTTTGTTTATTTCCGTATACATTTCTTGACAGTACTCCTTCCATCTGTTCAGAATATCTTTACGTTCTGTTAGAGTGTCGCCTTTCTTGTCGTTTATTGCTCGGGGTGATGATTTAAAGTTGCTGTTTTTCAATGTTCTTACTTCAGAAAACATATTCTTACTCAATCCCTGTTCGCGCATTTCCTCTATTTTCCTGCAGGTGTCGTTTATGTATTGTTGTTTGTCTTGTCTGACTCGTTTTTTAATCTGCTTTGTGTATTCCTTGATACAATATCTTAATGCCAAAATGTTGTAGCAGGGTTTCTCAACAAGGGTTCCACGCAACGCTAGTGTTCTGTGAGAGGTCATGGTTGAAAGAAAGTAAACATTGTTTTTTTTTTCTAACTTTGCACAGCGATGTTAGTGCTCGCAGTGGTGGGCAGTAACCAAGCAGCTGCATATGGCTGTGTGCAATAGGACCATGTTTCACTCTTGCACAAACCATATTTCCCTAGCATGTTGTAGAGTAGAAATTTGTGATAAGACTTTTAGGCTTGCACGAGGTTTAAAAAAAAAAAAAAAATCAAGTAGGAAACTTAATTTAAAAAAATGAAAAACTGAAGTTTCTACTACCTACTTACATTAGAGTGGATATCCTTTGGAGAGAGGGAGAACCACACAAAAAGAGGCCAACAAGTTGGTCTAAATAAACAGACCCATGGAAAAAATCATTCTCTACTCAAAACAGCACTGACAATTATTATTGGATTATTACATTTACAAATCACACTAACGTACTGTGAGCTGTAGATTTAATAATTTGTATGCAGGGGTTCCCTGAGACCGTACAATTATTTAAAGGGTTCCTCCAGGATAAACAGGTTGAGAAAGGCTGTGTTATTCAGTTCAAATGGAGTTATGTTATCACTAATACATCAAGATCTTTGGTGAGATGTATCTAGTTATCTGTATTGACAAGAAGTATAATTGCTCAGTGTCGAGTGTTAAGAGATATAAATAATATTGAGAACTAAAGGACAGCGTTCCTGACATGAACTGACTGCCTACGGTATATCATCTTCTGCATCTTATCTGCCATTATATGTTGGCCTGAACTTTATTGTATGTGGAGCTGCGTGCAGTCTTAAATAAATTGTATATCATCCATTTTGGCTCAATTAATTCAAATTTATACTGGCTTGTTGCGGTGTCTACTTGCTTACTACCCTAGAAGTGATCTTGGCCACAGGAACCATCCTGGTACTAAATATTAACATTAACAATATATAAAAGACATGTAACACTGTCCAATAATCGTAATAAGATGCAAGACAAAATGAAAATACTAGATGAGAGGTCACAGCAAGTGGGTCTGAAAATACACCGTGAAAACAAAGACAATGAGAATAAATGCAGGAAACGATAACTATATTGCACTTGAAGAAACAACACTGCAAGATGTAGAATCATACATATACCTGGGCAGCAATACAGACACTGTTGGAGATACAGACAATGATATCAAAATAAGAATACAAAAGGCTAGAGCAGCTTTCACTACATTGCGAAATATAGAGATCAAAGGAAATCAAGTTCAACACAAAAATCAAAATACTCAGTTCAAATGTCAAGTCAGTCCTAGAGAATGTCTCTGAAACACGGAGATAAAAAAAAAATAAAAAATAACAACCAAAAAGCAAGAGACTTTCATAAATGGGTGCTTATGTAGAATAGAAGGACTGAAGTGATATGACAAGATCACTAATGTAGAACTGATGACAAGAACCAGTGGAACAAGAGATGAAAAGAAGTCATTGGGAATGGAGAGAACACACATTGAGGAAAACTGTTGATAGCATTACCAGGCAGTCCTTGTTCTGGAATTCACAGGGTAAGAGGGGTAGGTAAAGGATCCCATTTCCCGCCTATTGAGAATATGGTGTTAGGACCATATTTTCTTGACCATTGGCACACTAGGGGTGATGTGGTTAGCATCACGCCGGCCGCCTTAACCTTCCCAGAAGTTGCTCTGGTACCCAATTGGGGCTGGGTCGACCCAGGAGCCGTTTGCAGCCTAAAAAAAAATCCCACCTCATCTGGGGATCGAACCATAGACCACTGAGCTAGGAAGCCAGTGCACTAACCACTATGCTACCGCGGCTCCCTAAGAGGGGTAGAGGGAGACCAAATAACAACACACGGAGAAGAGAACAGGCGATAGACATGAAGGCGATGAAGAAGACATGGATGGCACAAGACAGGGAGACTTGTCATAAGTTTGTTGAAGGCCTATGCTCCTTGGGGAGCTGAAGGGTAATGATGATAACCCCATGAACTCACACCTTGCCTAGATTGTATGAAATAATCCATTTCTTAATATTTTCAATGTAGACCATACACCCATGCCTTCCTCACAGGTATAAAAACAAAATATTTCTTCACCAGCCAGTAACCTGTCAAAAAATTCCTTCAAAATAACAATAAAGAACTATGGTGTGCAATTTCGGTTTCTTGTTCAGAGAACAGCACCATTTCTCCTTTACTTGGTTTCTTCCTTTCCATTTCCTTCCCCCTGTCACTTTGCAAGTAAGCCCATCAACACAAACACTTGAATACTACAATTAACAAAAACATAAATATACAAACTGAACACAGTTGACTGAATTTTTTTTTAAATAAATAAAATCCATCAGGAATTTAACGCAGAATGTTTGCTTGGAATGCAAACATTTTAACTAATAAACCTCCAACGCACCTTTGAATATGTAGTTTGTTACAATCTTAATTTTAATGATTGCCTCCTTCTGCACTATATTCGTCAATTGTGGACAAAGCACACAAATTATTAGAGAAGATTAGAATAAATGTCTTTAATGAGCATCTATTCCTGTATTATCAGTAGTGAATAACAAGCAATCAATTCCTTTACCAAGAGTCAACACCCATATTTGTACCATCAGCAACAATAATCAAGCAGCCAAACATGTACCTGCCTTGTATAGTTCTCAGGGGCATCTGAGGAGTTACTGTAAAGAAGAAAAGGACTACCCATACCCTCAAGCAAATCATAAAAGGAGGCTAATATGAGGCTGTGCAAATGGCTGGCAACCTCACCGTGTAAAACAAATTGCTACAGAGGCCACTGCTGTAAGAGTACAGGCTTCCTGCACAGAGGCCAAATGCAGTGGCAACTCCATGTTCCATGAGTCAAAAATGGAAATGAACGAATGAATAAAATCTGTACTTACCAAATCAAAATCAGATCTTATATGGTACTTTTCAACATGTAAAGATGTGCTTTCCTCATCTTGATCTTCTGAATAGTTAAAACCATTCCTCCCAGTTATCTGGGTAAAGTCTCTGTAGGAACAAACAAGTTACACTGTGTTTATCATCTGATCATCAAAATTTCCTGTTTCACTCTTTATGGAGAACGCAGCCACTGCTGTAACTGCCTCCTTTGCAGGAAGCCTGGGTCAAAACATTCATGTGCTCTTACAGTGGTGACTTATGCAGCAATATGTTTTACATCAGGGGTTCTCAACCTGTTTGCTCGTGGTCCCCCTTCTGAGCTTCATTTACCTCTGTGGCCCCCCTCATAGTCGCTGATAGCTGGAAAAAAAGGTACTTTACCATCTTACTGTGGCCCCCTAGAAATATGGCATGGCCCTTGGGGAGGCTATATGGCCCAGGTTGAGAACCATTGTTTTACAGGATGAGGTTGTTTCCTTTTCGCTCCTTGTGGAGCATGGGGCCACCTGGTCTCCTTGCAGGCAGCCTGCATGAAGACATTAATGAGCTCTTGCAGCTGTGGTTTCTGTACCGATTTGTTTTAAATGATGAGGTCACCGGCCCCCACGCACAACTTCATATAAAGTCACCTTTTATGATATACCTGAGGGAGACGTGGTCCTATTCTTTTCCTGTCTATCCCCCCAGGAACAACATGGGGCATTAATCTTATGGTTTGTTTCAAACACTGACAAAAGAAATGAAATATTATCCTGTTACAAAAACAGACAGGAACAAAAATCTCAACAAATGACACCATTAAAAAAAAAAATACACACACACACTTATATATATATTTAACACACATATATATATGTGTGTTAAATATATATATATGTGTGTGTGTGTATTTTTTTTTTTAATGGTGTCATTTGTTGAGATTTTTGTTCCTGTCTGTTTTTGTAACAGGATAATATTTCATTTCTTTTGTCAGTGTTTGAAACAAACCATAAGATTAATGCCCCATGTTGTTCCTGGGGGGATAGACAGGAAAAGAATAGGACCACGTCTCCCTCAGGTATATCATAAAAGGTGACTTTATATGAAGTTGTGCGTGGGGGCCGGTGACCTCATCATTTAAAACAAATCGGTACAGAAACCACAGCTGCAAGAGCTCATTAATGTCTTCATGCAGGCTGCCTGCAAGGAGACCAGGTGGCCCCATGCTCCACAAGGAGCGAAAAGGAAACAACCTCATCCTGTAAAACAATGGTTCTCAACCTGGGCCATATAGCCTCCCCAAGGGCCATGCCATATTTCTAGGGCCACAGTAAGATGATGTAGCATTCTCAAGTTCAACACCAAGACAATCCCAAGAAGCAATAAATAATTTGTGTCATCTCTCGGTTAAAATTGGTCTCCAAATAAATGCCTCTAAAACTAAAGCTATGAACTTTTCTAACGAGACCTTTGATATCATCTTGAACGGGGAAAAACTACAGAAAGTGAAAGTTTCAATTATTTAGGCAGTAAAATGACTCAGGATGGTGACACAACAAGAGAAATCCATACTAGAATTGCTTTGGCAGCTAGCGCCTTCAATAGATTATCTAACATTTGGAAATTACGATCATTGAATATACATACCCAGCTTCGTCTGTTTAATTCAAATGTTATCTCAGTGTTAACATACGGCTGTGAGAGTTGGAAAATAACAAAATCATTGGAGAACAAGCTGAATACATTCGAGAACAAATGTCTTAGAAAACTCATGAACATCAGTTGGAAAGAATTCAAGACTAATCGACAAATAAGAGAAGACTCTAGCAGAAATATGTCTCCGACTATATAAGGAAAAGACGATGGTCATATATCGGTCATGTCCTACGAATGCAAAACAACAGAATACCACTACAGGCGCTCACTTGGGTTCCTGAGGGTAAGAGGAAAAAAAGGAAGACCAAAAGAAACACTCAGAAGAACAATAATAAGAGAAGGAAGAACGTTGGGCCTAAATAATGTGCAAGAGCTAAGAGGAGTGGCGTCACAGGAAACAACCTGGAGAGCACTGGTTTCTGCCTTATGCGCCGTGTTTGGCGCTTAAAGAATTTATTATTATTATTATTATTATATATATATATATATATATATATATATATATATATATATATATATATATATATATATATATATTATATACACACTCACAAACACACATTTAAAATTAGAGTGCAACAGAGAACATACCCTGTCTCCTTTTGCAACAACTGCCAGAGTCTGTTGAACGTCTCTTGAGACATTGGATTACTTAGCTGACTTGATGCGCTCGAAGCAGACTGCTGAGACATTCCAAAAGGGACACAAACACTTTCAGAACTGTGTGGAAGAAATGGCAGATGAAGGATTTACTATCAACGGTTGCATTAAAGCAGGATTACAGAGTCAGAAAAAAAATGTGGTTCTACTCCAACTCTTGACTCCAGTAATTTTACTAAGTATGACCCCAAATCAGATAAGAGGGGCTTTAAAGAAAATAATTCCAATTTCTCGATAAATACCACATTTTATTTCCCTGCATTCTAGAATTTTAAAGTTATGGCGGCGGCGGGGGGGGTTTAAAGTCGGGCACATAACTACCGACTCCCTCCTCAAACTCCATAACCCTGGTATTAAGAATGTGATGACAATGCTTAGCTTATGTTATTTCTGTATTGTAAAGGGAAAAATAAATGTTTACGACCTGTCTATGTAAAAATTCAATGAAATGGAAACACATCTCCATGATAACCAAACAATATTTACTCAGATTTAATTTGTTACCCTTTAACTCCCTATGGAGCATATGCTTTCAAATTCATGACAACCTTTCCTGTCCTGTGCCATCCTTTCGATGCCTTCTTTATCCCTTTGATGTATTTTTAATGAGGATCTTGCATATACATCACAGTGAAACCAGCCATGTTAACTCTTTGACTCCGCAATTATTTTCCACCCTGTGCCGTAATTTTAGTTCATGATAAACTAAAAACAACGCTCAGAGCGTCAAATCTGACCACCGCTCCGAGCTTTGTTCCAGAGTCAAAGAGTTAATATACAGGTTGTATCATTTTTTGTCAAATCAGGCTCTCTGAGGTAGACCAAAAAACACATGAAGAAGAGAACTGGAGACAGAGTGAAAATGATGAGGCAGACATTGAGGGAACATGAGCTGATGGCACGTGACAGGAAAACTTGGCATGCATTTGTTGAAGGCCTATGCTCTCTGGCGAGCTAAATGGTATTGATTGACTGATTGTATCATTTTCATTTTTCATGTATTTCACTTAGTTCTCACTTTCCTTCCTTCCTGTTCTCGTTCGCTTGTCCTTGATGAAGGCCTTGTGGTTTCAACGTAGGCTAATCTCTTTGTCTGTTGTCCTAGTAAGATTATCACCCATTTTTGTTTACCCCACCATCATGTCTGTCTCCCACTCCCTTCTCCGTGTGTTTTAGATCTTCCTCTATTTCTTTGATTCTAGGGATTCCAGAAACAAGGACTGTCTTGTGGTGCTGTAAACTGGTTTCCTCAATGTGTGCCGTACCCAATGCCATTCTCTTTTCTTCACTTACTCATTTAATAATGATCTACATCAGTTCTCTAATGCAAAGCCAAACAAATCTTTCTGACAAGTTGCAAAAGGATTCATCCATCCACCCTTTGTCCCTTGTAACTGAGTTCATTTTTCATTGGTTAAGGAGAAATAAATTATGTAGCACTCTAGATCTTCTACCGGGAGTAGTCCAGGAGTCATGGCTGAGAAATGCTGGAATGTTATACCCTTCAGGAGACCGATCTTTCTCAGTTTTAGTGTTTCAGGCATACAACTCATCATCATCATCTAGACCAATGTTTCTTTACCTTTTAACGGTTCTGCACCCCTTTAAACTATTTTATGCTTTGGACCCCTGAAGGAAAACGAAAGAGAGGCCAACCAAAAACAACCTGGCGGAGGACTATGGAGGCTGAGATGCAAAGAATGAACCAGAGTTGGGGCACTATACGAAGGATGGCCGCCGACCGAGCAAAGTGGAATCAATTTGTTGTTGCCCTACAAGACGCCACTAGGCGTGATGGCCACTGACTGCTTTGACGGTCGGCGGCTAAGGATCAAAGAAGAAGAAGAAGACCCCTTTAAAGCATCTTAAGAAGCCTCACACCCCTTTAAGGCATCTTAACTCTTTCAGGACGTAGGGGTTTTCCCATGTTTTACGCAAGGAATTTTTTGCGACTCAGATTTTTCATATAGTGTTACCATGTAAGTGTCAGTTATTTCAAAGTTTTTAACAAATATAGTCATGTTATATATATTTAAAAAGGAAAATGAATGAGGATTCTGAATATGTTCAGTTTATAAATTTAAAAAAATTTTTATGAGTATAAAATAGTTGGAGACTGTGAAGAAAAGATTTTTACAAAAAAAAAAAAAAAAATATCAGAATTACCCACTCAAGATAGCAAATCAATCACTTATGTTATCCAAGATACAGATATTTGTAAACTACATTCATTTTGGAAATAAAATACATATGGTTCAAGTTTATGCTCTAACTACTTTTCAATTGGCTTCAAGAAAAGGAAAGACACTCTTTTGTCACAAATTTTCTGCGGCACAGGTTTTTCATATAGTGTTACCATGTAAGTGTAAATTATTTCAAAGTTTTTAACAAATATAGTCATGTTATATATATTTAAAAAGGAAAATGAATGTGGATTCTGAATATGTTCAGTTTATAAATTTTAAAAAAATTTTATGAGTATAAAATAGTTGGAGACTGTGAAGAAAAACATTTTGCAAAAAAAACAAAAAAAAAAAACATCAGAATTACCCACTCAAGATAGCAAATCAATCACTTATGTTATCCAAGATACAAATATTTGTAAACTACATTCATTTTGGAAATAAAATACATATGGTTCAAGTTTATACTCTAACTACTTTTCAATTGGCTTCAAGAAAAGGAAAGACACGCTTTTGTCACAAATTTTCTGCGGCACAGGTTTTTCATATAGTGTTACCATGTAAGTGTAAATTATTTCAAAGTTTTTAACAAATATAGTCATGTTATATATATTTAAAAAGGAAAATGAATGTGGATTCTGAATATGTTCAGTTTATAAATTTAAAAAATTTTTTATGAGTATAAAATAGTTGGAGACTGTGAAGAAAAACATTTTACAAAAAAAAAAAAAAAAAATCAGAATTACCCACTCAAGATAGCAAATCAATCACTTATGTTATCCAAGATACACATATTTGTAAACTACATTCATTTTGGAAATAAAATACATATGGGTTCAAGTTTATACTCTAACTACTTTTCAATTGGCTTCAAGAAAAGGAAAGACACTCTTTTGTCACAAATTTTCTGCGGCACAGGCTTTTCATATAGTGTTACCATGTAAGTGTAAATTATTTCAAAGTTTTTAACAAATATAGTCATGTTATATATATATTTAAAAAGGAAAATGAATGTGGATTCTGAATATGTTCAGTTTATAAATTTAAAAAGTTTTTTATGAGTATAAAATAGTTGGAGACTGAAGAAAAACATTTTACAAAAAAAAAAAAAAAAAAAAAATGTCAGAATTACCCACTCAAGATAGCAAATAAATCTTTTATGTTATCCAAGATACAAATATTTGTAAACTACATTCATTTTGGAAATAAAATACATATGGGTTCAAGTTTATACTCTAACTACTTTTCAATTGGCTTCAAGAAAAGGAAAGACACTCTTTTGTCACAAATTTTCTGCGGCACAGGTTTTTCATATAGTGTTAACATGTAAGTGTCAGTTATTTCAAAGTTTTTAACTGAATATAGTCATGTTATATATATTTAAAAAGGAAAATGAATGAAGATTGTGAAAATTTTCAGTTTAAAAATTTACAAAATTTTTATGAATATAAAGTAGTTAAGACGAGACAGAAAAATATTTTACTAAACAAAAAACAAAACAAACATATCAGACTTACCAATTGAAGACAGCTAATCCACCATCCAATATAGAAATCACTGTAAACTATATCCATTTTGGAAATAAACCACACATCAAGTTTATACTCTACTTTCCATGTGTCATCCAGAAAATGAAATACACTCTACTGTCACAAATTTACAAATAATTGAAAAAGATCACAAAATGTTATATATATGCTGAACTGCTCTCACAAAGAACACTTATTACACCCCAACTTATATTTACAACTTAGCTTTAGTGTGCCATTTTAGGAAACATTCATCTATGTGCAGATGGGGGTGGCAAGTGCATCCGGCCAATAATAGTTTGTCCTTTTCCTGTCGTCAGGTGTACTGCAAACTTTACACCTATTGAACTTAGTGCTTCTTTGCATTATATGTTTTGCACCCTCCAGTCTTTCCAATGGGTTATCTGATAATTTACTTGGCCTTGGAGGACTTAGCTTTCCATCCTATAATCATCTCATCAATAGCTACATCTTGGTTCGGAGTGTATGCCGCAACAAATTTAGAGCATAACATTTGAACGAAGGGCTCTATTTTATTTTTCCCTTCTGCAACTGGCTCACAGATATGCAACATAGTTTGCAATATAGACAAAAATCTGTCTCTCTCCATCATTTGGGAATAAAATGGAGTGTGAAACATAGGCTCTTGTGAGGAGAAATGATCTTTTATGCTTGGCCTTTGGTCGATACCCATTGCTTGATGCAGAGCAAAAAATTTTAGCAGCTCATAATCGCTTACTGGATTCCATCGATTATATCTTGATCTTTTCAGTGACGGTGTATGCTTCTGTACTTCAATTTCTGCAAAGCAGTTTATGCTTTTTAAAATTTCCTCCCTTAAAGCTGATGATACAAGGGTTTCAAAACACTGGATCTGGGTAGATGATTCATTTAGGCCTAAATTTGCGGACACACCCACTGCTCTTCCGTCTTTAGGTTGAAATCTAAAGCTATTCGTTGTTAGTGCCCCCAATTTTGCTTCCTGCCATTCTATATTTCTGACACACTCCTGTTTTCGTCTGTCCCCTTCTTGTAAAGCTAAATTAGGTCCTACTGGGTCTGATGTTGAAGAATCAATGTTAGGTGATGGAACCACGCCCACTCTTCCTGATATAACACCTTCATTCTCTGAATCCACATCGCTGGAAGATGAACTAGACCTAGAATTATTAACACTGAAATCGCTACTGCTGTACCTGTCTTCATCTTCGCTGAAATGTTCTAGCAAACTAAGGGCCTGCTGAGCACTTAGACGAGCAGGTCGCTTGCGAGAATATGAATTAGATGCCATAGAAAATATGTATCGAAAATAGGTAACCCAAATTTTGTAAAACTTAAACGTGGTTGCAATCGTAATTCGCTTGTATTTACTCGAAAGAGTAACGCTAGAACTCTCCCACGTTAGAAATAATAATTAAAATGGCTATACTTCCGCTTCCCAGTCATCGAAAACTTCTAACTGTGATGAAACGAAACAAAAACTTAGTTCAAACATGTCGACCAAGATTCGGGGCCTCCCGTCATCTGTGGCTAGAAATAACGACCAAAAAAACTGGTCGATCGTCCTTTAAGAGTTAAGAAGCCTCACACCCCTTTACAGCATCTTAAGAAGCCTCACACCCCCTTTATCTTATACTATAAGATTTGTTGATAAGTTATAGCTCACAAAACAAGCCAGAAATGCTTAAAAGAGACACAAGTATATTTTGAGAAAATATTATATACAGAATGTGAGTAAGGTTTGGTATCAAATTCACGTTGCCGATGTTCTATTTTGTACAAATACATTTGAGTTCTGTGTATTATGTAGGCCTTATTGTTTATGATAATTACTTACTTAGCCATTCCCCTCCTACCATGAGGTGTAGAGGTGTTTATGATAATTCGCGTTCTAAAAGGTGAGTCTCGCACCCACAGAGGGTGCATGCACCCCTGGTTAAGAAGCACTGGTCTAGGCCAATGAGATTTAGGTAATCATGTCTGCACATCTCATCCTTGATGTTCTCTTATTATTTAGTTTGCTGACTTCCTATACAATAAGTATAAAGCTGTCCATTAGCTTTTCACTTTTCCTCTTCTTCTTGTGACCTCTAGTTTTCCTGTTGGTACACAATTTTTTAGTGCCCATCTTCTCATCACATGTATAATGAAGGTCACTGCCGTCTATCTTTTTAATTAAATGTATTTGTTCATTAGCTGTGGTTGCAAATGTATTTGTTCATTAGCTTTCCAAAGGTTGTTATTGCCGGGAGTTGTAGTGAGGATAAGCTCTCACTGCAGATAAAATACTTCTATGGCACGCGCCTCAAACAGCCTCTGACAACCAAGTCCAGCTCCCGGCCTTCACGTATGGCTCAATTTGAGCCCGGCGGAACTGTTTCCACTGACGGGAGAAGGGGCAAAGGCGAGCGACTGGCGCCTTAAAACCAGCAGCTTCGGGCAGATAGGGCTCGTGATCCTTGGTTGGTAGCTTATCTAAGAGAAGGAACTCTGAATTCAAACCACCGCTGCCTTGCGGGAATATCCATTTATGGAATTGGCTTCAGGAGTCCCTAAGGCAGTCTAATGTCGATTCGACATTATTCTGGCAACTCCTGCGACATGGCTGGTACCAAACTGTATCGGCTACTGCCGTTCCTTTGGATCTACCGGCTGTGTGGAGAGGAGGAACATGCTGCATGGGCAACAGCTTGATTTCCATATAACTGTGCCCAAGCTCGCGCCCTGGAGAGGACACTCCAGCTTCACCCTATAGGTGTCGGCAAAACACGGGAAGTAGCAGTTACCGGTTATAAGCATTTTGCCCAATTGGCGTAGGGCATTGCGCCAGGGGTACTTCCGACAGTGGGAGAGGTTCTAGGATCTCACTGGACAGCTACCGCCCGCTTCAAGCTGGGCAACCCCCAGTCAATAAGGTGTTGTCCCGCCACTGTCTGCTTTCCCCATTGGGTGCATGGGGATTAGGGTCAAACCCGAACTGTGGACAGAAAATTTTGCACCAAGCAATTATCGAAAAAATAGAAATAAGCAAACTCTCAGATTGGGATGCTGGAACGTCCGGACTATGTTGACTGGACTATCCGAAAACCTACAGGATGTAAACGATGTAAGGAAGACAGCCATAATTAATGATGAGCTTAAACGACTTCAGGTGGATATAGCTGCACTTCAGGAAACGCGCCTGGCGGGCTCTGGAACGGTGAGCGAGAAGGACTACACATTTTATTGGCAAGGGAAAGATCTTAATAAAGCTAGAGAACACGGAGTAGGTTTTGCGGTAAAAAAATCGCTAACTAAAATGGTTGAACCAGGCGAGAATGGATCAGAACGCCTGTTAACGCTCCGCCTGCAAACTAGCACAGGTCCCATCACCCTTGTCAGTGTGTATGCTCCTACTCTGTACTCTGCCTCAGAAGCTAAAGATGAGTTCTACGAGAATCTAACAGCAATTATCAAAAGCATACCTAGGCAAGAACAGCTTGTTCTCCTTGGTGACTTTAACGCTAGAGTGGGTGCCGATAATGTTTCATGGCCTTCATGTCTGGGCAGGTTTGGTATTGGCAAGATGAATGAAAATGGACAACGGCTCTTAGAGTTGTGCGTCCACCATGACCTCTGCGTGACCAACACCTACTTTCAGACAAAACCCCAGCATAAGGTGTCATGGAGACACCCACGATCCAAGCACTGGCACCAACTTGACCTGATTCTCGTCAGAAGGCCACTCCTCAGGTCTGTGCTCTCCACGCGCTCGTACCATAGTGCAGACTGTGATACAGATCACTCCTTGGTTTGCTGCAAAATCAGAGCACAACCAAGAAAATTCTATCGTGTCAGACATGAAGGGAAACCACGCATTGATACCAGCAAGATGTCAGACCCTTTCATGATCGCTCAATTCACTGCGACCTTCGAGAAAGTGCTCAGTAGCCCTCAGCATGGTGATACTATTACAGAGAACTGGGAGCATCTACGGAACACCATTCAAAGTACTGCACTTGCCACCTTTGGTAAGAAAACAGCAAAGTCAAATGACTGGTTTGATGCTTCATCAGATGTGATGGCACCTGTCATTGAAGCTAAGCGCAGTGCTATGAATGAATACAAACGTTCACCGAGTGCCAGAACCCTACAGATCCTGAGGGCTATGAGAAGCAAAGTTCAACAAACTGCTCGACGCTGTGCAAATGACTACTGGCTCCAGCTCAGTGAGAGCATCCAGATCGCAGCGCAAACAGGCAACATTAGACAAATGTATGACGGTATAAAGAAAGCACTTGGCCCCCATAAAAGTAAGACGGCACCGCTAAAAACCATCAGCGGAGAGAAGCTAACCGATAAGGGTAAGCAGATGGAGAGGTGGGTCGAGCACTACTCTGAGCTTTACGCTAGAGACAATACCGTTACGCCTGCAGCCCTTGATGGTGTCAACAGTCTGCCAACTATGGAGGAGCTGGATGCCGAACCAACATTAGAGGAACTCAGCAAGGCCATTGATAGCTTGGCCTCTGGCAAAGCACCAGGCAGTGATGGGATTCCTCCTGATTTAATCAAATGCTGTAAGAGCACGCTATTACATCCCCTGCATAGGATGCTGTGCCAGTGCTGGGAAGAGACAACTATTCCTCAAGACATGCGAGATGCCAAGATTGTAACACTGTATAAAAATAAAGGAGACAGAAGTGATTGCAATAACTACAGAGGCATCTCTCTTCTTAGTATTGTTGGTAAGGTTTTTGCCAAAGTCATCTTAATGCGACTACACAAGTTAGCTGAGCGCATATATCCAGAGTCACAGTGTGGATTCTGAGCTGGCAGATCAACAACAGAAATGATCTCTCTCCGCCAGCTTCAGGAAAAATCAAGAGAGCAGAAAAGACCATTATATATCGCCTTTATAGACCTCACAAAAGCATTCGACCTGGTTAGTAGGGATGGACTCTTTAAAATCCTCCTGAAAATAGGCTGCCCTTCTAAAATGCTGGAAATGATAAAGTCATTCCATGACGGCATGAAGGGAACAGTCCAATATGCTGGAAGCACGTCACAGCCCTTTGATATACGAAGTGGCGTTAAACAAGGCTGTGTTCTGGCTCCGACCCTCTTCGGAATCTTCTTTGCCTTACTCTTAAAACATGCATTCAGAGATGCAACTGAAGGAATATGCCTTCACACTAGGTCAGATGGCCGTCTGTTTAATCTTTCAAGGCTGAAGGCAAAAACAAAAATCAGAAGGGTCACTATAAGAGACTTGTTGTTCGCTGATGATGCTGCAGTCGTCACTCAAAGCCAACAGGAGCTTCAGAGCTTGATGAATCGCTTCGCTAAAGCATGCAAGGACTTTGGCCTCACAATAAGTCTAAAGAAAACGAATGTGCTGAGTCAGGATGTGGGTGCTGCACCAGTTATCACTATCGATAACTATGAATTGGCAGTGGTGCACCACTTCACATACCTAGGGTCTACCATCAATGACAAACTCTCACTGGATACAGAAATCGACAGCCGCATTGGCAAAGCTGCAGCTACCTTTGCCCGCCTCACATCGCGTGTTTGGGGAAACTCTAAACTCACAATGAAGACCAAAGCTGCGGTATATAATGCCTGCGTCACCAGCACATTCCTATATGGCAGCGAGACCTGGACGACCTATGCTAAGCAAGAAAGAAGGCTCAATACCTTCCATTTGCGGTGTCTACGCCGCATCCTCGGCATCTCGTGGAAAGATAAAGTGACAAATGTCGAGGTGTTGTCACGTGCTGGCCTTCAAAGTATGTATACGCTTCTTAGACAGCGCAGACTTCGCTGGCTTGGCCATGTTCGCCGCATGGATGATGGTCGCATCCCAAAAGATATCTTCTACGGACAATTAGCAGATGGCAAGAGAACAGTTGGGCGACCACAGCTGAGGTTCAAAGATGTGTGCAAGAGAGATATGAGGGCACTGGACATGGATCCAGCAACATGGGAGGATAAAGCTGCCGATCGCACTAAGTGGCGATGCTATTTACGGTGCCACCTCAGATTGGGCGAAGAGAGGCTCACACAAGAAGCAGAGGTGAGGAGAAAACGTCGAAAGGAGCACCAGGAAAATAAGCAGCTGAGGGCTGTCACCTCGGGGGCGCATTCCCATAGTCAGTTATGACTGAAGGGGCTATTATTATTATGTTCATTAGCTCTTCATAGGCATTCATTTCATTTTTCGCGACCCATGGTATTCTTTACATCATTCTGAGAAACCATGTCTGACACTTCCAATAATCTTATCATGTATTTGGGTCAGTGTCCAGGACTTACTTCCACACATGGAAATAGGTTTAATTTAACACTTTAGCATGCCTTTGCTTATGTTAATCGATAAGGATTTAGTGTAAGGGATATTTCTCATGGTGTGAAATGCTGATTTTGTCTGGTATGTTCTATTTTTAGTTTCAGTTAAGCATTTTTATTAGTATTAGAATTTTTGTGTGGTTTTAAAGTTATTCCATTTAACTTTATGCTGCATTCAGTGCAGAGATAGTGGTGGTGTGTGTGGAGGGGGTCTTTACAGAGAATGATACAGAGGATGGTAAAATGAACAAAGAAATAGAAATAAGTAAGAAAAGACTAATGCAGTGGCTTAATGACTTATGCCACTGCTCAGACGCCCAGTCAATGTAGATTTTTTCTAAGAAGGGGTCTACAATCTTCACTGGACAATCAAAAGGATGCACAGCCTTTATTGGAAGGGTCCATGACACAGGAAAGGTTAAAAACGCCTCATCTAAGTCTTATTTTCTTCTCAAGCATCTTAGTATTTCTAAAATATAGATACTGTGGTAATACAGATAGGAATAGTAATAGTAAGCCTTATGTGAAGCACTTAGCTCAGAATAAAAGGTTTCTGACATCAACTCGTGATGCTTATGAAAGAGTATAAGAAAGCATGTCTTATAAACGTGATGGAAGTCCTTTTGTAACTTTAGCATGTTCATTAGAACAGCATTTCAGAGTTTCATCATATGATCTGCTTAACTTGCAGCTAACAGCATTTATAGTTTCAAACTTTTTTTGTAATCTTTTCATGCTGATGCAAAGTTACTTATGTGTTCTAATGCAAACATGAAAGATTGATTGAAGCAGGCAATAGTAGACAATGTTGTTCGTCCATCACAAGTGATGAAGACCACTCTGTTCATCCAATTATTAGGATGTTAGGATAGTCTATGAGTACGAAGGTGACTGATGAGCCCGATGCGCGCCTGGAAGGATCTCGGACAGTGTGGGCAGGGAATGTTTGCTTCATGTGAAGGTTTTATTTCACGATCTTTTCTAGCTTGTCTCCGCTGTTCCGCTGCTGCTCTTCTGGATGATTCGCATGCCGCTGCACCTTTACGAAGAGATGTGCGCCAGGCCGTTCGGTCTTGCGCAGCAGCTTCCCATGTGTCTGGGTTTATGTCAAAGGTTTTTAATGAAGCCTTAAGCGTGTCTTTAAAGCGCTTTTTCTGGCCACCATGGGAGCGTCTACCCTTCTGCATCTCACCATAAAAGAGTATCTTTGGCAGTCGATGGTCTGGCATGCGGACTACATGACCTGCCCAGCGAATCTGTGACTGCATCAGAATAGTATCGATGCTAGGGATACCAGCTCTGTCAAGAACGGCGGTATCTGGGATCTTGTCTTGCCATTTGATGTTCATTATCTTCCTGAGACAGACTGTATGGAAGTGGTTGAGCTTTTTTACGTGGCGCCTGTATACAGTCCATGTTTCACATGCATAAAGCAGCACTGGAAGCACCGCAGCTCTGTATACCTTCAGCTTTGTCTGTAGACTAATGCCACTTCGATGCCAAACGTTGGTGTATAGTCTGCCAAATGTGCTGCTGGCTTTGGAGATCCTGGTGTTCACCTCATCATCAATGACGATGTTCTGGGATAGTGTACTACCAAGGTATGTGAACCTGTTCACAACATTCAGTTTCTCACCATTTACCTTGATGACTGGCTCAGTATAAATTGTGCCAGGAGCTGGTTGGTACATGATTTCTGTTTTCCCCGTGTTGATGGTAAGCCCAAAGTTGGAGCAGGCTTCGGAGAATCTATCAACGCTACGCTGCAGATCAGCCTCTGAGCCAGCACTGAGGGCACAATCGTCAGCAAACAGAAGATCCCTGATGGTGTGTGATTTGACCTTGGTTTTTGCTTGAAGCCTCCTAAGGTTAAACAATTTTTCATCAATACGATATCTGATGTCGATTCCTGTGTCCCCGTCTCTGAAAGCATCAGTCAGCATAGCAGAAAACATGATACTGAAAAGCGTCGGTGCAAGTACACACCCTTGTTTAACTCCATTTGAGACTGAGAAAGGCTCCGATAGCTCACCGTTTTCCTGAACTCTAGCCTGCATTCCATCATGCAGCTGCTGCACTATTGAGATAATATTCTTTGGGCAGCCGTATTTTGCCATGATCTTCCATAGACCCTCTCTACTGACCGTGTCGAACGCCTTTGTCAAGTCGATGAAAGCTGTGTACAGGTCACAGTGCTGTTCTTGGCATTTTTCTTGAAGCTGTCTTGCAGCATAGACCGCTTTGAGTGCATGGTAAACATTTTTCAAGTCATGGCTGTCAGCAAACATCTTCTTTATATCATCTGAGTTCTCATCAAACCAGTCATTTTGTTTCTTGATGGCGGGACCCAGGACCTCTGTAGCAGTGTTGTAGATCTGCTCGCTTAGGGCTGTCCAATTTGTTTCCGCACTTTGGCCGTCTAACGAGATAGATTTGAGACGGTCTTCTAGGGTGTCAGTGAATGACTGTTTAATTTTTGTCTTCTTTAGTTTGGTAATATCCAGCCTTTTTTTAGTTTTCTTTCCCTGAGGGCGCCTGGCAGGTTGGATACGAATTTTAAGTTTAGACACAATGAGGCGATGATCAGTCCAGCATTCGGCACCACACATGGACTTGGTCACCCGGACATCTTGCCTGTCCTTCTTCCTAACAATTACATAGTCAATTAGGTGCCAATGCTTCGAGCGAGGGTGCATCCAGGAGGTCCTGTTGCGGATAGGAAGTCGAAAAATGGTGTTGGTGACAAGGAGGTTATGTTCTGCGCAAGTCTGGAGGAGAAGAAGTCCATTGCTGTTACAGCGACCCACGCCATACTTTCCGATAGTGCCATTCCAGGAGATGTTATCTGAGCCTACTCTTGCATTAAAGTCACCAAGAATAATAAGCTTATCTGCTTTGGGAACTGATGCAATGACTGCATGTAGTTCTTCGTAAAACTTATCCTTGACGTCATCCTGGTTTGCCATAGTTGGTGCATACGCGCTAATGATGGTGGCATGTTTCCTTCCATAAAGCAGCGGGATCTTGACCGTCATGAGTCGGTCATTTATTCCCTTTGGGGGCTCCGCTAGCTTGCCAATAATTGCTGTTTTGATTGCAAATCCAACCCCTGCTTCTCGTCTTTCTTCAGTTCCTCTTCCGCTCCAATAGAATGTATAACCTGCACCCTTTTCGCAAAGTTGGCCCTCGCCTGCAAGTCGAGTTTCACTCAGTGCTGCTATGTCAATGTTGTATCTGGCCAGTTCTCTCCCAATCAGGGCAGTTCGCCTCTCGGGTCTGTTTGTATTAAAGTCTTTGTCGAGTAGAGTGCGCACATTCCATGCGCCTAGAATGAGGGGGAAAAATCTGTCCTTTCTTTTTCTTATGTGTCGCCCGCTGAAGTAGGGTACCCACCAACAGCGGTAAGCTGGTTAGGTAATGGTGGAGCAGGCAATGTTTAGGGCACCTTTTCTAGCCCCTTCCTCATGCCATGGAGGTGAGCAGTGCTTTCCTAAAGAGGGCTGCTCAGTCACTCAGGGGGCTGCCGAATCCCACTGCTGCTCCGATCAGTGGAAGATGACCATATGGCCTGAGCCGCCTGTGTGTAGGTCTGCGACTACGACTGCCAGCGCACCCACGCCTGCCGCTTCGCCGCTCGCCCATCGCCACAGGACTTGTTGTGAGTGGATGGATGAGTGGATGAAAGAGTGACTTGCGCAGTGATTTGGTTTAAAGTGAGGAAGAGTTGCGCAATTCGTCGACCTCACTCTCTCGCCTGGGTCCATCTTAATCCAGTGGCAAGACAAGTCAAGACGACTGGAGATGAAGTCAGGTGCAGTGGATGACCATGGCTTTCTACGTGCCTCGCCATGCTCCTTACGCTCCACAGCGCGTTGCTGGTAATCGCCGTCATGCCCGTTGAACCAACAGGTGGTTTCTTCCGCGCAGTCTACCGAATCCAGTCTTCGCATGCATGGGTAGGCAGACCCTAACTCACCGAAGGTTTATAACCAGTCGGCTACCCTCACCTAGTTTAGCCGGCCTGTCAAAGCCGTTTCCCGGGGGGTGGCCGCTGTCGCATGCTGACAGCTACGAGGAGCCACAGGTGAGAGCTGAATGCCAGGTTTGGACCAAAGGTGGCCGAGCTGCCCTGAAAATGGCATGACAGCTCCTTAACCAGAGGTACTACCAATACCTGACATCCCAAACCCCCCAGTAGACAATACCATGAAGATGGCAGAGTATTGATGCAGTGCGTTCTGCTTTGAGTTTTTTTGTTGTTGGTTTGGCTGTTGTATTACAACCTCAATATTTGTCGGACAATATTATTTTTGACAAAGCTTGAAACAGGGTTGGTGTTAAGGCTGGGTGTTTGACAAAGCTCAAAACAGGGTTGTGGTCCGATCAGCTGTAGTATAAACATGGACAGCAACTCAGGCTGCCTCCAGTCTACTAGTCATTAATTTCTACTGAACATTTTGAAAGACACTACTCATGTAGATTTGTGTATGCTTTATGTCTTCAAACTAATGTATGAATGTTTATACTCATATCTGCATTACAGGTCTATACACACAATTATATATATATATATATATCTGTGTGTTTTAATCGTGTTGTGGTGTTAATTTAAATAAGACGCCATTAAAAGTGAACTGTCTTTGGTGCACAACCCGTAAAATGATATGTTTTTCTATTGTTATAGATCTACTTATACTCATTAATCCTTTTGTTGTCACGTGCTGGCCTTCAAAGCATGTATACACTGCTTAGACAGCGCAGACTTCGCTGGCTTGGCCATGTCCGCCACATAGAAGATGGTCGCATCCCGAAGGATATCTTCGACAATTAGCAGATGGCAAGAGAACAGTTCGGCGACCACATCTGAGGTTCAAAGATGTATGCAAGAGAGATATGAGGGCACTGGACATGGATCCAGAAACATGGGAGGATGAAGCTGCCGATCGCACTAAGTGGCAATGCTATTTATGGCGCCACCTCAGATTGAGCGAAAAGAAGCTCACACAACTGGCAGAAGAGAGGAGAAAACGTCGAAAGGAGCACCAGGAAAATAAGCAACTGAGGGCTGTCACCTCAGGGGCGCATTCCCATAGTCAGTTATGACTGAAGGGGCTATTATTATTAATCCTTTATTAAATTTGTCTGCAAGATAATTATTCTGCGAAGAATTTTCGTTCATACTGAACTTGTTATATATTTATTTTTAATAAAATTTTGCCTCCTTTTGGCAAGGCGTGTCCCGTTCAACCTAACCGGTTATATTAGGGCGCATGTACAAATACAAAAGACCTTTAGGTCTGGAGAATTCTAGTTTACTATTTATACTGATCAGTGCTGTAGCGTCCTTGACTACAAGCAACACGACAAACGGTTGCATGGCCTATGACGTCACGGTATGGGGGTTAATTCTAGTTACTTTCTAATTTTAAGATTGTGTTCTATCTTCGATAGGACACATCTCCGAGTACTTTCTCTACTAATTTGTTAATTTTTTTTTTTATCATTTAATAGATGCATTCCTGTTAATTAGGGCCTACTTTCTTCGAGGCTGTTACTGTTTTGTTTTCACTAACAGAACAAACATTTTACGAGCGTTTGGCTTGTCTCCGTTATCGAATGATAATGAACCTTCATTATTTGCTACCTCCCGTTGCATTTTTATGCATTTACGAAATTGGGTCAAATTTAAAAAAAAAAAAACCAAGGGGGGAGGAGGACAAGAAAAGACTAAGTCACCACCGAGACGGTAGACTAACATAGTAACATCAGACACACCCAACACCAAACCCAACACCAACAGGCGATAGCCTATAAATTAGACACCGAACCACGGCTCAAAACGCCACAAGGAATAATAATAATAATTGACATATTACTTTTTCTGCAAACAAACTGCACAAAGTTTGGATGTGCTGTTGTCAGTAACTTGTCACACAAGCTCCGCTCTCTGTTTGGCTGACGTTTGATTTTTCGACATTGCAAACCACGTGGGACGAACAAGCCAGTTAATAATCAATATATATCCATACGCGTTCATCTGGATTTTTGGCGAATGAAATATTACTACTTTATCATGACATTTTAATTTTTAAAATTAAGTAAATCCTACTATATTCATATATTTCTAATTCATTCCATAAGTGTATTCGTTAGCTGATACATTACATAATATAATTTTAATACTTTGTTTATGCCATTTGCTCCGCTCCATACTCCTACCATTATGGCGGCAATCGCATGTCAACACTTGATATTAATGATCAAGAAATGTTATAGAACACATTTCTGAGAATGTTTATCACAAAATTGAATAAATAAGTAAAAGAAGTTATAGAAATGAACTTTTCAGAGCTATTCAGACAATCATCCCAGCTCTGTAGATTTTCTCCGGACGGCAAATATCTGGTAACTAACGTAATCAAACTCTGGAAGTGCCGGGTGAATGTTTTCAATGGTTGGGAACTAGTGGCAGTATCAAACTTTAGCCGAAATAAAAATGTTGAAGTTAGTCGAAAGAAAAAGGGTGAAGAAAGGCTGTTGTTGGGGAGGGTTTTCATAGAATGTTATGTTCTGTTGTTTTTAGTGCTTATGTGGCAGTTTTTACATGTTATGGGTGAAATGAAGAACAGTTGGCCCTGTGTTCGATGCGACCTCAAAAAAGAATTCAGAGACGCACTAATAAGGTTTAGGAATCCTAAACTTAATCTTAACGACGTGTGCGATGAAATTGAAGAACATGGCCCACTGTTTTTCATCTCAGTACATTTTATCATCAGCTGCATCTTAACATCAAAGGTCAGCTCCAATGAATCTCCGACATCCTCTGTCTCGATGGTGCACTCTGATGGACTATTTCCTATCCATCTCTTGATGTTATCTTCCCACTTATAGCGCTGTCTTCCTCTTGCACTTTTGTCTTCAACTCTTCCTTCTATTATGGTCTTCAGTTAGGCATTGTCTTTTTACATGGCCAAAATATTTTAGACGTCCAATTTTGATCTCCTTCATTAATTCTCTTTTCATTTTAATATCATTGTCTGTCCCTCAAACTTTATCAATATTGCTGCCAAGATATGTGTACGTTTCTACATCTTTTAGTGGTCTTTCTTCAAGTTTAACCTTGATATCATTGTTTGCATTTATTCTCATTATCTTTGTCTTGTCCCAGTGTATTTTCAAACCCACTCGTTGTGACCTTTCATCGAGTATTTTCATTTTGTTTTGCATCTGATTATGGTTATGGGTCAGAAGAGCAAAATCATCTGCAAAATCTAGATCATCAAGCTGTTTAGTCAGGTCCCACTGGATTCCATGTCTGTTGTGAGATGTCAGTGTTTTCATAAACTAATCTATTGCGAGTAAGAAAAGAAATGGAGACAAGAGGCTTTCTTGTCGCACTCCTTTTCTAATCCCAAACAGTTTTGTAAGTTGTCCATCATGAAGAACTCTGCATGTCATGTCTTCATAAGTCTTCTTTATTAAGTTAATGATCTTCATAGGAACTCCATATAACGCCTCATCAGTTTCCAGGGACCAAAGATGCATCAAAAGTGAGGAATGCAGTAAGCGACTCATAGCTTGACTGCTTGTGTCAGGGTCAGCGAACCAGAGCTGACCAAGACCCTACTCCACCTCCAAGTGGTGGTCCTGGAAACAGGCTGCATCACTGCAGTCTGGCTGAGAGAGTAGGGATTGAAGAGGGAAGGCTAACCTGGTCCCAAAATTGCCATGCCGAAAACGGATGTGGCGGGCTGAAAGGCGCAGATAATGCAGCTTTGCTGTAAACGGCGACACAACGTAACAAATGTCCTTTTTAGGACGAACGCAGGAGAAGAAGAAGAAAATCAGTTTCCAAAGTGGTTATCTGTCTACACTGTACTAGGTATAGTGAATTGTATACTGTATTTTCAAAAGGCCATTAAACTTTTTTTTAAATTTATCAGAATGTGTGAGGTAATGTGGAAAACAGCTGGTTGAGCAATATCAGATTTGATTCATAATCAAGTAATCTGTGCAGACTTATATGAAAGTGAATGGGAATAAGGTTGAAATGAAGAATAGTGAGCCTGAAAAATAAAAAGAATTAAGAGATTCAGTTAAAAAGGGTTAGGTTTAGGAATCCTAGCTATAATCCTGACTATAGCGACTTATCTGGATGACACAGAAGAATACATCCCACTGGTTTTCATTTCAACCGGGAATTACCCCAACATTCCCAGCTCACAAAAGAATACCAGGGTCAGATGTAGTAACTAACACAGGCCAAGGACGAAGAACCAGACAAGAACCAATACAGATGTGGATTAAAGAGAGAAGGTAGAGGTCATCATCATTTTCCTTTGCAACAGGATGCTGACACTTTGTAGTCATGGATCAAGTGGGTCGCCTCCCTTAGAGTGTAACGGAAATTAAGGGGCCAAAACACTTTATCGATGGGGGGACCTATCTGATGATCAGATTGCCTCCTATGTTCCGCTCTGTGTAGAGTTTCCTATCAAAGCATGAGGCCACCAATGCAGCTGGTTTCCTTGCAGGAAGCCTGCTCCAAACAGTCACTAGCTCGTGCAGTGGTGGTTTATGTTTCACATAATGAGATTGCCAGCCCAATGAACAGCCTCGTATCAGTCACCTTGTATAACATGCCTGAGGGCCTATTCTTTCTGTGTCTCTTTGGAGACCCCTTGGAACTACACAGAGTCTGCAGTCATATAGCCCATGCTAAAACAACAAGGAGTGATTTTTAGATTAAAATATTTGGGAAAGCTTGACAGAATTTCACTGGGAAAAATAGGAAACAATCCATTATATAGTAATGTAATGAAGAAATAAATTTGGTAAAATCTTAATAGTAAAGAACGAAAGTGTAAATCATATTGACAGTCAGTTAAAATATTAAGTGATTTTCTATATATTTTCATTTTGGAAATTTACTGAAGAATAATAGGTTGAATGCAGTGCAAACAAGCAAAGGAAAAATAACTTTTAGGCACCCACATTTATCCTTTATTGTGGTCATTGAAAAGTAGGTTGTTTTTGTTGTTTTACTTGCACTGTCTAGCTTATTGCTCTTTTGTAGCCAATGCTACGTTGAAGATTTTCTGTGTGTTCTGTAGCTGCTGATAGAGTTGTTTGTGATTGTTTGGGAGCCCAGCAGTATAGAGTGTTTTGATTGTTTGTCAGCCCGGCAGTAGCTCTCTTTCTGGAGAGTCCTTGGCAAGTGAGCAGCGGATGCTGTACTGTCTCAGTTGGGTACAGTTGTGGCAGTTAGGCTCAGGTGAGGGGTTTAATTGTAAGTGCTTGTTGAGTCTGGTGTATTCAGATCTTAATTGGATGATTGCGCACTGCTTCACGCGTCATAGGTTGTTGATGTTGTCATTTAAAAAAAAAAATTAGATTAAATACAGTCACTATCAATGATGAGTGAAACATTGAGATTTTGAGCGTCAAAGATTTGAGACGGCTACAAATATAAATACTTCATCTTGAGTTAAATGAAAGTGGGACAAAATAGGATTACTAATAACTGTGATTTAATTGTTGATATTTGTCAATAGGCATCTGGTGTTGATTACAGACTTGTTGTTAGAGATGTGGAGACACTTCAAATTCAGCATCTGTATTCCTGCCTTGATGCCATCCAATACATTGAGGTTAGTGGGTATTAAATGAACATGTAAAAGCCAGAGTAAAGGTTACACCTTCTTCATCACTTTTCAGCTCCCCAAGGAGGATAGGACTTCAACAAACATGCTGAGTCTTCCTGACTTGTGCCATCAGCTCATGGTCATTTCTGTCTGTATCCAGTGTTCTCTTCTCCATATGTTCTTTGGTCTTCCTCTCTTAACCCGGAGATTCCAGAACAAGGACTGCCTGGTAATACTACCAACAGTTACACCTTACTAGAAACAAATACAGCGTATGACAGTCAGTCAGCAAGAGGACATGCACACCATCAAAGCTGGCAGACGCTGGAGCTGGGTTGGCCATGTCCTCAGAAGAGACCCCGATGCCATCACAAGAACAGCTATGCTTTGGACCCCTGAAGGAAAACGAAAGAGAGGCCGACCAAAAACAACCTGGCGGAGGACTGTGGAGGCTGAGATGCAAAGAATGAACCAGAGTTGGGGCACTGTACGAAGGATGGCCGCCGACCGAGCAAAGTGGAATCAATTTGTTGTTGCCCTACAAGACGCCACTAGGCGTGATGGCCACTGACTGCTTTGATGGTCGGCGGCTAAGGATCAAAGAAAAGAAAGAAAAACAGTCAGTCGATACCTTTTAGTTCCCTATGGAGTACAGGTCTTCAACAAAAAACACGCATAGCCTTCCTGTCCTGTGCCATCTGTCCAAGATCTTTCCTTGTCTTCTTTACCCCTCTTGTGTTTGTCTCCAGTTCACTTCTCTGTGTGTCCCTCTATTTCTCTTACCCTGCAGGTAAGAACATTTCCTCGCTCTTCATATCCCCAAGGAGCATAGGCCTTCAACACACGTATGCCAGGGCCTCCTATCTCGTGCCATCAGCTCAGAGTCTTTTCATGTCTTCTTCGTCTCCTTCATTGTCTGTCTTCAGTTCTTTTTCCCGTGTGTTCTTTGAGAAAACCTGTTGATGGAAAGGCCTTGAGCAGATAGCATGGGACTTGGCGTAAGTTTGTTGAAGGCCTATGCTCCTTGGGGAGTTGAAAGGGGAAGAAAAATGCAGTCCTTGTTTTTGGAATCCTTATGGTAAGAGAAGCAGAGGCAGAACAAAGAACACACAGAGAAGAGAACTGGAGACAGCTAAAAATTATAAGGAAGAAATGGAAACACCTTGAGCTGATGGCATGTGACAAGAGGACTTGGCATGTGTTTGTTGATCACGCTGGGAGAACTAAATGGTTTTGATTGATTAATACAGTGGACAATTAACGTCACGTGATATTGAAAAGTTAACAAGTACATATTGTAAGAATGTAACATCTGATGAAACATCTGTAATGCTTAATTATTGTGAGATACTAAGCAGTTGCACATGACCTACTCAAATGTTATCTTTCAGTGGTCCAGTGACTCCCAGTTCATACTTTGTGGGATGTTCAAGAGAGGAATGGTTCAGGTATGTACACAAATACGTACTTTAGACAGTTAAAACGTCATCATCATTGCCCTTCAATTCTCTGTAGAACAGGGGTCGGCAACCGGTCGATCACGATCGTCCAGTAGATCACTGGAGATAACTTGATAGATCTTTAGGTGACAGGGGAGAAAAAAAAGAAAATATGTTTATGGTCAGGAAATTTCAGGCTAGTTGTTTCCTGTCAGCATTTAAATCTTAATATACTCAGAATTAAAGGTACTTTTTTGCTTGTTCTCAGTGAAAACCCACAAGCTAGCATTCTAAAATGTACTTC
The DNA here is from genome assembly GCA_024509875.1 of Oreohelix idahoensis. Lineage (NCBI taxonomy): Eukaryota > Metazoa > Mollusca > Gastropoda > Stylommatophora > Oreohelicidae > Oreohelix > Oreohelix idahoensis. Next base: position 202,231 of record JAMPIV010016279.1, read on the forward strand.
ATTCATAAACTACAAACAATATGAAAGCAATATTTTCCTTGAAGTGGAGTCAACATTCTGTAATCTATAATTGTTTTTGCATTTTCCACCACTCCTGGGATGGAACTGCAGGAAGAGTAGATCATCCAGCAGAGATAAAAGTTAAGTATAGGCCACACTTATTCCAGATTCAAAATACTTTGAAACCTCAAAACAGACTTGATTTATTTGTTTTCAAGGTAGATCTTTAGTGAGCTCAATGTTTCTAAAGTAGATACCCACAGCTGCTAGGTTGCCTACCACAACTGTAGACTGCCTGTGAGTTCACACCAAGCCCTTCAGTCCTGTGCCATCTATTCTGACTCTTTCAATGTACACAGACACTTTGAGAAAGACATGGAAAGAACTTGAGCTGATGGCACATGGCAGGACTTGGCATGTGTTTCTTGAAGGCCTGTGCTCCTTGGGGAGCTAAAGGGTATTAATGATGACACTGACACTCACTATGAGCCCATTTACACGACACAAAAATTCATGCAGAATGGCATTGTGAGAGAAATAGAAATTTGAGAAGACAAAAAAATGGAGGAGAAAAATATCTAAAGCAAAGTTATGGAATAGAAAATGCAAAAACGGTTATGAAAAAAAATTGGCAATCAGTTAAGATGAAAACCTGTCTACGCAGGCTATCACTTCTAGGGAAATGCAGAAACATTTTTAAGGAACAGATTTACTTCACTGAGGAGTTAAATCATGCTAGCTGTCTTGCCTAGCAAACAATGAGGCATCCCAGCTTGCCCATGACTGTCTATGAATTCCCCCCCCCCCCCCCCCCAATCCCAGCTTGCCCATGACTGTCGCTGAATTGTCCATGACTCACAGAATTCCCCCTCCCCCAATCCCAGCTTGCCCATGACTCACTGAATTTCCCCCATTCCAACTTGCCCAGGACTATCGCTGAATTTCCCCCATCCCAGCTTGCCCAAAACTGTCACTGAATCTCCCCCCGCCCCCCCCCCCCCCCCACCCCCCCCCCCCATCCCAGCATGCCCATAACTGTCACTGCATTTCCCCCATCCCAGCATGCCCATAACTGTCACTGAATTTCCCCCATCCCAGCTTGTCCATGACAGAATTTCCCCTTGATGCTAAATAATTGGAGAATGGATAGAAGAAGAATGTGAGTGGTGGATGAAGTTACCAGACAAAATTGTGTGGGGGTGACAAACAAGCTTTCAGTTTATAATAATAGAATGTCTTAATTCAAAATGTCCAAAGATCCAAATTATTACAAAAATAAATGATTACCACTGATAAATGCAGTATTTAATTCAACTTTGTACAAGTATCAAGTTAGAACATTAACCTAGAAAAAAAAGGAAAGAATACTGAAGACACAGGAAATGAGGTATCTAAGACAGGCTGCAAATAAAACATGGAAAGCAAGAGTTAAAGGACAGTCATGCTCCAGTCTACCCAGCTATAAATGGGTGCCTGACTCTGATCTTTGAGCTAGGAAAGGAAAATGCAGTGAGGAAGGGAACTGGTCACCCCACCTCTCAATGCGGGACCTAGTATTGTGAAGTCTCTAACACTTCACTCCCCTACGGCAGTATCTGCTATGGGACTCCCTTTACCTTTTTTTTTGTCCTTAGTGTGTGTCCTATCCATCTCCAGCATTTTCTTGTGATCTTTTGTTCCAATGTCACATGTCTGGTTCTTGTCATCAGTTTGGCATTGATGACTTTGACATACCATTTCAGTCCTTCTATTCTATGCAAACACCCATTTATGAATGGCTGTAACATCTTGATGATGGTTGTTTTTGTGGTTCTTCACATTTGACAGCCATACAGTATGACTGACTTGACATTTGAATTGAAGATTCTTATTTTCCTTTTCCAAAAATTGTAGGTGTGGTCATTAGAAGTTCCAGACTGGCACTGCAAGATAGATGAGGGCTCAGCCGGTCTGTGCCACGTCACATGGAGTCCCGATGCCAGGCATATCCTGACAACAGCGGACTTTCATGTGAGTAACAATCACAAACATCGGACAGAATGTTGATGTGTGGTCGTGATCAGGTATTGGTCACAGTTTTTTTTTTTTTATTTTTTTTTTTTCGTACGCCCGCTAATACTCGAGGCGAAATGTCAGGTTATTATTTTATGTCTAGCCTGACATTGATTTTACGTGAGTATCCCTTTATTTCTTGTACAGAGACAGGTGTCCCTCGCCATTCAGGCAAATACTCGCCGATTTCGGAGGTACCCATTGCAGCTGGGTCGGCTCAGGAGCCGCCAGTCCCTGGTCGACGACACTCCTTCAAATGTCCTCGCCAGGTCTCGAGTTAATCCAATCCAAATCCCGGTCGACGAAAAATCCTCAAATGCCGTCGCCCGGGTTTGATCCTGTATCACCCGGTCGCCAGAGCGGTGTTGTAACCACTACGCTAGCGCGGCTCCCCTTGGTCACAGTTAACATGTAGGAAACCTTGTGTAGCTCCTGGGTGTCTGTGAAGAGACGAAGAAAGAAAATGACTACTGCACACTCCGACATGTCGTACCAGGCGACTAATATGAGGGTTGTGCATGAGGCTGGCAACCTCAGCATGTAAATCTAATTGCCACAGCAACCACTATTGTAGGAGCATGTGAAGGCTTGGTGCAGGCTTCCTGCATGGGGATTAGCCACAGTGGTGGCTGTATGCTCCATAAGGAGCACAAAGGAATATGATGACAGCATAAAGTTCTTTGTTTACACGATAGGAGTGTTCTGAGACTCTTGAATAAACAGAAAAAAGCTTAAGGAAAATAATTCTCTGGTTTAAGTACATGTAATATTAGGTTAGGGGAGAGATGAGAGTTTAAATACATGTGATATTAGGTGAGGGGAGAGATGAGAGTTTAAATACATGTGATATTAGGTGAGGGGAGAGATGAGAGTTCAAATACATGTGATATTAGGTGAGGGGAGAGAAGAAAGTTCATATACGTGATATTAGGTGAGGGGAGAGAAGAAAGTTCAAATACATGTGATATTAGGTGAGGAGAGAGATGAGCGTTCAAATACATGTAATATTAGGTGAAAGGGAGAGATGAGAGTTCAAATACGAGGGACGGTCAAAAAGTAATGCCTCGTAATTTTTAATTTCATTCAATAGGCAAGAAAACAGATAAAATTCACATTGAAATGTAGCCCCCAAGTCTGAACTTCAAAAATTTATTTCTCAATGTAGTCTCCGTTATTTGTTACAGTTTTTGTCCATCTTCTCACAAGGGCATGTATCCCCGCACGGTAAAAATGTGTGTCCTTTTTCCTAAACCACTGGCGTACGGCACGTTTAAGGGTCTCGGTGTCCTCAAAGTGATGTCCGCGATCTTCTTTCAGTGGTCCAAACAGATGGAAGTCAGAAGGTGCAAGATCGGGACTGTAAGGGGGATGTGGTAATAATGTCCAGCCAAATTCTGCAATCGCATCAATGGTGCGTTTAGCGGTGTGTGGCGTGGCATTATCGTGCAACAGTAGTGCAGTTCTCTGATCTTTTAATGGGTAAAGTCGCCGAAGACGACCTCTAAGCTTCTTCAAACTTTCAATGTAACGGTCTGCATTCACCGTGTTTCCCTGTTCCAAGAAGTCGAGAAGAATCACACCCTTCTCATCCCAAAACACGGAGGCCATAACTTTCCCTACAGATGGTGAACTTTTGAACTTCTATCTTGTCGGCGATGTTGTGTGATGCCATTCCATTGACTGCCTCTTGGATTCTGTTTCAAAAAAATTAACCCAAGTCTCATCACCTGTCACAATATTTGATAAAAACTCTTCTCCTTCAGTTTTGTAACGGTGCAGGAGGTTGATGGCTATGGTTTTCCTTGTTTCTTTATGTCTGTCTGTCAACATTCTGGGTACCCACTGTGCACAAACTTTTGAATAACCCAGGTCTTTAATGATGTTCTGGACACTGCCTTTACTAATGGACAACATGGAAGAAAGTTCATCCAGTGTTACCCGACGGTCACCACGAATGATGCCATCAACTCGATGAATGTTGTGTGGAGTCACTGCGGTAGACAGACGGCCAGTCCGCTTTGCGTCAGCCATTGAGGATTGACCTAATTCAGCTTCGTCACAATGATGTACCCAACGTCAGACAGTGCTAACATCAACTGTTGAATCTCCATAAACATTCTTCAAACATTCATGGATGCGAATTGGGGTCTCGCCTTCAGCATTGAGGAATTCTATGACATAACTCTGTTTTAACCGAACGTCTTTGGCAGCCATTTTTAAACTGTTACAGTGGTGCCACCTGTTACTGAAACAGGTTGGTAATGCTATACAGAGCAGAAGAGTGTTTGAGGAATCCTGCTAAATTTACAAATTGCACACCGATGCAGTATTTACATACATAAAAAATAGGAGGCATTACTTTTTGACCTTCCCTCGTACATGTAATATGTGGTAATGGGGAGAGATGAGAGTTCAAATACATATGAGGGGAGAGAAGCGAGTTCAAACACATGTAATATTAGGCAACAGGAGAGAAGAGAATTCAAGCACATGTAATATTAGGCGAGGGGAGAGAAGAGAAAAAAAATCAAGAAATGGTATTTAACAGCAGACATCTTCTGTACTTTTAAGTTATAATACACATAATTATTAAGCAAAAAGGTAGTCTCAAGGCACATAATACCGTAAGGAAGTGAAGTGTTCCAGACTTCACCATACTAGGCTCAGTATGAGAGGTGGGGTGACTAGTTTCCTTCCTTTCGACCTTTGCCTTCCCTAACTCAAGAACAGAGTCAGGTACCCATTTACAGCTGAGTCATACATGCTACCTCTCAGAGATGAAAAAAATCTAAAAAACCTGTTCAAAGACCCACAAAGCATGTACAAAGACTGAAAAAACGCATCAAAAGAGTTAATTCGTGTAAAAATATTTTCTATTACAGTGGGTTGCATTATAATTGGAGACATGGGGACTTTGCCTTTTAAAGCAGGTCTTCACTTATTTCAAAACCCAAACAAGTAGTGTCTGAGTTTATTTTACATTGTAAGAATGGTGTGATCGTATCATCATTTAGTCTATTTCTGCGCTTAACTATGACTAACAGACTGGGAAATCTTGTGTTCGATAGGACCTTATGAAAGAATTCTGAGATACAGTAATTCTTCTTTTTCTTTCGTTCGCTTGAAATATATTGTCTATATCTGCAATTTTGTTTCTTGTATAAACTTCACTGTCTTTTGTAGTTCATACAGAGGTCCGTATAGTTTTGCTTCCAGTGTTGTTTCTCTGGGCCAGTGGGTTTGCCTCAATATATCATATTCGGGGCAATCTTGAAGTACGTGCTCCGCAGTCTGGGGTGCCTGTCCACATGTACACATGGCTGAATTGCCAATCTTGAATTTTGTATACATGTGGCTGCGGAGGCGGTTGTGTCTTGTTCTGAGGCGCAGAATGACAATTTGACCCCATCGAGGCCAGCTCCTTGACGTGGAGATAGGGCTCAAGTACAGCCATCAGCGGCTGAAAAACCAAGACTGGCCAGGCCCTCCTACACTCGAGCAAGACCACAGTCTGCCCTAGCAAGTCAAGGTGCTGAAGACGGAGGCAACCAGCCAAGAGGTGCACCACAGCAATCAGGATGCCACGCACACGCGCAATGGAAATATGGCTATAAAAGATACAGTAATAAGGGGTATGGGTTAGAAATCCTAAACCTAACCCTGAACTCAAACCTTAATCTTAAAGACGTTCACGACTTACAAGGATGACATCGAAGAAGACGTTCTACTAGTACTATTCTCACAACTAATATTTTTACTTCATAATCAATTTTATTGCAAAGAGAAAAACTAAACTATATTATTCTGTTATGTGATATGGAATGGGAGGTTTCTAGGGCAGTTTAGAATTATTTCAATAAAAATCTGATGTAATTTTTTAAATAATAAAATCACGTGAACATATTAATTTTGTTTTAACTAAAAAAGCTCATAATTTACAATGAAAATATAAACTGGCGCTAGCGCAATTTATTCTCTACCTTCTTCTTCTTCTGCGTTCAGTTTGTAGTCATGCTAAATCTGCAGGCCTGTCGCCAGGACCAAGTCCACAGTCTTTACCAGGTCAGCGCGGCAGCCCCATAGCTTCTGCTGGAGCTCAGCACCATTGGCCAGGTCGCACGTCGCGGTTCATCATGGGTTGGACAGTTCTGGAGAATGTGTTCTGGGGTCTGGATTCCTGTTCCGCATGGGCATTCATTTGTATTCTCTATCAATTTCAAAAATGAAAATAGCCATTTTAGCCTAATTGGCAGTTTTAAATACCCAAATGATGTTTAGTGTCAATCATCAATACGCTAAACATTGATAGTAATTAATTATTTTTTTTAAATAACTCACTGGATGATCGTTTTAATGATAAAAATCTGCCAAAATCACAATGTTTTTAAAGAAATTAAATTAAAACTTAGAAGAGAAGTAACTCCAAAAAAAAACTTTTCCCAGGGGCTCTGAACGGGTTACAATGCAAATTTGCCTTGCTTTCATAATATTTTTTTTTTTTTCAGTTTCATAATTCTTGTTATATTCAAATGTATGATTCTTACACATATTCTACAAGTTTTAGTGAAATCGAGTAATATGTAGTGGTATCTGCTTTATTTGGTTATAAGCAGACGTAAATTATACGCGACGAAATCGTTACAATAATCAGTAACCTGCTGTCAGCATTAGCGCAGAATAATGAATGAAGGACATGACGCGTGGACTCTCGAAAATCCTGCATCGATCGAAAAATAGGCAGCTTGATTTCATTGGTTAATTTTTTATTCGCGTGGCCTATCATCTCGCCAAATCTAACGACGCAAATATCAACTATGGTGTGGCGCAAGACAATCTATTTATATATGCACTGGTATATTTAAAAATTAGGCGAAAACCTGTATAGAAATTATGTACAGGGTATATAAGTCTGAAAACGAGAATTACTCGTACAGATTACATGTAACCCATAGTACTTGACATGTATGGGGTGGGTAGACTGGAGTGTAACGCCACCATGTTTTGAACTTGGTACGTTTGTAGCGAAGGACCAGCACTCTAACCACTATGTCAATCGGGCGCTCAAATTATGAAGTAACTATAGTAATAATACATCATCATCAGCTGCCATTTCAGCATTGAAGATTGGCTACAATGGATCCCCAATGTCTTTTGTCTCTTGTCTTGATGGTGCATTCTGATAGGCTCTTTCATATTCCTTTCTTGGCGCTATTCTCCCACTTGTAGTGCTGTTTGCCCTCACCTCTTCCCTCCATTTTGGTCTTCAGCAAGGTGGTATGTCATTTTATATGGCCAAAATATTTTAGCTAATTTTGATCTTCATTAATTCTCTTTTATTCCTAGCTTTTCTAGCACTTCTTTATTTGTTTTTTCCTTTCTGCAAGATACACTCCATTCTTCTAAATATCCACATCTCAAGTGCCTCAGTTCTTTCTTCCAGTTGCTTGTTTATTGTCAATGTTCCAGTAACACGTACACAAAACAAAAACACAAAACTCACCGAAGTTCATGGTATTAATAACAAGGAAGTAACACAGGGTTTACACCTTACACTATCCAGTATAGCACACCGCTATGGACAGCAGTGTTGACAGTTTTCACATTTTTGTCTGGAATTTCCCAAAAACAACTTCAAGACACGCTTATAAACAGAATTAAAATCTTTAAAGGTTTGGTGGAGTTGTCCATGTGCAATGAAGATGGTCCTTAAAAACCAAACCAAAATCGTTAAAAATCAGGTTGCATAAACAGAACTCTCGTAAGCAAAGAACTTAATTTAATTTCATTCATTACCATTCTTCTTCTTTGCACACTCTCAGATGTCTGCTTGAAAACAGTGGTCAGCTTGAGGCTATATCTACATACAACCATTCAACTCACAATGGAGCACAGGCCTTTAACAAGTTCACATCAAGTCTTCCTGTCCTGTGCCATCTGTTCTATATCTTTCCATTGTCCTGTTTAGCCTTTTTAAGCCCGTCTCCAATTCCTTTATCCATGTTTTTTTCCAGTTTCCTTCTATTTCTTTTACCCTGGGGATTCCAGAACATGTACTGCCTTGTAATGCTATTGGTTATTTCCTCAACGTGCGTCCTAACACTAGCATCATTTTCTTCACCTCTTGTTCCACTGGTATTTGTCTGGCTGTTTCCATCAGTTGCATGATAAATTTAAAGTAATACCTCTATATAGTGTGAAGTGACGCCTGCAAATTACACTGAGTTCAGATGGCATGTAAGCTTTCAGTCATGAAAGAATATCAGTATTGTCTCGCACGCAAGTAGCACTCACACTTTTAGCTCACTCAGAAGCCAGAGTTCATCCATAAATAACCTTGTTTGCAGTGTCTTTAGTATTTTTCTTTAACCTGTCTATATTTCTTGTCCTTGTTGCCTGTTTGTAGCTGTGGCTGACGAAGGGTGAAACCCGAAACGTCCCGTATACTGTTAATTTGTAAAACTGATTCAATACCGTTTTATTTGTTAATACACATATTGTTATTAACTGTATATATCCTTGGTTTTTAATACATTATTTTTTTTTTTTAAAGTAAAATAGTATGGAATCAGTTTTACGAATGGACAATACACTAGAAACACGGGATGTTGTGAGATTCACCTTTCGTCAGGCACAGCTACAAACAGGAGACGAAGACAATAAATATAGACAAAAATACTTTTTTCCATATGTTTATACTGTCCATTGTCTTTTTCTCTTGACCTGACTACACACTGTGTTCCTTCTTTTTTTTTTTTTTTTTTTTTTTAATAATTTATTACTTGCCAAATCAGCAAAGAAGGTCACCCCCGCCTCTTGATGCTTGACCTAGTATAGTTAAGTCTCTAACACTTCACTCCCCTGCATCAGTATCTTCTATGGCAGGTGGTTCTCAACCTGTTTTTGCTCATGCCCCCCTCATAGTCACTGCTAGCTGGGAAAAGGTACTTTACCATCTTACTGTCGCCCCCTAGAAATATGGTATGGTCCACGTTGAGAACCACTGTTCTATGGGACTACCTAAAAATTTTTTTTAACTTGCCCAGCCAGTTTTACAGTAACCCCTGATTTATTTGGTTTTTAATGCACTTTCTCAATTTTTTTAATGTTTTGTTGTGTTTCAGTTGCGGATAACTGTGTGGTCCTTGGTAACCAAGTCAGTGTCGTACATCAGGTACCCAAAACAGTGTTCAAAGGGTGAGTCACGTTTTCCTTATAAAAACATAACTGATAATGATAGGTAACTATACGGAACATTTACAACAGGAGGCATCTGATCATCAGATGGATTCCCCCCATAAGACAAGTGCTTTTTGCCCTTTTATCTCCTGTTCCTTCTAAGACGGTAATGGGGTGAGCGCACTTTAGTCATCATTCCCAAATGTCAGTCCCCTGTCGATTTTTTTTTTCTGCCTGTGGCTGGAAATTTAACCCGATCCACCTCTGCCAAATTCGCTTCCAGTTTTCTCTGTTCTGCCAACTTAAATGCAGTTGTAACTGCAACAGTTTTACTGTATGTAAATTATTGTCCTGAATTCTGTAGCCTGTTACAGTTGTTGTGCAGCCAGCATAATGCCTTTTCCATAGTTTCACCAAAGTTTTTAAAGTGCCCTTGTTCTTGGCCATCTCTTCAAGCCCAGTGGATTCAATAGATCATACAATAAAGCAGCCACTAGGCCTCTTGCATCTACTTCTATAGCTATGATTTCTGCTGCAAGCCCCTCATGTCTCTACTCAAAAAAATTGTTTAAACGCTATAGCTGTAAAAGTAAGTGCCAATGTTAATTTGTATTCTGCTCAACTTCCTAGCATCGGTAATTATTGTCTTTCTCACTTTCGTTCATTCTCATTTCAGCTATTGATTCTAGAATAAATTCAGTGGTGTTTTTAAGCTAATTAGATGGCTTGGATGATCATTAGAGTTCTATCCCCATCCCCATATTTTATACACTCCATCATAATGTTTCAATGTTCTAGGATGGAAAATGCTCATGACTCTTTGGTCTGTTTCTGTTCTAATGAATAATACCATCATCATCACCCTTCAGGTCCCCAAGGAGTATAGGCCTTCAACTAACTTATGCCAAGTCTTCCTGTCCCATGCCATCAGCTCAAGGTCTTTCCATGTCTTCTTCATCCCTCTCAGCAACAGCTTAGACTCCGTTTGGCTTTCTCTGGATCGTCTCATGAGCATCCTTACCAGAGGACCTTCTTCTGTATTGGGTTTCTGATTTGAGATTTTTTTCTTTTGTTGACTTGTTGATGGTTTTTTTTGTTGACATGTTTTTGGGGCTTAAAAGATCTACAGGATGGGGTAGCCGGGCCCCATGCTCAACCCTCTTTAATAGCTTATTATGACATGCTTGGTAGTTTACAGTGTTACAATTCTTTGCTGACCCGGGTAACACACTGGTGAATCAGCAATGTATAGTCATTTATTTATCTTGCATTATTTTTAAGCAAGTTTTTGGCAGAAAATGCTGTTATAAAGTTGTTGATTGGGTCGTGTTCATATATGTCTCCACGGTTACTTTGTTTCCTTCTAGAGTTACTTGCCCTTTTGCTAACTTCCTCTTCCTGTTTTCTGCTTCTATTAACATGGTTGATTAAAAGTGTCGAGTTATATCCAGTGTGTTCAGGCTTCGTGATTATGCTTCATTATGTGAGAATGTTTGACAGCCAGTCACATCTCATTACATTTACCAATATTCACTATCTTCTTCTTCTTCCATCCTTAGCCACAGACCGTCGAAGCAGTCAGTGGCCATCACGCCTAGTGGCATCTTAAGGGCAACAACTAATTGATTTTCTTTGTTGTTGTTTCCCATCACGCCTAGTGGCGTCTTTAGGGCAACAACAAATTGATCCATTTGCCGTTGTTTCCGTAATCAAAGTGACTAGCAAACAGGTGATCAGCCCATTGTGCAATATTCACTATACACAACAGTAAATATCAGCAAAAGTGTTTTTAGTTTCTGCATATGAATTGTGGCTAAACAACATCTGGAAATCTTCACAATACAGCATGAACACTAATTAAAAAATATATGAGAGTTACGTAGTTTCTGCATTTTTGTACACTGCAGAATACTCCAGTTACAGAAAAAAGAAATGTCCAAGCTGTCCTATTTTCACACAACATGCCTAAGGACAATTCTTCTAATTTTCTAGCCAAATACCATCACCAACTAAGAATTCCTAACTCAGAGCCATTAAGACAATAAGCAAACCATCATAAGAGGTAGATAACATCCTCAGAAGAGACTCTGACAACACCACCAGAAATGCCATGCTATGGACCCCAGAAGGAAGGTGAAAGAGATGCTGACCAAAAGCAACTTCGCGGAGAACTGTGGAAGCAGAGGTGCATAGCATGAACCAGAGTTGGGGCACCACATGAAGGATGGCCACTGACCGAGCAAAGTGGAGATGGTTTGTTGCTGTCCTACAAGATGCCACCAGATGTGATCGTCACTATTTGCTTCATCAGTTAGTGGCCAAGCACCAAAGAAGAATGGATTGTGGGAAAATGTGAAAAATAGTTTTATGATTGTATGTCGACAGTGATTATATTTTCTGTTGTTGTTTCTTTTCCCCGTAATGTATGTGTGTGCTTTTCAAAAACAAAATAGATTTGGATTTATTGTGTTTCAATTGTGTTCTTAGTGGTGTGAATTATATGTGTTTACGAGTTCTTATTGGTTTAGATATAAGATTTCTTTGTGTTTTAGAAGCCGTGAATTTTATTTTTGTGTTTTAATGTGACCATATGTTCATTGATATGAATTTCATTTGTTTCTGCATAATGTGTGTTAGTCTGTGTAGCTCACGATAGTCTCTGAGGAGACAAAACATCTACTGCCCCCTCAGTCATGTCATAACAGGCAACTAATATAAGGTTGCACACGGGGCTGGCAAACTCATAACTGGAAAAAACTATTTGCTACAGAAGCCACCAACAGGAGCACAGGAATACTTTGTTGCAGGTTTCCTATAAGGAAGTCAGCTGCAGGTGTGGCCCCGTGCTCTATAAGGAGCAAAATGAAGAAAAGAAATCTATATGGGTTTGTGTTAGTTTTCATTTGTATGCGTGTATTTTTATAGATGTCTGTTAATTTTTTTGTTTTTCCTTATGAAAAAAAGGTTTTGTTTTGTTTGTTATGCACAAGTTTCATGTTTTTGCTTCTTTTTTTTTTTTTCAACATGGGTTGTTACTTATCTTACCCTTTTGTCTTGTGTCATTTTAAGCATACACATGCGCAAGAGTTTTATTTGTATTCTTGTAGGTATGGATTTCAGTCGGGGAGGCAAGTACCTGGCATTAGCAGAACGCCGTGACTGCAAAGACCACATAAGTATCTTCTCTGCCGAGTCTTGGTCTCTGGTTAGGGTAAGTGAAAGACTGTACCTCAGATGTAGAAATACATCACTAACTATGGTACTGAAGCAGAGTACTCTGTGCAGTATATTATCTTCATCTTCATTCCCCCTTTTCCTTCTCCTCAGGAGCGTGGAGAACCACTATAGTTCACCTCCTTGCAGGAAACCTGCATCAAAACATTCATGTGCTCTTGCAATTGGAGGTTTCTTTAGCAGTTTTTTAACATGATAATGTTGGCACTAGAGGCCACAGAGATGTGATTTTACAGAAGAATGTTAAAAACAACATCGACAGCCAAAAAGAGTAATTAGGATGTCCTGAAAGAGGTCAGTTCACAGAGGAAACTTATTTCACGAGTTAGAAAGAAGCGATCCATTTTTTGGGGGCCATTTTATGAGAAGAGGAAAGCTGAAATATATTGTAACAACAGGTTGTGACGAAAGTACTGAGATTCTGTCTTTCAATTGGCCCATGTCTTTTTCTCCTTGCAATTTGTTCACTATATTTTAGGAGGGATTACAGGAAATCCTTCTCCATGTTTCTTCTCCTTCTGCTATTTACGTTTTTTCAAGATGAGATCACGAGGGAGTTTGATCTCATCTGCTTTATGGTTCTTCTTTATGTGTTTAGAATGGGGGTGTAGGGAATTAGACAGTATTTTTCTAGAAGAAAGATTATAGATGCTAGATCAGGATTTGCACCAGATTGTCTTTTTTTAAAGATAGGCATGCAGCTAGACACATTTTTCGGGATTTTTTATATATATATTTTGGCCATTTTTGTTTCATTGCCACTAGAGGGCTAGGCTTAATCCCGTTTCTTTGTCTAAAACTCATGTACGTTGCATCAGCATGATCTAAGGTTCTGATTGGCTGAGAGCTAACTGCAGTTGAAATGCAGAGCGGCCATTGGCTTTAGAACCACGCCGCGCATATGACATCACGAAGTCGGCGCGTGGGGGTCTTGATTATAAAAGGCCTACATTACATAGCCTCTTTCTCTTTTAATGAAAAATTGCTAAGCCGGTTGCCAGAGTCAAGTCGATTGTCTTCAGTAGGACATTCGAGATTTGGTAAGCATGAATTTTTGCGTGAGGGCTTTATTTAATTTTTCTAGTCCTAGCCGATCATTTAAGTTTCTTGGGAAGTTTTAGTTTAATCTAATTCTTAACTCCAGAGCCATCAAATACGATCGTAGTGATAGACTTGAAACTTTATAGGTCCATTTAATTCCTTGTTGAAGGAATAGCGGCATGGTTTAAAAGTTGAGATATCACCGCTTTGTATTATTGCAAAGTCTGTCGGGAGAGAAACTCGCATCTGCGAATCATATGTATTTACAGAATAGTCGGGAGCGTGTGTAATGTGTATTTTTATTTGTGATTTTAGTGAGAGTATTGATGCTCGCTATTTATATAGTTACGCATATATCTGTGGACGGAAGTGATAGAGGTATTAATTGGAGCACGTGTGTGCTATCAGTAATGAATATGTATGCAGGAGCGCGTGGTTGAAAAACTGCGGCACCACGTGGCTGAACTACGGGGTTTTCAATTTGATAATCGGGGGTTATGTATAACTTTTGACGGCAGGTAGATGCTAGCGTAAACAGGATTATATGTTATTGATTGTGCATTATTGTTCTGTGAATTCAGAAGATGGGAGAAGTAATTTTAAAGGGAATTATTTTGTATTACATTTTGAATGATTACTATTATTGACGGGAATTTTAGGAATTCCTAGAGAGGGCTAGTTTTAGTTGTGTTAAACATTACGGCATTAGTGTCAGCGTAAGAAGTAGGCCACAGTACGTCTGCCCAGACGGGCCAGTGAAAATATTGTTGTTGCTCGGAGTTAGTCAGGCAGAACAAGCGATCTGGGTTAGCCAATGGTTACTTTGTAGGCTCAGGTAGAGAAGGGAACAGGAGAGTAGCGGACGGTGTTGGCATGATTTGTGTATGGAGGTGCATAACGTGTTGAAGAGTCAAGGAGGTGGTGTTATTAGAAATAGATTTATTACGTTTTGTTTAGCTGTTGTTTTGTTTCGTCTGAACAGCAGGTACCGGCTTTGTGGGAATGAGAGCGGAATTTTGAGACCACAAAATTTCTCCCACGGCAAAGTTGGGGCATTCGCAGAACCGCAAGGGTTTTACGTTAGTTGCCAGTAGTGGAAGGAGAGGAAGAAAATACGTTTTCCCAGCCAGGGGAAGACATTTTCCAGCGAATAGGATTTTTGTGGATAAATCCTGAGCTCTGACGCTCGTTACACACGCAGATTTGGCAGGCTGCCAGCGTTGTGGTAATTTTTTGTTCGCTTCTTCACGGCCATAATAAAGCTGATAGCCCCATCGCCCAGTCATAGGTACTCGGGCAGGTAATTTCAGAGTGGAGTGTTAGAAGCCAGCTACAGTGCCAGTTTAGAATCCAGTGGGGTTCTGGTAAACCTCAGTCATCAAATTCCAGAGTTCGTGGAGAGAGAAAGGGTGAACATTCTCTCTACAGAAGTCAGCACAGAAAAGAGACATAGTTTTGTTGAAGATCATAGCAGAGGACAGCTGCTGAAGTTTAGAGGTGCAGTTAGGTGTGTTCAGGAGATTCCAGGATAGGCTGTGTAGAACCGAAGTCTGTGCAGAGATTGTGTAGTCACTTCGCAGTCGTTCCAGCTATCAGTGGAATTAGAGTTAGAATTTAGAATAGCTAGTTTGAAGTGGAGGCTCGACTTGAGACCCCACCCAGGCAGTGTAATTCATTTCATTTAATCTTACCTTTTCTCCATACAGGTGAACCTTGTGGGTGAAGGGTGGGGTTGGTTGTTTTGATGATACATCATGTGTCATTTTTTTTTCTTCCTGAATTTGTTTATTTCAGGAGTGCTTACACTGCATTTTTTCTTTGACATGTATGTGATTAATTGTTTATAGGTGTTAATAAACTTGTAACTTATAGTTGGAATCAGTCATTTCATTTAAGTACAGTAGCTATATGTTGTCTGTATCTTGGTGTATGTGAATCTACTTGAACCTTATCCCCTTAGGGTAGTTAGAGGTCGTTGACAACTATAGCACATAAGACGTCCGAAGTGGCGAGGAAAGAATCAACCTCGGTTCTTAACCTCGGAGCCAATAGTGTCAACTGTTCACATTTCACTATCATTTTTCTTCAAAATCTAATTTTCCAGTCTTCCTTCTCACTAGTGTCTTGTCACTATAGGTAGACAGTCTCTAGTCTTAAATCCATTTCGTGACACAGGTTATAATGAAGGAAGACAAAGTGAGCAAATACTGGACAGTTTGACATTGTGGCATAGAAAGTAGTCGACAACAGAATTGATAAATTTTACTGGAGACAGGAAGTTTTGGAGAGACATGATCTCCTATGCCACTAGGTATGGTATATGGTACTTGAAGAAGAAGAATGTTGGCAGCCTCATGCTAGTCGTCTCTTATGACATGCCTGATGTACAGTTAAATATGACATGTCAGAAACATTTATTTTTGATACATTTTTAAAAGGTAGTTTTAGCAGTCATCATCATCATCATATCATATCATCATCATAGCATCATCATTATCATATCATCATCATAGCATCATCTTATCATTATCATATCATCATCATATCATAATCATCATTATCATAGCATCATCATATCATAATCATCATCATATCATATCGTCATCATCATATCATACCGTCATCATCATATCATAATCATCATCATATCATATCATCATCATAGCATCATCATATCATAATCATCATCATAGCATCATATCATCATCATATATCGTCATCATAGCATCATCATATCATATCATCTTTCATCTCCCCAAGGAGCACATGTCCTCAACAAGCCTATGCCAAGTCTTCCTGTCCCGTTTCATCAGCTCATGGCCCCCTCCATCTCCTCCCCACCCCCCTCTTGTCTGTCTCCAGCTTTCCTCCCAATGTGTTCCCCATTTTCCTCCACCTCTCCCACCCCGGGGTCCCCAGAGCAAGGACCGCCTGTCCTACCCCTCTCCAGCACCCCCCCTCTGATCTCCTGCTCCACTGGCGCCCATCTGGCTCCTGTCATCAGTTTTAGCTACGCTGACTATTATTTTAACCTCCATATGTTGAGGATAGAAAGACAGATTAGGACTGCTGCTAGCTGAGGTGTGTCATAAGTTAGACTAATATGAGGTTAACTTCTTCTTCTTCTTTGTACAATCTCAGACGTCTAATTGAATGTCTTCAAAGAAAGCAGTAGTCAGTTTGAGGCTATTTGCATCTCCGTAGAGCTTTTCCACGAATGGTACTGGTGTCGGCCATATGCACTTTCTCTGTTCCACATATGTTGGGCATCTTTGAAGCAGATGTTCAGCAGTCATTTTATCAGCGCCACAGTTACACTCATTGGTAGTTCGTATCTTTAGCTTGTTGACTAGATGGTATCCCAATCTGTTGTGGCCCATGCGAAGTCTGAAGATTACCACGTGTTCTCTTCTGTTGAGCCGGTAGTATGCATCGTTCTGTGTGTGTGACTTGGATGCAGTACATCCCATTTGTTTCTGTATCTGATTCTGATGAAACTCTGCCTCCTCAAAAGTTATGCTTGCATCAGGCTGAGGTGGTTTTTCACCTTTCATGTGAGGTTATGATTGGGGCTGGCAACCTCAACCTCATGTAAAAGACTGCTGCAGTTGTAGCCTCATGCTCTGTAAAGAATGAAAGAAGAAAATAATGATGATATTTCACACTTATCCTTTGTAAGGTTCCGGGGGGGGGGGGGGGGGGGGGGGGGGGGGGGGGGGGGGAATGGGGGGGGGGGGGGGGGGGAGACAAAGAAATTATAGCCATAGGTCTGCCACGAGAGGCTACTGAAGTGAGCTTGTACAATGGAGCAAACTAAAAACTATCTCACCATGTAAAACAAGTTGCTATCATTGTAGGAGCACATGAAATGTGTGCCTTCTTTAGCCTAAACAACATCTGGAAGTCCTCCCAATACAGCACAAGCACAAAATTAAGATTATATCAGAGCTGTGTGCTTTCTGTGCTTCTCTATGGTGCGGAATGCTGGAGAGTTACAGAGAAGGAAATGTCGAAATTGTCCTCTTTTCACACAACATGCCTAAGAAAAATTTACCGAATCTTTTGGCCAAATACCATCACTAACCAAGATCTGTTTACTCGTAGCAAGCAAGAGGACATGCACACCATCATAGCTGGCAGACGCTGGAGCTGGGTTGGTCATGTCCTCAGAAGAGACCCTGATGCCATCACAAGAACAGCTATGCTTTGGACCCCTGAAGGAAAATGAAAGAGAGGCCGACCAAAAACAACCTGGCGGAGGACTGTGGAGGCTGAGATGCAAAGAATGAACCAGAGTTGGGGCACTGTACGAAGGATGGCCACCGACCGAGCAAAGGGGAATCAATTTGTTGTTGCCCTACAAGACGCCACTAGGCGTGATGGCCACTGACTGCTTTGACGGTCGGTGGCTAAGGATCAAAGAAGAAGAAGATGAAATGTGTGGGTTCAAGCTTCCACTACAGGAGTAAACTGCAATTTAGAAAAAAAAATTTTTTTAGTTATACTCTGTGGTGGATTTAGATGTTATGAAATGTTGTTGTTATGTATTTGATATTGTACTGAATGAGGTCAGCTGTGAAGGCCCCTGAATATAACAATTATTAGGGTGAGCTTTCAGGGTGCCTTTCTGCTACCACCTTATGATCTCATTCAGACTTATTCTTGACTAGTATGTATGATAACTACGTTTAGTGTCTAGGGTTATGAACATATGGTGTGATGGTAAGGTAATACTAAACACACACACATAAACAAATGTTAATGTCTATGATCAAAGGAACTAACACCGTGGGTTAAATTTTGGTATTTAACTAATTTTTTACAATTTTATTTTGTCCTGAACCTAGTATTCTTCTGGTCAGGACTTTCAACTCAAATAAAATCAATTTATATACATATATATAATGTAATCACATAACAGGGACAATCTGTCCAAATACGTATTTTAAAATCTAATAATGGTGGTAAATATTTCTATTACTACTATTAAACTAGCTCAGGATGGTGGGTCGGGATTCTATAATCACTCCCATGTCTTTATTTCACAACTTTTAATGTTAAGTTCTGGGGTGGAAATAGTGTTATTTATTTCAATCAGGGAAACACTACTCTGCGTTGATGAAAGGTCATGTGCCAGAATATATACTCATCTAGCACATGAAGTCGCTGTCAGTTGTCACTCCGGCCAACGGCCACTGTTGTACTTGTCCAAAAGTAATAGGGTAGGCAGCGTGTACCTCTATCACTACTGGAATACAAAGTCTTCTCAAATTCACCACTCAGAAATCTGGCACTGGGCTAGTGCCAGACAAAAAAAACCTGTAACATGAAATTATGTTTCCTTGTTTACAGCAGGTTTAAACTACTATTTCCACAAATTATAATACATGCAAAACAAAAGACCTGGGTCAGATCTAGCTGACCAACCCAACTCATCCACATACCAAGGTGTACCAGTTTTTTTTTCACATTCCTCTCCTCTAATGGCTGCACTGCATCTGCAATATTATCATTAATCTCCTTTTTCCATACAATAAGGTGGGTGATATGTTTCCACCTGACCACCTAAGAAAACATTTGTGTTATACATCTCTGGTAGTTTGTTTTAAGATAAACCAACCTCTAGGCCCTGCAGAAGTCAGCTAGGGACCTCGACTATGTACTTACTGTCATAATATTTATCATTTGGCAGTATCGCTCACTCACAATTTTTTAATAAAATATAAATAATTTCTGTCTTACCACAAATTCAATGAATAAACACAGGAACGATGACCATGGCACAGATTCAGCTTTGCTGCCGGCTGGACTGTGAATTTTTATGTGTTTACTTTAATTTTAATTACTATTCACACTTTAGTACATCGTCCTGGCTGATGGACAGTCTTTCTGCAAATGGCGACAAGCCTTCTAAGTTTTCAGTAATATAAAATGTGTTGGCCAATGAGATCGGACGTCCTTCAATTTTGGTTTGAATTTGAAAAATAAAGCCAAAATTACAGCCCAATTTCGGGGTACATCTGTCTGTCGGTCCGTCCGATCTTGGCATTAATTAAAAATAGACTTGCTTTTTGGCCTAATACATTTGCCTCTCCCTCCTAACGTTCCTCACTTCGGACTTTGACCCTCCCTCTTCTGCCTCTTTTCAAAAACACGTGCAAAAATTTGTCACCATTAGTGAATGCAAGAACGAGAGTCTGTCCGACTGTCCGTATGAACCTATACAGTATTTTGTCAATATCTTTAGTATTATCTGGAGGAATTTGTATTTTAAAACATATTATTACCCAGGAGAAGATATTCTATCTAACTAACTAGGTTTTATGGTCATATCCCTTTTAATAAAGAAGTCCATATATTTTCCAGAATATTCGGAAATTTCTACTTTTCTAGAAATACTCCATCTTTTCCCCACTGTTCAAACTGAAAACACAAGTCGTTACGTCAGAAAAATTACGCCACTTGGCAGACACTGCGCTGTGTGTGTGTGGTTATATATGTCAAACTGCGTGCCTATGAAACGCACAAGTATTGGCTTTTTCGTTACATTTTCAAATATAGTAGTGGAAATGACCCGCCTTTCTCGAGTTGGCGGAGACTAAAACCCGCTCTCGCTTGTCAATAGTAGCATTTTTTCGTCTGGAACCAAAATTACACTGATATTTTGCTTCAAACGTGATGGAAAAAGAATTACGCTTCGTTTGTTTCAAACGTTTCCTGTTTAATTTTACCCTACGTTAAGGCCTATCAATACACGACGCGTTTGCAGGTATGGCGAAGACAAAACCTCACAACTCCACTAATTTTTATTTCTACATTATTTTGACTTTATAAATCCTACAAATGGGATCGGTGTATCAATGTATATTATCACATACTCAGCCCCATGTACGAGGGGTGTTCAGAAAGTAATGCACCACATCGTTTTTCTCAGCTAGTAATGAAGATAGAAGCATGACATTTTGCACACTTCAAATATGGCATGTGCCAATTGTGTGCACCGAATTGCACCGCAACTGGCCAAATAATATGGCTGCCCTAAACCGTTGAAATGGAGCATGTTAGCAACTTGCATTATAAGCAGCGAATTGTGATAGAATTTCTCGTTGCAGAGAAGGAAACTGTTGTGAACATTCACAAGCGTCTATGTGATGTGTATGGAAGTTTTGCAGTCGACAGGAGTACAGTCAGTTGCTGGGTTCAGAGAATCAAAGAATCAGGAAGTGGAGATACGGAGCTGCTTGATCGGCCGCGCTGTGGACATCCTGCCACAGCCACCAATGCAGAAATGTTGAAATGCGCTGAGGGCATTATTCTTACTGATAGGCGAATCACTACTCAACAATTGGCCTTACAGCTGTCAGTCAGCATTGCTAGTGCAAATGCAGTTATAAAAACTCTCGGATTTTCTAAGGTTTGCGCAAGATGGGTTCCTCGAAGTCTCACAAATGACAACCGATTGAAAAGGAAAGCAATTTCTTCTGAATTGTTGGAGCGTTTCAATGCTGATGGAGAGAACTTTTTGGCTAAGATCGTTACAGGTGACGAATAATGGGCACATCATTTTGAACCTGAGACAAAAAGACAGTCAATGGAGTGGCATCATCCGCAATCACCATGAAGAAAGAAATTCAAGACAATTCCTTCAGCTGGAAAGGTCATGATCACTGTCTTTTGGGACATTGAAGGTGTGATTCTTGTGGACGTTATGCCAAGAGGAGAGACAATCAATTCGCAAGCTTACAGTAAGACATTGAAAAAACTCAATCAACGTTTTCGCAGAGTTCGGCTGCACAAGAATCCAGCAGACCTGCTTCTCCTTCATGACAATGCACGACCTCACACAAGTCTGGCAACACGGGAAGCAATCACAAAATTGGGTTGGACTGTACTACCCCATCCACCCTATAGTCCCGATTTGGCACCCTCTGATTTTCATCTATTTGGTCTACTTAAAGATGCACTCCGTTGGACAAGGTTTGAAGATGATGAAGAAGTGATTCATGCAGCGAAGAAATGGCTACATGATCAAGACAAAATCTGGTACGGGCTAGAAATACATGCACTTGTTTCGCGCTGGCATAAAGCCGTGCAAGTTGATGGGGATTATGTTGAATAATACCGATGTTTACATGACATATCCATGTATATTGTGTATAAATTTCATGCTTTTTTAATAAATAGCTCCTGAGAAAAACGATGTGGTGCATTACTTTCTGAACGCCCCTCGTAGTTCCCTGAGACTAAGAAAAAATAGGACTACTGTTGCCTCTGTCACGGGTTGCCTCCCCTTGCTCTGCAGTAGTGGTCCAACAAAACCTAGAGTATCTAATGTGGGTCTTCAAAGGTGTCTACCTTCGCACAAGATTACTCTTGGCAGAGTTGTAGATAGAAGGTTAATGATGCTTCTACCTCGAGGGAGTTTTCACAAGATATTTCAAAAGTCAAGAACAATGCTGAATGAGTCTGAGCACGTTAACTTGTTATCTGACCCGCCGCCTTTTGTGAAGATGAATGTTGTATGATTTAGCTCGTTCAAGCACCCAGCTGATTTAATTCAGCGAAATTCCTCTTATTAGCTCGATATATATATATATATATATATATATATATATATATATATATATATATATATATATATATATATATATATATATATATATATATATATATATATATATGAATATACACTAGAGGTTCTGAGTAATATGTGTGCCTTTCGCTCTGTAATAAATAATTCAACTATGAATTTGTCAAAATTAACATATACAAATTTAATGATCAATTACTTTAACACTTGTAAATAAATGTTCGTTGGTGATTTTAAAAACTAGGTTTCTTCACGGAAATTATAGGCAAATAAAGTTCGGTCATGTTTGGCCTGTTAAAATTGGGACTTGCCAAAATGCTGAAGTGCCGATGCTGCTTTTCCGTAGATTCATCTCTGTGGTGAGGGCACATTTGCAGATCAGTTCAGGAAATAACCTCTTCTGGTCAAGGAAAGAATTTTCACCACCAGGGGAATGCAGGTTTACAAATGTCGATCCAGCTCTTGAACCACAAATTAATAGCACAGCAAATAATATGTCCGAGTTGTACCACAATAGTTGGATCGCCTCGTACTGGTACCACAAATTCAATAATTGAGAAATCTTAGACTTCTTGCTCAGGTAAATAGTCTTGGCAACTTGATATAGATGCCAAGAACATATGTTGGGGTATTTAGTTCTATTAACAATCCCTCTGCGACTTTGTGAGTAAGTCCTGTATAAGTCCGGTTTCTGTATGAATAACTTAGGGTTTCCTTGCTGTAGTGTTCAGAAGGGTTCCTCTAAGTCCTGTACTATATAAAGAACTTCTATTCTCTCCCGGCGTCAGTCCGAGCTGTCTACTTGACGATTTCGGGAATGCAGTGCAGTATGTCTAAAATGTTCTACATTATATTTCAGACTTCACCCACACACTCTTGTTGTCTGCTACTTGGCAACTCCCAATCAGAGCGATTGTATATGACAACTTGAATTGCCAAACCAATGTCATTCAAAGTACATGTTATGATAGAGTAGGGCTTATGGAATTTCCTGTGTGACTCATACGTTTGAGAATTTAAACAGCCACTTTCCATATATGGAATTGCGATTTCCGTAAAGTGTTGTCAAAGTTTACTTATGTCACACTTCCCGCTCACTCTTCAAAATGCCTTCCAAGATTGCATTTATCTATAATCACCTATCCTAAGTAATTCGGAAGTCTGATTACTTAGTTTATCAGACTCTGCTGATCTCTTGTATCACATGACTTGTCTAGACAAATCGTGGTTTATACAGTTAAACCCGTATTGCAAGTCCATTCTACTGTCGGATCGGAAGTGAACATGCAGTCTTGAATAAACACTTTATGCTCGCATTTACCTGGAGTCAATGTGGTATTATCACGTTTAGTGATTCAATTAATTTCTCAGGGATGGGCTATTGTCTGGCCCTGTCATGCATCGAAGCGTGAAACGTGAACAATGATTGTAAGAAAATAGGTAACAATTCTGAGTAGAGGATAGGCACGAAATTATGTGCGTTAAATATGCTGAAATAATAGATAAAGGCTTACTTACTTACTATTTAGTCGTTCCCCTTCTACCGTGAGGTGTAGAGGTTTGGAAGAGAGAGCGCCAGACCATTCTATCAGCTGTCTTCTTCCTGGCCTGGTTCCATTCTAGTCCTCGGTCTTTCAAAGATTGTCTAATGTTGTCCTCCCAGCGGACTCTGGGTCGTCCTGGAGGTCTGGATCCCTGGCTCTTTGTTTCCCATGCTTGTCGTGGTAGCCGATCTTCTCCCATTCTGCAGACATGGCCAAACCATCTTAGTTGGGACTGTTCTATTTGGGTCTGCAGCGGATGGGATTTTAGGCCTTACGGATCGTCTGGTTGCGGACCATGTCTCTTCTTGTTACTTCAACCACTTTCCTCAGATACCTCATTTCTGAGGTTTGGATCTGGCTTTTGTGGGTTGTAGTCATTGCCCACGACTCGCATCCATATGTCAAGACTGGGACATAGGTGGAGCGGTATACAGCCATCTTCGTTTTCTTACCAACCTCTTTCTTGCTGAGGAATCCACGATTTATGGCCTGAAAAAGTCTCCCAGCCGCTGCTTTTCGAGTGGCCAACTCTTCTTTGATGCCTCCCTTTCGGTCTATAATAGCTCCGAGATATTTAAAGTGGTCGACCTGCTCCAGGACCTGTTCTCCCAACTTAATCTGATGTTTTCTTTCTTCTCGTGATATCACCATGGATTTTGTTTTAGAGCTGCTTATGACCATCCCTCTCTTCTCCAGCTCTTCCTTCCAGACTTGCAGGTTGGATTGGAGATGTGCCTCTGATTTAGCAATCAGGGCAACATCATCAGCAAATGCCAGCTCCGAAATATAGACCTGTCTCATCTTCCAGTACCCCACTGAATACTTTCTTGTTCTCTCCTTACATGCCTTGATGACATCGTCCATAAGGAGTATGAAGAGGTAAGGTGATAGGATATCACCTTGTCTTACACCAGTGGTGGTCCTGAACTCTTCTGACTTATGGTTTGCTGTCCTCACATAATTTCTGCAAGACTTGTAGAAGCTCTGTATAGCATGAATCAGAGGTGCTGGAATATTCTTCCTTGCCAAACAGTCCCAAATAGATAAAGGCAATTAGAGGAAATTACGAAAAAGCAAACGAGCATTAATATCACAACCTCAGGCATAATCATACAAGACTACTACAAGGTTGTGCATGGGGCTGGCATTGTTATCATGTAAAACTAATTGCTACGGCAAGAACATGTGACTTCTTGGTACAGGCTTCCTGCAAGAAAACCATCTGCAACAGTGGTCCATGCTCTGTCATGGGCACAGCAGAAAATGATGATGAATACTGTTATTGTTAATCAAAACTGACATCGCTGCACTCCGGGCAAACCCATAGGTGATCAGACTCCCTCAGAGAATGTAGAAGGATGTGAATGTTAATTGTGTCTGGAATCGCTGGTTGTATACATGACAAATGCATCTTCTTATACGTCCACCCCTGCTAGCCTTGTGTTTAATGCCAATTTTCAACAGTCTTAGCCTTATTGATTTATCTATTGCAATGTCATTCTCTAACAGGCAGTCATCATTTGTCCTTAGTTTCTCTTCCCTTATCAATATCCAGTGTCCCCACTATGGGTGCTCTCGAAGCTAGTCTGTCAGCTGTCTCATTGCCATGTACTCATGCTTGACCAGGACTTTTGGTGATGAATAAAGACTCAGTTTTATTTCCTTAATCTCAGGGTTGTTTCTGGATCTCTTATGTTCATTGTCTTCTAAATTCCTCCTAATGGTTTTTGTGATTTTAAACTCACATACTTAGAGAGAATATTTTTGTTCCTGATGTCCGTAAATTGTGTAACTCCTTTATTTTTATCCCATAGCACTTTGAGTGTGAAACAGATGACCTAGCAGGACTGGAGTGGTCACCAGATGCCAGAGTCCTGTGTGTTTGGGACTCTTGCCTTACAGTAAGATTCACCTGTTTTAGACACAAAATGTGCTGTTTTTTTTTTCTTTTTCATAATTTTATTATGTTCATTTAGTGAAATTTCCTATTGCTACTTAGAGCTTATATTAATGAGTGAAAGCATATCACTGACAGTTAGTAAAGAAACAAAAAGATCCATGGAGGAATGGTTTTACAGCAGAATATTATGAATCCCAAGACATCTAAAATAGGTATAATTATGAAAGAAGCTAGTGTTGAAAACCTTGTTACACAAGAAAGAGAGTTTTTAATGTATGTGTTTGTTTTGTTTTTTTGTGGCATATTTTAAGAAGAGAACAGTTGAGTCACATTCTGGCAACAGGAACATGGATGACAAAAATAATAATATAGAGAATGACAAAGAGAAGAGATAGTGCACAATTTAACATCATGGCTTGAAAGAAAGTCAACAGCAGAAATGATACATTCTGGAGAAATATGATACTTTAAATTCTGGAGAGGCAAGATACTGTAAATTCTAGAGACATGATACCATAATTTCTTGAGAGACGTTATGTCATAAATTCTTTTGAGAGACATGATCCTATAAATTTTGCAGAGGCATGATACCAATAATTCAGCAGAAGCATGATACCATAAATTCTGGAGAAAAGTAATACCATACATCCTGGAGAAGTGTAATACCATACATCCTGGAGAAGTGTAATACCATAACTTCTGGAGAAACATGGTACCATAAGTTCTTGAAAGTCATAATACCATAAATTATGGAGAAACATGATGCTATAAATTCTCAGAGAGATATACCATAAATTCTCAGAGAAACGTGATACCATAAATTATAATGGATGGGTGTGAAAAAAAAATGTGATTCGTCTTACGAGAACAAAAGACAAAGAAAATAGCCAACGTTACGGCCACAAGGCCTTCGTAAGGGAAAGGAAAGAAAGTGAAGGCTAGATATAACACATAAGAACCTAAATAAATATAAAAATAAAACTTAGGTACTTCCCTAAAGGCATCGAAGTCCTAAAACTGTTGCTGCCCGCGAACGGACGAGCGTGCCCAGAAAAGGAAATGACAACCACCACTGGATGTACACAATACATACTAAGAAACTAAAAAACGAAACTGAACAATAAACTACCCAAACGTAATATTAGTGGGGACTGGAAATAGAAGAGGACAGAATGAGTCGGAGATAAATAAATATGAAATAAAAAATCAAGACATATTAAAAACAGTGTATTATATATTTATACATATTAGAGGGCAGCAGAAAAATAGGATAAGAGTGGAAAGAGTCAAAATAGAACAAGAGAGGAAAGGGTGACCTCAGACAAAGGTTTGTAGAGTGTTAAGACCAGCTGGTTTTAGACACCCCTTGCGGTGGATAAGATTTCTTTTCACACCCATCCATTGTACCATCTTACCATAGTTCCCCTCAACTTCGTCGACTTAATATACCATAAATTATATAGGGATGTAATATTATAAATTCTCTGAAGAGACATGATACCATACATTCTGGAGAGACATGGTAATCATACATTCTGGAGAGACATGGTACAATACATTCTGGAGAGATAGGATGCCATAAATTCTGAAGAGACAAGATACCATTAATTCTGGAGAGACATGATATCATAAATTCTGCAGAGACATGATGCCATAAATTCTAGAGAGACATGATGCCATAAATTCTGGAGAGATATGATACCATAAATTATGGAGAAATAAGGGGAACACCTTTCTACAGTTTTACTCACTGGACTATTTGAAACAATTAGACTTCTGTCCTCTTTAAGCTCTCGTATGAACAGACTTTAATTCCTGCGTACAGCAAAAACTAAAGACTTTTTCCTTATTTACCATTCACGTCTGGTGTCATGAAGTGAAGCATCTTACATTTCTAACAGATTAAACTAAGTTTTTGACATGAAGTGTTAATAATTAGCTAAGTGTTACTATTTGAAGAAGTTAATGTTACTTCAGTGTTTATGTACTTGTGCTGGTGATACCGTCGTGATGTTGTGGTTGCCGTAAAGCTGTTATATAATGCTGATAAAGTATATGCTGGCCTCCACTAATAGAGTCTAAATTTGATTGTACATAAATAGTTGTATGTATACGCCCACACAGAGCTATAATGAATATGTTAATACAGTCACTGCCTGAACTGTTCAAAGTAAGGGTGTACTGATACATTCGTCCATCACAGTAACACACATAGGATTCATAGATCGTTGAACGGTTGGTACGTTTAAAGTACAGTTTATTTACGTTACAACACAGACGACGACATAGATGAAATACAGCATAAAGTACATAGCATCGATTAAATACATTCAGGAAGCTCCAACACCCCACCGAGCTCCATTACAGCGCACACCGGCGCACTTCTCATATAAGGTACACATTAACAATGTTCCTTAATGAACTGCATTCACCGCAGTCATAAATACGGCCTCATACCTATGGCCTCATCCAGAAAGACTGCTCACATCGCAGTACTATTAAATTCATCAAAATACTGGCAGAAAGACTGCTCACATCGCAGTACTATTAAATTCATCAAAATACTGGCCTTCTCATGTTTTCTCCATAGAGCTCAATTATAGCATAATGGTGCACTTCTCATAGAAGATGTCCATAACGATTTTCTTCAAAAGACTACATCTCCCCTTCTCAACAAAGGCTGCTCCACGGCAGTTGAATAATCATCGTCAGCGCTATCCCTTCTTAGAGCTCAATTATAACATAGTGGTGCACTTCTCATAGAAGATGCACATCCACAATATTCCTCAAAGAACTGCGTATCCAGCAGTCTGCAGTAATATAGCCTGCACAATATATATGGCCTCCTAATCTCCTTCACAAAAATGTCTATGTCCTACAAAGTAATGTCTTTAAATCTCAGACTCTCCATAGCGCCTAATTGTAGATTAGTGGTGCACTTCTCTTAGAACGTGCACAATAACAAAATCTCTCAAATGACTGCATCCACCGCAGTTATATATATCAAAGTAAATTCATCACATAATCTAACACATGAAGGAATATTCAAATATGAAAGAATATTCGATACAGGAAAGAATATTCAATACAGGCCTTTTTCAAAAAGTCTCCACCGAGACACACATTGTGAAAAACACTAGAGAAAACACCCAGGGTTGACTACCACAGTCAAATGCCTGGAACATACTTTAAACACTAGGCTTGACCGCATCAGTCCACACCCAAAAACAGACTGCGCAGCGGTCACCAAAAATCTCCCGCCAAACAGTCACGAGACTTCGCTGTTCACACAGCTCAGTCCCTTCCACGGACTAGCCGTGAGCCATTCACAGCTGTCCAATACAGAACAACTTCATCTCCCCACTCGAAGTGAATAGCGCTCATAACGCTCTTTTTTTCTGACTTACAAGACTTCTCGAACATACGAGGACATTTCTTAAAGAATTCAGTCATCTAATAAATATCACGTGCTACAGGCGACGCAACTCCAAATTCACTCTGACCAACTTAGCATACTAAGGATCACTTCCCTTTTTGACCTTAACAGCTGGGTTACATGTTTATTGAGCTTTGTCTGTTTTTTTAATTTTCAGTCTATGTGTATGTCTCCCTGTCTGTATGTCTGTCTCTTTATCTGTAGTTTTTGATGGACTGTACTCTACATGACTGCATGTAGTTGCCGAGGGTCTCTTATAAGACAAAAGAAAGAATAGTGGAGCATCTTACATTTCTAACTGATTAAATGAAGTTTTTGGCATGACGTGTTAATAATTAGCTAAGTGTTACTATCTGAAGAAGTTAATGTTACTTCAGTGTTTATGTACTATTGTTTGGTTACATTTTTATTTAGCTTTGTCTGTTTCTTTATCTTTCTATCTGTCTGTGTATGTCTCCCTGTCTGTATCTTCTTCTTTGATCCTTAGCCACCGACTGTCAAAGCAGTCAGTGGCCATCACGCCTGGTGGTGTCTTGTAGGGCAGCAACAAACTGCTTCCACTTTGCTCGGTTGCCAGCCATCCTTCGTGCAGTGCCCCAGCTCTGGTTCATTCTTTGCATCTCGGCCTCTACAGTTCTCTGCCAAGTTGTTTTTGGTCGGCCTCTCTTTTCGTTTTCCTTCAGGGGTCCATAGCATAGCTGTCCTTGCAATGGTATCAGGGTCCCTTCTGAGGTTGTGGCCAACCCAACTCCAGCATCTGCCAGCCATGATGGTGTGCATGTCCTCTTGGTTGCTCCGAGTAAGCAGATCTTGGTTGGTGATGGTATAAGACAAAGAAAGAATGGGACCAGTGCACCCTCAGGCATGTCATACAAGGCTACTAATATGAGGTTGGGCATGTGACTGACAACCTCATCATGTAAAACAGAGTGCTATAGAAACCACCAATACAAGAGCATGTGAATGCCTTGTTCAGGCTTCCTGCAAGGGAGCCAGCTGCAGTGGTTGCTCCATGCTCCATAGGGAGCACAAAGATGATGATGTACACCACACAGAGCTAAAGGGTAAAGAATGAATTAATATCTGTCTATCAGTCAGTCCACTGTATTAAACAGCTTGTGCTATTTGTACTCTACTCTGGTTATAGTATAAAGTACTGCTGTACTCTCTGGATGGACGATGCTTAGCTCGATACAGTGCCTATGACCTTGCCCTGGGAATCAAAACTTTGGCCTGGTCCCCATTCAGCCAGTTCCTTGCCATTGGTAGTTTTGATGAAAAGGTTAGTGGGAGCTTTATCTTATTGGCATTGGGGATTCTTTCTAGTTATCTTGCATCCGCTCTGCAGGGTGTTTGTAAAGTCCTTGTGCAACTTTAATAACTTTGCATACTGTAAACTGCTTATAAAAACATAATTTATAAAGTTGAAACTGTTGCCTGCCCTTCAAAACCACATTCTTTGGATGAACGTAAGGTCAGGATCACAAATGCAGTTCACTAAGCAGCAACTGGAGAATGTTTTCAATGAGTTGGAAAATCTGAGGGAACGATGTGTCTTGAAAGATGGCGGTTATGTTGAAGCCTAAAAATTTGAAAAGAGAGACAAGACCAGGGCTGGTCTGGTTGGAGACTAAAAATACATTCATTTTTTTGGAAATAGAAGATTAAAAAAGATGGACTGTGTTGAACATTCAAAAGTGTTGTGATACAATGGATCCCTTCTCACTGTAGCATCTCCGGCAATAAAGAGGCTGACAGATTGGCAAAGGAAGATGGAAAGCTGCCTCAACCTTATACAAGCATATCTTTCGAAGAGGCAAAGAGTTCTATCAGAACCAGATACAGAATCAAGTGGGATGCAGAGCATACAGGACAAACAAAATGATGCATATTACCAGTTCAGCAGAAGAGAACAAGTGATAATCGTCAGACTCCGCACGGGCCACAACAGATTGGGATAACATCTATTCAACAAGCTAAAGATAGGAACTACTGATGAGTGTAAGTGTGGCACTGATAAAACGACTGCTTAACATCTGCTTCAAAGATGCCCAATATATGAGGAACATAGAAAACATATATGGCCGTCACCAGTACCATTTTCTGAAAAACTCTATGGAGATACACATAGCCTCAAGCTGACCACTGCTTTCATTGGAAATATTCAAGCAGACGTCTGAGAGTGTACGAAGAAGAAGATTTTTGTGTGGCCCTGTTTACTTCCTGTGGGTCACTGAGGAAGAATAGAGCTACTGCTCCCATGGGCATGTTGTAAAAAGGCTACTAATATTTGGTTGTGCATGGGGCTTGTTGTTTAAATAATGGAGGAAACCTTGAGTCCTGTCAACAGTAAATAAATTAGTAAATAAATAAATAAAGGTAATTAACAGGTACTCTTTGGACATAAAGGATGACACTAGACAACTGAAAAGGAAATATAAGTGATAGGCTTACCGGGAATCGAACCTAGGACCAACCAAACGGCACCATCGTCTTGCTGTGACAGTACATCGTGAGAGGACGCTCAGCCAATTTTGCACCCCAAATAAAAGTGCATTATTGGCTGAGGTCATTCTCATGACACACAACTATGGTATATAGGACCCGTGGACGACCCAGACAGTTCAAAGATGCAATCACTAATATAATAAGTGTTGCTGTACTTCTCGCTCTTTTGCAGCCAGTATCAAGTTGAAGACTCTTTGGTATTATCTACACTGTAGATCTAGGCTTTTTGGGTGGCATTTCTGCCATTCCAAAACGTGTTGAGTTGAAGTCATGAGCTCCAGTTTCTCCATTTTGGCTTGTATTTGAAGAATCGTCACATCTGGTCCTGAACCCAGGAGGAAGAAGCGTGGGGCATACTGTGTATTCCCTGCCATCTAAGGAGGCTCTCCAAATGTGCAGAGTTAAAATACTGTGCTCTGGTTCTCCCAGGGAATTATCACGTCCTACACAGAGCCACTTCTCAGCTTCCCCTGCCTATCATGGGTCCATAGTGAAATCCTCCTGCATACAACCAACCAGTTAAAAAGCCAGA
The DNA here is from genome assembly GCA_024509875.1 of Oreohelix idahoensis. Taxonomy (NCBI): domain Eukaryota; kingdom Metazoa; phylum Mollusca; class Gastropoda; order Stylommatophora; family Oreohelicidae; genus Oreohelix; species Oreohelix idahoensis. The sequence continues at coordinate 234,244 of JAMPIV010016279.1, forward strand.
GTTACGTCTAGGGCCCAAGTAACTTCTCCAAGCTTAGTGTGCAATAATTGCTGGGTTCTCAACAAGTTTCTTCACAGGGGAATCCTTGGAAATGTTAGGGGGATTTCAAGAGTCAACAAGGGTGTAATTAGCCTCAGACAGAGGTTCACTTCCACATCTGTATACTATAGCATCGTGCTTAGCTGGTGGTCATATTTGGATGACTCCAGATATGCATGCATGGGGTAGGTAACCTCAGATGTAAAATACATTGTTACAGATACCACAGCTGCAGGAACACATAAATTCTTTGGTGCAGGCTTCCTACAAGAGGACAAGCTGCTGATGTGGCTTTATGCTCCATATGGAACCCACAGAAAAATGGGGGAAATGATAATGCTAATATTTTTGTTTGTGCACATAGTGTGAATACTCATTCGTTTCATGACCAGGTTCGCTTGTTGAATCACATCACATGGAAAACTGTTGCTGTGTTACCTCATCCAGAAGTTGTTGAAGGCAAGCATGTGGTAAGTACATCATCATCGTAACACTTCAGCTGTTGAAGGAGCATAGGCCTCCAACAAATTTGTGCCACATTCTCCTGCCCTATGCCCTCAGCTCAAAATCTTTCTATGTCTTTCTTATCGCTTTAGGGGACCAGAGTGGCTAAGAGGTCTGCCTCGAATTATAAAAGTACCGGGTTCGATTCCCAGTAGAGGGAATATTTTTTATGGAAATTTTTGTTCAGAACCTGTTATCCTATTGATGTCATACTCCTCCTCCTTCCTCCCCCTCTGGTCTCCTGGGTGGTGAGATCAGATGCCTATCCTTCTAAAAAAAAAGGGTGAAAAAATAGGTGGTCCCGTGTGTAAGTTGCGCACGTTCAACATCCCTCAGCAGATAGAAATTATAAAGAGTAGGCCACTTGGCCGCTGCCCTGGCAAAATTAAAAAATCTGGAAACCTACCCACCACAAAAATATTTATAGAATGTGTGATTCCAATATACAGTAAAATGTGAATTCTCATTGGTGCTACAGCATTCGTGCACTGTGCTGAGATCCTCCTTGTGTGAATTACGGGAGGAGATCAGAGCACTGATGGAGTTTTCTGTATGCAATGAAGATTGTCTTTCAAACCAAACTTAACCATATCACTTTCATTTCTGTCTCCAGTTCTATTCTCCTGTCTCCAGTTCTATTCTCCTGTCTCCAGTTCTATTCTCCATGTGACATTTGGTCTGCCTCTACCGTGCTTACCCTGGTAAGTACAGGTCCAGATCCTTGTATCCAAAATTCTCAGGGACACCTGTGTTTTGGAAATCAGATTTTTTCAGTTTTCACATGTCGCTCAAATTGCATTTGAAAAGTCACCCAAAAAGTGTTCCAAAATTGCCCAGTTGTGATAAAGAAGTAGCCCAAAGGCTACTTTTCAATTTTCAGAATATTTCAGACAAAAGGATACACACCTGTATATGACCCGCTGGTATTCCCTTCTGTGCCCTGTATATGACCCGATGTAATTCCCTTCTGTGCCCTGTATATGACCCGCTGTAATTCTCTTCTGTGTTTTCACATGTCGCTCAAATTGCATTCGAAAAGTCACCCAAAATGTATTCCAAAATTGCCCAGTTGTGATAAAGAAGTAGCCTAAAGGCTACTTTTCAATTTTCAGAATATTTCAGTTTTCAGATAAAAGGATACACACCTGTATATGACCCGCTGTAATTCCCTTCTGTACCCTGTATATGACCCACTGTAATTCCCTTCTGTGCCCTGTTTATGACCTGCTGTAATTCCCTTCTGTACCATGTATATGACCGCTGTAATTCCCTTCTGTGTCCTGTATATGACCCACTGTAATTCCCTTCTGTACCTGTTGCTGTCGTTTTTGACGGTTTCATAAGACGTAAATCTATTTAACATTTTTTGATGATCTAAGTTAGAGAACTGCATGTTAACTCTCTGGGACAGGTTGATTTGGGGTTATCTTCCCTTTGTTTTATTCATTGTGTTGACCTGTCTTAAGTCGGGGTTAGCTGTTCTCAGATTTGTTCTGTCTACGCATGCGCAAGTTTTTTGAGCGCGAAATGGAGAGACTTCCATCAGGGAGTGATGATCTGGGTTCTGACCGGACTAGTATGTCCGTGGTACTTCTCTACATTATCTGGGGGGAAAGATAATCTTCAGTGTGATTGTGATGTCAGTGATTCTCCCCAGAGTTATTCTGTTCGTCAAGAATGACGACAGTTATTATTTGTGTATTTCTCGGATTCTGTCAAAGGTAAAAGAAACTTAATTATTATGCCTAAGTTGCAGAACATTTTGTGTCGACCTGTGAGTAGAGCTCACAGTTCTTTGAGATACAGAGTCCATTATGTGTGCTCGATGTAGCCAGCTAAGACTATTCGTCTAACTATTATACAGAAGCCCAGTGAAGAGAGATTATTATGAAAACCGTATGTTAGCGGTATGTTTCGGCATGGATGATTATGCCTGCCCATGAAGAATACACAGTTGTTCACATTATTATAGAGGCCCGATATTACGGCCAATAACTTTGAGCAGAAGAAGAAGTGTCTGGCGTGTGAAGCCAGATGAAGTCTTGACTTTCGTTAAACAAGTTCATAGACTTTGATATTAAGCAACTGGAACCGCCTTTATCGTGCGGGATATTTGATAAAGGACTACCTGACGCGTTTAGTCAGGGGCCCTGAGCTACAGTATGAACGAACGTAAATTGTCAAGCCAGCTCTACTAGCATCTTATACATGAGCTATGCAAGATTTATGATGCTCGATGTTTGTAATCATTACCACACATGAAATGTCCATGATCCTTGTTCAATTGACTGTGTCGTCTGTCAGCGTCCTGTTGCCGTAATAAATGTTGAAGAAAAGTCATCTGTATTATCCACGTCTATGACTTCTACTTGTGGTGGAGTGAGTTTGGTGTGTAGCTGAATAAGAGCCTACACGACTTCGTGTCCACGATCTGCTGTTTCCTACACACACACACCTTTACTCTCGACCATATCCTATTACGAGTACTACACACCTGAGAAACATATATGCTGTTTGTGTGTGAGTGTCTGCATTACGCCCTGGCAGCGCCTCACGCTGGTGACCTAGATACTCTGCAACACTGAACCGTCCAGGTGATAAATGACACGCCCACTCAACGACACTGCAACACGACAAAAACAGATTTTGCAACATGGCTTTAACATCTTTAAAATTACATTCCGACTTTTACATCTGGTGCCCAGCTTGATGGGGCTATATACTGATTAGGATTTTACAGTACCCTGTATATGACCCACTGTAATTCCCTTCTGTACCCTGTATATGACCCGCTGTAATTCCCTTCTGTGCCCTGTATATGACTCGATGTAATTCCCTTCTGTGCCCTGTATATGACCCACTGTAATTCCCTTCTGTGCCCTGTATATGACCTACTGTAATTCCCTTCTGTGCCCTGTATATGACCCGCTGTAATTCCCTTCTATGCCCTGTTTATGACCTGCTGTAATTCCCTTCTGTGCCTGTATACTACCCACTGTAATTCCCTTATGTTCCTTGTATATGAACTGCTGTAATTCCCTTCTGTGCCCTGTATATGACCCACTGTAATTCCTTTCTGTGCTCTGTAAATGAACTGCTGTAATTCCCTTCTGTACCTTGTATATGACCTGCTGTAATTCCCTTGTGTACCCTGTATGCTGTAATTCCCTTCTGTACCCTCTAAATGACCTGCTGTAATTCCCATCTGTACCCTGTATGTGACCCACTGTAATTCCTTTCTGTACCCTGTATATGACCCGCTGTAATTCCCTTCTGTACCCTGAATATTCTTCTTCTTCTTTGATCCATAACCGCCAACCGTCAAAGCAGTCAGCGGCCATCACGCCTGGTGGCGTCTTATAGGGCAGCAACAAATTGATTCCACTTTGCTCGGTCGGCGGCCATCCTTCGTACAGTGCCCCAACTGTGGTTCATTCTTTGCATCTCAGCTTCCACAGTTCTCCGCCAAGTTGTTTTTGGTCGGCCTCTCTTTCGCTTTCCCTCGGGGGTCCATAGCATAGCTGTTCTTGTGATGGTATCAGGGTCCCTTCTGAGGACATGGCCAACCCAACTCCAGCGTCTGCCAGCTATGATGGTGTGCATGTCCTCCTGGTTACTCCGAATAAGTGTTCTTGGTTTGGCCAAAAGATTCGTAGAATTTTCCTTAGGCAGATTGTGTGGAAGGAGGACAGTTTCGACATTTCCTTCTCTGTTACTCTCCAACATTCCGCACCATAGAGAAGCACAGAAAGTACACAGCTCTCATACAGTCTTAATTTGGTGTTTGTGCTGTACTGGGAAGACTTCCAAATGTTGTTGAGAACAGCAAAGGCTGTTCTCGCTTTATTCATTCTGTTGTTAATGTCCTTGCTTGTTCCGCCGTCAGGTGTTACTATGCTTCCTAGGTAAGTAAATGTGTCTGTCTGTTCTAACTTCTGGTTCCTTACTGTTATTGGCTCAGGATTGCCCACATTTAGTGTCATGACCTCTGTCTTCTTCAAATTGATGTTCAGGCCAACCTGCTGGCCATACTTATTCAGTCTATTGGTTTTGTCTTGAATGTGTTGGTGTGAATGCGCGAATAGTGCAATGTCATCTGCATATTCCAAATCTTCCAGTGTAGAAAAATGAATATGAACTGCTGTAATTCCCTTCTGTGCCCTGTACATGAACTGCTGTAATTCCCTTCTGTGCTCTGTATATGAACTGCTGTAATTCCCTTCTGTACCTTGTATATGACCTGCTGTAATTCCCTTCTGTACCCTGTATATGAACTGCTGTAATTCCCTTCTGTGCCCTGTATATGAACTGCTGTAATTCCCTTCTGTGCCCTGTATATGAACTGCTGTAATTCCCTTGTGTTTTCACATGTCGCTCAAATTGCATTCGAAAAGTCACCCAAAATGTATTCCAAAATTGCCCAGTTGTGATAAAGAAGTAGCCCAAAGGCTTCTTTTCAATTTTCAGAACATTTCAGTTTTCAGATAAAAGGATACACACCTGTATATGATTACAGCAGGTCATGTAGAAGATACAGAAGGGAATTACAGCATACAGGTTACACAAGGGAATTACAGCAGGTCATTTACAGAGCACAGAAGGGAATTACAGCGGGCCATATACAGGACACAACAAATGCACACAAAAATTGAAATTAAAATTGTCCATACATTATATTGCATAAAATAAAGGTGGAAGGCCATTTATCATTAATCAGGAATTTGTCATATTGGTCACAAAAAATTATTTTTATTTTTGTCTAAGACATGTGTCCTGTAGTGTCTTTGGAGTGTAATTCTATATTGGCAAAGGCAGATTTCCAGACAGGCCTTGACATAGATATTGTTTTTATATGTGTCATTTTAAATAAATGAATAAATAAAAGGGATGAGTGTAAAGGATCTCGTTACATGCCCATTGAGACATATTGGGAATATGATGTTAGGCCCATATTTTCTTGACCATCTGCACACTAGCGGTGATGTGGTCAGCATCATGCCAGCTGCCTTAACTTTCCCAGAGTTACTCTGGTACCCAATTCATGAGTCTTGGTCGACCCCGGAACCATTTGCAGTCTAACGAATCCCACCTGAACTGGGGATTGAACCAGGACCGCCAAGCTGGGAAGCCAGTGCACTAACTACTGCGCAACTGCAGCTCTCAAATGAATAAATAAACGAGTTTGTCCGTAGTTATGTGGGGAAAATCATGCTAATGACCGCTGTCTACAAAGCACCATTTTGTATGGTACCTAGTTGGTAGGGAGGATAGTCATGATTCGCTCCCGTGGCGAAGCGGTGTTGTCGTTCGGAAGGTCCTGATTTTGAGTCTCCGGTTAGCCTATCACTTCTGTTGCTTTTTTGTTGTCTAGTTTTTTACTTCTTTATTTCTCACGAGTGTCTGAGACGTATCTTTATGTGTATTATTTATTTATTTATATTTGTCAGTATTATGTGTTCCCATCCAGATCATGTAACATTGTTGTGTCAATTTCATACTGCGCCGCTGGTGTGGTCCTTTTGATTACTCCTGTGTGGCTCTTTATGTTTTTCTAGATCTTTTTTTTTTTTCCCTGTTGAGTTTCATTTCAGGCCATGTAAAGCTATCTCATTCCTAGCAAAGAAAGTATAGGACTATTGTCCCCTCAGGCATGTCATTAAAGACAAGTAATGTGAACTAACGAACAAAATCTTTCTTTCATGAGGGTAAAGAAATAGACATTATTGCCTTTTACATTTCTGCCCTGTAATAACGCATTTCTAAAAGTGATTACAAATTAATACATTCTTAACTTCAATAGTAAGCAGTAAATATTAATATTGCATTCAACAATGTAACACACACACATACATACATACATACTACATAATAGTGTGAGGTTATGCATGAGGCTGGTGACCTCATTATGTTAAAAAAGGTTGCTATAGAAACTACTGCTGCCGAAGCATGTACTTTGACGATAGGGCACTAACTGCAGAGGTGGCTGCATGTTTCATAAGGAGCAAAAAAGGAGACAATAAATGTCACGGAATTGCCTCCCCTGCTTTGCAGTAGTGGTCCAACAGTGGCCAAAACTCAAGAGTATCTAATATGGGTCTTCAAAGGTGTCTACCTTCGCACAAGATTACTCTTGGCAGAGCTGTAGATAGAAGGATAATAATGCTTCTATCTCAAGGGAGTTTTCACAAGATATTTTCAGAAGTCAAGAATAATGCAGTAGAGAGAAAATGGTGCCGACCACTTAAAAGCACGTAATTAGTCAGTACAACAACTGTTACAGAATATGGCCGTAGTGGACAAGAGAGCGACCCAAAATTATGTGACAATAAAATAAATAATGTTTTTGTTAAGTGTGTGTTCAGAAAGTTTTCCCATGTCATTTCTATAACAGTTTTAACATTCTCATTATCTGTCTTCTTGTCAGATCGTTTACAGAGAATCACAAACCCGAACTCCTACTGCTCCATCCAACCTCATCAAAGCTCCAACGGCAAGTTTGTTTGCTGCTCAGAGCAAATGTAAGTCCAGGTTCAAATATTTATACAAAAAGTCTGCCTTTAGCTAAAATCTAATAATAAAAATTGTCACTTGCAGCAGTTTAAGTCAGGGGTTCTTAACTTGTGGGGCGCACATCTCCAGGGGAGGTGCAGAAATGAATCATGGGATGTGTAAGGTGTCTGTCAGAAAATTTATCGCACTTGTTTTCTAAATGAATTTAGTGAAATTTTGAGGCATCTAGAAAATCTCATTAGGCATTTTTAAATCGATTTTATTCAAAACGAATAAAAAAATTAAAAGCCAGTGTTTTCCAGTTCCAAACTGGGCTCAGTGGATGATGCTGGCATGCATAAAGACGACTTCATCGAATTACAGAGCAAAGCTTTGCTGCAGCAGGAATTCTTCTATCAAAATCTTGATGAATTTTGGTGCTCTCAAATAGCTTTCTACCCAGTTTCGGCAAAGAGAGCTCTTTTAGTCTTGATCCTATTTGTTACAGCCTAGCTCTGTGAATCTGGGTTCTCAGCATTGGTCAGTGTGAAGGCAGAGGCTAGAAATTAGTTTGATGCTTGGCATGATATGTACCTAGCAATATCCAAGACTGTCCCCTCAAATTTCTGTCTTTACTGATCAAAAGCAGCAACAGCTATCTCATTAAAGTAGTTTATTTATTGTTATATTTTTCTTTATGTATGTGAGGAATTTATAAAAAAAATAAAAGGTAAAGGATCCCGTTACATACCCATTGAGGCATATTGGGAATATGGTGTTAGGCCCATATTTTCTTGACCATCGGCACACTAGAGGTGATGTGGTCAGCATCATGTCGGCCGGTGAGGAATTGGCAAGAAATAAAATTCTGGTAGTAACATCTGGATTATGTCTTGAATGATTCATTGATTCATTTTGGGAGGAGCAGGATATGTGAACATTATTTCACTGTCAGGGGGGTAAGAAAGCAGAGATGATCAAAATCCTTGGTTTAAATGCGTGTGTTAGGGGGGAAGAGAAAACCAATGATGGTGAAGATGACATAAAGATGGAAGAACTGAGGGCAGCACTAGAGAAAATCAAGATGGGCAAAGCAGCAGGGCATGATGGTATAACACCAGAAATGGTTAAGTACATGGGAGCATCAGGTGACCTATTACTCTTAAAGGTCCTACAGGCAGCATGGTGCAACAAGACCATACCAAAGGATTGGGAGATTGCCATCATAACACCAATTTTCAAAAAGGGTGACAATCGACAATGTGGAAACCATAGAGGCATATCCCTTCTCAGTGTCCCTGGTAAAATCTACTCTAGAATCCTAGAGCAGAGACTCCGACGCCTAGCTGAGCCACAATTGGATGAGGTCCAGTGCGGATTCCGAGCAAACCGAAGTACTCAAGACCTAATCTTCACACTCAGACAGCTGAGTGAAAAGGCCCTTGAGTATAAGAGTGAGATCCATCTTTGTTTCATAGATCTGGAAAAGGCGTTTGACAGGGTCCCCTGGAGCAAACTTTGGGACTGTTTGGCAAGGAAGAATATTCCAGCACCTCTGATTCATGCTATACAGAGCTTCTACAAGTCTTGCAGAAATTATGTGAGGACAGCAAACCATAAGTCAGAAGAGTTCAGGACCACCACTGGTGTAAGACAAGGTGATATCCTATCACCTTACCTCTTCATACTCCTTATGGACATGTCATCAAGGCATGTAAGGAGAGAACAAGAAAGTATTCAGTGGGGTACTGGAAGATGAGACAGGTCTATATTTCGGAGCTGGCATTTGCTGATGATGTTGCCCTGATTGCTAAATCAGAGGCACATCTCCAATCCAACCTGCAAGTCTGGAAGGAAGAGCTGGAGAAGAGAGGGATGGTCATAAGCAGCTCTAAAACAAAATCCATGGTGATATCACGAGAAGAAAGAAAACATCAGATTAAGTTGGGAGAACAGGTCCTGGAGCAGGTCGACCACTTTAAATATCTCGGAGCTATTATAGACCGAAAGGGAGGCATCAAAGAAGAGTTGGCCACTCGAAAAGCAGCGGCTGGGAGACTTTTTCAGGCCGTAAATCGTGGATTCCTCAGCAAGAAAGAGGTTGGTAAGAAAACGAAGATGGCTGTATACCGCTCCACCTATGTCTGTGACGACTTGGCCAATCTTCTCTTCATTTTTTTTTATTATTTACGTGACATCATTTTTTCTCATCCTCAATGCATGATTGCAAAGTCTCGGGAATTGTCACTTGCGGAAAATCTCCTAGCGTTCGGTATTTTCTCCTCGCTATTTTTAGATACGACGTCATTGTTGACCACTGACCTCGGTAGATAGAATCAGTATAGGCCACTTTAGGAAAACATCACGTGACTTTTAACATTATTGATTGGAGCGTCTAAACGAGGCTAAGGTCACATGATGCACGCTACGGATCACGTGTCCAAGCGGAAATGACCCGCTAAAAGGCGGCAAAGCCAGCATTTTGTCACTTGCCCAGGAACCCTCAAGAAAGCTAGGTCTAACCCAGATATCGGCGAATTCTCGCATTAAAAGCACTGAAGCCACGTGTCTAAATTGCGGGTTAGCGTCCATCTTTGAGAAGTCTATGGTGGAGCCTTGCACGACAGTCCAATCTCAGCGCAGAATACGGAGTCGAGCACAGAGAAGGCAAATCCGAACCATTCAAGACCTACCTGGGGCAACGTCAGGAGACCGGTGAACTAACCACGCTTCACTATCAGCCAGGGGCTGAACAGATAAGTTCCTCGAAAAAGGGAACTCACCTAAATCAATGCCTTTAAACTTTAGTCATCCATGATGAAACACACTTGATGTGAGACACATAATACATACAGCCGACACTAATTCCATCGACAATACTATCATTCACCATCTATTCATTTTATTGCAATAAACCAATTGGGTGTATATACTGTACCCCACGCTTTGTTCCTTCCATTAGATGTTGAATATTGTCTATGTTTATCTTCCTTTAAAAGGGGGGGCTCGTAAAATATAATATATAAATTAAAGAATAATAATAATAGATAACTGAGAAGGGGACGACGGTAGCGAGAGACCAAATATCTCCTTACAATCTTTTCCAGACCTGTCGAGTTAGGAGAATTTACCCTCTTCGTCACCCTTCGGAAGTGGGAAAACCCAGCAGGGATTCCTTGGGCCAAATCTTCCACATCAGATCTATTATTTCCTCTAAATAAAATTCTTATCCTTTAAACGCTACGTGACAATGTCCCAGTCTTGACATATGGATGCGAGTCGTGGGCATACATGCCACACCTCAGACATGAAAAACCTGTACAACAAATCCAAAAACCCTGTACAGAGACCCGCAAAACCTGTACAGACTGAAAAACGTAACAATAGAGTTAATTAATGTACAAATATATTCAATTAGATGGTTCTGCACCATCATAGTGACATGCGCCCTTTGCCTTTTTAAGCATGTCTTCACTTGCTTTAAAACCTAAACAACAAGAGTTAGAATTTATTTTGTACCGGTATTGTAGAAAAGCTGTGACTGTATCATCATTTAGTCTATTTCTGCAAAAAAAATTAATACAATTTATGGTGGAAATGAAGAACAGTTTGGTGTGTGTTCTATAGTGCCTTATAAAAGTATAGATCTAAAGAGACCAGTAATAAGCGTTATGGGTTAGGTTTAGGAATCTTAAATCAAATATATATATATATATATATATATATATATATTTTTTAAAGCTAGCAATGAAAATATAAACTGGCGCAATATTATATATTCTCTACCGAACTTCAAAAATTGGAATAGCCGTTATACCCATACGAATTTTAGTGTCAATCAAACATTGATAGTAATTAATTATTTAATAAATATAAATCATTGGATGACCGTAATGATGATCACCCAAGGCAAAATCCCATTGTTTTTTAAAGAAACGAAATTAAAACTAAGAAGAGAAGTAACTCCAAATAAACTTTTCTCTGACCTGGTTAAGATGCAAATTTGCCTTGCTTTTGTGGGTTTTTTTTTTTCAGTTTCATAATTTGGTCATATCGGAATGACGGTCGCCGAATGCTCCGCATGTATTTTCGTACCATTTAGATTTCGGGTTAACCCTAACCCCAACTGTAACCCTAATCCTAACTCTAAATGGTACGAAAATACATGCAGAGCATTCGGCGACCGTCATTCCGATATTAGGCCTACCCATAATTTGTTTTGTATTATTATTCAAATTTACATTTCTTACGCACTTTCTACCGTAAACCTAACCTCAACCTTAACTCTAAATGGTACGAAAATACAAATATTAAACATACTCGACGGCAATAAAGGTAAAGATTACCAGAATCTCAGTAAAAAGAGTTGTCAGAATCATTCAAGTTGAATAAATTCAACTCAAAACAAGAATTTTCGTGCTCTTTTTCCACAAAATGTTTATGATTCGGCGGTATGGCAGCGTCCATGTTTGTAACTTTCGCTTTTGTAAAATCACTATTATCAGTTCTACCGTATTCGCTAGCAGTAAAATATTTTGTTCGTTTCAAGCTTAGTGGCCAGATTTTTCAATGCTGAATCCGATTATGCCCAGCAATTGCCGATACGATTGTAAACAGAAGAGTTCTGGTGCTTTTAAAATAGGACGTACGTTTTATAGGTGTATGGGAACGAGGTATCGCACTACTTCCGTGACGTACTCGGTACGGCACAGCGACAAAAATTGTCATAATGGTGCTGAAAGGGTTAATAATTAGGCGAAAAAACCCGTACAGACCCGTGTACGGCCCGTACACATCTGAAAACGCAAACACCCCGTACAGATTATGGGTAAACCTTTAAGTGTGGCATGTATGCGTGGGCAATGACTACAACCCACAAAAGCCAGATCCAAACCTCAGAAATGAGGTATCTGAGGAAAGTGGTTGAAGTAACAAGAAGAGACATGGTCCGCAACCAGATGATCCGTCAAGGCCTAAAATCCCATCCGCTGCAGACCCAAATAGAACAGTCCCAACTAAGATGGTTTGGCCATGTCTGCAGAATGGGAGAAGATCGGCTACCACGACAAGCATGGGAAACAAAGAACCAGGGATCCAGACCTCCAGGACGACCCAGAGTCCGCTGGGAGGACAACATTAGACAATCTTTGAAGGACCGAGGACTAGAATGGAACCAGACCAGGAAGAAGACAGCTGATAGAATGGTCTGGCGCTCTCTCTTCCAAACCTCTACACCTCACGGTAAAAGGGGAACGACTAAGTAAGTAAGTGTTAGGGGGGTAAGAATGGGCACGTTTTACCAGCTTTATATTAGTCTTTCTGTCTTTTACTTATTACTGATTGTAGGGTTATTTCAAAGTGACACCCCTAGCAGTCTTTTGGTATCTTCCAGGGAACAAGGAAAGAATAGGACTACTGAACCCTCAGGCATTTCATAAAGGTGACTTAATATGAGGCTGATTGGCAAAGTAGTTAGTGTTTGTCTCTTGTGGCAGGTTACCAGGTTCTGGGATTGAAACCTGGTAGTGTCACACTCCAGTCTGCCCAGGAAGAAAGGTACCTGGTAACCCCTACTCATAAAGCTGGACCCATTATAGTGAAGTCTAACACTTCACTCATTTACGACACTATCTGCTATTAGACTACATCAACCTTTTTTTTTTTTTTAAATGAGGTTATGCATGGGGCTGCCGACCTCATCATGTAAGACAAATTGTTACAGAAACCACCGTCACGGCAAGAGCCTGTGATTTGATTCAGGTATCCTCCTTCTAGGAGGGTCAGCTACTGTTGTGGCTCCATATTCTGTAAGGAGGAAAAAAAACACCCAAGTAGAACAGTCCCAACTAAGATGGTTTGGCCATGTCTGCAGAATGGGAGAAGATCAGCTACCACGACAAGCATGGGAAACAAAGAGCCAGGGATCCAGACCCCCAGGACGACCCAGAGTCCGCTGGGAGGACAACATTAGACAATCTTCGAAGGACCGAGGACTAGAATGGAACCAGGCCAGGAGGAAGACAGCCGATAGGATAGTCTGGCGCTCTCTCTTCCAAACCTCTACACCTCACGGTAGAAGGGGAACGACTAAGTAAGTAAGTAAGGAAAAAAAACAGAGATCATGATGATACACCCACTCACATACTCATGATACACCCACTCACTCATTGACTTGTATACATTCAAATCACTCAGGGAATTACACACTTTCAACAATTTCAGATGAAGTTGAACAGTGCCCTGTCAAAGTGCCTATCACAAAGCCTGCAGCCAACAAAGCCAACCCAAAACTGGGTGTTGGGTTGTTGTCATTCAGCTCAGATAATAAATTTATGTTTACAAGAAACGGTAAGTATTTTTATATTTACATGAATAGGTAATAGTTGTTCATATTTACATGTAATTTTGCATTTTAAAAAAGTGCATGCTATATTTACAAGAATGGCACTGTCCAGCTCCCTGGGGAGGAGGGGGCTCTGGTAAAGAAAGGACTGCTGCACACTCATACATGTCATACAAGGTGAATAACATGAGGTTGGCAGCCTCATCGAGTACAAAAATTGCTACAGAAACCTCAGCTGAAAAAGCATGTGATATTTGGTGCAGGCTAAATGATACATAACAATGTTCATATTTACAAAAAATGATACCTAACGACGTTCATATTTTCAAGAAATGATACGTAACAATGTTCATATTTACAAGATATGATACGTAACAATGTTCATATTTACAACTATAAAAAATTACTGCATTGTGTTACAATCAATTAATCAATACCATTTAGCTCCCCAAGGAGCATAGGCCTTCAACAAACACATGCTAAATCCTCCTGTTGCATGCCGTCAGCTTAAATCTTTCCGCTTTTTCCTCTTCATTTTCACTTCTCTCTACATTTCTTTTCTTCATGTGTCTTTTGGTCTACCTCTGCCTCTCTTTCCCTGGGGATTCCAGTAGAAGGACTGCCTTGTAATGCTATGAACAAGTTTCCTCAATGGTTGTCCTATCCATCGCCAGCATTTGTTTTCTTGTCATCTCTTGCTCCACTGGCACATGTCTGGTTCTTGTCATCAGTTCCACATTGGTGACTTTGTCATTCCATTTCAATCCTTCTGTTCTACACAAACACCTATTTGTGAGTATTTTAATATTCATAAGAAAATATAATGAATATTCCAGCTGATTATTCATCCTAAACCCAAGATATCAGTGTTATATAGAGTAAATCAGGAAGTGTGTCATGGTCAATTAGTAAACTAGCAGGAACAGGCATGGAGGCCACAGGTTTTACAGAATAATGTTGAAAATAATATGGCTAGCTTAAAAAAAAAAAAAAAGTAATGAGAATGTCCTGAAAGAAGTCAGTGAGGAAAAAAAACAACGTGTTGCTAACATTAGAAGGAAAGTGATCTACTTTCTTCAACATGAGAAGGAAAGCAACCTACTTTCTTCAGGCATATACTTACTTAGTCGTTCCCCTTCTACCGTGAGGTGTAGAGATTTGGAAGAGAGAGTGCCAGACTATCCTATCGGCTGTCTTTCTCCTAGTAGGTACCACAAACTGATGTTTCATATTTGTTAAATTGGCAATTCAATAAGATATTTAGAAAGTACATAAAAAAAAAAAATTTGAAAAAAAAACATCATCAAAATCGGTCTATAAATAAAATAGTTATGAATTTTTATTTTATTTTTCGACTTAGAAATTTTAAGTGAAAATGGGCCATCTTTGACATCACCAAAGGATCACAAATAACATGTATAAGCACATATAAGGTCATGTTTGTGTTAAAAACTACTTGCAATTGTAAGAAATGGAGGACATAAAAAGGCTCTTCAAATTTAAAGAAAATCATGTTAGTCATGTGTTTTTGGTTACAAAATCAGCTCGACACAATTTTAAATTGTCAATGCTCAAAATCTATGCACTGTAGTCACTCAGTATCTATGATATCCAATGTCATAGTCATACTAAGTAAGCCCAATTTTTTCTAAACATCTCACATTATTCTGAACAAGGTTATGAGTTGACAATGACAAGAAAGCCAGAAAATTGATTTCCGCAGAAACTGCTCAATTCGTCAAGATTTCTACATGTTTACAAAGAACAGAAAAAATTTACTAATGAAGTTACAGTAATGATTCATGTGTCATTTTAAAGCTATTTTCAAGGACTTTCCACCAGTACAGAAATAAGCACGTTTACTTTGACTTGTTAAACAAAGTAAAGGCTCAAAGATGCCTTGTTTGAAGAAAATGCACAATTTTTCCTATTTTTTGTCACCCACAAAAATTGAAAAAAAAATTAACTATTTAAGGTATATTTATATATCATACATCATTTTAAAGCCCTTTTACAGCTCTTTGCAATGGAATTCAAATAAACTATGTTTATATGACATATTCTGTTATGTGGCACCTTTTAGAAATATCTCATTATTCCCAATCTCGTTAAGAAAGAATCCTACAGTCCGGTCTCGCAGACAACCGATGTGTGCAACTGTCGCGATTGTTTACATTGAATGAGGTCACTAAACTGACTGAGTTTTTGAGCGATTGGGGCATTAATCATGATTAAAAAGTATCTAAATACCATATTCAATGTGCACGATGCTTTTGAAACTCTGCCAACGATATTAAAATCGCCCTCAAATAATTAAATTGCCAAAACAAAAGCTAAGTCGAGCGAATGACATTTTCGCTGTTCCAACCTTGAATCTACTCCCTGCACTCCCCTTGCTAATTCCCTTGGTTTTATTTTAGTTATCATAGTCGTACTTATTTCAGTTTAAATTAAATGTTATCAGTTTTCAAAAATATATATTAACTTACGCAGGTAGTTTCTCTCATTCGTGTGCTCAGTAGAATCAGCCCGATAGTTTCTCTCAATCGCATCATGCTCAGGGGGGGTTGATCTCTCCGAGTGGAACAGCCTTCATGACTAGACACTAGCAAAAAAAACTTGTTGGGTTGCTCGTCGTTCGTGAAAGCTTGCTCTTTCAACAAATCTCAGAAAATGATAAGAATTTGCACGCTGATAGTCGAATAGATGGATGTAACACAAGCAGGGATCCGGCTCTTGGAAGCACACTTAAAAAGACAACTTTGTCATTACTTCGAAATTTGTGTAACTAATTTCACACAAATTGGGGCTTGTGTTATATGAAACTGAGGCTCAATAACTCTTCTTTTCATTTATCGTAAATTTGGAGAGAATAGCTCGTTGTTGATATAGCAACGTGTGTTTGAATGACGCGCGGGTAACTCCGGAGTTCGCCGGCGCATCAGAAACCCCAATATACTGATGTTTTTCATTGCAATTTTTCTATCATTTACAAAATACATTCTTTTTTCAAGTTTACATATTTTGAGAGAGAAAAGAACACAGAATTATCTTCTGTAAATTTTATTAATACAATACATACAAAGATGCAAGAACAGCAAAAAAACAAAGAAGACCTAGTTTCCCCTTTCTGACCTGCGAAGGACATTTTTTCCAGTGAAATATCCGGGCAGTTTGTGGTACCTTCTCCTAGCCTGGTTCCATTCTAGTCCTCGGTACTTCAAAGATTGTCTAGTGTTGTCCTCCCAGTGGACTCTGGGTCATCCTGGGAGTCTGCATCCCTGGCTCTTTGTTTCCCATGCTTGTCGTGGTAGCCGATCTTCTCCCATTCTGCAGACATGGCCAAACCATCTTAGTTGGGACTGTTCTACTTGGGTCTGCAGGGGGTGGGATTTTAGGCCTTGACGTATCATCTGGTTGCAGACCATGTCTCTTCTTGTTACTTCAACCACCTTCCTCAGATACCTCATTTCTGAGATTTGGATCTGGCTTCTGTGGGTTGTAGTCATTGTCTTCAGGCATATAATGAGAAGAAAACTGGAAATATTCTGACAACAGGAAAGATGGAAGGAAAAGGCTATAAAAAGCGACAAAACAAAACAAAGAAAAACAAAGATACTGGACAGTTTGACATCATGGCATGGAAAGAGGTCAGTTACAGAATTGGTTTATATTACTAGAGACAGAAAGTTGTGGAGAGATATGATCTCCAACACCACCTGGCATGGTACTAGAAGAAGAACCCAAATTGACATTAACTTAACCAAATTTTTCTTACATGCATCTCTCCACTGAGGTTGTAAAGATTAGTTATGGAGAATTTTGTGTCTCTTTTGAAGTATTTTACGTTCTAAACTGTTTTTTTTTTGGTATGTACATCTTAATTCAGACAACATGCCTTGTGTATTGTGGATTTGGGACATAAGTCGGCTAGTGTTGTGTGCTGTCTTGATACAAGCTAATCCAATCAAATGTAAGATCTTGTGAGCTGTTTACTTTATTTATTTTTGTTCAAATATTTATTTTAAACTCCATGCTTCATTGGTTTGTTGCTAAGAGAATGATAACATTGTACATCAGGTTTTAAAATTTACTAATGCCTCCTGAAGTCCAACCTCTGCATCCATGTCTTAGGTGGGAGAAACAGGATGACTTTGGGGTTTACTGTGCTCAGGCTAAATATGGTTTGTTTTATGCTATAAGACCGCTATGATAACCATAAGGTCTGGCCAGGGTCACCCTAGAAATTCTCTGGCCAAGGGGCAGTGGCACTTGTGTGTCTGACCTAGCTTTGCACAATGAACAAGCAGTTAGAAGAAAAAAATTTAGGCCCTTGAGATGTTATTATATTGAAGAAAGGGGCTTATCTTGTGGAAAGACAAAACAAATAATAGAAAAAACTAGGAATGAAATTGAGATAAAAGTTAGACATATCAAATATTGTGGTCATATTAAAAAGACATAGGCTAGCACCTTGCTGAAAACCATAATTGAAGGAAGAGTTGAAGGTAAATGTACAAGAGGAAGACAGTGCTACAAGTGGAAAGATAACAACAAAAGATCGGCAGGAAAGAGTTTTTCAGTGTACCATCAAGACAAGAGACAGACAGATACTGGAGATCCACTGCGGCCGACCTTCAGCGTGAAGGTGGTAGTTGATTATACCAGATTATGTCAGCAGACAGTACGTCATAATGTTGACAGTGGTGATAGTAGTGCTGGTAATGAAGATAGTGGTTGTTTGTGTTGATGATGGTGTAAAAGTTGATGAGATGGATGATGATGACTTCCTACGCAGGGTTTTTCCATGTTTAAAAGTATCTCAGCAAACATGACTTCATGATGTTGATAGTGTCAGAAATAGCTTACTTACTTACTTAGTCATTCATCTTCTACCTTGCGCCATATATCCTATCGGCTGTCTTCCTCCTAGCCTGGTTCCAATCTAGTCCTCGGTCCTTCAGAGATTGTCTAATGTCAGAGATAGCACTGGTATGTTACCAGCTTGTTAAAGTGATGAGGTTGCCGGCTTGTTAAAGTGATGAGGTTGCCGGCTTGTTAAAGTGATGAGGTTACCAGCTTGTTAAAGTGATGAGGTTACCAGCTTGTTAAAGTGATGAGGTTACCAGCTTGTTAAAGTGATGAGGTTGCCAGCTTGTTAAAGTGATGAGGTTGCCAGCTTGTTAAAGTGATGAGGTTGCCAGCTTGTTAAAGTGATGAGGTTGCCAGCTTGTTAAAGTGATGAGGTTGCCAGCTTGTTAAAGTGATGAGGTTACCAGCTTGTTAAAGTGATGAGGTTACCAGCTTGTTAAAGTGATGAGGTTGCCAGCTTGTTAAAGTGATGAGGTTACCAGCTTGTTAAAGTGATGAGGTTACCAGCTTGTTAAAGTGATGAGGTTACCAGCTTGTTAAAGTGATGAGGTTACCAGCTTGTTAAAGTGATGAGGTTGCCGGCTTGTTAAAGTGATGAGGTTACCAGCTTGTTAAAGTGATGAGGTTACCAGCTTGTTAAAGTGATGAGGTTGCCAGCTTGTTAAAGTGATGAGGTTGTCAGCTTGTTAAAGTGATGAGGTTGTCAGCTTGTTAAAGTGATGAGGTTGCCAGCTTGTTAAAGTGATGAGGTTGCCAGCTTGTTAAAGTGATGAGGTTGCCGGCTTGTTAAAGTGATGAGGTTACCAGCTTGTTAAAGTGATGAGGTTACCAGCTTGTTAAAGTGATGAGGTTACCGGCTTGTTAAAGTGATGAGGTTGCCGGCTTGTTAAAGTGATGAGGTTGCCAGCTTGTTAAAGTGATGAGGTTGCCAGCTTGTTAAAGTGATGAGGTTACCAGCTTGTTAAAGTGATGAGGTTGCCAGCTTGTTAAAGTGATGAGGTTGCCAGCTTGTTAAAGTGATGAGGTTGCCAGCCTCATGCACAACCTCATAGTACACACCTTTTATGACAAACCTCAGGGAGGAGTAGTTCTATTTTTTTCGAAGTCTCCTTTAACAAAACCTCAAGAACTTCACAATGTGAAAATGTTCATGGTCATTGAAATTATGCTGGTATAGGTCTGTACCTTTTTGTCCAAAATCCTTGGGGACATTTTTTTTTTCTTTCAGAAACTGGATTTTTTTAGGTTTTTAGATGTTGCCCAAATCGTATTTTTTTAAAATAGCCCAGTCACCTAAAACGTGTTCTAAAATAGCCCAGTCACCTAAAATGTGTTCTAAAATAGCCCAAAGTCACCCAAAATAGTCAGAAGTTGCCCAATTTGTGATAGAAAAGTAGCCCACAGAAACTTTAAATTTTCAGAATACTTGAGTTTTTGGGTGTTTGGACAAAAGGATTTGTTTTGGTTTTAAGAACTATCTTCCTTGCACACGGACAACTCCATTAGTGCACCAATTTCCTCCCTTAGATCACACAAGGAGGATCTCAGCACAGTACACAAACTCCGTAGCACCGGCGAGAATCCCAATGTGTGTATATAGGAATCACACATTCTATAAATATTTTTTTTAGTGGGTAGGTTTTTAAATTTTGCCAGGGCAGCGGCCTTATGACCTACTGTTTACAATTTCCAACTGCCGTGGGATTTTTTCACCCTTATCTAAGAAGGCTAGGCATCCAATCTCACTAACCAGGAGACCAGGGAGGAAGTATGACATCATTAGCACCACTGGTTCTGATAAAAGATTTCCATAAATTATATTCCCTGTACTGGGAATCGAACCTGGTACCTTTAGAATTTGAGGTGGATGCCATACCTCTTAGCCACTCCGACCCCCGTTGTAAATACATTAGTAGTGATGATAATGGTTGACAATACATTAGTAGGGGTGATAATGGTTGGCAGTACATAAGTAGTGATGATAATGGTTGACAGTACATAAGTAGTGATGATAATGGTTGACAGTACATTAGTAGTGATGATTATGGTTATTATGATGATGGTTGACAATACATTAATAGGGGTGATTGTCGTGAATTCTGATTCACAACACGTCATTCATACCACAACGGTACGCCATACATTATAATAGTGTATGCTTGACGGACCAATGAAACGGCATCTTCATGCATACATGTTTAGCAAACATTACGGTACGCCATACATTATAATAGTGTATGCTTGACGGACCAATGAAACGGCATCTTCATGCATAGTGTTTACAAACATATTAGCCTAACAATGGCTGAGCTCAAATCTGTCTTAACGGGTTTTTTCGTCTAATTATTAAATATATATATAAATCGATCGTCTTGCGCCACTACCACAGCCGTAATTTGCGTCATGAGATTCGGCGAGATGTTAGGCCAAGTGAATAAAAACATCAACCAATGAAAATCAAGCTGCCTATTTTTCAATTGCTGCGGGATTTGCAGTAGTCTGCGTGGCGTGTTGTTCATTCACCATTTTTCTTAAAAAAGGGACTATCTTAGCTTGTTGTGATGTTGGTGATGGGGTTGGAGTGGCTAATAGGTATGGCATCTGCCTCTAATTTTAAAGCTCCCAGTAAACGGAATATAATTCATGGACATTCTTTTAAGAACCAGTGGTTCCTATTGATGTCATACTCCCCCCTGCTGCAAAATTTAAAAATTAGGAAACCTACCCACCACAAAAATATTTATAGAATGTGTGATTCCTGTATACACACATTGGGATCCTTACAGGTGCAATGGAGTTTTGTGCACTGTGCTGAGATCCTCCTTGTGTGATCTGAGGGAGGAGATTGGAGCACTGATGGAGTTGTCCATGTGCAAGGAAGATGGTCCTTAAAACCAAACCAAATGTTGATGATAACAGAAGTGACGTGATGTTGCTTGGAATGGGATAATTGATGATTGTAGCATTATCTTTCTTTCCATTTTCACCCTCTGTGGAGCCTGTAGCTAACACTGGCCCACTTATGGGAAGCTTGCACCAAAGTATTCTTATGCTCTGCATGGGTGGTTTCTGTAGCAGGCTGTTTTGCATGATGAGGTTGCCAGCCGAATACACTACCTTATATTAGTTACCTCTCATGACATGCCTGAGGAAGTGGTAGTCTAATTCTTTGTTTGTCTCATCGGAGGGGACCCAAGATGTTAGTGGTAACCGATATGATAGTATGGCACTTTCTCTTCCAAACCTCTACACCTCACGGTAGAAGAGGAACGACTTAGTAAGGATTGATGGATGATGATAACTTATTTTTTGTAAAATTGTACATGCAAATAATTTTGAATGTCATTTTATGGTGTATTCTGCCTGGCGTCAAAGCACACCAGGCAGGCACCTGCGGCACACCCTTCGCACTGGTATAGGTGATGTTATTTTAAGCTTTGGTGGTAGTTGTGATGATAAAGGCTATTGTCTCAACGAGGATGATAATATTTCTGTTAGGTGTGTGCTGGGATCCTCGACGCCCTCGCCTGGCTTTGTGTACGTCGTCAAACAAACTGTACATGTGGTCACCAGATGGCAGTCTGTCTGTGGAAGCACCTGTTGAAGGTATATCTGCTCGTCACCTCATCATCATTAACCTTAAGTTCCCCAAGGAGCTTAAGCATTCATTAAAGACCTCAACCTGTCCTGTGCCATCTGCTCAGTATCTTTCCATGTATGCCCTGTCCCTTTCATTTCTGTCTCCAAGTCTCTTCACTATGTGTTTTTAATCTCCCTCTACCTCCCTTACTCTTGAGATTCAAGAACTGCCTTGTAATGCTATCAGAGGTTCCTATCTAGCCTTCACTTTCTTTCCTTTCCCTGACGAAGGCCTTGTGGCCGTAACATTGGCTATTTTCTTTGTCTTTTGTCCTCGTAAGACGAATCACCTTTTTTTTCAATTTTTTTTTCACACCCATCCATTGTAATGCTATCAACAGGTTTCCTCAATGTGTGACTTATTGTTTGGCTAACATCGTCTTCTCATCTCCTGCTTGTAATCCAGCTTCAGTTTTTGTTGTTGTTAGACTAGGGCCTTATGTAGTTTACTGGGGTCTCTGAAGAAACAAAGGAAGAATAGGACTACTGAACCCTCAAGCTTGTTGTACTAGGTGACTAACATGAAGTTGTCTATGGGACTGGCAACCTCATCATGTAAAAGAGGTCTCAACAGCTGCAAGAACATGTGACTTATTGGTGCAGGCTTCCTACAAGGGGACCAGCTGTAAAAGTGGCTCTATAAAGAGATCAAAGGAAAATTATGAAAATACTAGGACGTTGACACTGCTAGATATACATAAGGCAATTATCATTGTACCATCTTCACATCAAAGGCAGACTGTATGAGATCATGTTCAGTGTCTTGCTTTGGTGCTTCATTTTGAGAGACTACCCTTCCCACTTTCATTCCATTTATTTGTGTTTTCCTTCATCTTGCATTGCTGCTGTTCTCTTGCCTATTCACATTTAAGCCTTGATCTCAGCCACAGTTTTCAATAAAGCTGCACGTTGCTTTAATGTGACCAATATATTTAAAATATAATTCAGGTTTGTTTCATTTATTAGTCGTTTTTATTTCCTGTTTTTGTTTTGTTTGTTTTTCTTCTTCATGAATTGCTTCGGAACAGATGTCACAGTTTTGAAGAAAAGATGTTTGTTGGATAGGAAGCACATTGAGACAACCTGCAGTTTTCAGTAAACTGTTTGTTATCCAGGAATAATAAAACCAAGAAGTTACATTCAGAAGTGGGTGCTTGCATAGAAAATAGACAGATTGAAATGGTACAAGGTCACTAATTGAGACTGATGACGAGAGCCAATGGAACAAGAAAAGAGAAGATGCTGACAATGGATAGGATACAAGAGATGAGAAAAAGAATCTGAAAATGGATAGGATAGGATACAAGAGATGAGAAGAAGAATCTGACAATGGATAGGATACAAGAGATGAGAAGAAGAATCTGACAATGGATAGGATACAAGAGATGAGAAGAAGAATCTGACAATGGATAGGATACAAGAAATGAGAAGATGCTGACAATGGATAGGATACAAGAGATGAGAAGAAGAATCTGACAATGGATAGGATACAAGAGATGAGAAGAAGAATCTGACAATGGACAGGATACAAGAGGTGAGAAGAAGAATCAGACAAGACAGTGGATAGGATACAAGAGATGAGAAGAAGAATCTGACAATGGATAGGATACAAGAGATGAGAAGAAGAATATGACAATGGATTGGATACAAGAGATGAGAAGAAGAATCTGACAATGGATTGGATACAAGAGATGAGAAGAAGAATCTGACAATGGATAGGATACAAGAGATGAGAAGAAGAATCTGACAAGAAAATGGATAGGATACAAACGATGAGAAGAAGAATCTGACAATGGATAGGATACAAGAGATGAGAAGAAGAATCTGACAATGGATAGGATACAAGAGATGAGAAGAAGAATCTGACAATGGATAGGATACAAGAGATGAGAAGACGAATCTGACAATGGATAGGATACAAGAGATGAGAAGAAGAATCTGACAAGACAATGGATAGGATACAAGAGATGAGAAGAAGAATCTGACAATGGATAGGATACAAGAGATGAGAAGAAGAATCTGACAATAGATAGGATACAAGAGATGAGAAGAAGAATCTGACAATGGATAGGATACAAGAGATGAGAAGACGAATCTGACAATGGATAGGATACAAGAGATGAGAAGAAGAATCTGACAAGACAATGGATAGGATACAAGAGATGAGAAGAAGAATCTGACAATGGATAGGATACAAGAGATGAGAAGAAGAATCTGACAATAGATAGGATACAAGAGATGAGAAGAAGAATCTGACAATGGATAGGATACAAGAGATGAGAAGAAGAATCTGACAATGGATAGGATACAAGAGATGAGAAGAAGAATCTGACAATGGATAGGATACAAGAAATGAGAAGAAGAATCTGACAATGGATAGGATACAAGAGATGAGAAGAAGAATCTGACAATGGATAAGATACAATAGATGAGAAGAAGAATCTGACAAGACAATGGATAGGATACAAGAGATGAGAAGAAGAATCTGACAAGACAATGGATAGGATACAAGAGATGAGAAGAAGAATCTGACAATGGATAGGATACAAGAGATGAGAAGAAGAATCTGACAAGACAATGGATAGGATACAAGAGATGAGAAGAAGAATCTGACAATGGATAGGATACAAGAGATGAGAAGAAGAATCTGACAAGACAATGGATAGGATACAAGAGATGAGAAGAAGAATCTGACAATGGATAGAATACACATTGAGAAAAATCTGTTGATAGCATTACCAGGCAGTCCTTGTTCTGGAATCCCCAGGGTAAGAGAGGTAGAGGTAGAACAGTAGACAAAGATGAGGGAGATGTGGAAAGACCTTGACCTGATGGCACTTGACATGAGGACTTGGTGTGTGTTTTTGTTGAAGACCTATTCTCCTTGGGGAGCTAGACTTGGTATCTATTCTCCTTGGGAAGCTAGACTTGGTGTGTGTCTTTGTTGAAGACCTATTCTCCTTGGGGAGCTAAACAGTATTGATTGATATGTAAGTCTACTTATTTATAGAAGCTGTTGATTATGATTTTCATTTATGCAACTTCTTATTCTCAGGAACTTTCTTGATCCACAACTTATCATGGCATCCAGAAGGGGAGGCAATCTTGCTCATTGGAAAGGAGCAGATGTGTGTCTGTTTCCTGTCGCCAACAGAAGCAAACACAGCCGCAGCCCATAATACCAGCACCATTAACAGCGCTGACGATGCCAGGTTACACAGCAGCAGCATCATTAAGAACATGAAAATCCTCAGCAGCAGCAATATAAATGGAGCTAAAGATTATGAGCAAAATACAGAGCCTGTATCTGAGAATTAACCTCACTTTTATGCACGCTACAACTCAGCACTGCTTGGTTGTGAAATATCTTAACCTGAGTGAATAATTTGTATTCTGAGACTCTATAGAGCGGCATTATGGGTAACCAAGATGTTTAGAGGGAATAATGACTGTGTCTGTATTTATATATGTATATCGTCATTACCCTTCAGCTGCCTTAGGAGCATAGGCCTTCAACAAACTGACCAAGTCCTTCTGTCCTGTGCCATCAGCTGAATGTGTGTGTGAGAGAGATATGCAATAATTATTTTTTTCTTGGTGTCATTTTTTTTGGCTTAAATTTTCTACTGATTGGGGTTCATTTAACAAAGTAGCAAGTAATGGTCCTTGGGACATGCATCAACCGATGCAGTACAATACAGCGACATGTGAGCTGGGAAAACATCTCGTGACGACGACTTTCGAAGACAGGCTATGAATCGAAATCGCTCACGACCAAAAATCGATAGAGTTAATGGAAAGTCAATTTACCTTGCCTTCAGGAAATACACAGAAATATTATGCCTCCCGGCATGTGCAAATACACTAGAGGTATTATCTCGAATAAACGAAATATCCATAAGAGGACTTTCACATTCCTGACAGAACAAAAAAATAGCGGAGATCCTCTTTCAGCGAGGCATCTTTCTCGCCATTCAAATCGCTCACTCCCCTGGTGGGCGGAAATCGATCGACCAAGAAGCAAGACCAGTCATGCGCAGTCCAGCGCAAAATGACCACAGCTCAAAACTTAACTGCATTCAATACCAACGCGAGAAGACAAATGCTTACCGAGAAAAGTGACTATAAATTTCAAGCAGTTGTTGCCCTTGCGTTATAAAATAGATATTGTATTAAAACGATGTTGCGAGAATTTATCACGCAACATATCACCACCTCCTCCCGATAAAAAAAATGTGGAACATATTTTTTTTTTTTAAATATCAAAGAGCATGCGATAAGCGGCTCAAAACGCACGAATTATGCGCTGATAATTAATTAAATTGCCTAACATGAGGCTAAATATAGAGTGTCTGGTGAGGATATACCTCAACAGAAAAATAAATATGTCTCAAAAAATATTCAGATCGGGGAGGTGTCACCAACACACATCACGTTAGCATGTAAACACAATATACGTATGCAAGTTACCATAATCATCATTAAACAGCATACTCTAATATTGTCTTTAAAAATGGATGTACAAATCTGATAGGAAAATTTAAATAGTACATTCTTTGACATGTAATGACATAAGTACATAGTAAAGTTAAACTACATGACGATCCAGGACATATGCTCTGGTATTCCGAGGGTAAGTACACAATCTAGAACTCGTCTTGCTTGATACTAGTAAGGTAAGTCCTCAGCTCAACAATGACATTCTGAGAAAGTACAAGCAATATAATGCTAATTAATAACTAATATGCTTCATAAGGTACAATACATTATTAATAATTGTGGCTGTTTAGTAAACTAACGGCCCTTATATTAACCACTCAGTCCTCCTCTATCATCTTAAAAAACGAACAGAAGAAGATGATAACAAAGCACGATAGTGTGTACATATAAAGTGAGTACAGATGTGCTAATCTATTGTAGTAATATAGGTGTGTTATGACTCTGTAATATATAGGAATATAGGACAGAAGTATTAGTTGGAGTCATGTGGGCATCTAGACAAAATGTCAGCCATCACATTATCCGCACCACGGATAGCTCGTACCGTGAAGTGAAAAGGTTGAAGAGCTATAGCATATCGAGTGGATCTCGAACTCTTCAAATTCTTAGTCTGACTAGCTGTAAGAGCTTTCTGATCAGTCTCTAGAATGAAATGTGCGCCCAGGAGGAATCTTTGTAGCTTTAGAATTGACCAAACCATCGCTAACAACTCACGGTCTAAAACCGAGTAGTTCCTCTCTGCCGCATTTAGTTTTCTAGAAATGTACATAACAGGATGCAGAGTATTTGCATATTCTTGCATCAGTGCTGCTCCAATCCCAGTGGATGAAGCATCACTCCGAAGAACAAAAGTCCTATCAAGAGTAGGTAATCTTAAGATGGGAGGAGAAGAAAATATATTCTTGATTTGGTCTAGTGAAGATTGGCATTCTTCAGACCAACGGACCAGATTAGGCGAACCTTTCTTCAACAATGTTGAGAGAGGTGCCATGATCGAAGATAAATTTGGAATAAATCTCCCATAAAAATTGAATTAAACCTAAGAGACTCCTAACTTGTTTCTTCGTTTTAGGAACAGAGATGTTCAGTATTTTGGAAGTATTGTGGTCTTCTGTCTTCAAGAGACCATGACCAACACGATGACCCAGGAAAGAGATTTCACCAAAACCAACAAAAGCTTTAGAAGGTTTTGCTGTCAAATTATTCTCACGTAGAGTGGACAGTAAGTCATATAACCCTAAATAGTGATCTTCCCAGGTATCACTGAAGAGACAGATGTCATCTAAGTATGCGATGACATCCGAACGATGTGACAGAATTCGACGCATCATGCGAACGAAAGTGGCAGGGGCGTTCATGAGACCAAAAGGCATAACATTCCATTGAAATAGACCCCTAGGTGTAGAAAAAGCAGTAGAGGTTTGGCATGCTCTGCTAAAGGCACTTGCCAATAACCTTTAGACAAGTCAAGTTTAGTGAAGAATCTAGAATTAGAAAGTCTAATCAGTAGATCTTCTAACAAAGGCATCGGTTCAGCATCGAACTTTGTGACCTGATTCAATTTGCGATAATCAACGCAAATTCGTATGTTCTTATCCTTCTTCCGGACAATAACCATGGAAGAAGAATATGGTGAAGTCGATGGTTCAATTATATTTAATTGAATCATTTCATCCAATTCCTTTTCCACCTGCGACTGAAAGTGTATAGGAATAGGATACGGCCTAACCCTAATTGGATTATTGTCGGTAAGAATTATGTCATGTTCTATGACATCTGTGTGTCCAGGAATGTCAGTGAGAACATCCTGAAATGTTTGTAACATCGACGAGACTTGTCGATGTTTGTCACCAGAAAGATTAGGAGAAACAGAAACGTTTTTCCAAGATTCCGTGGAATGTAATGGAACCACTGGAAGGGAAAGGTTGACATCAGAGAAGGTAGCTTCCTCATCCTGTATGACAGACAGGGATGAATAATGACCGTGAGGTGCAGGAGCATCATCCGTTGCCTGGAAAATAGGCAGCAAATAGTCCGGACGTTCGTGAAATTCCGAAAGCATGTTTATGTGGAAAGTTTTATGCTTTCCATCAATATCGACCACATAGTCAACATCGGAAACCCGAGAGACTATTGCATACGGACCTTTCCATGCAATAAGAAGTCTATTTTCCCTACTGGGGAGTAGGACGAATGCTTTGTCACCTGGACAAAGTTGTCGTAGACATCTATTCTTGTTAGCAAACTGCCTTGCCTTCTCTTTAGCAATTTCTGATGAAGCAGTTGCTAGCTTACATGCCTCAATGATCTTTTGTCTAAGAGCAATGGACATACTCATATGGAGGATTGAGTTTCATCGCTAATATCATCGGCAGTGATGAGATCGTGTAATAAAGACATAGGGCCGCGTGGACGCGCGCCAAAGACAAGTTCGAAGGGAGAAAATCCTGTGTGTTCATTAGGGACTTCTCTAAAGGCAAAGAGAGCCGCGGGTAAAACCCTGTCCCAATCTTGAGGATGATCTTCAGTTATCTTACCAAGCAAAGTCTTGAGCGTTCTATTCAGACGCTCAACTAACCCATTAGACATAGGATGTAGATACTACTGAGAGATCGTTCAATATGTAAGGTAGACATTACCTGTGACATAGTGTCAGATATGAGTTGAGTGCCATGGTCTGACAATATTTCTCTGGGGAACCCCAAGCGAGAAAATATCAACCAAAGAGCATCTGCGATATCTGTAGTAGATATGCTCTTAAGAGGAATAGCCTCTGGCCAACGTGTGCACATATCGACACATGTAAGGATAAACTGATGTCCTCTGGCCGACTTGATCTTAAAAGGGCCAATAATATCTATGGCCATTTTCTGAAACGGCCGAATAGGAATGTCAGCAGCCTGGATGGGCGCAGCATGTCGTGGTCCTCTAGATTTGACCTCCTGACATACCTTGCATGATCGGCAGTAAATACGAATGTCCTTATTGACAAAAGGCCAAAAGAAAGCCGCAAGGACTCTCGACTTCGTACGGGCAAAACCCATATGTCCAGCACATTGCGAGTCATGAGCATGTTGCAATATTTGCACTCTCATGCTCTTGGGAACAAGAATTTGCGAATGTGCCGACGTAGTCGAATCTTGTACCATACGTACAAGTACGCCGTTTCTCATTGCAATCCAAGATTTTCTATTTGTATCCTGATTCGGATCACCTTTCTTCGCAAGAATGAAGAATTTTTTTAAAGAAGGATCTTCTTCTTGCAATTTTATGAAAGAGTCACGAGTAATCACTAAGTGACTATCTTGGCTATCAACTCCATTATCACTATTCAGTGAAGTTTCGGGTGTTTGTAGAGCTTGTGCTCTTGTAACCACTGCATTTGTAGCTTGCATGTTATTATCTTCCCAAGCAGCAATCTGCTGTGGGGGTACACTCCCTAACTCCGTGAATACGACCAATAATAAGGTCCGCAATAGGATTAGGTAAGAGACAAGCATGCACATCTCCAGTAAAGAAAGGAGTGGCAATGCGAATTACAGCAGTAGGATATTTTTCTAGAGTGCCGCCAAATGTGACACATTTAATAACCCTTCCTGTAGCACAAGATGGATCTACAAGCGATTGTCTAACACCAATAGTGTGCATCCGGAATCGAAAAGTAGTGAGACCGGAGTATCATTAACAAGACCCTTATGTAGGATTAAAGAACCCCTCCCGTCATGCGCAACAGCAGCAGGAAGAGCGGGAAGTGGGTGACCACAACTCAAAGTAGTTATGGTACCCGGTTCGAATAAAGTACTGCATTGGGGGCATTTGTTTGCTCTCTCAAAGTCAAAAGCAGAACTAGTGACAGCGTCAAAGTTTTTATTATCAACAACATGATTACAGGCTCCCTCAGTTTCCTGTTGTACAGAATTAGCCTGCTGATATCTCTTTTTTTTGTGTTGAGATCTACCCCGACTATTATTACCTCTGAAGTTATCAGAGTTATTATTATCTCTGCAGTTATTATTGTCTCTATTGTAATTGTTATCATGATTCGAATTCCAGTTTCCACGATTACTATCATGTTCACATTGATGCGAACATCTATTTGTTTGGTTTTGAGGTCTTCGGCAGGAATAACCTCTATTACCATATCCTCTTTTGAAATGCCTATAATTATTAGGGTGATAGTAACGACCACTATCAGGTTGTCTCCAATTCTTCGAAGAAGAATCACCATGAAATTGGTTTCCATGATTTTGACAGAAATTACCGCTACTCTTTCTATCAAAATTTTGTTGGGATCTACGAGCAAAGTTTTGGCCATACGGAGCTGCCGAAGCAACTGGTAAACCTTCTTTCACCTTAGAGTTACCCATGGTTATGTGTGGGTGCGCAGTTACGTATTGGCAACAGAAATCTTCCATTTCTTTTATTGTTTTAGGTTTACGTTCATGAAGGAAAGCAAGGAAAGACTCATTGACAGACGACATGACTTTGTCTCTAAGTATTAAGTCCATAAGTCCTTCATAAGTTTTTTCCGTCTTAGATAGTTCAACCCATCGTGAGAAAGTAATGCGTATTCTTGCAATAAACTTGGAGAATTCAACTCCATTTTCAGGTAACATGTTTTTAAATTGTAGACGATAGCCGTCTTCGTTAAGCTGATATTTCTTTAACAGAGCGGCCCTGACAACCTCATAATTGTTCTTGTCAGGTTCATCCACCATATTTAATATACTTAGAGCTTTACCTGTCAGTATCCCTGATAACTGATAAACATATTTTGCTTTGTCTATGTTATGAGCTGTACATGCTTGTTCAAATCTGTCCAGATAGAACATTATGTCATCACTGGAAGGACTAAAAGTTGGCAACTTAATCTTAAAAGTATCATTATTAGCCTTACCAGAAGATGAACCCTTGTTTGAATCATTACCATTACTCATGTTCATCAATTTCAATTTTTCCAACTCTAAAGCTAAGACCTTTTCTTCATGTTCCATTTTTGCTTTCTCTTTCCTCTCATCAGACTCTCTCTGTAATCTTCTCTCCTCAGCCTGAGCCTCTATTTGAAGTCTTTCAGCTTCTTTCTCAAGTCTTTTATTCTCAGCTTCTTTTTCAAGTCTTTTATTCTCAGCTTCTTTTTCAAGTCTTTTATTCTCAGCTTCTTTTTCAAGTCTTTTATTCTCAGCCTCTTTTTGAAATCTTTCAGCTTCTAGCTGGAGTTTTCTTTCCTCAGCTTCTGATTCCCTTTTTTGTTTTTCCATTTCCATTTGGAATCTTTTTTCATCCACCTGCATCTGCAGTTTCTTTTGTTCAGCTTCCATATGCAGTTTCTTTTGTTCAGCTTCCATTGCTTTATCATATCGAGCAGTTGCAAATTCTTCTAACTTATCACCAGTCTTCCCAAGCAATTTACCCTGCTCAATAAAGTGCTCAAATGTAGACATGTTGTCTAACATATGAGTCCAAAACCTGAAATAATTAACTAATTTATTTCAAACCTAAGTGTAACAAGTCTTAATTAAGCACTTGTATATTCACATCACCTTATATTATCCCAGTCTCTGTGGGAAACAAGTCTCCAATCAAAGAACTTGTATATGAAATATCAACAATCAATTCTTGATCATAAGTGCACTTCTCATTCAATAGTGCACGACACTATTCATCATTCATTTATCATCAGTGTAGTAGTAACAGTGCATTAGCATAGCCCATTAACTAATTACTATAACTGTAAACAATGACTATGTAAACACATGCAGAATGTAAACATTGAAAATGTAAACAATGCAAACAATGTAAACAATAACAATGTAAACAATAACAAAGATCAGCAACAATACAAAAACGTTCGCAGAAATCAACTAAAAATAAAGCAGAAATTAATGAAATATCACAAAAAATGTGACGATATCTGCGATATAATTAAACAAAATACATGACACCACAGTGTATAAACAAAAATGTAGTATGAAACTAAACTGTAGTCAAGAGTAGGCTAACAAATACAAACAAATCAAAACAAAACTAAAGAATGCGAAATAATAACGAAAACAATATTAAAACATGTCATCACAGCTAACATAAATAGCAACAGAAGTCGCTTAGCAAATTCCAGTATCGGAAATTTGCTCACCCTACAGAAAACGCTCACAATAGACGACCTCTATGACGTGGCATAATCTAAGGGAGACACCACCCAACCGAGAACCCGCTGAAATATAAACATATAAATATACGAATAACATATAAACATATAACATATAGAATGAGATGATACACAGAAGACTCAGCAGAAGTATAAGGGCACAGTTTACATACAAACAGGCCACTTAACTTATAGGCTTCCAATCGTAGAACAGCAGAAAAAACGGATGTCAATCAACGTCCTAAAGAGCGAAGCTCCAACGATGATGGCACATCTGAACTGCTTCCACTGCTAACACGATGGTACTTGAGCTTCTGACATACTGTATGTTGAGTTGTTTCGGCACTTGACCTTCTAATCCAAAAGTAAGTTGATGGAAATCGGTACTTGGCCTTCTTCAGAAAACAACCCGTTTCAACCGGCACTTGACCTTCACAAAAAACGACAGCACTGGAACCTTGACAGCAGCAACTTGCTTGACTTGCGTAAAAGATAACAGCAGTCCGAGTTATCCTGCAACATGTAACAACGCCGGGTACTGTCAAATTCTTGTTTCCGTCAAAAAGTTGAAATTTTGACTTTTACCGGGCAACGCCGAGTACTTTGAAAATTTTGAAGATGTTGACTGTCTTGAAGAATGTTAATTTCTTGAAGGATGCTGATGAATTCTTGTTGAAAATGAAGTGGGTAAGGGACCCCGTGTTTGCTGGTACCAGAATCAAACCAGCTTATGGCCACCAAATGATGCGTGATGCCATATGATGATGGATGGTATCCGCATGTCTGGTTTTGTGTAGTGTGCAGATGTGTTCAGTCAAACAATGTTCATACAAAATAACAGGGCAATCCACATAGGACGTCAGTAAACTCACGACGTATAAAGTCAATGATGCTTGTAACAGCCAGACGTTTTTCTGTATCATTTATTGTGGACGCCACAGTGACAAAATGTATACGCGAATATGTAGGTACATCAGACAGTCATTATCACAGCAACAATGTCAGTATAGCAATGGACGGTAGACAGCATCATAATAAAGGTGATTCACAGACATGTCAATACATTATAAGGCTGTAATGTAGTCGGGAAAATTCTCCATCCCTTTCTATCTTAGCCAGAAGGTAACCAGATGTATGAGATCAGTTCACTCTCCTTAATCTGACTTCAGCAAGACAGACACGTCTGCCGAAGTATAAATAATGTCCTCAAAAATATCCTCTAGTTAACAAAGGTTTTCCAAGCCTAGTTCATTTAACAAAGTAGCAAGTAATGGTCCTTGGGACATGCATCAACCGATGCAGTACAATACAGCGACATGTGAGCTGGGAAAACATCTCGTGACGACGACTTTCGAAGACAGGCTATGAATCGAAATCGCTCACGACCAAAAATCGATAGAGTTAATGGAAAGTCAATTTACCTTGCCTTCAGGAAATACACAGAAATATTATGCCTCCCGGCATGTGCAAATACACTAGAGGTATTATCTCGAATAAACGAAATATCCATAAGAGGACTTTCACATTCCTGACAGAACAAAAAAATAGCGGAGATCCTCTTTCAGCGAGGCATCTTTCTCGCCATTCAAATCGCTCACTCCCCTGGTGGGCGGAAATCGATCGACCAAGAAGCAAGACCAGTCATGCGCAGTCCAGCGCAAAATGACCACAGCTCAAAACTTAACTGCATTCAATACCAACGCGAGAAGACAAATGCTTACCGAGAAAAGTGACTATAAATTTCAAGCAGTTGTTGCCCTTGCGTTATAAAATAGATATTGTAATAAAACGATGTTGCGAGAATTTCTCACGCAACAGGTACCTCAACCTATTGTGACCAGTACGTCAGCAGAAAATGGTGACCTTACGATGACTAAATAACAGAAATGACAAGCAAGAAGTTACAGACTCCTAAATGGGTGCTAACGTAGAATAAAAGAATTTGAACTACTACCATATGGTCACCTATGTGGAACTGATCAGTACCAGTGGAACAAGAGTTGAAAAGTTCGCTGGAGATGGATAGGACACACACTGAGGAAACATAGCCTTAGCAAGGCAGTCCTTGTCCTGGAATCTACAAGGTATGAGACAGAAAAACACGTAGAGAAGAGAACTGGAGACGAAAGTGAAGATGTTTGGTTTGGTTTTGAAGGGCCATCTTCATTGCACACGGACAACTCCATTATTACTCTGATCTCTTCCATTAGATCACACAAGGAGGATCTCAGCATAGTGCACAAACTCCATAGCACCGGTGAGGATCCCAATGTGTGTACACAGGAATCACACATTCTATAAATACTTTTGTGGTGGGTAGGTTTCCTAATTTTTCAATATTGCCAGGGCAGCAGCCGTATGGCCTCTCTTTACGATTTCCAACAGCAGAGGGATTTTTAACATCCGTAACTTGCATAGTCCTATTTTTGTCACAATTGCCCAAGAAGGCTAGGTATCCGATATCATTACCCAGGAGATGGGGGGAGGGGGTATTGTGACATGATTAGGAACCACTGGTTCTGATAAAAAATATTCCATCAATTATATTCCCTGTACTTGGAGCGAATCTTTAGAATTAGAGATATTCCATCAATTATATTCCCTGTACTTGGAGCGAATCTTTAGAATTAGAGATATTCCATCAATTATATTCCCTGTACTTGGAGCAAATCTTTAGAATTAGAGATATTCCATCAATTATATTCCCTGTACTTGGAGCGAATCTTTAGAATTAGAGATATTCCATCATTTATATTCCCTGTACTTGGAGCAAATCTTTAGAATTAGAGACGTATGCCAAACCTCTTAGCCTCACTCCGACCTGCCCAAAACAAGATGAAGAGGAAGACATGGAAAGACCTAGAGATGATGGCATGTGACAGAAGGACTTTGTATACATTTGTTGAAGATCTGTACTTCTCAGGGAGCTGAAGGTCAATAAATGAATGAAAAGTTGAATTATGATGTTGGTTTTTGCATTGGTTTACAGTAAACCAGGGTTTCTTAAAACCTTGTTTTTTTGTTGTTGTACCATGGACCCCTTTGATTGTCAGATCAAAGCTATGTACCCCTTTGATTGTCATATCAAGGCTATCGGCCCCTTTTATTGTAAACAAAGGCTATGGACCTCTTTGAATGGCCAGTAAAGGCTTTGGGCTCCTTTGATTGTCCAGTAAAAGACTATGGACCCTTTCTTATAACAAAAATTGTCCTGTACATAAAGACATAATTAAACGTTACATTTTAAATTGGCAGGTTATGTACACTGACTCGCAATGGGTCCGTGGATCACAGGTTAAGAAATCCTGCATTAAATAGAATGCAGGACATTCAAAAAAGGTTCCTGAAAAGTGGGTGGCACAAGAGTGGGAAATTAATGTCTTCGAGACAGTCAGCAAAGAGCCAGTTGGGTAAGAGATGCTAAAAATTGTAGAGAAGAAAAAAATGGATTGATCAGACACTGAGAAATCCAACTTCACAGCTTAACTCATATATGGAGGCTTGGCATGATGTTACTTGAAGGTATATGCTTCATGAGGGGCTGGAAGGCAAAGGAGGTGAGAGAGAAGAGCATAATTTTTTAGTCATCAGGCAATGAAATGTGAAGGGAGGGAAAGAGAAACAGGAGAATATCTACTAACATGTGAAGGGTAGGAAAGAGGAACAGGAGAATATTTACTAACATGTGAAGGGTAGGAAAGAGGAACAGGAGAATATCTACTAACATGTTAAGGGTAGGAAAGAGGAACAGGAGAATATCTACTAACATGTTAAGGGTAGGAAAGAGGAACAGGAGAATATCTACTAACATGTTAAGGGTAGGAAAGAGGAACAGGAGAATATCCAGTAACATGTGAAGGGAGTGAAAGAGAAACAGGAGAATATCTACTAACATGTGAAGGGTGGGAAAGAGGAACATGAGAGTATCTACTAACATGTGAAGGGTAGGAAAGAGGAACAGGAGTAATATCATAGCTACTAACATGTGAAGGGAGGGAAAGAGGAACAGGAGAATATCCACTAACATGTGAAGGGAGGGAAAGAGAAATAGGAGAATATCCTTTAACATGTGAAGGGAGGGAAAGAGGAACAGGAGAATATCCACTAACATGTGAAGGGAGGGAAAGAGAAACAGGAGAATATCCTTTAACATGTGAAGAAGACACCCCCCCAATAATTCCTAGAGATCGTCAGAAGAAAGAATAGGTCTACTGTACCCTCAGGTATGTTGTATAATGCGACTTATGAGGTTTTACATTTTGAGTCATTGGGCCAGTATATCTTTCTTAACTGGTCATACAGAGGACAGTCCTGTAGAACATGCTCAGCAGTTTGTTCGTTTAATCCACATGTGCACAGTGGTGAAGCAGACAATCGTAGCTTGTGCATGTGTTTATTCAGTTTGTTATGCCCTGTCCTGAGTCGAAAAAATAGTTATCTGTCCCTGCCGGTCGAGAGTGTGATAGTCGTCTTTGGGTTGGTTCTGTTCTCTTCTGATAGTCTGGATAGCTCTCTTTTTCTCAAAGTATGTGACTTCATTATCTTCTTGTTCACATTCTCCTCCCTTTTTTGCAAGTTTATCTGCCTTTTCATTTCCGGGTACACCACAATGAGATGGTACCCACTGAAGTATGGTTCTCTTTTTGGCAGCTACCTTGTTTAGTTCATTTCTCAGATGCGGGAGTTTACCACCCTTGAGAGCTTGCAGGACAGACAGTGCATCTGTGAGGATGACTACCTGGTGGCAGTCAGAGTTGGTGTTATAAATCATATTTGCAGCTTGCTCTAGAGCTTGAACCTCAGCTGTATAGTTGGAACAGAATTTACCAGTGGGAATGTGCCTAGTCTCATAGTGGTTGTCAGGATATGAGATAAAGATACCGGCACCTCCATTCCTAACAGCATTAGTTGCTGATCCATCTGTATAGGCATGTATCCATGATTGATCGGGATAGCTTTCTTGGATCATACTCAATGTAGCAGTTCGTTTTTGCAGATCATTATACTCACATCCACTTGTGAGACCACTGACTGATGTATTAATTTGGAGGGCACTGCTGGCCTGCTCCCATGGTACAGGGTATAGGGTGGGCTTCAGTGGTGTTGTCTTCATGGATAGGTCTTCTTGATGCTGTCTTATAAGTCTTTTCCCCCGATGCACAAAGCTGCTACGCTTTAGACGTCCCAATGCCAGATCATCTAGTCTTGCCTTCATTGGGTGCATTGGCATACTGTTGTACTTTTCCATCTGGATCATGGTTTTTGTGTCTCTTCTATGGGACAATGTCTGTAATCCAGCAACCTTCTGCATCTCTGTTATTGGTGTAGTTTTCATGGCTCCTGTAATGAGCCTGAGAGCTTGATTTTGCACCTTGTCCAAAGACTGCAGATGTGAGTTAGCAGCTGATGACCATGCTGCTGAGCTAAACTCTAAGTGTGGTCTTATTACTCCATTATAAATCTTCTTTAGATTTCGTTCATTTGCTCCCCAGTTGGTACCTGCTAATTTTCTGAGTATGCCTAGTCGTCTTCGGGCCTTTCCTTCTGCGTTTTCAATATGCTTATTCCATGTAAGCCTTTGGTCAAATGTCACCCCAAGATAGGTGGGGTAGCTTTCTTCCTTGATCACGGTTGTCCCTAGGTGTATGTTAGCTGATTTGTCCTTGGGGGCGAGGGAGAACAGTGTTGTGGAGGTTTTGTCTGTGTTTATTGTGATAAGCCATTTCTCTGCCCATGACACTAGCATGTCTGCTGCCCGCTGCATTCTATAATTTGCTGTGGTGACATTTTCATCAGCGCACCAGAGTACTAGGTCATCTGCATATAAGGCAGCTTTAACTCCTGCAGGGAGATCTTTCACCAGGTCATTGATGTAAACAAGGAAGAGTGTTGGGGAAATTACTCCTCCTTGAGGTACCCCCTGATGGAGCAACACTTTTCTGCTCTGCAGACCATCAAGAGTGACTCTAGTTCTCCTGTTATGCAAGTATGACTGGATCCATTTCATCATGTTGCCTTGGATTCCACTTCTCCTAAGTTTTGCAATGAGGCCATCTTTCCACACCTTGTCAAAGGCCTGCTTGAAGTCGACCCAGATCGTTAGGACCTTTTTCTTCTCCTGGAAGGCATCTTCTATTGCTTGAGACAAGTAAGTAACTTGGTCTTCTATACTGTAGCATTCTCTAAATCCAGCTTGTTCCGGCACCAGGATCTGCTGAGACTCTAAATACCATTTCAATCTGTGGTTGACTATTCGCTCCATAGTCTTCCCAACACAGCTTGTGAGACTGATTGGCCGGTAACTTGCAGCCTCGGTCTTACATTTCCCTTTCTTTAGTATGGGCATTGTGATGGCTTCTCTCCATACTTGGGGTACCGTTCCTTTCAACCAGCTGTGGTTGAATATCTCAAGCAGTTTTGTCTTTGCTGCTGAGCTCAGATTTACTAGCATTTCGTTGCTGATTTTGTCTGGGCCGGGTGACTTTTGAAACTTAAGCTTGGAAATAGCCTTCTGTAGTTCTCCTAGTGTGATGGGTTCCCTCATTGGGGCAGGAGTATCTGTCTGTCCCATGGTTGCCAGTATTTCTTTTCTTATCTCTCTCTGATGATCTATGTTAATGGGTAAGTTGCTTTCTGAACTGTATCTTCTAGCAAACAAGTCTGCAGCTTGTTTTCCTCTGAAAAGTTTGCCACCTTCATCCAATGTGATAGTCTGCCTAGGTGAGGAACGCTCTTCATTTAGAGACTTGACTAATCTCCAAAGTTTCCTGCCGTCTTTCTCAAGGTTCAGCGATGCCGTTTTAGTTCTCCAGCTTTTCCGTTTTTTCTTTTAGCTTTGTTCTCTGAAACTCTGCTACAGCCTTTTTCCATTTGTTGTGAGTTTCAAGTGAAGGCTGAGACTCTGCGTCCTTTCTAGCCCTGTCCATAGCTTCCTGACATTCTTGGAGTGTGCTGGACCAGTATGGTATGTAGTTACGCCGGCATCCTTTGGGAATGGTTTCTTTTGCAGCTTGTAGTATGCATCTGTTGAAGTCTTTTACCACTTCATTAATGTCTCTGTTCTGTACCTTGACGGTAGACACCAGCGTGTTCACCTGATGCCTGAATAAACCCCAGTTGGCTTTTTTGTAGTTCCATCTTGTAATGGCTGGGCCTGTACTGAGAGTTGCACTCTGGACAGTAAGAAAGATTGGGCGATGGTCGCTTCCCCCTAGTTGGTCTCCTACTTCTCTACTAATAGATCCAGCTATATCTGGTGTGGAGAAGGCAAGATCTGGTGTTGAAGTTGTGTGCCATCCTCTGGAGTAGAAGGTAGGAGTATCTGTGGCATTATTGACTAGGATTAGGGAGTGATCATCTTGCCAAGTTTCAACCTCTTCCCCTCTGTGATCCAGATGGTTATAGCCCCAGCTCTGGGAGTGGCTATTAAAGTCTCCAACTGCTATAAAGTTGGTGGCTGGTACCTGTATAGAGCTGAGACTCAGGGGTTTGTTGTTCGGACAGTAATAGTTCAGGAGTTCTATTTCCATCTTGTCTACCTTTATCTGCAACAGCTGATATTCTGCTCCATCCATGAAGGTTTTCCTTTCGTGTGCAGGAATGTTATTCCTTACAAGAGTAAGTACTCCTCCTTTTCGTCTATCTTTTCTGTCGGATCTGAAGCATTGATATCCCCTTATTTTAAAGGTTTGATCTGCTTTCAAGTGAGTCTCTTGGATACAGCAAACACTGACTTGCTTCTCATACAAGATGTTTTCCAGCTCTGTCTTTTTGCTGTATCCAGCCTGCTTGCTGTTCACTCCCTCTGCATTCCAGTGCATCATGACAAGTGGCACTCTGGGTTTCTCTTTTTCTGTTTTGTTTTGGTCAGTAGTTCTCCTCCGCCGTCTGCTGACTCCACAAGACGGTCTAGAGGATCCTCCAGTAGCTGAGGGTGGGCTCTGTCGAGGCTCAGAACCCGGCACTGCACCTGCCTGGTGGAGCTCCACAGGGCGAGCACCAGAACGAGATTTATTTGACGGTGTACTCTCCATAGAAAAAAAAAAAAAAAAAAAAAAAGCGAGTTGCGTGATACTGTGGTTTCCGGTGCGCCTTCTGGCCCAGTATCTATGACTTTAGCACCTGTTCAACGGGAGAGTGGGCTCATCCCTAATCTGTTTATGTTCCCAGTAGTAGACTATTCGCAAGCAGCCTGGGGGTGTCACTGCTCTGCGCGGACCTTGTTTACCGAGGCGGCGTCCGAGCTCGTATGGTGAAAATATGGTTGCATTATCTTCAAAATAGCCCTGTCTTTCCTGCCATCCTGCAACTTTGAGTTAGGGAGTTCTGAGCTCCAGTCTCTTTCCCAGGCATTTTATCCTGGCCTGGCACGCATACAGAGGACCCCACTTCTGGTTCTAAGTTAGCAGTTGGGGACAGGTGGGGTAGCACACTGTGCATTCCCCGTCATCCAGAGGGCTCTCCAACTATGCAGAGCTTGCACAATGCTGTGCTCTGGTTCTGGGCTCACCCAAGAAATCCTCACGTCCTGCACACAGCCACTTCCAGATACCCACCACCTGCCAACCCCCCATTGTAGAAATCTCCTGCATGCGGCCATCCAGTCAAGAGCCAGTATTAAGTCTGGTGCCCAAGTGATCCCCCCAAGCTCAGTGTGCAATTCTGGGTTCTCATCATGCTGCAACACAGGGGGGATTGTGATGCTCAGCCATCTCTCTCAACTCTGCACCGATAAGTGACATCGGGGAATTAACTGTGTCTCAGTACTGGGAGGCCCCGTTTCCGGGTACACCACACACAGCCAATTGAGGCAACGGTCGCCGTGGGCGTGAAATCACTTTGATTGGTATGGAGAGAACAGCAGAAGAGTGATATGCAATAATGTCGCTGGCCTGTACTTCAAAATGTAATGCATCGATTTATTCTTGATCACCAAATTTTATCATTTTGCCATTGGTTTGCCTTATTCAAATGCAGTACTCAATGCATTTCACAGCACCAAAGAGTTGTGAATGTAACCTGTGTATATTATTCATGTTTCTTATTACTTTACCTGTAAGCATTAGTATTGACTGCTGATATTACTCCCAGATTGTACTCATCATCATCAGGTGCCATCTTCACCATTGAAGGTCGGCTGCAGAGGATCTCCAATGTCTTCTGTCTTGATGTTATCTTTCTTGTCTTGATCTGGTGTTAATGTCTAACCTGACTTGTTTTTTGTGAGCTTCCCTTTTCTTGTACAGAGAATGGTGTCCTCGCAAATCTCTTCCTGTAACCACTAAGCAGCGCGCTCCCTCTTTCCTGTCCATCTCTTGATGTTATCTTTCCCACTTTTTTTTTTTTTTCGTACGCCCGCTAATACTCGAGGCGAAATCTCAGGTTATTGTTAATGTCTAACCTGACATGGTTTTTTCCGTGAGCATCCCTTTTCTTGTACAGAGACAGGTGTCCCTCGCAATTCAGGCAGATACTCGCCGATTTCGGAGGTACCCATTAGAGCTGGGTCGGCTCAGGAGCCGCCAATCCCTGGTCGACGACACTCCTTCAAATGTCCTCGCCAGGTCTCGAGTTAATCCAGTCCAATTCCCGGTCGACGAAAAATCCTCAAATGCCGTCGCCTGGGTTTGATCCTGAATCACCCGGTCGCCAGAGCGGTGTTGTAACCACTACGCTAGCGCGGCTCCCTCTTTCCCACTTAAATCTCTGCCTTCTATTATGGTCTTCAGTAAGGTGTTGTCTTTTTATGTGGTCACAATATTTTTACTGATTTTGATCTCCATTATTTCTCTTTGCATTCCTGTTTTCCTCTCTTTCCATGAGACGTGCCCCATTCTTCTACATATCCACATCTCAAGGGCTTCAATTCTTTCTTCTAATTGCTTGTTCATGTTTCTACACCATACTATTTTACTAGAGGTATCTTATTCCTCTTCAAGTACCATGTCTGGTGCCTTGGTACTCATGTCTCTCCACAACTTCTTCTTTCCAGTTTTGTTGACTTCTTTCCATACCATAATTTCAAACTGCCGAGTCTCTTGTTCCTTCAAACTTTCCTGTTGTCACAATATATTCCGGCTGTCTCCTTCTTATAGCATGCTTAGTGAATTGTTTTGGTTTAATTTAGTAATTAACTACCTTTTGTTATTGGCTTCTTTCAGAACATGCTCATCATCTTTAGCTGTTCTTAGTGTTCTAACATTCTTCTGTAACACCACATCTGTGTGGCCTCCAGGTCTTTTCCTGCTTGCTAACTAGTAGTCCATGATTCGCTTCCATATGTCAGGATTACCTCTATATAACTGAAAAAAATTATTGTTTCTTACTTCCATTGACAAACAGCTGTTGCACAAAAAACTTTTCATATTATCTTACACTGCTTTTGCCCGGGCTAGAAGAGACAGTAAGATAGACATGACAGATGCAGGAATGACTGTGAGGGAGATGTAGAGAGTGGCAGAATTATAATTATTAATATACATGGCAAAATGGCTGCCACACTCACTGCACTCCAGGTTGAAAAAAGCCATAGACTTCACTTTGCTGAGCATATTTTCAAGAAGTCATGCGGAGACTCAGCTGAATGTTTTTCATGTTTTTGTTTTAAAAACTCTAAAAATAAAATGCTGCAGGAAATAAGTATCTCTTCGATGTTTTCCAAGATCTTTCATGTCTTCCATCAACATTTTTCTCCAGCACTGTTTTTATCATTATGTAAACAAAATTTATCTCTTAAATGCCATGACTTGTCAAATTGTCCTTGTTTCTTCATCATCTATCTTTTCTGACTTCTTTCTCATGATTTCCTGTAGTGCCTGTACTCCAACACTCTACATGCTGCAATGAACAACGCCCTTAACAAAAATACCTTCATGGAACTATCTTCCACATTATCAAAAAACTTGCAAAATGAAATCTTTCGCTATAAATACATACTGCTCATATGCTTATTATTATTATTTTTTACGAATGTCAGACAGGCCTACGTGCCCAATTCTCAACCCTTTGAAAATAAAGTTCGTTCGTTCATTCATTCATTCTCAGAACAAAATTCCTCACATGAAATAATAAATAGTTCACTGACCTTTTGACCCTATTCAAATTAGAAGATAAGAAGGAAAATAACGGGAGCTAATAAATACTGTTTGAGAACATGTCAAGGTTTTAAAAAACATAATATAAAAGTAAAATCATACCATTGCAAAAACTCAAAGTGTTATAAACTGTAAAAAAGGAAGACGTTTCCCAGACATCTGGTAACCCTGGGTCTTCTGCAAGTGGGACCTTCCACAAGAAGTTTCCGATTTCTGGTTTTGACCTCCTTTCCATTAGTTATGCAGGTGCTTTAGCATGGAATTCCCTACCGAAGTCTGTCAAAACTGATAATTGCATCTCATTCAAAAGACATCTGCATTCACGTCATGAAATCTTGTACACACATTTAACGACAATTCTGTTTCAGTTATTTCAACGTTTCCAAGAGCACTTAACTGACATAGTAATATTTTCAATTTTAAATTGAATTTTTAATATTAAGTAGCTTTCTCTCTCTCTTTGTGCGTGAATGACTATGAGTAAATGTACTTGTGTATGCTCAGTTTCTGATTGTGATGATAATATTAATTAATCCTGTCTGAAGTTGTTAATATTTTAATTTGTAAAAGGCTGAAAATTGTATTGCAGGGCAGAAATGTAAAAAGGCAATTATGCCTATTTCTTTACCCTGATGAAATAAAGATTTCGTTCATTAGTTCACTAGCGTATACTCCAAAGCTAGATACATTGATGGATTCATGATTAACTAATTTATTATTTTATTTCCCTGTTCATATAACAATTACTTTTCACTTAGTTACTGCTTTCTTTCCTGTCTACTATTATTTATTTTTCCCTGACGAAGACCTTGTTGCCACAATTCGGGTGATTTTCTTTGTCCCTTGTGCTAGTTAAGACATATAACCTTTTACTGTTTGGTTTTTTTAAACCACTATTTGTAGCAAAGAATGAGCATGTAATTAACATTCCAGTATATTAATATCTGTTATTGATATAGAATTACATAATGTCATTTTTGTACATATTGTATAAATGTTTTCTTTTTATTATCAAGTAAATACAATGTTATACTTTTTGATAATGATGCTTCAGGCTTTTTTATTGGGGGAGGGGTTGTTGTTGTTTCAGCCATAACTGTGTGACAGTTGTTGTTCAGAACTGACATCACTGCACTCCAGGCAAAGCCATAGGTGCTCAGTCTCCTTCTGCAAACGTCGAAGGGTATGAATACTAATTGTTCCTGTTCCGCACTGGTTGTATATACGCCCGATTCAAAACTCTCGCAATCTTAGCCTTGATGATTCATCGATTGCAGTGTCATTCTCTAATAGGCGATCATTAATGGTCCTCGGTATTTCTCCCTTATCCATATCCAATGCACCTTA
This sequence comes from Oreohelix idahoensis, assembly GCA_024509875.1. Lineage (NCBI taxonomy): Eukaryota > Metazoa > Mollusca > Gastropoda > Stylommatophora > Oreohelicidae > Oreohelix > Oreohelix idahoensis. The sequence goes on from JAMPIV010016279.1 coordinate 279,215, forward strand.
TGTGTGACAGTGGAAAAATTATAGTTACAGGATACACATCTTAAATTAGGTTTCTTTTCCTTCCCCCACCCCCTACATATCATTTCCTTTTCAGCTCTTTGTGGAGCACAGAGCTACCACAGCAGCTGGTCCCCCTTTACCAGAAGCCTGCACCAAAGGATTCATGTGTTCTTGCAGTGATGGTTCGTGTTGCAATTATCTGTTTACATGCTCTTCTTGTTATTTTCAACCCACCTTCCTCAACTACCTCATTTCTGAGGTCTGGATCTGGCTTTTTGTGGTTGTAGTCATTGCCCATACTCGCATCCATACAGCACGTTTTCTTACCAAAGACTAGCTGTGGAATCTCGGTTTACATAGTGAGCAGAGTTTGAGACAGCCACCTTCTTCGTTTTCTTAGCCTGCCAACTTCTCTCTTCTAGTGTGGACTCTGAATACTTCCTGAAAGTCCTCCCAGCAGCTTTTTTGAGTTGGAATGTCCTTCAGCCCTTTGTTTATTTAAGTAGTGGTCGACCCTAATCCAGGACCTTTCTCCGCCAGCTTACTGAATCGTTCCTCTCACACCATGGATTTTGTTTTTAAATGCTGCTTATGAGACCATCCCTCTCTTCTCGTCTTCCTGCAGAGCATGGTTGGCAGACACGAATATCCTGTGCCTCTGACTCTTAGCAATCAGGGCAACATCATCATCAAATGCCAGCTCTGAAATACAGTTTATGTTACACTTTCTTGTGTGTCACTCTTACATGCCTCTTGATGACATCGTCCATGAGGAAGTATAGATAAGGTGACAGGTACCCCCCCCACCCGGCGCCATCACATCTCTGTTCCATCTCCACAATGAAGGTGGTCCTGGAACTCTTCATGACTAATTTTGCTGTCCTCACATAATTTCTGCAAGACTTGTAGAAGCTCTGTATAGCATGAATCAGAGGTGCTCTTCCTTGCCAGACAGTCCCAAAGTTTGCTCCAGGGGACCCTGTCAAATGCCTTTTCCAGATCTATGAAACAGAGATGGATCTCACTCTTATACTCAAGAACCTTTTCACTCAGCTGTCTGAGTGTGAAGATTAGGTCTTGAGTACTTCGGTTTGCTTGGAATCCACACTGGACCTCATCCAATTGTAGCTCAGCTAGGCGTCGGAGTCTCTGCTCTAGGATTCTAGAGTAGATTTTACCAGGAACACTGAGAAGGGATATGCCTCTATGGTTTCCACATTGTCAATTGTCACCCTTTTTAAAAATCAGTGTTATGATGGCAATCTCTCAATCCTTTGGTATAATCTTGTTGCACTGTAGCGAAATCTGTGAGATAAACGCTAATTTCAGAAGATTTTAGTCCTATGATAATAAATAAACCCGCCCTCAGGTGTCTGACTATTGGCATCTTCAACGCCAGTAGAGCGCTGCCTTTTGTGCAGTGAAAATGCTAAAAACATGACCCGCCGTAAAATCTAACACGCCTTTTAGTTTCGGTTTCGAGACGTACAATTAACATTTTAACATCTTGCCCGATCTGCTGCACGAAACTGCGGCAAGACTTATAATTAACGATCTGCCAGAAGTGTGACACCAAACTACGTTCTGAATTAACGAAATCTTTTAACTTTAACGTTAAAATTAGTAGTAACTCGGACATTTTCCAGTAGTAAGAACGAAACGATTGTAATAATTAACGCCAACACTACCAACGTTTTGAAAAACCCCTCTTCGCTCTGCACGCGGTTCCTTTACTATATACACGCTGTGGGCCAAAGCCAGCAGATACAAACACACAGACAGTTTAAATTCTCGCCGCGTAGTGTATTTCTGACGTCACTCAAACTAGTTGGTTTATTTGAATAATGAAAAAAGTGATAGAGAATGAGGGGGGAAGATGGCTGACTTGTGTAAAAGTTATATTTGACGATTAACAGTGACAAAACTGAAAATCTAAACCATAATGAAACTGACCATAAAAATCATATATTAGGATAGCTTAGTGTCTCCTGAGAAATAATATGTTTTAAAATATATGGTAGTCTAATTATTAGCCAAGTTATTGAGATAATACTATATGTCTACGCACGCTAGGACGGACAGACTGTTGTTCTTGCTCGTTATACATAACGTTATTGGGGACGCAAGTTTAAAAAAGAGGCAGTGGAGTAATTCAAATCCGATCGGGTGGTTTAGGAGTATAGGAGTAAAGGGGGGAGGTAGGAAAATGTTAACCAAAACTAAACATCTTTTTGTATTGGCATAACTAACGCAGACTGACCAATGGACTACGAGTCACATAGTTTGTTTGGAATTTTGTTTTTGTTTTTTCAAAACTAAGTTCAAAATTTGGTAGTTGCCTGATTTCATTGGCCCAGCTCTAATAGATTTGGCCTAAGGCTTAGGGGTCTCGTGGCCATTTGACAAGAAATTTTTAGATCAACAAGTACGTTAGAGAGCAGATGTGATAAATTGTAAAATAAAAATACTAAATTCACAGTCTGGACAGGGCAGAGAAAACTGAGCCATATCTTTTGCCGAGTCAATGTTATTTGTGACATATTTCTTTGGAAATTGTGGTAAGAATGCTTATGTACATAACATGCTTGATTAAAACTGCAAAAGTTAATACTGCTATTGGGAAAAGTGAAGGACATGCCCGCGACTTCGCAAACATTTATTGAGTCCTCACATTGAACTGTATTTGACTGTTGCATATTGTTATGATTATGTTATTAATATTATTGTATTAGAAGATGTTAGTATGCACACAGTCCGGTTCCATGAACACTCTTCCACATGCCTAGAGCGTGTAATCATTAAGAAAAGAAAAATTATACAAAAAGGAGGATGTGGTTACTCCACGTTTAGTTGTATTGGTTACTCCACGTTTAATTGTAATTGAAGAAAACTATGGAAAAGTACAGTGGCATATCTGCCATAGGGACCTGAGGTGTGGTCACAGAAAGGTCGAAGTGGTCATATAAATTAGGGGGCTAGTGCCTGGGGGGCCTGTATGCACACGAGGCTGAACCCCATACCATCATGTTGTTAAAATAGTGATAAGAAATTGTGATCAGATGTGAAAAGGCCAGGGTGTCTTTTATTGCAGGGTTTTATTTCCTGTTACCAGCCGGTGACAGGAAACCTGATGAGTGATTGTAAGAAAAAAAGTCTCCTTTCAAAAGTTTATGCTGTCAGCAGATAGCCTGAAGGAGCTTGTGTGTGCCGATCTATATATTCTCTGCAGCGACATACTGACTTGTTATCTTCATACCAAGAATCCCAGGTGATGTGTTAACATCTTGGACATCTGACACTTCATTCAAATAAAAATTGTTCTAAACAGAATTATATGGGGCGTGATGAAACAACAGCTCCTCCTAACAAATGACTAACACTAGTAGCTATTAAAGTTTTAGTCTGTGAATACACCTACAGGAATAATATAGTGACATTATACTTATCGGACAAAGAGTCCAGACATTTTAGTTAATCAGTATATGTAAAATATATTTTCCTCATTTTTAAAGACCTGTCCAAAAAAGATGGCGGGACAGGCAGATTAAATTGTACAAAGAAAAGAATTCAATTTTAAAGAAAACTTTAACCACAGTCTTATTCATTTCCTTATAGTGAGTTAAAGTGTATTATGTTGATGTACCACCATTGTCATTTCACCCCTAGACAATAGTCACATCATACACCAGCCACTAGAATTAACTGATTCCGTACGCAAGATCTAATAATAGATGCAAAGGCCGAACACTGTAGACGTAAGATCTTTTAAAAGACGCTGATTTATTTCATTGTTTCTTTCTATTCTGATATTTTATACTGCCCGGAGTTTATCTCGAACGGAAGTAAACACAAAACTGGGCAAATTTCAACAAGCTTCGTCTTTTATTTGCGTTTGAACGGATTTTTTCACATTTATCTTCATCTTTAATCGTGTTTTGTCGTATCGCCATAATGGCCGAAAAACACACAGGATATGTTACTAATATGTGAACAGTGAACAAACTGTGTGATCAACCATAACTTTCTTACTTTTTCTGTGTTTCTAAATGGATTACCTGCACAAAGAGAGCAGTGAAACTGTATTGTGATAACAATTTATGTTACAAGCCTTACGTAAGTCGAAAATTTTTGTTCAAAATTTCAAGTTATCTTTTTTCCGTGTACATGTTATCTGTTATAACATAAACATAACATAAAATTAGCTAGAAAGGCATATGGATTTATATTGTTCATCCAATGTACTTTAATTTGATATATAATATGTTATACTTAACTCATGATTAGACACACATTGTCAGTAAACGTAAATTATGTATGTGTAAATTTTTGGGGCTTAAAAATAATTCCGTCCAGAGCTGAAAATAATTTTGTACGGAAAGAGTTAAAATACGGACCGTGTGAGATCTAGGGAGGTGGCGTTAGGTCCCCTGATAATACATCATCATCATCATCTTTTAGAGTCAGGGGCCTACATTTGCTTGACCTCACACGGTTGGCACAGACACAGCTTTCTTTCCTTTTAGATAACATCTTAACCTCCCCAGCAAATTAAACTTGCTACATGCACCACGCTGCCTGTAGGATCCTTAAGAGTAATAGGTCACCTGCTACTCCTATGTACTTAACCATTTCTGGTGTTATACCATCATGCCTTGCTGCTTTGCCCATCTTGATTTTCTCCAGTGCTGCCTTCAATTCTTCCATCTTTATGTCATCTTCACCACCATTGGTGTTCTCTTCTGTGCTAGTGGTTACCATTTCTGATGCTTGACCTTGCTCACCATCAAGGAGTTCTGAAAAATATTCTTTCCATCTTTCCATTACTTCCTTCGGGGCAGTAAGCAATTTGCCTTGCTTGTTCTTTATAAATTTAAGAGGGCACTGTTTTTCCTTCCTCATGTTCTTTAAAGTCTTATAGAACAATTTCTGGTTTTCTTGTGCATCTTTTTCTAGCTTTTCTCCAAATTCTTCCCAGGACTTCTGTTTTGCTGCTAGCACCTTGTTCTTTGCTTCTGAGTATCACATATTCTCTATATTTCTCTATTTGTCCTGCTGTGTTTTTAGCTCCTAAGTATTGTTTCCATGCCATTTTCTTCTCTCTTATTTTCTCTTTAACTTCCTCTGTCCACCAAAGTGTCCTCTTTCTCTTGTTCCCAAGTCGGACTTCACCACATGCTTCTGCACCAGCTGTCTTTATGGTGTCCTTGAATTTAACCCTTTGATTGCTGTGATTTCTTTTCGTGGAATGTCTGTATTAACATCTAGATCATTTTCAGCCTCAGGAACATTCAATTGTGTCTCTGGTGGTTCCTTGTTCAGAGTTTCTCTGAAATGCTCTGCCCATCTTGTTTCCTGTCCCTCTGCTGTCGTGATGAGATGTCCTTGCTTATCTCTTACTAATGTAATATTGTTTGCACCTCGTTTTCCACTCATGATTTTAGTTATTTTGTATACTGTGCTTTGTTCATTTCTCAGTGCTGCCTCTTCTGCCTGTCTTGCAAGATCGCCTAGGAAATTCTTTTTGTTGGCTCGGGTTTGGCATTTAACTTCCTTGTCCAGCGGACTGTACTGTTCGCTATATAGTTGCTTTAACCTGGGGGACTTCGTTTCTCTTTTCGTTCTTTCATTTCCATGCTTTTCTTTCTCATCAGTGACTTATGGTGCAAATTAATATCCTCTATTTTAATGTTTCTGTCCGCAGTGGGTCCTTTTATCCAGTCTTCAAGCGTTCTTCCTTTCCTGGAATCCCAAGCTGCTTTCCTTATATATTGGTTTAAAATTGCTGACTATATCATGCAATGTTCTTTCTGACTTTTTGGCAAATTAATATCGCTTCATTATATCATGGTCCCTGCAAAAGCTTTTCAGTAAACCTTTTCTGTGTAGAGTTGTTCAGCCGTTCTTATGTTAGTTTCACTTTCATTGCTACACTAAATGCACCTTACATACTGATATGCTGTGCGTCGCTTTTTTCAAGATGCTATTGATATAATCAGACCACTGTCTACCAGAGGAATTCGATACATATCTGAAGATGGCCAGAAGCCATTCCTTTAAAAAACAATACCACAGTATCTATAACAGATGCGTTACTGTCTATATTCTCACACATCGGATTCCCGGAGATCCTTTCTGATCATGGATCTCAGTTCGTGTCAGGTATGATGTCTGATGTTTTCAACACACTTCATATCTGTAAAGTTTCTTTCTTTCCTACGCTGTAAAGTGTCAGTCTGTAAAGAAGTGTGGTGTGTTGTTGAGATCAGGCATGCTCCAGTCTACCCAACTATAAATGGGTAACTCACCCTAGTCCTGAGTTAGGGAAGGCAAAGGTGGCTGTCAACAGTAGTTTCCCTCTAAGGCTCCAGGGGAAGCAGGCCCTAAACTTGGTCACTTCAACCGACGCAGGATGGTGTATGTATGGAGTAGAAGTGTGGAGTGTGACCAACGCGAATGGTGTACTGTTCGTGTGCTGACCAATATAATCACTCATACACATGTGTCTACAAGGCACCAATGCAGACTGTTGGGATCTTTGTTTACACAATTTATTCAGACGTACACACTGGGACATACGAGTACATCATGGGTATGTTGACACATCAATTTGTAGGTATACATAGCAGATCTGAAGTCATGACACATTCAGAAATAATGGATAGTACATCAAAAGTTCAATGTCATGATACATTATGGCCGCATCCCCTATCTGACTAAACGCATCAGTGAAGGCGGATCGGTAAATAACTAAAGTTGCTTGACGTCCATAGTTTGTAGTATATTATGAAACCACGAAAAGGGGGTTTCTATCAAGATTGAGATCTCCTTGTCACTGTCCGAGTAATAAGATACATGCCCCGTTCTTTGGACAGTGATACTAAAGTATGATGACAGGAATTTAACATGGCCGCCTTCCTGAGTTGTCGCTCACTCGCTCACAGGAGGATATATTTATAAGCCAAAGTTAATTTGCAATACATATGCATAATTTCATAAAGTTCCTCCATACAGAGCTACAGTAATCCAGTTACCTCACGTAGCCATAATTACAGTATGGAGCCCGTCATCTCCGTCGATACAAACTTGACCCTAGCGTTGCGAAGCACAAAATTCCAGCTAGGTCTAACCGACCTGAGATCATCAAAATAGGGTCTGGCAATACATGGAGTCCGAATCATACATGGTACCGTACCTTAGGAGAGTCTCTAACACAAACTCTAGTAGAGGAACAATCTCCTATAGAAGAAAAACCACTTCATAAATCATTTTTCCTTAAGAATCTGCCAGCCCTTTGAAAAGGCGTACCCGCCATTATCACGGTACATCGGAACTCTTCACAACTCGTCAAGACAACTCATACTTCCGCTAGAGCGGAATAACAAGAATCTAGTCCCGCCTACCCATCCAAAATATACAATATAGGACTGATTCTACTTGTACTAATAATATGTAATACATATGAATTCAGGCCATAAACATAATAAGCAAATTAATCTATTTTCTGGCCCTAAGAAATAGGTACAGGCATGAGAGCAAAATCCATGCGCCGGATCAATAGCAAGAACGATTACTCCTATAATCAAAAGTGTGAATCAAACATGGATTCTCTCGCTTTTACCATAGACAGCATTTTCATACACAAATGAATGACTGTCTATATTTTTTCCCATATTAAATAGCCATATCGATTTTTGTAATATGTGCGTCAAAATATGCACGCAACATATGATGTCTGATGTTTTCAACACACTTCATATCCGTCATTCTCTTAGTGCTAGATTTCACCCTAGTTCGAACGGGGTCGTAGAACGCTGGAATAGTACGTTAAAACAATTGTTAGGTATGGTAACTACGTCGTATCCTCATGAATGGGATCGTTTGATTCCGGTTGTCCTGTTTGCGTACAGAGAGGTTCCTAATCAACAAACAGGATTTTCACCTTTTCAATTAGTATTTGGGGCTAACCCAAGAGGACCGACGTCTCTCTTACACGATTTACTTATAGAATCTGAGGTAAACGTTGATGGGAAATCTAGTTATCAATACGTTAGACTTACGCCAACATCTTGTTGATGCATGTCAGGTGGCAACTGAAGCATCCAAGTTGGCTAAATATACGACCAGATCTCGCATTAATCGGGATAGGCGACTAACTTCTTTATCAATTAATGACGATGTTTTTGTTCTCATGCCACTCAAGGTAGATCACTTGCTAGTAACATGGCAAGGTCCTTTTAAAGTGATAGCGAAGAAAACTGACGTGGACTACGTCATCGATATAAGGGATACTGAGAAATAAACAAAGCACAGTGCAGATTATATGCCACCCTAATTTAGTTATGTTCTTAAATAATTACATAACATCATATGTAGGTTTTAAAGATAATTTTGTCCTGTTTAGTATTAATTATAAAATGTACTGTAAATCTGTGTAATTGTTATTGTACTGTTGTTACAATATTGGGATTTTATTTTATTTGTTAAGTAATATTTAAGATACATGTGAGAATGGATTCAGTATGGAAGAAGAGAGAAAGAAAGGGCAGAATGTTAGACGGGCCTGCGTGCCCAATTCTAAACCCTTTGAAAATAAAGTTTGTTTGTTCGTTCGTACACCGTTCAGATGGGTGTCTAGATTCCCATTAAATGTATACCCTGTTCAGATGGGTGTCTTAATTCCTCAACGATGAGGTTGCCAGCACCATGCACAAATTTATACGACATGCCTTATAAGTAAATCCTGACCATGTTAAATCAATTTTTTTCTAGGATGCCATCATGCAGGCCTTCCATGTTTGTGGTGGTAAATCATTAGCCTTCTGTTGATATACATTTCATTTTTCGGTCAGTTTTTAAGGTTAAAAAAAAAAAAAAAACATCTTATATCACACATATACCTTGACAGCAATATAGAACACTGTTGGGGGGACAGATAAGAATACAAAAGGCTAGAGATTTCATTGCCTTGGGGAAATATATGGAGATAAAAATAAGCCCAAAACAAAAAATAGAACCTTTAACTCAAATGTCAAGTTGTATGGCTCCGAAACATGGAGAAAAACAACCAAAAAGCTACAAGACTTTCATTAATGGGTGCTTGCATAGAACGGAAGCTGTCAGGTGGTATGACAAGATTACTAATGTGGAACTGATGATAAGAACCAGACAAAAGCCAGTGGAACAATAGATTAGAAAAAAGATGCTGCAGATATATAGGACACACACTAAGAAACCTGTTGACAGTATTATGAGGCAGTCCTTGTTCTGGAATCCCCAGTGTAAGAGACAGAGAGAGAGACCATGGAACACAAGGAAAAGAGAACTGGAGACAGCGATGAAAAACGTGAAGAAGACATGGAAAGACCTTGAGCTGATGGCACAGGACAGGCAGACTTGGCATACATTTGTTGAAGGCCTGTGCTCCTTATGGAGCTCAAATATGATGATGGTAAAAATAGATCCTATGCAAGCTTTCTTCTTCATTAAAAATCAAACCTGACATTACGAGAGGAGGCGGTCTATGTCACACACTATAATTTCATCTTACAGAATCTGAGCAACGAGTCACAGCATTTTGCCGTACTGCAAAAAAGGCCATCTGAATGTCACCTTATTTCATCTGAACCTTTATCTCAACTCTGCCAAAGCTGCTGTTCTACAGAAACAAAGGCTCCAACCGTAGGTGTACGGCAACACCAAACTTCACAGCAACCACGAAGAACTGTGTGAAAACTAGTACAAATTCCGATCTCTTCACATTCATTTCTCGATAATTAATACACCCTGGAGGCTCATAGTCTCTCTTACACAGTTTTCCAGGACAATCACCTGTTACAGGATTGCATACCATATCATGATAACAGTAACACCGTTTTCCACAAGTTGGGTAACCAGTGTAACGGCGTGGGCACAATTGCTCTATACAGTTTGTTATCACAGATCTATTCCAGCAAAGTTCGTTCTGGCACTCTCCACTTAGAACATCACAGTCTTTAGGGTTCCTGCAGGAACATTGCCTGTTGCATTTTTTCTCACCTATTATTCCATAATGCCCAGGTGGGCATGTGCGTTTACTGCAACTCTGCCCCTGCCAGCCTAGTTCACAGGTCAGGGACACACAGGTCCCTGAGACTGGGTCACAAGGGCTTTTGTTTTTACAATGACAAGGTCGGCTACAACGGGTACCATAGTAGCCCAATGGGCACTGTGCTGATTCTGTGGAGCGATGTGACCTCCAGTGGGTGCAGTTTTGGTTAGGAAGACTGTGTGAACATATCACTTTATCTGTTAGGTTTTTGTTAACGTCTGCTGCCCTGATTGGAACTGAATGATCACCTGGTAACCTTCGCGACTGGTGTGCTTGCTTTGCTCTAAAAGATGAGGATTCAGAAGTAGGTCTCAAAGATGGAAGAGGCATCTCATGACTAATATCATGTTTTTTTGGATGAAACTTGCAAGTACACAAAGGAGGTAGACTTCTGTTTGTTTGGTATCGTTTGCAGGGTGATAGTCGGAGGCATCTGGCTCCTATATGTTTTACTGGAAGCTGGCACAAGATGTCATCCTGGATTTCATAATGCAGGATGTGACACAAAGTTTGCATGGTCCTGAACAGACCAACCAATCTATGTAAACATAATGGTTCCTTCATTTCATGCACGGATGACAAAAGTTTCATCCGCTCTTGGTCAGAGTCACCTTTGATCTCAGCGTCAATATAACTGGGACTACAAATAAACAAATCAGTCACGTTCTCAAACTGTCCAGTTGAATCTAGGTCTGCCTGTCTGTAGGACAACTTGCTGTAACTGGAGCTAGCCATACGAGAAGTGCCCTTCGTCACATTACCTTCAAATTCAGCCTCACTTTTGAGCCTTTGTCGTTCTCTGCAGTTAAAAAAAGTTACAAGGAATTTGCGTCTTGTGGCTAACTCTAAAAAGATGGTGCAATTTCTGCGAATGAGAAATTTCACAGAAGAGTTGTGGGAACTGATGTCCAAAAGCTGTAAGGACAAGAGGTAGAACACAACTAACAAAACGCTTTCTGTTGGGTATCTGCACTTCATTGATGCTGGATTCCTGTGAAGAAAGAAAAAAATTATATAAATGATCAAATTTACTCATTTCTTGGATCAACTTAGCATGAAAAGAGATGAGCACCTGCATTTTTCTGGCCGAATCTGCAGACCAGGGAGGATGCTACAAACTTTCATTTCAATGATGCCACACACAGGGGTTGGCAATCTTGTCATGTAAAACAACGGCTACATAAACCACTATTGCAAGCCATCCAAGACAGAAGAAGGCCATGTGGAAAAAGTTTGTCTTTCACAAATGGGTTCTTGCATAAAATAGAAGGCTTGAAGGTATGACAAAGTCACCAATGTGGGGAACTGATGACAAAAACCAGACAAGTTACAGTGGAACAAGAAATCAGAAGAAGACACTGGTGATGCATAGGGTACACACTGAGGAAACCTGTTGACAGCATTACAAGGCAGTCCTTATTCTGGAATCCTCAGGGTAAGAGAGTTAGGGGTAGATTAAAAAGAAACACATGCAGAAAAGAACTGGAGACAGAAAAGAAAAATGATGAGAAAGACATGGAAGGAACTTGAGCTGATGGCATGTGACAGGAGGACATGGCATGTGTTTGTTGAAGGCCTATGCTCATTGGATACCAAATGACTGATATAGAATCCTAACTACTTAACTGGCAGCAGGATCCATAGACATTAGGGTGAAATCTGACAAATGTCTCACTGTTCGTCATTCATAACTGAAGGAATGTACAAAGAAAGAAAGCATACGTATGTTTGTTTGGACACCATGAGTGGATGAATTCTGACATAAAGAATGCATTAGTTTGGACACCATGAGTGGGTGAATTCTGATATAAAAAATACATTAGTTTGGACATCATGAGTGGGTGAAGTCTGGTGTAAAGAATACATTAGTTTGGACACCCCGTGAGTGGGTGGGTGAATTATGATGCAAAGAATACATTATTTTTTACACTTTGAGTGTGTTAATTCTGATATAAAGAATATATTAGTTTGGAAACTTTATTAATTCTGTAAAAAAAAAAAAATACATTTGTTGGGACACTTCGTATAGATGAATCCTGACATAAATACATTAATCAGATACAGTGTCATTTCAAAATGGCTGGAAAGTGAGGGTCTGGTGAGGTTCTCGTAATGCATATTGATGATGACAGATGAATAGTGAACTGGATGCCATCCCAGGCTTTCGCACCCTCCTTCACCTTATTAACAAGATGACAGATATGAGAGACTTTCATTTTGAGACACAGAAAAACACACATGCACACACATCCACAGTTTGACACTTTAATTTGGATGAAATGAAGAACAGTGGGATGTGTTCTTCTGTGTCATCCAAATAAGTCGCCCATGTCTTTAGTGTTAGAATTAAGGTTTGGGTTTAGGGTTAGGGTTCCTAAACCTAACCCTAACTTCTTTTTTATGCGTCTTGGATTGGTTTGATTTTAAGGACTATCTTCACTGCACACAGACAACTTCATCAGTGCCTCGATCTCCTCCCTTAGATCACACAAGGAGGATCTCAGCACAGTGCACGAACTCTGTAGCACCAGCAAGAATCCCAATATGTGTATATAGGAATCACACATTTTATAAATATATTTGGTGGGTAGGTTTCTAATTTTTAAGTTTTGCCAGGGCAGCGGCACTATGGCCTGTTAAGGCTGTATCGAACAGACGACCCACTATTTTTCATTTCAACCCACTTGATTTTTCTCTGGGCTAATTGGAGGGATGAAATGATACCATTGTTGCAAGTGGATTTTATGGAAGGGAAGTAATCTTTAGAATTTTTTGGACAAGTTAAATTTTGAGTTGCAACGCTTGATTAAGCGGATCCATGTTTGACTTTATGATAGAATTATCTTTTCCTATTTTTGGAGTGGCAGAGTACAGATAAGCGTGTGAACGATGTTTAATCTCAAATGTAGAGATGTATTTATTCTGTACTGTTTTGAGCCATGTGAATAGCTCGCAGCTAGTCTGCATGTATTATTGAGAGCGGTGTTCAAAACAGCCGAGTCTCGTGACGGGGATTTTTGGCGGGACTAGTGTGTGATTAGAGGAGTTGTGTTTTGGGCGTGGACCGTGTAGGTCGAGTCCCAGTGGTTTTGGAAAGTGTATGCCTACGTAGTGCTTAAGAAAATGTCGACTTATATATTTCGCTGTGTGTACAGCCTATGTGATAAACTGCAGTAAAGATTTATTAGGCCTTATGAAGATTATTATAGCTGCCATGTGAGCAGGCTTTATTGTGTAATGGAGTACTGTTTAGGCCATATGAAGATTATTATAGGCCAGGATGTGGACAGGCCGTATTATATATATTTAATGCAGTGTGGAAATTATATGATTCGATGTACCTGTATTCGTCTATGTCTACGTGATGATGTGCTGTGAGTTAATAAACTATTATTAAATATCATCAGTCGTTCCATACTCGATGACTCCCGTGTGCGCCCCTGTTGTGTGAACGACTTTGCCAGTACACAATCACACCCACTTTACCTATCTCAAACTCGACTATTATCATTTGGTGGTTTACAGTCAAGTTGGAACCAATACAGAAGAGGTTACTGCTAAAAATAAAAGCGGTTACATTTATGGTGGCCAGTGTGTTCGGTTACATTTATGGTGGCCAAGACTGGTTTTTTCTTCTGTGCCAGTCAATTTGGAACGTATACTTAAGACATTCGCGTGACAAGAGTGTAGAACACTTGACTGTGTTATAATTAGCCCTGTGTGGGCGTGGCTTGAATCTCCTGTACTTCAGAACTTCGACCTAGTTATTATCTGCCTGTGTGGCACATTTGAGAAACCACGCACGCCTTATTCGTGGTAGTATGCAACTTTACACCAGTAGCAATTGACGTCCTATTTTATGCCTATAGACTACAACAACGTCTGCAGTGGTCAAGGAAGTTCAATTGGACTTGGACTGTATTTGTACCAGCATTTGTACGGGTTGTGACAGTTTCCTGCAATATTCGGGTTACCTGTGCCAGTTATCACCATCACAAGTTCAAGATGTTATGATACACGGAGTTGCCGTGTACATTTCAGACTAAAGAAGAGTCAAGAGTTGCGGTGTGTGCTGTATTATGGTTCCTGTCAACTTGTGCATGGTTAAGCACATATCATATTGACGAAATTACCTGAAGAGAAACGAATCAAGTTCCAGTGCTTTCCTGCAGTGGAGGTTTTAGCAGTCTATGTGATATCCAGTGTCGTGGCGGAAAGGAACGGGATTGTTGACAGATAAGTGATTTTTTCTTGTGTAAATTGTGTCACTTCATGCATGTCATTGGGCCTCCCTAATTGCTCATTCTGTTGTTATTGTTGTTTATGTCTAATTTGACATATGATTAAGATTTTGTGCATAGGTGTTAATGGCTGTTGACATATGTCGATTTTCCTGATAATGATGTGACTTGATAAAGGTGCTATAAAAAGGAATTGGTGATACAGAATTGAGGAATAAGCTCATTTCTTGACAAATAGTTAACTTTGTGGGCTGGAAAGGTAATTGTCCAACCTTTTGCGACAGTAATTTGTCATAACTATAAGTGATTACTACATATATTTGATTAAGTAAGTGAATCACTATGGATGATGATGATATAGATCCTGAGGATATGAGGCCTGTATTGGCTTATTTGTTGGAAGAAGGTAGAGATTTTCAAGAATTAAAAGGCCCAGAGCTTGAGGAACATGTGATAGACAAATTTTTGGTCAATGCGGCAAAAGCCCTAAAATATTTTGCTGAGGAGAATTTTCACTCTCATCCTCATCTAAGGATGGCTAAAGATTTAGCGCAGTTACTGGTTATGGATCTTCGATTGTTTTCGTACCACTATATGGGTGTTGAACGCGATCAGATAATGAAGAGTATACGTAAGATAGTGCGCAACGACATGTCTGATGATCAGAAAAAGGAGTTAGAAGATGAGGAGCAAATAAGAAAGAACAAACGGAGTGCCCTACAGGAAAGGGACAGTTGTGTAAACAGTACTGCTGAAATGAATAGGCTACATGAAACAGTGTCCAGACTAACAAGTGATTTGCATAAATCAAGCTCAGAACTTGCTGGTGTGCAAGCAAGTTTAAATTCTGCTTTGGGTAAGATCAAAGAGTTGGAGGCTAAGATGAAAGATAAGGATATTAAGGTGAAAAATCTTACACAGGAGGACCAACAGAGTAAACAGATGTATGATAAGTTAGAGGTTCAGACCAAGGAACGTGAAAAGTCCTATAATTAAACACTTGTTGGTCTATTGAACTATAATATTGTCCTCGGTCGCCAACTTAAAGAAAAGAATGCGATATTACCAGAAAGGGTTGATGAGCTTACAGATAGCCAGGATACTGAGACCAAGGCACAGATAGAGTTGACACAGAGGAGAACAAATAAAGAGGTGGATGAGGAAAAGATATTAAAAGAGTTAAAGGCTGAGAAAGAGAAGGGGGCTAGGATTGAGAATGTGAATAAGAAACTTAGTGAAGAGATTTCACATAAAGAGGTTGAAATTACAAATCTTAGAAAAAGAGTAGATGGCCTGCTTGACATCATCTTGAATAACAATATGTGGTCTTCTGTCAATGTTGACAGTGATAGACAGAAAATTGCGAAAAGTCAGCCCCATATACTTTTTGCTCAGAGAGATGTCATACATAGTAAATATAGATCTTTTCGGGGGAAATATAACTTTCCAAGTTCTAATATCACTGATAGTTCCAGTAATAATTTTTGGTGTCAGACCAACAAAGATTCTAGGGTAACAGCCAGTTCTGTTAATCAGGAAAAGAAAGGTGATATATTTCAGGACAAGACTCTTAAGAGCAAACATTTGTCTACTACTGGAAATACTCAGAAATTAATAGCGGGTGTTGAGACTATTACTACTTGTCTCAGGGATGAAACCCATATGCGGAACAATAGAGATACTATTGTTTCTGGCAGTTGTCAAACTCAGCACAGTCAGTTTGAAACAATTGGTAAATATATTCCCATAGGGGAAAAGAAAAACAGTTCTAGTAAGAGAGATAACCCCAAGATTAAACAGTACCAAGGGAGATCAGTAAATAATAATTTTCCTTCTCCAAGAAACAGTAAACAATTTAACAAATCTCAAAGTTACGATTGTAAGAGTATTGGAAAGTGTGATAAAGATTATAGCTTTTCAAATGTTGCTTTACATCACCAGAGTAATGTCCCTCAACAAAAGACTAAGGTCATTATTTGTAAACAAGGCAACGGTAATAATAAGTATTTTGATCATAGAACAAATAATAAACGCAACTATGCTAATTTTGCTCAACATGAGCCCAGAGTCGTTTATAATCAAGGTAAACAGAGTAAAAATAACAGTGGATGCTTGAATACTATTGCTTGCTCTACTTGTTGTTGTGAATGTGAGACTTTGTTTTAGCGTACGGCAGCGGCTACATTCAAGGTCGGTCATGTTGTCCCCAAGTATTCTGTGATATCTACATGTGATAGGAAGAGCTGATGACATCGTGAAGAGACCGGTGCTTTACACAAGCCGGTGCTGGGTAATTGTCAATTTGATTTCTACGTTTTTACTTCATTAAATTTCACTATTGAGTAAAATGGAAATTTTCATTTGTATTTGTTGACAGAAGCTACTTTGCGATAAGAGTCAAGGCTTCTGTGACATACTGACGGTCAGATATGTAGGTCAACTTTACGCTCGAGTGGTCAACCGAAAACCTGTCAGCGTCTAACTAGAATCTGAGGTGTTACTTACTGAAGGTCAAGCATGTTTACAAGAGAGTGGGAAATTTTGCGTCTGTGTTGCGCACATATTCTTTTGTGTGGCGCACAGATTACTGTTGGTACGCATACAAATGGAAAATGTAATTGTTTGTCTGACAATGTATATATTTATTATAATATTTATTTTGTGTATCGAAATATTTTCCTGGTCAAAGCGATATCACCCATGTTGAACTTATACTTTTATTATATGGGTTATCTTTCCTGAATATCGAACTCGGCGTAGGAATCTAGGTTTACAGCGATCTATTCTTTGTTTGGTTAGAAATAGATTGTTCTTGCTTCAGAATATCTATGGCCCGAATCTATGTGTATTTCTTGTTTATGTAGGACGAGTCTGTCTTATATCTTAATAACTTTGTATGTCTAAGTCGAACTATATCTTCGGTGTCGAACTCGGGGTCAAAGGTTGTTCGGCGGATGTGTCGCTAAGTAGAGGTGAGAAGGTTCCGCCCTGATGGGTGCTGAGTTGTTGTAGCGGCCTGTCGCCGAAAAAGTGATCTCTATATTAGTGGGGAAAGAGGTAGTCTCTTTAGACATATCATGTATTATTCACCCCAGTGTTTATTCTTACTGCCAAGGAATGGCAGAATCATATTCTAGTGTATTTCTGATACCAAGGTAAAGACGCATTTCTTACGAACTTTTCCTGAGGCATTGTATTCGATGGGCAGTCGTACGGTTGTACGTTTAGACGAATATTAACCAGATGAAGATGACATTCATACCTAGCAGCACCATATTATGTGATGAAGTCAATAGTATCAATGGTAGAATCTACAAAGCAATGAGGACATTTAATGAATGAACAGCTTTGATTGCGCTTCATAGTTTGTATCCTGGGTGAGTGACAACTCACTGGGAGGAGAAGCCATTTTGAATCCTATATTTTTCAATCATCGAGGAGAGAACAGGGATGCCCCTTACTATCACCTGATGAGTCCAGAGATCACTGCTACAGAAGAGAACCCACTACTAGTGGTTCAATATTGTTATCAAAAAAATATTTGCTGAACTTTACTTAAAGGAATCTTCGCTAGACGAGGTTAGGTCTAGGAGCCATCTTGAACCTTGTTTATGAACTGACGTGCTCTGTCAGTAAAGTCAGACAATATATATATTAGAATGACTGAGTGCTTGTCTACTGACATTCCATTGGTACTGTTATGCAACATGAATGCCCATGTGATAGTGTATTTCATTGATCAACATTATTATGATTTATGCCAACCTGTCTGCTGTCACTGTACCCGTGCTGTCAAGTGTGATCGTTAGAATTAAACTGTATGAAACGTACACAGTAGTTGGCGTAAATGACTTCCAGCCATAAGTGAGTGAGATTGGTCTATTTGTCAACTCTAACGAACGTTTGCCATCATTCGCATGTACTGTATCCTCACTCCATGTCTACACACCACTGCGTAGGTCGAGTTGACCTTTTGTTTGTCGTCATTTTGACAACACCCATCAACACCCTTCGAACACGATTGCAACCAAGCAAGCAACAGTCTGATTCTTTTTTTTTTGAGATAGTAAATATTTTTGTATTCTATATTAGTACATGACATGTTGTTGTTTTGAAATAACATAATTTTGTTGTATGATTGTTTCTATGCATCATTTGATTGCAATAATTTTTTTTTATATTGTTATTTATATGTCTGTATTTTGATGATGTATTAATACATTTTTATGCTATTTATATATTATTGTGTTGATAATGTGTAGTATGTAATTATTATCCTTTATACTACTCTGTTCAACTTAGAATTTTTGCAACTGTGTTGTTTAGGATAACTCCGCCAATGCCGGTCCCAAGCCCGGATGAAAAAGGAGGAGGGCGGCCTGCATGGAGGCCGTAAGGAGGCAGTCCTCCACCATGCAAAGGCACAACAGGCCAATCACCTGTTTGCTTTAAACCACGATTACGAGTAACAAAAGAGAGAAAACCGGACTGATTCTAAAGGCGACGAACTGGAACGGACTACGGACTACGACTTATGGAACATGGAACACAAGAAGTATAAATGGGAAGGAATAGGAGCTGGTGGAAGAGATGAGGAAAGCAAAACTAGAAATCCTGGCTATTACGGAAACAAAGAAAAAAGGACAAGGAGTCATGGATCTCAATGGCAACACGCTGCTCTACAGTGGTGTACCCATATCCGAAAGAGCTAAAGGGGGTGTGGGTTGCATTGTGGCCCAAAATCAAAAAGATAGTATCAAGGGGTGGAACTTTGTCTCAGAGCGCATTATGGTTGTGAAACTAAAAGAAGGAGAAACCATAGTCAACCTGGTCATAGTGTATGGGCCAAATGAGGATGAGAGAGCAGAGGTCAAGGAGGAATTCTTCGAGCTGCTTCAAAGGACAGTGGATGACTGCCTAGATGAAGTTATCATGCTCGGAGATTTTAATGCCAGAGTTGGAAATGACCATGCTAGATGGAGTGGAGTTATCGGAAGATATGGAGAAGATACTCTCAATGACAATGGAAAGCGACTCCTTAGATTCTGCAGTGAGCAGAATCTGATCATTACAAACACAAAGTTCCCCCATAAGCGCATACATGCATACACTAGATGTGAACCAACAAAGAATGAGAAGTCAGTGATTGACTATGCCATTGTTCGGAGAAGCTCATTCAAATATGTCCGAGATGCAAGAGTCTGGAGGGGGCCAGAGATTGGAAGTGATCACTACCTGCTAACAATCAAACGAACAACTGAAAGAGTTGCTCAGCCTAGGAACTGCTCAACATCACGCAAGAAACCAAGTAAACGAGCAGGAGAAATGAGCATTAGGACCTACAAGCTGAGAGAGCCAGAAATTAAGACCAGATATCAGGGGCTTATTGCTGCAGCGGTGAGCAAACACAGAAGAACAACCTGATGACTTGAAAACCCTCTGGATTAAATTCAAGGATATCATAAAGACAGCTGCTGCAGAAGCATGTGGTGAAGTCCGACTTGGGAACCAGAGAAAGAGGACACCTTGGTGGACAGAGGAAGTCAAAGAGAAAATAAGAGAGAAGAAAATGGCATGGAAACAATACTTAGGAGCTAAAAACACAACAGGACAAATGGAAAAATATAGAGAATATGTGACACTCAGAACAGAAGTAAAGAACAAAGTGCTAGCAGCAAAACAGAAGTCCTGGGAAGAATTTGGAGAAAAGCTAGAAAAAGATGCACAAGAAAACCAGAAATTGTTCTATAAGACCCTAAAGAACATGAGGAAGGAAAAACAATGCCCTCTCAAATTTATAAAGGACAAGCAAGGCAAATTGCTTACTGCCCCGAAGGAAGTAATGGAAAGAATATTTCTCAGAACTCCTTGATGGTGAGCAAGGTCAAACATCAGAAATGATAACCACTAGCACAGAAGAGGAAACCAATGGTGATGAAGATGACATAAAGATGGAAGAACTGAAGGCAGCACTGGAGAAAATCAAGATGGGCAAAGCAGCAGGGCATGATGGTATAACACCAGAAATGGTTAAGTACATGGGAGCATCAGGCGACCTGTTACTCCTAAGGGTCCTACAGGCAGCATGGTGCAACAAGACCATACCAAAGGATTGGGAGATTGCCATAATAACACCAATTTTCAAAAAGGGTGACAATCGACAGTGTGGAAACCATAGAGGCATATCCCTTCTCAGTGTCCCTGGAAAAATCTACTCTAGAATCCTAGAGCAGAGACTCCGACGCCTAGCTGAGCCACAATTGGATGAGGTCCAGTGCGGATTCCGAGCAAACCGAAGTACTCAAGACCTAATCTTCACACTCAGACAGCTGAGTGAAAAGGCCCTTGAGTATAAGAGTGAGATCCATCTTTGTTTCATAGATCTGGAAAAGGCGTTTGACAGGGTCCCTTGGAGCAAACTTTGGGACTGTTTGGCAAGGAAGAATATTCCAGCACCTCTGATTCATGCTATACAGAGCTTCTACAAGTCTTGCAGAAATTATGTGAGGACAGCAAACCATAAGTCAGAAGAGTTCAGGACCACCACTGGTGTAAGACAAGGTGATATCCTATCACCTTACCTCTTCATACTCCTTATGGACGATGTCATCAAGGCATGTAAGGAGAGAACAAGAAAGTATTCAGTGGGGTACTGGAAGATGAGACAGGTCTATATTTCAGAGCTGGCATTTGCTTGATGATGTTGCCCTGATTGCTAAATCAGAGGCACATCTCCAATCCAACCTGCAAGTCTGGAAGGAAGAGCTGGAGAAGAGAGGGATGGTCATAAGCAGCTCTAAAACAAAATCCATGGTGATATCACGAGAAGAAAGAAGACATCAGATTAAGCTGGGAGAACAGGTCCTGGAGCAGGTCGACCACTTTAAATACCTCGGAGCTATTATAGACCGAAAGGGAGGCATCAAAGAAGAGTTGGCCACTCGAAAAGCAGCAGCTGGGAGACTTTTTCAGGCCATAAATCGAGGATTCCTCAGCAAGAGAGAGGTTGGTAAGAAAACGAAGATGGCTGTATACCGCTCCACCTATGTCCCAGTCTTGACATATGCGTGGGCAATGACTACAACCCATAAAAGCCAGATCCAAACCTCAGAAATGAGGTATCTGAGGAAGGTGGTTGAAGTAACAAGAAGAGACATGGTACGCAACCAGACGATACGTCAAGGCCTAAAATGCCACCCCCTACAGACCCAAGTAGAACAGTCCCAACTAAGATGGTTTGGCCATGTCTGCAGAATGGGAGAAGATCGGCTACCACGACAAGCATGGGAAACAAAGAGCCAAGGATCCAGACCCCGAGGACGACCCAGAGTCCGCTGGGAGAACAACATTAGACAATCTTTGAAGGACCGAGGACTAGAATGGAACCAGGCCAGGAGGAAGACAGCCGATAGAATAGTCTGGCGCTCTCTCTTCCAAACCTCTACACCTCACGGTAGAAGGGGAACGACTAAGTAAGTAAGTAAGTTGTTTAGGATAGTTTTTGTACATGATGAGATTGCCAGCCCTAAGCACAAACTCATTTACTGTGTTAATATAGTGGTTACTTTTAGATAGTCCTGAGTGTTCGTTATTCACTTAATTTAAATTTTTTTCTCATGTTTTGATGTTATGGTTAATTAATATATAGAACATACAGAGAAGATGTGAATTATCTGTTATGTCGTGAAATGTAATTTTGAAAATAGCTTGCATGTATCATAAATGATCTTGTATTTGGATTTGTCAACATATTGTGAAACTTTGATTATTTTCTTAGCAGATTATGTGGAAAATTTATTTTTGTTTTGAGAATTTCTTTTTTGCAAATATTTGATAGGACCTTTTTTATATTTCATAGTAGCAACAGATTGTAGATTTATTTATAGAAGTATATTATATCAAGTTGAGTAAGAGATAAAGTTATAGCTAAATAGCATTGTAGCTGAGCTGAACGTAATTGTCAGCCGAAAGAACTTAAAGGATAAATTAAATTTACATGTGTTGATTTAAGGGTTTGTTCGAGATAGGATTTTTGTTTTATGTTTCGCTCATTTTGTTAAATATTGATTTCATTATTAGGTTTTAGTGGTCTTGAATTACTTAAAAATTGAATACTGTTTTATGTAACTTATCGTTAGAAAATATGTTTGTATGGTACTTTTGAAAAAAAATGATTTTTTTTTTTTTGGCATTGTAATTTTTTGTGTGTGTGCACAGCATTTGACAGTGCGATATCATTGATATGTAGTGTGATTAATTCTTGTAAAAAGTTGTTTTTTATTATGATGTATTTTTTTTAGCGCTTGATTGTGCGTTGGTCGTATTAGCTATAGCAATGCTATTACTTGTTTGTTCGATGCCTATAATTTATTTATTTTAGTTTTGTATAACTCTTGTAACTTGGTTAAATTACTTATTAGGTTTTGTTTAGTTATAAATTATTTTTTGGTGGTGTTAGTATAGATATACTTTGATATTTTGTGTTGTGCCTTTCGATCATGTTTATATATTTATTTTTGAATATGTTGTCTGATCAAAACAGTTATTAGTATGTATTGTTATTCACTTTCACTGCGTTCGTGCCTGTGCTTTCTATTTGTCTTTGGTGATGTCGCATGAAAATATAATTAATAGTAGGTAAAGCTTGACAGCTGTATAGGCGTGATGGACAATAGTGCACACGGACGTGTGATAGTGGTGCGCAAGAGAGATAGGCAGAAGGCACAGGCTGAGTCAGTGAGTTCTTCACTAAGAAAACCACACACACAGCTCTTCTTGTTTTCTCTGGCGACAATATTACTCTTTTGCACACACTGTGTCAATCACAAATAGTAGGGTAAAGAAGTAAAGTTAGATTGAGGATTTGGTAGTCTGAACTGAACGAACAATCCTATCGAGGTTAACTCAATTTATTTCAATTTAGAAATGTAAATAAATCAATAAGGATTTTACAGCACATAATAATAAAGATTATCACGAGAAAACAAACTCACAACAATTTGATGATTTTAAAGAAGAAAAAAAAATTATTACACAAATAGTGAACACAAGGATTATGAATGAATTGTGTTAGTAAGGTTCCCGGCAGGTCTGATAGGCTTTTGCTGGAAAATATGTGAAATACTGTTTGTGTGAAAATGAATGTTTGTTCCTTTGTTCCTTTGGTGTGAATGTGGGAAACAACTTATATCCTGGGGTTCTCTTGGAAAAATATATCGTAATCCAATGCTTGAAATTAACTTCACTGTTCGAATAAGGTATCCACAAAGGGCACATATCTGAACACGATTTTATAAATCCAAGATTGGTGTAACGACTTCACTGTTCGAATAAGGTATCCACAAAGGGCACAGAATCTGAACACGATTTTATAAATCCAAGAAAGGTGTAACGTATCCACAGTTGATGCGATATCCACAGATAACGAATTTGCTTCCAAAGGTGGGATGGAGGGTTAAAATGGGTGGAGTATGGTAGGGTGATGGTTGTTAAGGGTAATATCTGGTGTTGAGAATCGTTGCAATAATTGCAGTAATTGAAGTAATTGAAATGATTGAAATGATTGAAGGGAATTATTGTGACTGGTGGACGAGGACTATATGGCCACTGGCCAAAGGTAACCTCTTTTCAGCAATACGAGACAAGACTTTGCACTGCATAAATCTGTTAGACAAAACAAAAATACATGTGTAACTACTCTTCTGCTGCAACATGCAGATTACAACAGAAACAATTTAAGCAGTGTCCAGCGTCGGCATGTTGATATCCATGCATGCGTCTCGTTCCTAAAATAGGTCAGTCCATTCTTAAACATTCCTGTCTGCTGTGAATGAATTAGCTGGCCAGTCCAGGTACATACACCATAACAAGACTGTTGCTTCCTCCCCTGTCAGACAAAGTTACACGAGGGTCCGCTAGAGAATCCTCCTGTGCTTTCCACCGTTCATTCCTTCCCGCATTCATAATAATATGCTCATGCATTAATGTTACAAACATTGAAAAGTAAAATGATCATTGAAATTATGAATGATACAAACATTGTAACATAACATCGCTTTAAAATACAAGCAGTGAAAATAAATGAATTTTCGTAAGCATTTATGATACATACATGATAAAGGAAACCCGTTTATATAATACACTTAGACTTTCACCATGATAGTAATATATTTCATTAGACTTTCACCCTGATAGTAATATATTTCATATCTATATATTTGAGCTAATTTCCTATATACTGGAAAAGCGAATACATACCCGCTCCGGAATTTTAGTCTGTTAAGTTAAACTAGAGGGCACTTGGTTTGTTTAACTCAAGTCTCCCTATGCATAATTTTACTTTACAAGACTAAGAAATGCGTCTTACTCTTCCCGTATGCTTATCACTAAGTGAAGTCTAAACACTAGTTTCTTAAAGAAAGAAAGAAAGAAAGAATTTTTTTCGATTTACCCGCTACATTTTAAACGTTCCCACGATAGCCAAAATAGTTTGCATATAGAATGTCACTTGTACGTGCTGTGGTTTCCGAGCTCAGAAGTTTTAACAATGAGGAAGAAGACAGGCCACAAATTTCTAGACAGACGAGTCTGGAAAATCCTAACAGACCTGAACGCTGGTTGACCGTATCTTCACCTGAGTTAAGTGCGTGAGAAACATTTTTTCCGGAAACTTAGGATAGACAGAAAATAAAGCAATATACAGGAAGGACAGAAAATTTCAAATAGGCAAATTATCTTTACTCTGCGACAGATACCCCGAACTTAAGTTAGTTGCCCAACTAAATCAGAGAGAGATGATAATTTGGCTTGTGTGTATCATTCCCGGTATCGTCCATTAGTTCCTTCTTTGTACTTCTTCTGAGGTTTCCTCAGATTGTTTCTAATCTGCTGGCGTTAAAAGATGATTTTCTGCACTACTAGCAAGTTCCTCTACTGAATGTCTGCTTAAAAAATCTGCTCCTTCATTTTCAGGACCTGGGATGTACTCGACCCTGAAGGAATAGACACTTAGCAAAATAGCCCATCGCATTACTTTTGCATTTTGGCTTTTACAAGCTGCTAGAAACGTGAGGGGTGCGTGATCCGTTTGCACTACGAATGAGACTCCATAAAGAAATTCGTGGTGCCTTTTTACTCCCGCCACTAGAGCTAAGCATTCTTTTTCAATGGTTGAATAGTTGGGTTCTGCTGCGTTCAATTTTCGGCTAGCATAGGCCACGGGAAAAAGCATTTCCGGGTAGTTTTCATCAGCTTGAAGCAACGTTGATCCTATTCCAAGATTACTGGCATCTACTCTTAGCACAAAGGTCTTTGTGAGGTCAGGGAGGCGTAATATGGGCTTCGTCGTCAGCTTTTCTTTGAGTGTGGTGTAGGCACTCTCACACTGAGCCGTCCATGTTACCTTTTCAGGTTGACCTTTCTTTGTGAGGTCAGTTAACGGTGCAGACAAACTATTAAAGTTCTCAATGAACCGTTGATAATAACCACAGAGTGACAAAAACGACCTAGTGTCCTTTTTCGTTATGGGTCGCTTTGCATTTCGGATTTTGTCAACGTTTTTCTCTACTGGCCACAAGCAACCATGAGTGATCGTATGTCCTAAAAATTCAAGTTCTCTGAATCCAATCAGACACTTGCTTGGGCGTGCTGTTAAACCAGTTTCCTTGAGCCGCCTGAGGAGCAGGGCTAACGCTTCTTCATGTTCTTCAAATGTAGCCGTTGCGATGAGAATATCATCCATAAAATTATGAATGGTATTGCTTTGTAAAGGGTGTAATAGTTTTCTCATCATCCGGGTAAAAGCTCCAGGTGCGTTATGTAATCCAAAAGGCATTACATTGAACGTGTAATGTCCGTCACTGGTACTAAAGGCGAGCAATGGTCTAATCTCTTCCTTTACCGGAATTTGGTAATAGCCTTTACTAAGGTCTATTTAAGAGAAAATGGTTGCTCTGCTCAGCTTTGTAAAGAGTTCATTAGGACTCGGTAATGGTTCTGGTTGGAACTCTGTTACAGTGTTGAGTAACCTATAATCAATGCATAACCGAGTTTCCCCGTTGGGTTTCTGTAGAAGCACTACACTTGAACTGTAAGGGGATGTTGATTCAGAGATTATGTTATCTTGCAGTAGCTTGTCAATCTCTTCTCGTAAAGCGTTGGCTTTAGCGTATGGGACTGGGTAAATCTTAGTCCTGACAGGCTTAGGATCTAATACTTTTATATCAAACTCCAAGAGGTTGGTTAGTCCCGGTTTATCGGTGAGCACTTCTGAATATTCGGCTAACAGTTGTCTGACATCATGCTGTTGCAATTCAGTTAATGTTTCACTGAGCTTCACATCCGTGTGTGATTCTTCCTGTTTTAGCGGGTATTCAGCATATTCGTGGGGGTCATTATCCGCTTCCATTGCAACCGCTAAGGTCAGGAGATGTGCTTGAGGAGCAGCGAGGCGTTCCATGTATTTTTTAAGTAAGTTAACATGATAAATCTTTTCCTTCCCTCGTATGGAGATTTTGTAGTTTGTTCGAGAGATTTTCTCGAGTACTTCAAATGGTCCCTGCCATCCTATCTGAAGTTTGTTATTCCCTGTTGGGAGTAACAGCAGTACTTTCTCTCCAGGTTGTAGTACTCTTTCCTTTGCAGTCTTATTGTACCGTTTTGCATGCTTGGCACGAGCTTGTCGGAGGTTAGTGTTGGCTAATTCCCAACCTATCTTTAACCTTTCCTTCAGTTCTTGCACATATTTTGATGCAGATACAATAGATTCGTCTGCTTTCTGGTCGGTTAAAGACCTAAGCAATGCTTCCAGGGGTCCCTTTATTGGCCGTCCAAATAATAATGTTGCAGGAGGTAGACCAGTGGAGGCATGCGGCACTTCCCTATAGGCAAATAAGGCAGCCGGCAAGAATAAGTCCCAGTTTTCGGGTCTTTCTTGTGCTAATTTTCGCAGCATGGTGATGAGGGTCCCGTTATATCTCTCTACCTGTCCGTTTGCTTGTGGATTATAGGGTGAGGTGTGGATATGCTGAGTACGGAAGATCTTAAAGACTTCTTCCATCAGATGTCCTCTAAACTGCGATCCATTATCAGTATTTGCTGTGGAAATCCGAGCCTTGTGAAAATACTCACGAGCGCTTCTGCGACATGCACAGAATCAGAAGAAGGGAGTGCCACTGCTTCTGACCACATAGTACAGGTGTCGACTAGAGTCAAAATACAACAATTTCTCCGCTTTGTTCTTAAGAGTGGGCCTACTATATCTACAGCTACTCTTTCGAACGGAGTACCGACAATAGGCATTTCCCTCAATGAAGCAGGGGGTGTCCAGTGTCTTGGTGCCACCCTTTGGCACTGCGCACAGGATTTCACAAATCGGATGATGTCCCCGTTGATCCCAGGCCAGTAATAGTGCGCTGCTATTCTTTGCATGGTAGCATTTTGTCCCATGTGGCCGCTAAAAGGAAGAGCGTGTCCCATCTCTAAAATTTGTGACCTATAAGTAGTTGGAACAACCAACTGGCTATGTTCTTGTCCAGTGTTGCCCGACCTACGTGTCGTAAAAATTAACAGTGATACAACGTCAAAATATCTCCAATGATACAACGTAGGGATAAAAACCAATGCGTAAGTTGCTGGAATACATGATCGCCCGCGCCGCGGGTCATCAGGTGTTAGACTTGAAGGCAAAACGGAACGAGGATCAAAAGACAAAAATCTGACTGAACGCGTACTTGAACTAGCGAGGTTAATGGACGCAAATTGGTGGGGCAAGGAGGAAAAGTCACGTTCCCCCCCCAAGTTGACATAAAGTAAGGAATTCGACAGAAGGGACCTTGGATATGATACGCCACAGTCATTTATTGGACGCTTTTGCGGTACCAAGCCTTTTATTTGAATTCAGCGGCAAACGCAGATGCTTGAAATATTACAAAATTCAAAAAGTAACTTTTTCTTAATATTAATGTTAGGAATATAAAAATTAGCTGGCCGGATGGCCCATTCTGAGCAGTGAAATAATATACTTTCATTTATACAGACGGACAGATAATAAGAAAGATAATGACAAAAGACGGGGTTGTTCACATCAGCGAAAGACTGCATTGAATCAAACATGCCACTATTTGCACAAAAATCGCAACCTTGAGACTCAAGTGTTCAAATCTAGTTAGAATGCAAGAGAGGGGGGAGTAGCGGACAGCAGTGGCTAAAAATAACTTAGGAGGCAGGTTCGTGCAGTTTTACATGTTGTGACCGTGCAGGTGTCCCTACTAGTTGATAGCTATAACTAGGTGGCTGAGGCAGACCTAGTTATCTATTATTTACTTTGTTTCTTTCTTCCAAGTGAGATTGTTTCTCTTACTGGCCCCCTTGTTCCGCCAGAGATGATAGTTCTTGGATGAGAATAGGTTCGTCTTTTGCTCAACCCAGACCACGTTCTTCCCTCCTTGGTGTTGTCTAGCGACTGATGCGTATAGGGTGTTCTATTATTTCTATCTTTCCTAATACTCAACTCTAATATCTCTCCATTCCTTATTCTCTTCTCACATCAAAGCAACTGGAGTGATGTGATTCAAATTCAACAAGCAACCTTTATTTACATAAGATAATGCATGATCATCCAACATAATACATCAGCTACAGTTCACAATTTCAATGTCCTCAAGTCTTCCGCTTGATTCAAACACATATCTCAAAGCTTAGTTATATATTGTTTCTCTTGTAGCCTCTTGCATTTCGTGGTATACCTAGCTTAATAAAGTTCCTTCTCCTTTTATTTTACTATTTTGCTCATATTTTCTACAACAGTTCTTCTAAATCCTTGGAGTCATGTTCTCTCCCAATCTCACTCTAGATAGGTTTAACTCCTCTAAATGCAGCATATAAAATTCAATAGCTACCCCTGAAATAATCAAACAATGTCCAATACCAAAATGGCTTCCACCATACTTACTCTTGTATGAGAGAGCGCATGAGATGTTTCACATTTCTTGAGAGCTCAGCGAAACTTGACTTGCCCGGTCAACTTCTCTGGTAGGACTCTATAAACTTGACCGCTCAGTAGCGCGTCAATATCTGGACTGACTCCTTTCGTCCTTCAATTTCCTATCTGATGGTCCAAAGTTGTTTTAGTTAATACGATTGGTCCGTTGTTCAGTTCACTCACCTATCGGCACGCTTAATTCCAAGCTGTTAGCTCCGTGAACTGTGCTACATAACTGTTTACCTCTAGTCACTATTTTCACGTGCGTTTTACTCTGCTCTGTGTTCTCTTAACTCACTAAACCTGTAAAGGGCGCTAATATTCATAGTTATTCCCCTTAGCACTTTTTACCTTAGTTTCATTAATCCTTCTATATCTCTATTAAAACTAGTCTAATATGCAAATTTGGTAAACTCTAATGATATATACTTAGATTACTTTAAGGTCTAAAAAGGTTCCCTCCCTTACAAAAAACACTACATTTACTTTCTTTTATCTCCCATGTTAAGAACAAATAAGTTATCACTTAGATTATTCTGATTTTCTAACCCATTTTTATATACTCTTTCATCTTGTTAACACCAAATAACTGTTCGACTGACTTAAACATACAGTGTATTTTACACTGTACAACCACACGGTGACAATGTGTTAGTCCAAAAAAAACAAGTGAAATTGTGGGAAAAAGATAAATTGTGACCGACGTACATTTTAAAAATTGAGATGTACTTTTGACTTTTTTGGGAAAAGATAAAATGTGACGGACGTACATTTGAGGAAATAAGATGTAATTTTGACTTTATTTTCAAATTTTGAATTGAAAAGCTTAGTCTTCTGATCTGATTGGCCAACGCATTTTATATTAGCGGGATAGAGACGCACATTTTTTTCCATTCGACATAAGTCTGTCCAGTAACACAGTCATTAATTGTAGTGGTGATTTCCCAGAAATAATACATAATATTCAGTGGGACACCATACTATAGCCAGCAGCTCAGCAGAGTTTTGCTAGCACTTATTTACTGTGTACTATATTCATATTTCTGGTAAGACTGAAATTAATTCTTTGTACATTTTAATATTTGTTTAAGGTTCGAGTGATTTGATACTGCAATAGCATAATCTGTTCCTTACAACAAGTAAGGGTTCGCTCTAGACCCCCCGCCCCAGTTCAGGGTCTAGAGACAAATAAAATACATAAACTCCAGCAAGGATTAGGAAGGACAGATCAAGTGTTGCGAACAATGAAACATATTACCTATCCTATTTTAGGGCAGGAAACTAATGAACATATTTCAGAATCTGTAGTCTGGGAGAACCTATCCGATGTGAAACCACCATGGTAAAATGTGCTGTTTGGTCAGAGAGATCTGACCTGTCTATATGGTGTTGTTGTTGTGTAGTGTTGTGTCCAGACATGGTTAGAGAATGGAATTTTGACACATAACCAATACTTTGATTGCAGAGCTGTGAGTTTCAGTTGGCACCAAGGCGGTGTCAACTAAGTTGGTGATTTTACCAGAGTGGATCCGTGCAGTAACGTTGTGTCAGAGCAGACTATTATTGCCCCAAGCACGGAGAGGTGGGGCCACCAGACCACTATTATTGCCCCCAAGCACGGAGAGGTGGGGCCACCAGATCTCAGCACCAGAGCTACATCTTCAAAGTTGAGTGAGCCTCTGGTCTGCTGAGAATTCACCAACTCAAAGTAGTTACTAACAATCCCATAAAATTCATGCAATTTACTGGACACTGTGTAGTCAATATAGACTGGAGTGATGAGGCCACCCCAACAGCACAACCATTAAACGGTCTCCCAAATTAGATGACTACTATAAACATTAATAAAACTAAATAGTCTAGTAACATACATATGTACACTCTTGCATTTATTATGTAATAATTTCATGCATTTCTTTCATAATTTCTAAACCTTTCATATGTTCTGGCCGAAATAAAACTCGGTCCAGATCAAATAAATGTAAGATAATTTCTATCAAAATTTTACACACTTGAGTTAGTTCAGTGTATTATAACATTTGTTAATATTATTAGACTTAATATATATCTGTGTGTGTGTCTATAAACTAACACACCACATTACATATCATTACCCTAGACATTTAACGTAGCCACATTCATTAGAACACAAAAAAAAGATAAGTGTGAGGTCGTAGTGGTAGCGAGAAGGGCCTTCTGACAACTCTCAGTTACATTTTATCTCAGGAGCCTTCACAGCTGACCTCATGCATCACACGTAGTACCATCACCACCATACAATACCATCAAACCCACTACATATATTGGGGTCTCTTTGTCCCGGGATAATTAGCCCATTAAGTATATTAGGATCTCCTGGTGGGAGAAATAAAAATTAGGGGAACAAAATTGTAAAATTCCCTTAAAAGTAAAAGTGTCCCTGCAGATAAAAGTTGGTGAATCTTCACAGCCAGTAATTAGTTAATTAATTAATTAGAATTAGTTAGACTATAGTGAGTAGAAGTATTTTAGTGGTTAGAGATTTATCTTGTATATTATTATATTGTCTAAAAAGTATGGCGGAGCTGGCAAAATTCCGATCAGCTGCTGTGCTGTCGGCAAAGGAGATGGGAATGGATGGTCAGATTTTAATTCAACATGTAACGACTGAATGTGATAAATATATTGAACGGGAAGAAAGGAGATTAGAAAAAGAGGCTGAAAGAAAATTAGAGTCTGAACGGTTGGCTGAAGAGAAGAGGTTACAAATTGAGGCTGAGACTAAGAGGTTACAGATTGAGGCTGAGACTAAGAGGTTGCAGATTGAGGCTGACAAAGAGGCAAAGGCATTAGAGGCAGCAGAAAAAAGATTGACTGCCGAAAGGGAAGCAGAAGAAAAAAAGGCCGAAAGGGAGGCAGAAGATAGAAGGTTGCAAAGGGAGCACGAATTACGACTAAGGGAGCTGGAGCTACAAGGCCCGGCCCCTGAAAATGGTGCCAGCCCTTTTGCCTCAGATGCTACGCCCAGTCTGGGAGCCTCAAACTCAGCTATGGGGTTTCATTTAGACCATTTTGTTGAAAAAGACGATGACATAGAGGGGTACCTAGGACGTTTTGAGTTATTAGCTACTACATATGGGTTAGAGAGAGAGAGGTGGAGTTTAAAGCTATCACAGGGACTGAGAGGTACTTCTTACGAAGTCTTTGCAAAAATGCACAGAGAAGACCAGGAGAATTATGACATGTTAAAGCAGGCTTTGTTATTGAGGTACGAAAAAAATGGGGAATTTTATCGTAAGAAATTTAGAAATGCCAAATTGTTGTCTGGGGAGACATACCACCAATTCTCTGCCAGACTAGAAACCTATTTGGAGAAATGGACTGCTCTGGGGAAGACCCAAGATCTTAAAGAAATGATCATGATTGAGCAATTGAGAGAGTCCATGGCTCCAGACATGAGAAAATTTCTCATGGAACAAGGTGCAGAGAAGTTGGGGGAGGTTTTAAATGGTGCTGAGAGGTATCAGGCAGCCCAGGCAGAGGTAAGTGGTGCTAAAAAGAAGCACATAGATAATTTTAAAGCTCCACAGCAATTTAATAAATTTGATAATAGGGAGCAGGGAAATAAAGGTAGGACAAACTTTGAACGGCCAAGAAATGACTACAGAGACAGAAACTCACAGTTCAATGACCAAAAATTCAATGAAAGAAAACCGTTGAACCAAGGAAAAAGATGGTGTAAATGGTGCAAGAAGGATAACCATAACACCGAATTTTGTAGAAGGAAACCTTCAAACATTGCTGCAATGAAGTTGGGGACGCAAAGATTAAAGGTTAATCCTAATGGACAACAGGAACCTTATCACCCCCCAGTTTGTGAGGATGTTATTTGTAATGAGGTCACCATAAGGTGCCTTTATGACACAGGTTTGGATTATGATTCAGTTGTGAAGTCTAGCCTAGTGGACCCAAGTCAGTATACCACAGAAACAGTGGAAATACAAGGGGCAACTAAGGACATACCACTCATGATACTTCCCATCGCAAGGATAACGGTGAAAACTCGCTATGTGGAAGGAGAAATCAGAGCAGCAGTGATAGATGAACCAATCTACCCCCTGATATTGGGGTGTAGATACGTCTTCTTGGGGAATCCCGAGAGACCTGTGATCATGGCGACAGTGCAGACCAGGTCACAGAAGAAGGAGGAAGAAGGTGAACCTATAAATGCTCATCCAGAGGAGATGAGGAAGGCGCAGGCTGAGGATAGGACACTCAAGCCATGTTTTAAAAAATTGCCCAAATGCCACACACCTCCGAGCAAGGGGGAATATTTCATGAAGAACAAACTCTTATACAGGAAGGCCGGAACTGGAACAAATGGTCACAACCAGCTGGTTCTTCCCACTTCATATAGAGATAAAGTGATGGAACTCGGGCATGCGATTCCCTTCAGTGGTCACATGGGGATCAGCGCCACAGGACAGCGTATAGCTTGTCATTACTTCTGGCCAGGGATAACGGAGGATATAAAAAGATATGTCAAATCCTGCCCAGAATGTCAAAGGGTAGCTCCAAAGCACTGGACTGCTCCTGCAACTCTAGGGGAAATGCCCATAGTGGGAACACCTTTTGAGAGGGTGGCAGTGGATATTGTAGGACCTCTCACTCGGACCAAGAGGAGGAACAGTTACATCCTTACTCTGGTGGACACTTGTTCTATGTGGGGAGAGGCGGTAGCCCTGCCGTCAATTGATTCAAAACATGTAGCAGAGGCACTACTTACAATATTTACCCGATTAGGATTCCCGCATCAAATCTTGACGGATAATGGTTCTCAGTTCAAGGGGAGACTAACGGAAGAAGTTTTTAAGCTATTTCAAGCCAGACACTTTCATTGTAGTCCGTACCATCCGCAAGGGAACGGCCAGGTAGAGAGGTTCAACGGGACTCTCATTTCTATCCTGAGAAAGCTGGCACACGAAAAACCGGATCTGTGGGATCAATTCCTGCCCGCCGCATTGTTTGCGTACCGGGAGGTACCACATAGTTCAACCGGGATGGCTCCCGCAACTCTGCTGTTTGGGAGGCCAATAAAAGGTCCATTAGAAGCTCTATTAAGGACCTGGACAGATGAGAAGGCGGAAGAGACTGTTACCTCATCTTATCAATACGTGAACGAACTGACCACTCGTCTGAAAGCTGGATGGAAACTGGCAAATGATAATTTGAGACAAGCCAGGAAGAAACATGCAGCATATTTTAATAGGAAGGCAAAGGACAGAGAACTGGCAGTCGGAGAGAAGGTGCTGCTTCTACTACCCGGTAGCCAGAATAAATTACAAACTGGATGGCAAGGTCCATATACGGTTCTAGAGAAGGTGTCTAGAACAAACTATAAAATTGACAAAAAGGGGAAGGAGAAAGTTTATCATGTAAACCTGTTAAAGAAGTATCTGGACAGACCACTCCAGGAAAGCACCCCCTTACTGACCTTAGCTATCGCAACTCAAATGCAAAAGGAACCACTCACCTCACATGAATACCCATTACATCCTTGTGAAACAGCCGCACAGGTAAAAGTCAGTAAGCACCTGACTAAAAACCAGAGGGAGAGAGTTCAACAGGTTCTGGAGGAACATACAGATGTATTAACAGATAAACCAGGACATACAAATTTGCTACAGTATGACATGAAACTGGTAGACTCAAACCCAATCTGTATGAGAGCCTATTCTATTCCGTTCGCGAAGGAGAAGGCATTGAAGGAAGAAATAGATTATTTGTTGAAGGAAGGGATCATTTCACACAGTGAATCATCTTTTAGCTCTAGTGTCGTATTGCTGAGAAAACCGTCTGGGGAACACAGACTGTGCATAGATTACAGGAAACTGAATGCTGTCACAGAAGGGCAAGTGGATCCATTACCAGACACAAAACAGTTATTTGCCAGACTGAACAAGGCAAAATACTTTTCAAAGGTGGATCTTAGTAAAGGCTATTACCAGATCCCAGTGAAGCCTGAAGTGAGACCTTATTTGGCTTTTAGCACTTCAGATGGACATTATGAATTCAACATGCTACCATTCGGACTGAAAAATGCTCCGAGTGTATTTTCAAGGATGATGCGCAAATTGTTGGATCCCCTGAATAACCCATGTATCACGAATTTCATGGATGATATTCTCGTCGCCACAGAGACATTTGAAGAACACACTGAAGCTCTAGAAATGTTATTTAATAGGCTTAGGGAGGCGAACTTAACTGCTAGGCCAACAAAATGTTGCATTGGATGCAAAGAGTTGGAATTCTTGGGACACACGGTATATCAGGGTAGCATGACCCCTGATCCTAAGAACTTGGAAAAACTGCAGAGAGCACCTAGACCACAAACAAAAAAGGACGTGCGATCATTTGTGTCGTTATGCGGATTTTATCAAAAATATATCAAAGATTTTAACTCTATTTGTGCTCCTCTGACTGATCTGACTCGCAAGGGACTTCCAGATAAAATTAATTGGACTGCACAAAGTGAATTAGCGTTTCAGGATTTAAAGGAAAAACTCACTAGCAAGCCTATTCTCAAACTACCTGATTTGACACAGGACTTTGTCTTGAGAACCGATGCCAGTAATGTAGGACTCGGGGCGGCTTTGTTGCAAAGATCATCTTCACCTGATGGGGAACTGAAACCAGTCGCTTATGCAAGCCGCAAATTGAATAAGGCGGAACAAGGATACTCCACAAGCGAAAAAGAATGTTTAGCGTTGGTCTGGGCAATAAAGAAGTTTCAAATCTATCTGTATGGTAGGACTTTTGTGGTCGAGACGGACCATCAGCCTCTCGTATTCTTATCTCAGGCTAAGCATGAAAACGCAAGATTGCTGAGGTGGTCTTTATTGCTTCAACCTTATCAGTTTAGTATCCAATATATCCCAGGTAAATTGAATGTCGGTGCAGATTTCCTCAGTCGGCACCCCTGTGATCAAAATTAGAGTAATGGCAGGCGTAAGGAGAGATTTTGTCTATGTGTATCACTGGTTTTAGAACTTGCCGTAGGCATGTTTTCAGGTGGGGAGATGTGTCGTAAAAATTAACAGTGATACAACGTCAAAATATCTCCAATGATACAACGTAGGGATAAAAAACCAATGCGTAAGTTGCTGGAATACATGATCGCCCGCGCCGCGGGTCATCAGGTGTTAGACTTGAAGGCAAAACGGAACGAGGATCAAAAGACAAAAATCTGACTGAACGCGTACTTGAACTAGCGAGGTTAATGGACGCAAATTGGTGGGGCAAGGAGGAAAAGTCACGTTGCCCCCCCCCCCGCCCCCCCCCCCCCCCCCCCCCCCCCCCCCCCCCCCCCCCCCCCTCCCCCCCAAGTTGACATAAAGTAAGGAATTTGACAGAAGGGACCTTGGATATGATACGCCACAGTCATTTATTGGACGCTTTTGCGATACCAAGCCTTTTATTTGAATTCAGCGGCAAACGCAGATGCTTGAAATATTACAAAATTCAAAAAGTAACTTTTTCTTAATATTAATGTTAGGAATATAAAAATTAGCTGGCCGGATGGCCCATTCTGAGCAGTGAAATAATATACTTTCATTTATACAGACGGACAGATAATAAGAAAGATAATGACAAAAGACGGGGTTGTTCACATCAGCGAAAGACTGCATTGAATCAAACATGCCACTATTTGCACAAAAATCGCAACCTTGAGACTCAAGTGTTCAAATCTAGTTAGAATGCAAGAGAGGGGGGAGTAGCGGACAGCAGTGGCTAAAAATAACTTAGGAGGCAGGTTCGTGCAGTTTTACATGTGTTAGTCCAAAAAAAACAAGTGAAATTGTGGGAAAAAGATAAATTGTGACCGACGTACATTTTAAAAATTGAGATGTACTTTTGACTTTTTTGGGAAAAGATAAAATGTGACGGACGTACATTTGAGGAAATAAGATGTAATTTTGACTTTATTTTCAAATTTTGAATTAAAAAGCTTAGTCTTCTGATCTGATTGGCCAATGCATTTTATATTAGCGGGATAGAGACGCACATTTTTGCCATTCGACATAAGTCTGTCCAGTAACACAGTCATTAATTGTAGTGGTGATTTCCCAGAAATAATACATAATATTCAGTGGGACACCATACTATAGCCAGCAGCTCAGCAGAGTTTTGCTAGCACTTATTTACTGTGTACTATATTCATATTTCTGGTAAGACTGAAATTAATTCTTTGTACATTTTAATATTTGTTTAAGGTTCGAGTGATTTGATACTGCAATAGCATAATCTGTTCCTTACAACAAGTAAGGGTTCGCTCTAGACCCCCCGCCCCAGTTCAGGGTCTAGAGACAAATAAAATACATAAACTCCAGCAAGGATTAGGAAGGACAGATCAAGTGTTGCGAACAATGAAACATATTACCTATCCTATTTTAGGGCAGGAAACTAATGAACATATTTCAGAATCTGTAGTCTGGGAGAACCTATCCGATGTGAAACCACCATGGTAAAATGTGCTGTTTGGTCAGAGAGATCTGACCTGTCTATATGGTGTTGTTGTTGTGTAGTGTTGTGTCCAGACATGGTTAGAGAATGGAATTTTGACACATAACCAATACTTTGATTGCAGAGCTGTGAGTTTCAGTTGGCACCAAGGCGGTGTCAACTAAGTTGGTGATTTTACCAGAGTGGATCCGTGCAGTAACGTTGTGTCAGAGCAGACTATTATTGCCCCAAGCACGGAGAGGTGGGGCCACCAGACCACTATTATTGCCCCCAAGCAC
The DNA here is from genome assembly GCA_024509875.1 of Oreohelix idahoensis. Classification (NCBI taxonomy): domain Eukaryota; kingdom Metazoa; phylum Mollusca; class Gastropoda; order Stylommatophora; family Oreohelicidae; genus Oreohelix; species Oreohelix idahoensis. The sequence goes on from JAMPIV010016279.1 coordinate 317,303, forward strand.
GGAGAGGTGGGGCCACCAGATCTCAGCACCAGAGCTACATCTTCAAAGTTGAGTGAGCCTCTGGTCTGCTGAGAATTCACCAACTCAAAGTAGTTACTAACAATCCCATAAAATTCATGCAATTTACTGGACACTGTGTAGTCAATATAGACTGGAGTGATGAGGCCACCCCAACAGCACAACCATTAAACGGTCTCCCAAATTAGATGACTACTATAAACATTAATAAAACTAAATAGTCTAGTAACATACATATGTACACTCTTGCATTTATTATGTAATAATTTCATGCATTTCTTTCATAATTTCTAAACCTTTCATATGTTCTGGCCGAAATAAAACTCGGTCCAGATCAAATATTCATTCATTCATAACCCTCCACTCCCAAAGGAGCATAGGCCTTCAACAAACACATGCCAAGTCCTCCTGTCACGTGCCATCATCTCAAGTTCTTTCCATGTTCTCCTCATCATTTTCACCTCTGTTTCCAACTCTCTTCTCCATGTACTTCTTTGTCTTCCTCTGCCTCTCTTGCCCTGGGGGTTCCAGAACAAGGACTGCCTTGTAATGCTATCAACAGGTTTCCTCAGTGTGTGTCCTATCCATCTCCATCGTCTTCTTCTCATCTCTTGTTCCACTGGCACTTGTCCAGTTCTTGTCATCAGTTCCACATTGGTAACCTTGTCATACCATTTTAATCCCTCTATTCTACGCAAGCACCCATTTATGAAAGTCTGTAGCTTTTTGGTTGTTGTCTTTGTTGTTCTCCATATCTCCGAGCCATACAATAGGACTGACTTCACATTTGAGTTGAAGATTCTTATTTTCGTGTTGGATCCTATTTCTCTTGATCTCCATATATTTCCCAATGCAATGAAAGCTCCTCTTGCTTTTTGTATTCTTATTTTGATATCGCTGTCTGTCCCTCCAACTTTGTCTATATTACTGCCAAGATATGTGTATGATTCTACATCTTGTATTGGCGTTTCTTCAAGTTCAACCCTGTTTTCATTACCTGCATTTATTCGCATTATTTTTGTCTTTTCCCTGTGTATTTTCAGACCCAATTGCTGTGACCTCTCATCGAGTGTTTTCAATTTGTCCTGCATCTGATTACGGTTATGGGACAGGAGAGCCAAATCATCAGCAAAATCCAGATCATCCAACTGCTTAGTCAGAGTCCACTGGATTCCATTTCTGTTGTGTGTTGTCGATGATCTCATAACCCAATCTATTGCCAGCAAGAAAAGAAATGGAGACAAGAGGCATCCCTGTCGCACTCCTGTTCTTATCCCAAATGGTTCTGTAAGCTGTCCTTCATGAAGAACTCTGCACGTCATGTCTTCATAGGTTTTCTTTATTAAATTAATGATTTTCAGGGGAACTCCATAATGCCTCATCAATTTCCAAAGTGATTCTCTGTCCACACTGTCAAATGCTTTTTCGTAGTCCACAAATCCGATGTATAGTGGTGAATTCCATTCCAGACTTTGTTCAACTATTATTCTCAAAGTGGCTATCTGGTCTGTACATGATCTGTTTTGTCGAAAACCTGCTTGTTCATCTCTCAATTTCTTGTCTATGGACTCCTTTAATCTCTCAAGGATAATCCTGTTCAATACCTTTCCTGGCACTGATAGTAACATTATTCCTCTATAATTTGTGCACTCTTGTAGATTTCCCTTCTTAGGCAACTTAACCAGATATCCTTCCTTCCATTCTGCTGGTATCTCTTCTTTTTCCCAGACTTTACCAAGTAATTTATATAACATCTCTGTAGCCGTGTCGATATCTGCTTTGATGGCCTCTGCTGGAATGCCATCAGGTCCAGACGCTTTTCCATCTCTTAGAAGCTTTATGGCTTTCTTTATTTCTTCCTTCGTTGGTCTTTCACCGTTAATTTGTAGCTCTTCTTCTGCTGGCTGGATGTCCGGCGGGTTTTGTGGAGCTGGTCTATTGAGCAGTTTCCCATTCTTATCTTTTATGAGGCAACTTGTTTGCTTGTATTTCCCTGTTAGCTTCTTTGTGCTGCTATACAGTTCTCTCATATTTCCTTTGGCTGCAGCATCTTCTGCCTCTCTTGCCAACTCCTCAATATACTTCCTCTTGTCTCTTTTGATACTTCTTTTTACTTCTTTGTTTGCTTCTGTGTACACTTCTTGAGCCTTGGCTTTGGAACTTCTGGTTTTGCTTGTGTTTAACTCTGCTTTCTTGTTTTTTCTATCTTTTATCTTATTGATGGTTTCTGTTGTTATCCATGCTTTTTGTTGTCTTTCCCTTTTCCCCAGTATTTCTTCACATGTCTCCTTCCATACCGTTTTGACCTGCTGCCAATAGTCTTCTGTATTCTCTACATCTTCCAACTGTTGGAGCACTTGGAATTTGTTGGATACTGTGACCGCAAATTTGTCTCTTGTTTCTTGATTTCTTAGCTGTCCTACATTAAACTGTTGTCTATAATTTTGCATTGTTGCATATCTCTTGAGTTTCATTTTTACTTTGGCTATCAGAAGATGGTGATCTGATGCCACATCTGCTCCTCTATATACCTTTACATCCTGCAATGATGATCTAAACTTCTTCTTTATGCATATATGATCGATCTGATTTTCTGTTCTATGGTCTGGTGATATCCATGTTGCCTTGTGTATTCTCTTATGTGGAAACATGCTTCCTCCTTTAGCCAGTTGATTTGAAGCACAGAAGTTTGCGAATAGTTCTCCATTTTCATTCATTACTCCTAGCCCATGTTTTCCCATGACTTCTTCAAATCCAGTATTGACTGTACCTATCTTTGCATTCATGTCACCCATCAAAATTGTGATGTCTCTTCTTTTTACTTTATCCATAATTTCCTGTAGTTTAGTATAAAATGCTTCTTTCACAGACTCTTCTTTGTCATTAGTTGGTGCATAACATTGGATGACATTGACATGAATTTTCTTTTTAGCTGTTTTGAAAATAGCTGTTATTATTCTGGGTCCCACAGCTTCCCATTCAATGAGTGCTTTCTGTGCTTCTTTAGATAACATAAGAGCTACCCCTTCACTGTGGTGTGAACTTTCGTCTTCGTGTCCTGAGGACAGCACCAATTCACCTGTGATGAGTTTCTTCCTGTCTACCCCCTTCCACTTTGTTTCACACATTCCCAGAACCTCGATTTTGTATTCCCTCATTTCTGCTGCTACTTGTGCCACTTTCCCTTGTTCGTTCAATGTCCGAACATTCCAGGTGCCAAATCTGGAAGTTCTCCTAGAAGAAAGAAGGTTAGTCAGCAACACAGACTCCTTTCGGCTTTCTCTGTGTTGCATCATACGCCTCCCCGCGAGAGGACCTTCCCCTGTCTTGGATGGCTGTGTTTTATTTTCTTTATTTGACTTGTCCATATTTGTTGAAGTTTTTTGTGGTTTAAATTTTTTTTACAGGATGGGGTAACCGGCCCCATGCCCAACCCTCCTTAGTCGCCTTCTACAACATGCTTGGCAGGGGACAGTGTTACTATTCTTTGCTCCCCTTTCGGGCCCCGGTAACACACGGGTGAGGCCAGTAATAGTGCGCTGCTATTCTTTGCATGGTAGCATTTTGTCCCATGTGGCCGCTAAATGGAAGAGCGTGTCCCATCTCTAAAATTTGTGACCTAGCGAGAAGGGTTGGAACAGTTACAACTGGCTAGCTGACCTCTTGTCCAGTGTTGCCCGACCTACGGTATAGTAATCCCGATTTTGAATAAAAGTTTCCCTTTTTCAGTGGGTTACTGGCAAGTGGCAGTTTCTTAAAACATGGTCCCAGTGTTGGATCCTTGTGTTGAGCATCCTTCAATTCCCGTGGTAGCAGGTTTGTCACTGGTCCTGGTTCCTGTTCTGTCCTCGCCTGACCTCTTGTAGTTACTGCTGCAGCTATCAGAGGTTTTCTTGGTTCCCCCAAGAACACATAGCGACATCCAAGAATTACGTCATAGATTGGATTCTCCATAATGGCAGCTCGAATTCATCCTTTAACAAATTTTGAATCAATATAAACGTTTGCTATTTTCAATGTCATAGGAGTGTCTCCTTTCACGGCTCCACACAGATCTACTGTCTCCGAGGTTATCTGCTCAGGTGTGACCAAATGTGAAGCGATTATACAGTCAAACTGTAATCCTGTGTCATAAAGACAGCGCACAAATTTCCCGTTTGCGATAATCTGATCCGTTACAGAATTCCGTTCTGGTTTACCACATTTTGTTCTGTCTTGACGCTGTTCTGGTGCGTCTCCTTGTAAACACGCCGCCAAGTGCGGGCTGGGCCGATTTCTACATTCTTTTGTATTATGCGAGGTCTGCTTACAATGATGACAATATTTCCTCTCCCTCCTCGTGAAGTAAGGGGGGTTTTCCTGTGCATTTTTCGTGTTTGAGTTAGTTGAACGGTCTTTGCGTGTATCTTGCGTTGGAGCGTTTACCTGTGATCTCTGATTTTGGGTGAGCTGGGTGATTGGTTTAGGTTGAAGTTCAGCAGGTTTCCGTTTGAAGGTTTGAGTCTCTGCTATAGCATTTTGAAACCTTTCTGCTAACGTAAGGATTGGTTCGAGTCGGTCTGCCCCGTGCTCTACTAGGAACTTTCTCATCTCTGGTGACATTGTTTCCTTGATTTGCTCTACCAGGAAGAGTTCATGTAATCCTTCGTAAGTCTTAGGAAATTTTCCCAAATCGCGCCACTTTTCGAGATATGATTCAATCCTAGCAGCAAATTGGCCAAAAGTTTCTCCTCCTTCTTTGTGGGATCGGCGAAAACGCTTTCGGTAATTGTCGGCTGTAAGCTGAAAACGTCGTAACAGTGCTTGCTTGAGAGCGTCATAATCATTCTGTTCTGCTGGGGTTAATTTTGTAAAAACTTCGTAAGCCGTCCCTCTTAATCCTTGAGAAAGTTTAAGATTCCACATGCTTTTGGGCAGGCCATACGATGAAGCAGTTCGCTCATATCTACCTAAGAACAGATCAATTTGTTCATTTCGCTCGCAAAATTTTTCCATTGGGAAAGTCATGGCAGGTGAGTTGAGTGCTAGACCAGCAGAGGTGTTGTCAGGTGATGAAGCGTTAGTGGGAGAAGCGGGACGATTTTGAACCTCTAGTTCTTTGAGCCGGAACTCATGAGCCCGTATCCTTTCGTTTTCTTCTCTTTGTTTTTCTATTTCGGCCTCTATGAATGCATTACCTTCTTCTTCACTCATTCCAACCTCTTTAGTGTATTTTAAAAGACCCATCCTTAGTTTTAGTAAATCAGTCATTTTCTATATTTCTGTGCAGGTTGTTACACTCTCCCAGTATGTTACACTAGTTTCTGGGTATTACTAATATTTCTATGAAGTATTGTAATACAACAAACCAATACAACTAACTGATAATCAATTTACTAAGCCCCAGGGAGTACTATTAATTCTATGAAGTAATGTAACTCATTAATGGAAGTTTAGTATAATTGGATTTTTGACAATTCCTTATTTCTGCTGAATTAAGGTCTCATCACTTGAGTAATACTCAAGTATAAACAATTCCCTTCAATATCTCACACACATACACACTCTACTGCCTGTTAAATGTACCACTTAATTACCTTAGTTAACTATTTAACGTAATTAAATAACCCTGAATTAAATTAGTGACAGCAACGTTCTGTTACTTTAAAATTATAATTGTTCTGTTCAGATACTACCAGAAGTGTCGTTGTCTAGGGCGTTATAAAATTATAGTCCACAGTATAGACTAATAGTTCAAGATTCCTTACAGTTTCTGCAGAACAATTTAAAGACAAGATTCCCTGTAGTCACTGTGAAATAAGAATCCAGAAATTCAAATCCAAGGACGAGATTCCCAATAATTGTCGCATGAAAATATAATTAATAGTAGGTAAGCTTGACAGCTGTATAGGCGTGATGGACAATAGTGCACACGGACGTGTGATAGTGGTGCGCAAGAGAGATAGGCAGAAGGCACAGGCTGAGTCAGTGAGTTCTTCACTAAGAAAACCACACACACAGCTCTTCTTGTTTTCTCTGGCGACAATATTACTCTTTTGCACACACTGTGTCACTCACAAATAGTAGGGTAAAGAAGTAAAGTTAGATTGAGGATTTGGTAGTCTGAACTGAACGAACAATCCTATCGAGGTTAACTCAATTTATTTCAATTTAGAAATGTAAATAAATCAATAAGGATTTTACAGCACATAATAATAAAGATTATCACGAGAAAACAAACTCACAACAATTTGATGATTTTAAAGAAGAAAAAAAAATTATTACACAAATAGTGAAAACAAGGATTTTGAATGAATTGTGTTAGTAAGGTTCCCGGCAGGCCTGATAGGCTTTTGCTGGAAAATATGTGAAATACTGTTTGTGTGAAAATGAATGTTTGTTCCTTTGTTCCTTTGGTGTGAATGTGGGGAAACAACTTATATCCTGGGGTTCTCTTGGAAAAAAATATCGTAATCCAATGCTTGAAATTAACTTCACTGTTCGAATAAGGTATCCACAAAGGGCACATAATCTGAACACGATTTTATAAATCCAAGATTGGTGTAACGACTTCACTGTTCGAATAAGGTATCCACAAAGGGCACAGAATCTGAACACGATTTTATAAATCCAAGAAAGGTGTAACGTATCCACAGTTGATGCGATATCCACAGATAACGAATTTGCTTCCAAAGGTGGGATGGAGGGTTAAAATGGGTGGAGTATGGTAGGGTGATGGTTGTTAAGGGTAATATCTGGTGTTGAGAATCGTTGCAATAATTGCAGTAATTGAAGTAATTGAAATGATTGAAATGATTGAAGGGAATTATTGTGACTGGTGGACGAGGACTATATGGCCACTGGCCAAAGGTAACCTCTTTTCAGCAATACGAGACAAGACTTTGCACTGCATAAATCTGTTAGACAAAACAAAAATACATGTGTAACTACTCTTCTGCTGCAACATGCAGATTACAACAGAAACAATTTAAGCAGTGTCCAGCGTCGGCATGTTGATATCCATGCATGCGTCTCGTTCCTAAAATAGGTCAGTCCATTCTTAAACATTCCTGTCTGCTGTGAATGAATTAGCTGGCCAGTCCAGGTACATACACCATAACAAGACTGTTGCTTCCTCCCCTGTCAGACAAAGTTACACGAGGGTCTGCTAGAGAATCCTCCTGTGCTTTCCACCGTTCATTCCTTCCCGCATTCATAATAATATGCTCATGCATTAATGTTACAAACATTGAAAAGTAAAATGATCATTGAAATTATGAATGATACAAACATTGTAACATAACATCGCTTTAAAATACAATCAGTGAAAATAAATGAATTTTCGTAAGCATTTATGATACATACATGATAAAGGAAACCCGTTTATATAATACAATTAGACTTTCACCATGATAGTAATATATTTCATTAGACTTTCACCCTGATAGTAATATATTTCATTAGACTTTCACCCTGATAGTAATATATTTCATATCTATATATTTGAGCAAATTTCCTATATACTGGAAAAGCGAATACATACCCGCTCCGGAATTTTAGTCTGTTAAGTTAAACTAGAGGGCACTTGGTTTGTTTAACTCAAGTCTCCCTATGCACAATTTTACTTTACAAGACTAAGAAATGCGTCTTACTCTTCCCATATGCTTATCACTAAGTGAAGTCTAAACACTAGTTTCTTAAAGAAAGAAAGAAAGAATTTTTTTCGATTTACCCGCTACATTTTAAACGTTCCCACGATAGCCAAAATAGTTTGCATATAGAATGTCACTTGTACGTGCTGTGGTTTCCGAGCTCAGAAGTTTTAACAATGAGGAAGAAGACAGGCCATAAATTTCTAGACAGACGAGTCTGGAAAATCCTAACAGACCTGAACGCTGGTTGACCGTATCTTCACCTGAGTTAAGTGCGTGAGAAACATTTTTTCCGGAAACTTAGGATAGACAGAAAATAAAGCAATATACAGGAAGGACAGAAAATTTCAAATAGGCAAATTATCTTCACTCTGCGACAGGTGACTATTCTTCATTTCATTCTATCTTTCTGTTGTTTTTTCGATATGTGTTCATATCTTGTTTATACTTTCGTACCTCATTTTTATTTCACTTGATTCTACTTATATACTTTGCCTTCTTTCAACATTTATACTTCCATTCTTTGTATTGTTGGAGTGGTTATATGATTTGATATATCTACTTATTATAGTTGTATTTATCTTACGTGTAATTGTCCAACTTAATTATTAGTATATGGTATTGTTGAGTTCTTACTTTCCTTTATTACAGATCATTCTTCTTTTGATTGATCTTGTGTTTTCTCTTTCGATCGGTTGGTTTCGGTTTGGTTTGTACTACGTATACTTGACTTAATTTTGGAACTGATCATATTTGTATATTTAGCTAATTACTTTTTATACTTAGCTGATTATGCTGTATGCTTTAATTGCCACTTTACACTTTAATGCTGATATTTGTTGTAGATATAATTTGATTTAAAATAAGATGATTTTTGTAAGCATATGTTAGAGCTTCATTTTCTTTTAAATTTTTTGTTTTTGGGGGTTAATTTTTTCAAAAAAATGATAGAATCATTTTTTTTCCCGGAGGGGGTGGTAACTGTTGCAAGTGGATTTTATGGAAGGGAAGTAATCTTTAGAATTTTTTTGGACAAGTTAAATTTCGAGTTGCAACGCTTGATTAAGCGGATACATGTTTGACTTTATGATAGAATTATCTTTTCCTATTTTTGGAGTGGCAGAGTACAGATAAGCGTGTGAACGCTGTTTAATCTCAAATGTAGAGATGTATTTATTCTGTACTGTTTTGAGCCATGTGAATAGCTCGCAGCTAGTCTGCATGTATTATTGAGAGCGGTGTTCAAAACAGCCGAGTCTCGTGACGGGGTTTTTTGGCGGGACTAGTGTGTGATTAGAGGAGTTGTGTTTTGGGCATGGACCGTGTAGGTCGAGTCCCAGTGGTTTTGGAAAGTATGCCTACGTAGTGCTTAAGAAAATGTCGACTTATATATTTCGCCGTGTGTACAGCCTATGTGATAAACTGCAGTAAAGATTTATTAGGCCTTATGAAGATTATTATAGCTGCCGTGTGAGCAGGCTTTATTGTGTAATGGAGTACTGTTTAGGCCATATGAAGATTATTATAGCTGCCGGGTGAGCAGGCTTTATTGTGTAATGGAGTACTGCTTAGGCCATATTGAAGATTATTATAGCTGCCGTGTGAGCAGGCTTTATTGTGTAATGGAGTACTGTTTAGGCCATATGAAGATTATTATAGCTGCCGGGTGAGCAGGCTTTATTGTGTAATGGAGTATTGTTTAGGCCATATGAAGATTATTATAGCTGCCGGGTGAGCAGGCTTTATTGTGTAATGGAGTACTGTTTAGGCCATATGAAGATTATTATAGCTGCCGTGGGTGCAGGCTTTATTGTGTAATGGAGTACAGTTTAGGCCATATGAAGATTATTATAGCTGCCGGGTGAGCAGGCTTTATTGTGTAATGGAGTATTGTTTAGGCCATATGAAGATTATTATAGCTGCCGGGTGAGCAGGCTTTATTGTGTAATGGAGTACTGTTTAGGCCATATGAAGATTATTATAGGCCAGGATGTGTACAGGCCGTATTATATATATTTAATGCAGTGTGGAAATTATATGATTCGATGTACCTGTATTCGTCTATGTCTACGTGATGATGTGCTGTGAGTTAATAAACTATTATTAAATATCATCAGTCGTTCCATACTCGATGACTCCCGTGTGCGCCCCTGTTGTGTGAACGACTTTGCCAGTACACAATCACACTCACTTTACCTATCTCAAACTCGACTATTATCATTTGGTGGTTTACAGTCAAGTTGGAACCAATACAGAAGAGGTTACTGCTAAAAATAAAAGCAGTTACAACCATATTCAGATATTGGAAATCAACATTATTATGTTTATATTGAACTATCAACACTTTATATCCTAATTATTGAGGCTGAACTCTATATAATAAATTGCTTATGGGGCTTGACTTTTGACCCACCCTGTACGTACATACGTACATGCATATTTTTTGTGACAATCCAAAGGCAATGTGTGAATAAGAATAACTGAATTATGTTGTCGTCACTCTCTCTGGCCTACTTTCACACACATGTTGCGCAGTCACAGAAAAACTCTTTCTTGATGACAGGGGTCCCACTTTTATTCATGAAACCCTATCAGGTAGTACACAAATCATATAGCGAACAATGTTGTCCACAAGGTTTACTAGTTTACTATGTAGGTATTCTCTATATAGTATTTATCATTCACTATGTACTGCTATCTAACGCAATATAACCCATGTATGTACCCAGCACAGACTGCTGGACTCTCTGAAATAAAATGAAACAAAGTAAACTAGCATCGTACTAATAGACAAGCATCATCTATGTACTATTACATACACGTATGCAAATCTGCTAGTGTGTGTGTGTGCACATGTGTGTTGTTTGTATGTATATGGAATCTGTAGCATAAGTTGTAACACATGCCTAGTTAATGCATGAAAGACAGAACAGTAGGCCTATGGCATGTGAAGGCCTGCTGCTTAGAATAATTCTTGGAAAGCACATCTAGGGCATCCAATCAAAACGCAGGAACCGGCAGACACCGATGGATAAAATATGGCGTTTTATCATGGCGAAAGAAGTGGATGAAGTTCTAGAAGGATTTTAATTTAGCGTAGGAAGTACAAAAACCTTGAGGACTGAAACGGGCCAACTGTCTGTGTTCTCCGATATGTTCGCTGCTGACCTATAAAAGGAGGCCGCGCTGTATTCAAAACACACACTAACACTTCTTCTTCTTCTTCTTGCGATCGCATCTTTGATGATTACACCGTCAGACGAGTTCTCATGATGAATTCGACTGTTGTTTGAAGTTCCTCTTTAACTCCATATAGCTTTGAGTTTAGTGTTGAGTCATTGGGCCAGTATATCTTTCTTAACTGGTCATACAGAGGACAGTCCTGTAGAACATGCTCAGCAGTTTGTTCGTTTAATCCACATGTGCACAGTGGTGAAGCAGACAATCGTAGCTTGTGCATGTGTTTATTCAGTTTGTTATGCCCTGTCCTGAGTCGAAAAATAGTTGTCTGTCCCTGCCGGTCGAGAGTGTGATAGTCGTCTTTGGGTTGGTTCTGTTCTCTTCTGATAGTCTGGATAGCTCTCTTTTTCTCAAAGTATGTGACTTCATTATCTTCTTGTTCACATTCTCCTCCCTTTTTTGCCAGTTTATCTGCCTTTTCATTTCCGGGTACACCACAATGAGATGGTACCCACTGAAGTATGGTTCTCTTTTTGGCAGCTACCTTGTTTAGTTCATTTCTCAGATGCGGGAGTTTACCACCCTTGAGAGCTTGCAGGACAGACAGTGCATCTGTGAGGATGACTACCTGGTGGCAGTCAGAGTTGGTGTTATAAATCATATTTGCAGCTTGCTCCAGAGCTTGAACCTCAGCTGTATAGTTGGAACAGAATTTACCAGTGGGAATGTGCCTAGTCTCATAGTGGTTGTCAGGATATGAGATAAAGATACCGGCACCTCCATTCCTAACAGCATTAGTTGCTGATCCATCTGTAACACACTAACACAAAACAGGCCAGAGCGACGAAAGACAGAAGAAGAGAGCTGCCAAGGCTAATCACTTTGCCGTATGCATGCCATGCAGATTACTTCACTAATTCAAGTCTAATCTGTGCTTAACATCTATCCTAGAGGGTATGTAGAATTACTGTGTGTGTGTATATATATATATATATATATATATATATATATATATATATATATATATATATATATATAGAGATTTATGTATATATATATATATATATATATATATATATATATATATATATATATATAATTGTGAAATTAATATCACTTTTTATTTCAGAAGTTTAGTTGCTTGATTTACATCGATTGGGTAGGAATGTACCATGTAGAATATTTGTATTTTACTAGTATGATTGCTGAAGATTGAAACCAACAATATAACCTACAGTGACTCAGCAGAGTCCTGTCAACAGTCCTTGTCTGGATTAATACAACCTGCTAAACAGTACAGCACTTTTCAGAGCTGACTTGCAGCCCTTTTCAGAGCTGACTTGAAGCCCTTTTCAGAGCTGACTTGGCATTCCATAGGTGACAAAGCAATGGTAGCATCATACATAGGTATACATTGTAATATAGTTTATTCATGTATTATACTATTTGAAAACATGTTCTGCAGTTAGACACATGTCTTGTCTCGCTTTTGCTAAATCATACTGAGCCATGTATCATTCACCTACAAGAAAACTTCTGAGACACTCTCATATCATACACACTAGGAGTTGTGACACCCGTGTGTTACCGAGGCCCGAAAGGGGAGCAAAGAATAGTAACACTGTTCCCTGCCATGCATGTCGCAGAAAGCGACTAAGGAGGGTTGGGCATGGGGCTGGTTACCCCATCCTGTAAAAAATTTAAACCACAAAAAAACTTCAACAAATATGGATAAGTCAATTAAGGAAAATAAAACACAGCCATCCAAGACAGGGGAAGGTCCTCTCGCAGGGAGGTGTATGATGCAACACAGAGAAAGCCGAAAGGAGTCTGTGTTGCTGACTAACCTTCTTTCTTCTAGGAGAACTTCCAGATTTGGCACCTGGAATGTTCGGACATTAAACGAACAAGGGAAAGTGGCACAAGTAGCAGCAGAAATGAGGGAATATAAAATTGAGGTTCTGGGAATGTGTGAAACAAAGTGGATGGGGGTAGACAGGAAGAAACTCATCACAGGTGAATTGGTGCTGTCCTCAGGACATGAAGACGAAAGTTCACACCACAGTGAAGGAGTAGCTCTTATGCTATCTAAGGAAGCACAGAAAGCACTCATTAAATGGGAAGCTGTTGGACCCAGAATAATAACAGCTACTTTTAAAACAGCTAAAAAGAAAATACATGTAAATGTCATCCAATGTTATGCACCAACTAATGACAAAGAAGAGTCTGTGAAAGAAGCATTTTATACTAGACTACAGGAAATTGTGGATAAAGTAAAAAGAAGAGACATCACAATTTTGATGGGTGACATGAATGCAAAGATAGGTACAGTCAACACCGGATTTGAAGAAGTCATGGGAAAACATGGGCTAGGAATAATGAATGAAAATGGGGAACTATTCTCAAACTTCTGTGCTTCAAATCGAATGGCTATAGGAGGAAGCATGTTTCCACATAAGAGAATACACAAGGCAACATGGATATCACCAGACCATAGAACAGAACAAGACGTTTAGATCATCATTGCAGGATGTAAAGGTATATAGAGGAGCAGATGTGGCATCAGATCACCATCTTCTGATAGCCAAAGTAAAAATTAAACTCAAGAGATATGCAACAATGCAAAATTATAGACAACAATTTAATGTAGGACATCTAAGAAATCAAGAAACAAGAGACAAATTTGCGGTCACAGTATCCAACAAATTCCAAGTGCTCCAACAGCTGGAAGATGTAGAGAATACAGAAGACTATTGGCAGCAGGTCAAAACTGTATGGAATGAGACATGTGAAGAAATACTGGGGGAAAGGGAACGACAACATAAATCATGGATAACAACAGAAACCATCAATAAGATAAAAGACAGAAAAAACAAGAAAGCAGATTTAAACACAAGCAAAACCAGAAGTTCCAAAGCCAAGGCTCAAGAAGTGTACACAGAAGCAAACAAAGAAGTAAAAAGAAGTATCAAAAGAGACAAGAGGAAGTATATTGAGGAGTTGGCAAGAGAGGCAGAAGATGCTGCAGCCAAAGGAAATATGAGAGAACTGTATAGCAGCACAAAGAAGCTAACAGGGAAATACAAGCAAACAAGTTGCCTCGTAAAAGACAAGAATGGAAGACTGCTCAGCAATATACAAGAGCAAATGAAGAGGTGGACAGAATATTTTGGGGACCTTCTCAATAGACCAGCTCCACAAAACCCGCCGGACATCCAGCCAGCAGAAGAAGAGCTACAAATTAACGGTGAAAGACCAACGAAGGAAGAAATAAAGAAAGCCATAAAGCTTCTAAGAGATGGAAAAGCGTCTGGACCTGATGGCATTCCAGCAGAGGCCATCAAAGCAGATATCGACACGGTTACAGAGATGTTATATAAATTACTTGGTAAAGTCTGGGAAAAGGAAGAGATACCAGCAGAATGGAAGGAAGGATATCTGGTTAAGTTGCCTAAGAAGGGAAATTTACAAGAGTGCACAAATTATAGAGGAATAATGTTACTATCAGTGCCAGGAAAAGTATTAAACAGGATTATCCTTGAGAGATTAAAAGAGTCCATAGACAAGAAACTGAGAGATGAACAAGCAGGTTTCCGAAAAAACAGATCATGTACAGACCAGATAGCCACTTTGAGAATAATAGTTGAACAAAGTCTGGAATGGAATTCACCACTATACATCAGATTTGTGGACTACGAAAAGGCATTTGACAGTGTAGACAGAGAATCACTTTGGAAATTGATGAGGCATTATGGAGTTCCCCTGAAGATCATTAATTTAATAAAGAAAACATATGAAGACATGACATGCAGAGTTCTTCACGAAGGACAGCTTACAGAACCATTTGGGATAAGAACAGGAGTGCGACAGGGATGCCTCTTGTCTCCATTTCTTTTCTTACTAGCAATAGACTGGGTTATGAGATCATCGACAACACACAACAGAAATGGAATCCAGTGGACTCTGACTAAGCAGTTGGATGATTTGGATTTTGCTGATGACTTGGCTCTTCTGTCCCATAACCGTAATCAGATGCAGGACAAATTAAACACTCGATGAGAGGTCACGGCAATTGGGTCTGAAAATACACAGGGAAAAGACAAAGATAATGAGAATAAATGCAGGTAATGATAACAGGGTGAAATTGAAGAAACACCAATACAAGATGTAGAATCGTACACTTTAGATCTCAGGTTTTGATGACTTATATGAACCTGTGAACAATGACAGACATGTGGCTAGTCTATGTATATGGAGCTCACAACTCCTCATAACCATCCACTCCCAAAGGAGCATAGGCCTTCAACAAACACACGCCAAGTCCTCCTGTCACGTGCCATCATCTCAAGTTCTTTCCACGTTTTCCTCATCATTTTCACCTCTGTTTCCAGCTCTCTTCTCCATGTGCTTCTTGGTCTACCTCTGCCTCTCTTGCCCTGGGGGTTCCAGAACAAGGACTGCCTTGTAATGCTATCAACAGGTTTTCTCAGTGTGTGTCCAATCCATCGCCATCGTCTTCTTCTCATCTCCTGTTCCACTGGCACTTGTCTAGTTCTTGTGCTCAGTTCCACGTTGGTAACCTTGTCATACCATTTTAATCCCTCTATTCTACGCAAGCACCCATTTATGAAAGTCTGTAGCTTTTTGGTTGTTGTCTTTGTTGTTCTCCATGTCTCAGAGCCATACAATAGGACTGACTTCACATTTGAGTTGAAGATTCTTATTTTTGTGTTGGATCCGATTTCTCTTGATCTCCATATATTTCCCAATGCAATGAAAGCTCCTCTTGCCTTTTGTATTCTTATTTTGATATCACTGTCTGTCCCTCCAACTTTGTCTATATTGCTGCCAAGATATCTTGGCAGCAATATAGACAAAGTTGGAGGGACAGACAGTGATATCAAAATAAGAATACAAAAGGCAAGAGGAGCTTTCATTGCATTGGGATATATATGGAGATCAAGAGAAATCGGATCCAACACAAAAATAAGAATCTTCAACTCAAATGTGAAGTCAGTCCTATTGTATGGCTCTGAGACATGGAGAACAACAAAGACAACAACCAAAAAGCTACAGACTTTCATAAATGGGTGCTTGCGTAGAATAGAGGGATTAAAATGGTATGACAAGGTTACCAACGTGGAACTGAGCACAAGAACTAGACAAGTGCCAGTGGAACAGGAGATGAGAAGAAGACGATGGCGATGGATTGGACACACACTGAGAAAACCTGTTGATAGCATTACAAGGCAGTCCTTGTTCTGGAACCCCCAGGGCAAGAGAGGCAGAGGTAGACCAAGAAGCACATGGAGAAGAGAGCTGGAAACAGAGGTGAAAATGATGAGGAAAACGTGGAAAGAACTTGAGATGATGGCACGTGACAGGAGGACTTGGCGTGTGTTTGTTGAAGGCCTATGCTCCTTTGGGAGTGGATGGTTATGAGGAGTTGTGAGCTCCATATACATAGACTAGCCACATGTCTGTCATTGTTCACAGGTTCATATAAGTCATCAAAACCTGAGATCTAAAGTTCAATGCAATCCAAGCTGCCTGGAACCTCACAGGAGCCTATCAATTGTTTTATGTACTACAGCCTTAGTCCCCCTCAGTGTTGGGTGGGCTAATGCACAAGATCTTCAGAATACTGAGTGTGTGTGTCATTAAACCCAGGACAGTTCTTACTCGAAACTTGAGTATACTATAGGACAGGGCCGTAGATACCGACCTTGGGGGGGGGGGGTGTCAACCTTCCCCCACCCTTAGGGTTTGGTGACAAAAATTTGTGGGGAAATTATACTGTACCAAACATGTTTTGTGCTGAAATTTTTTTATAACATTCCCCCCTTTATTAAGTCCTATCTACGGCCCCGCTATAGGATCAATTCCTGCATTAATTGTGAGCCGTCAGAGTCAATGATGATAAAAGTTACTTTAAGCATAGACAGAGACTAAGAGAACAGAACATTTCAGAAACTTTATTTCTAAACTATTGGAAGATCAAGAAGGGAGATCTTGCAGACTGCAATAATTGGAGAGGAATCACTCTTCTCTCAGTTCCCAGCAAAATACTAGGCAGGATAATTATACAGAGAATTTCAAAGGCAGTAGACTACAAACTGAGGAAAGAACAAGCAGGATTTAGAAAGAACAGAAGATGTGTAGACCATATATTCACTCTCAGGAACATTATAGAGCAGTGCTCAGAATGGCAAAGACAGCTTTACATAAATTTTGTTGATTTTGAAAAGGCTTTTGACAGCATACATAGGGACAGTTTATGGAAAATACTGAGGGCTTATGGAATTCCAAGCTGCATAGTGTCAATCATAAAAAGCCTCTATGCCAGCTTTACGTGTAGTGTTGGGCAGAGCAACCTAACCTTCGAGGTGAAGACAGGAGTACGACAGGGATGCCCCTTATCAACCACTCTATTTTTAACAGTCATAGACTGGGTGATGCGCCAGACAACAAAGGGCAGTCCAGGAGGAATAAGATGGACTACATTTTCTACATTGGAAGATCTGGAATATGCAGATGACATTGCACTGCTGGCACATTCACATCAACACATCCAGGAAAAAACGGATAGACTTAATAAAATTAGCCAGCAGGTGGGCTTGAACATCAATTTAAAGAAGTCTGAGGTCATGACGCTCAATGTGAGCAACCCTGAGCCCATATCAGTAAGGAATCAGCAACTGGTACAGACAGATACCTTCACATACCTAGGAAGCATAGTAACACCAGACGGTGGGGCAGGCAAAGACATCAACATCAGAATGAATAAGGCAAGAACAGCCTTCTTTAGCCTAAATAACATCTGGAAGTCATCCCAATACAGCACAAGCACAAAATTAAGATTATACCAGAGTTGCGTGCTTTCTGTGCTTCTCTATGGTGTGGAATGCTGGAGAGTCACAGAGAAGGAAATGTCAAAATTGTCCTCTTTTCACACAACATGCCTAAGAAAAATTCACCGCATCTTTTGGCCGAATACCATCACCAACCAAGATCTGCTTACTCGTAGCAAGCAAGAGGACATGCACACCATCATAGCTGGCAGACGCTGGAGCTGGGTTGGTCATGTCCTCAGAAGAGACCCCGATGCCATCACAAGAACAGCTATGTTTTGGACCCCTGAAGGAAAGCGAAAGAGAGGCCGACCAAAAACAACTTGGCGGAGGACTGTGGAGGCTGAGATGCAAAGAATGAACCAGAGCTGGGGCACTGTACGAAGGATGGCCACCGACCGTGCAAAGTGGAATCAATTTGTTGTTGCCCTACAAGACGCCACTAGGCATGATGGCCACTGACTGCTTTGACGGTCGGTGGTTAAGGATCGAAGAAGAAGAAGAAGATTGGAAGATCCAAGAAGAACTTTTTTTTATTTAAGTTAAGATAAATTCACCATCATCCAACTGTTGTAAAATACTTATCCATTGATTTCATCTTCGAACATTCACAATTCCATACATGCCACACGCTATGGTTTACCCATAATCTGTACGGGGTGTTTGCGTTTTCAGATGTGTACGGCCCGTACAAACGTCTGTACAGGTTTTTTCACCTAATTATTAAACATACATATAAATCGATCGTCTTGTGCCACTACTGTAGCCGTAATTTGCGTCATGATATTTGGTGAGGTTTTAAGCCATGTGGATAAAAAAAATCAACCAATGAAAATCAAGCTGCCTATTTTTCAGTTGCTGTGGGATGTGCAGTAGTCTGCATGACGTGTTGTTCATTCACCATATTTCGCTAATGTTAGCATCAGGTTACTGATTATTTGAACGATTACGCAGCACTGAGTTCTTTTTGAAGTCGAGCCTATTGTTTAGTATTAATTTCCAGTTTAGTATTGGTAAGTAATTCTTTTTTTTTTTTTTTTTTTTTTAAATATTACAGTAACATTGTTTAGGTGAAGTTAGATTTAACTGTCAGATAAGTTAGGCCTATGCTTTCTTTTCCCCTAAGGTTTAGCATAATTTATTATTTACGGCTACTTAAAAAAAAAAAGAAAGAAAGGCAGATACCACTACATATTATTTGATTTCACTAAAACTTGTAGAAAGTGCGTAAGAAATGTAAATTTGAATAATAATACAAAACAAATTATGGGTAGACCTAATATCGGAATGACGGTCGCCGAATGCTCTGCATGTATTTTCGTACCCTTTAGAGTTAGGGTTAGGGTTACAGTTGGGGTTAGGGTTAACCCGAAATCTAAATGGTACGAAAATACATGCGGAGCATTCGGCGACCGTCATTCCGATATGACCAAATTATGAAACTGAAAAAAACCCCCACAAAAGCAAGGCAAATTTGCATCTTAACCCGATCAGAGAAACGTTTATTTGGAGTTACTTCTCTTCTTAGTTTTAATTTCGCTTCTTTAAAAAACAATGTGATTTTGCCTTGGGTGATCATTATTACGGTCATCCAATGATTTATATTTATTAAATAATTAATTACTATCAATGTTTGATTGACACTAAAATTCGTATGGATATGTCTATTTAAAGCTACCAGTTGGGCTATAACAGCTATTCCAATTTTTGAAGATCGGTAGAGAATATATAATATTGTGCCAGTTTATATTTTCATTGCTAGCTTTAAAAAAATATATATATATTTGATTTAAGATTCCTAAACCTAACCCATAACGCTTATTACTGGTCTCTTTAGATCTATACTTTTATAAGGCACTATAGAACACACACCAAACTGTTCTTCATTTCCACCATAAATTGTATTAATATTTTTTGCAGAAATAGACTAAATGATGATACAGTCATAGCATTTCTACAATACAAAATAAATTCTAACTCTTGTTTAGGTTTTAAAGCAAGTGAAGACATGCTTAAAAAGGCAAAGGGTGCATGTCACTATGATGGTGCAGAACCATCTAATTGAATATATTTGTACATTAATTAACTCTATTGTTAAGTTTTTCAGTCTTTGTACAGGTTTTGTGGGTCTTTGTACATGGTTTTTAGATTTTTTGTACAGGTTTTTCATGTCTGAAGTGTGGCATGTATGCAATTCAGCACAAGGATAGTAGATAGTGTAAATAATAAATTCAGAAATTGTACTCAACTGACTTTTTAACTTTATAATTGCTGAAGTTGAGTTTTTTTTGTTCTGATTTATTTAATTATCACAAGTTTCACATAGCAAGGTGGAAGGTATGATCTGACTGTATTCCAAATACTTTCTGAAGCAGATACATTCACAGCCGTGACTATCTTGTGATACCAGTGGTTTTCTCAAACACTGGGACATCACTATTTTCAGGCAGAATTCTATTTCTGTTTTCTTCAGTACTATTACTGACACTAGCCTATATACTTAAAAACCTTTCACTACAGAGTCAACAATAAACATATCTCAGTCAACAATAATGCTTTCATGTTTCTACCAAATACTAAGAGTGGCCGAATGACAAGTGGTTAGAGCAATGGTCTCTCACTGCAAAGGTGCGGGGTTCAAATCATGGTACCGACATGCTCCAGTCTACCCAGCTGTAAATGGGTACATGACCAGAGTCATGGAAGAAAAAGACAGCGAGGAAGGGAACTGGTCACCCCACCTCTCGATGCTGTACCTAGTATGGTGAAATCTCTAACACTTCCACTCCCCTAAGGCAGTATCTGCTTTGGGACTACCTTGACCTTACTACTAACTACATCATCACGGGAGATAAATTTTTAAGTAACCACTTCTCTAAGATGAAATAATACGTGACAGAGCGCCCTGGTCTAAATGATGACATTTTATCAGTATCTGAGAGGCCTAGCTGCTCTAAAGAATAAACAGATACATATTCTATTCTTACAGCCCTGTACTAAATATAATAGGCATATGTTAGTCACGGAGCTAGATGGTAAGCTTATATTTTTCTCACAATAAGCACCAATTTGAAATTAACCACAGTTACGGCACAAAAATGTTATAGTTAACACTACACAAATAATAATAATAAGTACACACTTGTATACAGCGCAATGCAACACTAGAATTCCTCTAATAAAATCACTTAGTATGTTAACACATATTTCACAGTTGAAGGTATCGATGATATATACATTCTACACCTGAAACATCTAGGATTACTAAATTTAGAGTGTTATAAAATGTACTCATATGTAAGTAACATACCTTGATGTCGATATTCCCCTTAGCACTGACGCAACTATGCAATAGCCCCAACCACACTGGCATATCATAAGAGGGCGCAAATCGCACAAGAAGACGATTTGGCTATTTTTTTAACTCTGACTCAAGCCATATAAAAGCCATGTCATATGTCTGGCAAGCTACTCCCACCTTTCTCTAAGGAGCGAAGCGGGTGTCTTATGCCCAGCATGGATGACACAAGATACTCTTTGGTGCCACATGTTTAGTTGCTAATAGCCAGGATTATTTTCCTAATTGTATACAACTTTCCCGCTTTCTATTGATAATATTTCCACATCATCTGTTAGTCATATTTTCCTACTCCACTAAGGTGTGTTCCACATGTGTCAGACAGTGCCAAGATGGCTATGAATGAGACTATCTCCGATTACATCTCCCGTGTCTCACAAGTTTGTCATTCTCAAAGATGGTCAAGGTGTGTTTCCTTTAGATAGTCCACTTCTGTGTGAGATAATGCCAACATGGACACAAACAAACACTGTAGACTAGATCGAAAATTAGTTACTCAGACTAAAAATTTATTTTTCTGTGGTCTCTCTCTCTCACTAACACACAAACACATATCATTTAATATATAATAATAGTTGCCCATCGCAAGCGAAGATGGCAACAGCTTCAGACTTGAGTTGTGACACATCTGTGCCGTGATCTCATGTGACTAATTAATCCTATTTTGGCCCTACAGGCCCTGCCACATACGGGGCACACATGGTTAGAGTCGATAGTAGTGTTGCTGTGCATTCTGGCCTTTCTTGCAGCACGCTTGCCTTCTGCCTTATCAGCTAAATTCTGTTCTGCAATGCGAGCACCTTGAGTAATGTTTGTCCGCCAGGCACAGCGATCCTGTGCGATAGTCTCCCAGGAGGAGACATCAATTTTGAAGCTGCTCAACGATGCTTTCAGTGTGTCTTTGAAGCGTTTCTTTTGTCCCCCTGCAGTTCGCTTACCCGTGGAGAGTTCGCTGTACATCAACTGCTTTGGGATGCGTTTTTCGGGCATGCGAACATGTCCGGCCCATCTAGTTTGGGCCCTCTGCAGCAATGTGTAGATGCTTGAGATATGTGCTCTGTTGAGGACCTCAGAATTAGATACTCTATCATGCCACTTGATCCTGAGAATCCTGCGAAGACAGCTCATGTGGAAATGATTAAGCTTCTTGGCATGTCTGCTTCTTCTTCTTCTTGCGATCGCATCTTTGATGATTACACCGTCAGACGAGTTCTCATGATGAATTCGACTGTTGTTTGAAGTTCCTCTTTAACTCCATATAGCTTTGAGTTTAGTGTTGAGTCATTGGGCCAGTATATCTTTCTTAACTGGTCATACAGAGGACAGTCCTGTAGAACATGCTCAGCAGTTTGTTCGTTTAATCCACATGTGCACAGTGGTGAAGCAGACAATCGTAGCTTGTGCATGTGTTTATTCAGTTTGTTATGCCCTGTCCTGAGTCGAAAAATAGTTGTCTGTCCCTGCCGGTCGAGAGTGTGATAGTCGTCTTTGGGTTGGTTCTGTTCTCTTCTGATAGTCTGGATAGCTCTCTTTTTCTCAAAGTATGTGACTTCATTATCTTCTTGTTCACATTCTCCTCCCTTTTTTGCAAGTTTATCTGCCTTTTCATTTCCGGGTACACCACAATGAGATGGTACCCACTGAAGTATGGTTCTCTTTTTGGCAGCTACCTTGTTTAGTTCATTTCTCAGATGCGGGAGTTTACCACCCTTGAGAGCTTGCAGGACAGACAGTGCATCTGTGAGGATGACTACCTGGTGGCAGTCAGAGTTGGTGTTATAAATCATATTTGCAGCTTGCTCTAGAGCTTGAACCTCAGCTGTATAGTTGGAACAGAATTTACCAGTGGGAATGTGCCTAGTCTCATAGTGGTTGTCAGGATATGAGATAAAGATACCGGCACCTCCATTCCTAACAGCATTAGTTGCTGATCCATCTGTATAGGCATGTATCCATGATTGATCGGGATAGCTTTCTTGGATCATACTCAATGTAGCAGTTCGTTTTTGCAGATCATTATACTCACATCCACTTGTGAGACCACTGACTGTTGTATTAATTTGGAGGGCACTGCTGGCCTGCTCCCCCCATGGTACAGGGTATAGGTTGGTCTTCATTGGGGTTGTCTTCATGGTTAGTTCTTCTTGATGCTGTCTTATAAGTCTTTTCCCCCGATGCACAAAGCTGCTACGCTTTAGACGTCCCAATGCCAGATCATCTAGTCTTGCCTTCATTGGGTGCATTGGCATACTGTTGTACTTTTCCATCTGGATCATGGTTTTTGTGTCTCTTCTATGGGACAATGTCTGTAATCCAGCAACCTTCTGCATCTCTGTTATTGGTGTAGTTTTCATGGCTCCTGTAATGAGCCTGAGAGCTTGATTTTGCACCTTGTCCAAAGACTGCAGATGTGAGTTAGCAGCTGATGATCATGCTGCTGAGCTAAACTCTAAGTGTGGTCTTATTACTCCATTATAAATCTTCTTTAGATTTCGTTCATTTGCTCCCCAGTTGGTACCTGCTAATTTTCTGAGTATGCCTAGTCGTCTTCAGGCCTTTCCTTCTGCATTTTTCAATATGCTTATTCCATGTAAGCCTTTGGTCAAATGTCACCCCAAGATAGGTGGGGTAGCTTTCTTCCTTGATCACGGTTGTCCCTAGGTGTATGTTAGCTGATTTGTCCTTGGGGGGCGAGGGAGAACAGTGTTGTGGAGGTTTTGTCTGTGTTTATTGTGATAAGCCATTTCTCTGCCCATGACACTAGCATGTCTGCTGCCCGCTGCATTCTATAATTTGCTGTGGTGACATTTTCATCAGCGCACCAGAGTACTAGGTCATCTGCATATAAGGCAGCTTTAACTCCTGCAGGGAGATCTTTCACCAGGTCATTGATGTAAACAAGGAAGAGTGTTGGGGAAATTACTCCTCCTTGAGGTACCCCCTGATGGAGCAACACTTTTCTGCTCTGCAGACCGTCAAGAGTGACTCTAGTTCTCCTGTTATGCAAGTATGACTGGATCCATTTCATCATGTTGCCTTGGATTCCACTTCTCCTAAGTTTTGCAATGAGGCCATCTTTCCACACCTTGTCAAAGGCCTGCTTGAAGTCGACCCAGATCGTTAGGACCTTTTTCTTCTCCTGGAAGGCATCTTCTATTGCTTGAGACAAGTAAGTAACTTGGTCTTCTATACTGTAGCATTCTCTAAATCCAGCTTGTTCCGGCACCAGGATCTGCTCAGACTCTAAATACCATTTCAATCTGTGGTTGACTATTCGCTCCATAGTCTTCCCAATACAGCTTGTGAGACTGATTGGCCGGTAACTTGCAGCCTCGGTCTTACATTTCCCTTTCTTTAGTATGGGTATTGTGATGGCTTCTCTCCATACTTGGGGTACCGTTCCTTTCAACCAGCTGTGGTTGAATATCTCAAGCAGTTTTGTCTTTGCTGCTGAGCTCAGATTTACTAGCATTTCGTTGCTGATTTTGTCTGGGCCGGGTGACTTTTGAAACTTAAGCTTGGAAATAGCCTTCTGTAGTTCTCCTAGTGTGATGGGTTCCCTCATTGGGGCAGGAGTATCTGTCTGTCCCATGGTTGCCAGTATTTCTTTTCTTATCTCTCTCTGATGGTCTATGTTAATGGGTAAGTTGCTTTCTGAACTGTATCTTCTAGCAAACAAGTCTGCAGCTTGTTTTCCTCTGAAAAGTTTGCCACCTTCATCCAATGTGATAGTCTGCCTTGGTGAGGAATGCTCTTCATTTAGAGACTTGACTAATCTCCAAAGTTTCCTGCCGTCTTTCTCAAGGTTCAGCGATGCCGTTTTTAGTTCTCCAGCTTTTTCCGCTTTTCTTCTAGCTTTGTTCTCTGAAACTCTGCTACAGCCTTTTTCCATTTGTTGTGAGTTTCAAGTGAAGGCTGAGACTCTGCGTCCTTTCTAGCCTTGTCCATAGCTTCCTGACGTTCTTGGAGTGTGCTGGACCAGTATGGTATGTAGTTACGCCGGCATCCTTTGGGAATGGTTTCTTTTGCAGCTTGTAGTATGCATCTGTTGAAGTCTTTTACCACTTCATTAATGTCTCTGTTCTGTACCTTGAGGGTAGACAGCAGCGTGTTCACCTGATGCCTGAATAAACCCCAGTTGGCTTTTTTGTAGTTCCATCTTGTAATGGCTGGGCCTGTACTGAGAGTTGCACTCTGGACAGTAAGAAAGATTGGGCGATGGTCGCTTCCCCCTAGTTGGTCTCCTACTTCTCTACTAATAGATCCAGCTATATCTGGTGTGGAGAAGGCAAGATCTGGTGTTGAGGTTGTGTGCCATCCTCTGGAGTAGAAGGTAGGAGTATCTGTGGCATTATTGACTAGGATTAGGGAGTGATCATCTTGCCAAGTTTCAACCTCTTCACCTCTGTGATCCAGATGGTTATAGCCCCAGCTCTGGGAGTGGCTATTAAAGTCTCCAACTGCTATAAAGTTGGTGGCTGGTACCTGTATAGAGCTGAGACTCAGGGGTTTGTTGTTCGGACAGTAATAGTTCAGGAGTTCTATTTCCATCTTGTCTACCTTTATCTGCAGCAGCTGATATTCTGCTCCATCCATGAAGGTTTTCCTTTCGTGTGCAGAAATGTTATTCCTTACAAGAGTAAGTACTCCTCCTTTTCGTCTATCTTGTCTGTCGGATCTGAAGCATTGATATCCCCTTATTTTAAAGGTTTGATCTGCTTTCAAGTGAGTCTCTTGGATACAGCAAACACTGACTTGCTTCTCATACAAGATGTTTTCCAGCTCTGTCTTTTTGCTGTATCCAGCCTGCTTGCTGTTCACTCCCTCTGCATTCCAGTGCATCATGACAAGTGGCACTCTGGGTTTCTCTTTTTCTGTTTTGTTTTGGTCAGTAGTTCTCCTCCGCCGTCTGTTGACTCCACAAGACGGTCTAGAGGGTCCTCCAGTAGCTGAGGGTGGGCTCTGTCGAGGCTCAGAGCCCGGCACTGCACCTGCCTGGTGGAGCTCCACAGGGCGAGCACCAGAACGAGATTTATTTGACGGTGTACTCTCCATAGAAAAAAAAAAGCGAGTTGCATGATACTGTGGTTTCCGGTGCGCCTTCTGGCCCAGTATCTACGACTTTAGCACCTGTTCAACGGGAGAGTGGGCTCATCCCTAATCTGTTTATGTTCCCAGTAGTAGACTATTCGCAAGCAGCCTGGGGGTGTCACTGCTCTGCGCGGACCTTGTTTACCGAGGCGGCGTCCGAGCTCGTATGGTGAAAATATGGTTGCGTTATCTTCAAAATAGCCCTGTCTTTCCCGTGGCTTTTTTCTGCCATCCTGCAACTTTGAGTTAGGGAGTTCTGAGCTCCAGTCTCTTTCCCAGGCATTTTATCCTGGCCTGGCACGCATACAGAGGACCCCACTTCTGGTTCTAAGTTAGCAGTTGGGGATAGGTGGGGTAGCACACTGTGCATTCCCCGTCATCCAGGGGGCTCTCCAACTATGCAGAGCTTGCACAATGCTGTGCTCTGGTTCTGGGCTCTCCCAAGGAATCCTCACGTCCTGCACAGAGCCACTTCCCGATACCCACCACCTGCCAACCCTCCATTGTAGAAATCTCCTGCATGCGGCCATCCAGTCAAGAGCCAGTATTAAGTCTGGTGCCCAAGTGATCCCCCCAAGCTCAGTGTGCAATGCTGGGTTCTCATCATGCTGCAACACAGGAGGGATTGTGATGCTCAGCCATCTCTCTCTCAATTCTGCACCGATAAGTGACATCGGGGACTTAACTTTGCCTCAGTACTGGGAGGCCCCGTTTCCGGGTACACCACACACAGCCAATTGAGGCAACGGTCGCCATGGGCGTGATAGACGACAAACAGTGAAGAATGAGGCAAGAAAGCATTTAACTCATGAAGTGGGGGTGGATTGGTGCAGACCAGAGCATGTACCACTCGCCGGTGGGTTCTGCATCTACACCTATAGGGTTCCACCCACTCCTCAGCCCATTTAGTCTGGCCCCTCACCCAGGACCTGTCCGGCTTGGGTGACCCTGCCAGGAGTAAAACTCCCGCCGGCATAGCTCCCGGGATCATTGAGGCGCTCAAGCTCTCCAACCACGGCAAGGTAGGCTTACATGTGGAGAGGCATGTCTGCTATACACTGTCCATGTTTCACAGGCATACAGGAGGGTAGTGAGTACTATTGCATGATATACTTTTATCTTGGTGGCGGCACTAATTCCTTGTCGATCCCAGACATTTACTCTTAGTCTTCCGAAAGCTGCACTTGCCTTTGCAATTCTGTTGTTGACCTCGGAGTCAGTCGATATTCGCATCTTTGGTAAGGGTACTGCCTAGATAAGTGAAGCTGTCCACCACTTGGAGACGTTGGTTCTTTACTGTGATATTTGGTTCACAGTAAGGTTTCCCAGGAGCAGGTTGCAATATTACTTCAGATTTCTTCGTATTGATGGTAAGGCCAAAGTCATCACACGCTACAGAAAGCCTCCTCATATTGTTCTGCATGTCCAGTTCTGTGCAGGTGTTGAGGGCACAGTCGTCCGCAAAGACGAGGTCAGAGATCATTGTTTCATTCACCTTCGTAAAGGACTGTAATCGTCTCAAATTGAACAGATTCCCATCTGTCCTGTATCTGATGTGTATGCCGTCGCTACTGTCATGCGTAACGTTAGACAGCATGGCAGCAAATATCATACTGAATAGTGTCGAGGCGAGCACACAACCCTGTTTGACACCATTTGTGACAGGAAAGGGTTCAGAAGGTTCTCCATCATTCAATATATATATATATATATATATATATATATATATATATATATATATATATATATATATATATATATATATATATATATATATATATATATATATATATATAAAGGTGACCAAATGTCCTCTTTTCCCCAGATTTGTCCTCTTTCTCGCCTTACATTTGCGCGTCCAGGTAGATTTTTTCAAACAAGCAATTTGTCCTTTTTTCTTTGACAGAAAGTCAATGGACAAAAAACAAACAGGTTCAACATGGATTCTATCACAGAAATTGTGCTTCTAAAACAAAATGTGACACTGTCAATTCCATAATTATTTAAAAGAAAATCCTAAACGTTAGAGAAGATATGTCCGACAAAAAAAAAAAAAATTATCAGCACTAGTATATGGAAGCTAAAATTTGTTTATGTTAAAATGATTAAACACACACATTTTAGAGTGTTTTCTTTCTATTTTTCTAACCTTTTTTTAAAAAACTAGATCTAGTCATTATATGCCTAATTATTTAAAAAATTAAAGATCGAAATTAACAGGTCCTCTTTTCTTGTCCTCTGTTTTGTCTTGTATGATCCTTATTTAGCGTTAAAAAGTCAGAACATGTCGGTTCAATTAAACAATTGTGGGTCCTGTTCCTCGATGTCATCCTAGTAAGTCGACAACGTCGTTATGTTAAGGTTACGATGTCTAAACCTAACCCTTTTTATTGCGCTTCTGAATTACTTTTTAAAGCAGTATCGAACCCGCTATTCTTCATTTCAACCAAAAAAGAAAAAGCCCTCTTTTTGTGGAAAACAATATGGTCACCCTAAATATAAAAATTAACAATGCAACTACCAGGTACAGCTTGCTGCCCCCATTCCCGTTATAAAATTTTCGCGCAACATAACTTAAGAAACACTCGTTCAAATCGCTGCGTACATTATTAGCGCTAATGGGGCTAAATACAGTAGCCTATGTATCTTCAATTTAGCCTACCTGAAAAAATCCTATTATGAAAACATGCGACGAGGCTGGATTGGCTATAAAAATGTCCTTGTTATCTGGGCCTGTTATGTACTTGTATTATATATCAGAGTCCAAGTCTTCTTTATGCAGAAAAACTAAAGTTTTAACATTAAAAATATATGTGAAAAAATTTCTTCCAACGTGCTTGTGAGAAAGATTTGAGAACTCTTCGAAATTTCTGGCGTTTGCTCGGATATGACGTCATATTAAAAACCAGACTTTGAATACGAAACAAGGTTATGTTCGTTGCATTTCAAAAGCAATTGTTCTTTTCAATTTGTTACCTCCTTAAGGTAGTAGGATACCTTGATAGGGTAAAAAACTCAAATTTTCCTTTCAGAATCAAACAACCATGGTTATAGTGTTAGTATGGACTTAAAATTTTTGTCCACATAATGACCTCATTAATTATGCAAATTAGCTATCCAATATGGCCGCTGTAGTGAATAAATTATATCATCATCATCATCAGTTGCCATCTCCACAACGAAGGTTGGCTGTAATGGATCTCCAACGTCTTCTGTCTCTTGCCATGGTGGTACACTCTGATAGACTCTTTCCCGTCCATCTCTTGATGTTATCTTCCCACTTATAGCGCTGTCTTCCCCTTGCACGTTTCCCTTCAACTCTCCCTTCTGTTATGGTCTTCTGCAAGGTGTTATGCCTTTTTATGTGGCCAAAGTATTTTAGCTGCCGAACTTTGACCTCTCTCATTAGTTCTCTTTTCATACCTAGATTTTCTAGGACCTCCTTATTTGTTTTCATCTCTTTCCATACCATTATATACCTTTTTTAAAACATCATAACTATGTTATTTGTACAAGGATCTGACTGAAACTTGGCAAATTGAATCATTATATATAGCGTGAGGTCATGAACTAAAATGACAGAGATTGAAAGAAAGGTTAATTTTTAATGAATTTTCAAAATTTATATTTCTGGAAAGTTTGATATTTGTGCCTCATGGTGTCTTTTCCCATTGTGAACAAAAGAAGCTCTGCTAACTACTATTATACAGAATCAGTATAAAACTAGCAATAAATAGAGTTGATGTGGGTGAAAATGCACAATGCATGTAACAAATGCATGATGGTCATAAAACTAAAACTCTGAATTCAATTGTATCCATTTTAGGTCAGAATCTGTAAGATTATATGACAACCAACTGTTTTAATTTTCATGTCAATTGAATGTACAGATCCAGAGATATCTTGTTTCAAAGATCACCAATTATGTTAAAAAGACAATTCCGAGAAAACAAAGAAAAACAGAAAAAGAACTCACAAAATGAAGTTTAATGAGCGTCTGTTGAATAAAGGTCTCCTTCTACTGCAGTTGCAGTGTCTATGAATCCCCTTTTCAGTGCTCTCAGGGTCTTTCCATTGCAATGTCCTTTCTTGCTGAATAGATCCTGTGCAGCGTTCTCATGTATGCTTTTGTTGCCATGGGTTGACTTGTGTTCATGTATATCGAAAAATTCTGCAATGCACTGTGGCCTTTCCCAATAGAACGCACAAATGCCACCATTCGCACATTTACTTCTTTGTGTTTGTGAGTAGCTGGAGATGAAACATCAGAAGTATTGAAATTGGCATTCCATTCGCCACAGTTTGTGCACTTGATACTGATTTCATGACAAAAGCCATCCCGAGTCTCTTCGACGATCTCACAGGTCAGTGAGTACTGATAACATTTGTCACATCTGTGGTGAAGTGGGATGTTATAAATACTTATAGGGAACTTAGTGTCCTGACTGAGATCAGCTGTGAAGGTATCTATATCTATTAAGAGTAGTGTATTATAGATAACCTTACTTGCTACCACATATCTATATATCTCAGTCAGAATTATTCTGGAATAGTGTGATGCTACGTTATGTGTCTAGGGTATGAGTATGGTGAAGTGTAAGTCACAACAACAGACAGATAAACAATTTAATTTAATCCACTACTCTTGACAACACTGTGACACTCACATACATATAACACTCTACAAAGATATCTTAAAAGAGTCACTGATAAACTTTCAAATAACAATATGTATTCATTACTGGCATGAATGAATATGTGTCCTGATTCAACTACAAGGGAACCAGGAATCACAATCAATTTAAATTACAAGTTATGTACAGAATGTATTTAATATGAATATTGTAGTGACATATATTATTACAAATGTTCTATGTGTGTCAGTTGTGTAGTAGTAAAATGAGGTAATACTGGTTTTGTTTTGTTCAAGCTCTGTTGGTATTTGTCATCATGACTTCAATAGTTTGTCTTTAGGGACTAGTATTGGAGATGTTCACAGTTCCTGATTTTAAGACAAGTAAATTCCCCTCTTAATGTTAATTTTAAAAAGTCAGTTCAAGATGAGGGGACATAATGTTGAGCTCAGCTGGCCAATTCGCTTATCTGGCGTGATGGCGGCAGGAAAGGACTCCTCTGCTCGAATTCTCCTCTGGGCTCAGGAGACACCTCACTGATAGCTAAAAAGACCAAGGAGTATGCTGTCCGACTCTGGATTCAGCAAAGCTCTGACCAGGTGCTGCTCAGTACCATCAAGACCACTGTCCCTGAAATCAAGAAGGATGTACCTTCTACTTCATAACTAATTTATATTTTCTTTTTACACTGATCACAATACATCACAAACATTGCGTTCAGAGCGTTAGGCCAACAGTCAGCTTCATCTGAAATACTTTATTCCAGTATTACCCTTCCTAATGGTTACTACGCCTCTGCACTTCCAGCATTATTTCTTTCTAGTCAATCATCCAGGTGTCAGTGTACTGTTTGGCCATTCCATGCCGTTTTACTTCTCTCCGACACCCTCTGTTCAGGCTGGAGCATTTTAGGCTTTACCTCACGTTTGCCACTGAACTACACATATATATACAGGCATAAATCAACAATTCACATTCAATTTTCATTAAAAGATATTAAATGGTTCAAGCTTACCACAATTCATACGAATAACACAGATACGTTGATTAGCAATGAATTCTGGCACAAACTGGCACAAATTTCCATCTGCTTATCTTCCAGGCTTTTATTGAGCAAAATTTTAGCTGGCTTCAACGCACTGATGCTTTATCAAGATCATTTAAACAAGTGGTCTCGAACTAACGCTCCCAAGTGTGTATATCAGCGAGACTGGCCAATGAGCCACGTTTCGACAAGTGTTTGAAAAAATGTTATCTTTTCCCGTCTCCCCTAACAACCAAGATAGTATTTATAGCCCGACCAATCGTGGTTAGGCTTTCATTTGTTGCGCTCCAATCAATTTGGAGTTTACATGGTAGGCTATTTCTGTAACGTAAATTTTTTTCAAACACGTTAAAAAAAAATCTTATGAGCAGAAATGATTTTATGCTGTCAGGCACCCCCAATATTTTATTTTGGGTATAATTTATTAATTCCTGGACTATTTGCGTAACGTTTTACATATTATTTGTCAGCAAGCCCTAAGGAACCCAAAAATACTAATTTAAAGGAGCTACGTGGCTGCGTTCAAAATATGCAATTTCTTCTACCTCCTGTTTCGAAGATGTGCTGTCTGGGTACTGTTATGTTTTCAACCGTAAACCCATCTAATGTTATCTTTTCTAATAAGAGTCTGTTATGATTTATAAACCTAACTCTGGGAAAGGGTAGTGTATTTTATCACTGTCCGTCTGAAAAAAAATTAGTGCATGTAGACTTACACGCGTGATGGCAGCATTTGCGTATCGCGCGAAGCGTGTTTAGTGTTCGGCTTTCTGCCTCTCCCTTCTCGCTATCCTTTTGTCCATCTGTTCGTTCGTTTTGGTAACGTAATATAATTAATGTTAGGATTAATTTAGGTCATTACGCAGGGCCTCTCAATGCTTTTCCAAGAAATACAGCACACGTTTCATTGAAGAAAGCGGGTAATAATACAGTAAGCTTTTATATCAACGTGAAAGCGTTACAATTTGCAGACGAAGCAGAAAACAAGGGGGATTTCGAGTACATTCCTTGTGACAGCACTGTCATTTTACCATTGCTCTTCTCTTTATTAATTTTATTTGTTAGGCTTCATATTTACCTAATAATTTATATATGTGGATTAGAATATTTCATGACACCTCCCCTCTTAAAACAGACATTATATGTCAGTCCTTTATTCTATATACACATAGAGAAATTTATTATTATTTCTGGGGTTTACGGTGATTCTCATCACACGGATGGCGGCTTAAAAAATCCGCTCCCAGATTGGTTTTTCCAGATATATATTCAATGCTAAAATTATATGGAGCCAGAAGCAAAGACCATCGGAGTAACCTAGAGTTCTCATGCTTAGCCTGTGCTAAAAACGATAAAGGTTTGTGGTCAGTTTGCAACTTAAATGCCTTCCCATATAGATAAATATTGAATTTCTTTATTGCCCATATTACTGCAAGACATTCTTTTTCGCTAGTTGAGTAGTTGATTTCAGCTTTATTCAACTTTCTGCTAGCATATGCCACTGGGCTTAATTCCCCATCCAATGCATCTGATTTCTGTAGTAAAGTTGCACCTAACCCAATATTACTTGCATCCGTCCTTACTATGAATTCTTGACTTAAGTCAGGTAATTTCAAAATGGGTTTACTTGTGAGCTTTTCCTTCAATTCTTGGTAAGTCATTTCACATTGTGGAGTCCATGTAATGCGATCTGGATGTCCTTTACGTGTCAATTCAGTTAACGGTGCACATATGGAATTAAAGTTTTTGATATACTTCTGGTAGAAACCACATAATGAGACAAAGGATCTCACGTCCTTCTTGGTTTGTGGTCTCGGGGCTTTCTGTAGTTTCTCTAAGTTCTTTGGGTCAGGGGTCATGTTTCCCTGATAAACTGTGTGTCCCAAAAATTCCAATTCTTTACATCCAACGCAACATTTGGTTGGTCGGGCTGTTAACTTTGCCTCCCTAAGTCGATCAAACAGCATGTTCAGAGAGTCAATGTGTTCCTCAAATGTTTCTGTTGCTATAAGGATATCATCCATAAAATTTGTTATACAGGGATTATTCAGAGGATCCAATAATTTTCTCATCATTCTAGAGAAGACACTAGGCGCATTCTTCAATCCAAATGGCAATCTATTAAACTCATAGTGTCCTTCTGAGGTACTAAAAGCTAGGTATGGTCTAACCTCAGGCTTTACTGGAATCTGATAGTATCCTTTACTCAGATCCACTTTTGAGAAATATTTAGCTTTATTTAGTCTGGCAAACAGCTGATTTGTATCCGGCAATGGATCCACCTGTCCTTCTGTAATAGCATTCAGTCTCCTGTAATCTATACAGAGTCTATGTTCTCCAGAGGGCTTCCTTAAGAGTACCACCCCGGAACTATACGAAGACTCACTGTGCGAAATAATTCCTTCCTTCAATAGATAGTCTATCTCTTCCTTCAAAGCTTTTTCCTTAGCAAACGGAATCGAATATGGTTTCATACAGACAGGTGTGGAGTCTATGAGTTTCATATCATATTCCAATAGGTTTGTATGCCCTGGTCGGTCTGTTAACACCTCTGCATGATTCTTTAGAACCTGTTGCACTCTCTCTTTCTGAGTTTTCGTTAAATGTGTACTGATTTTCACCTGTGCTGCTGTCTCACAGGGGTGTAATGGATATTCAAATGATGAAAGTGGTTCCTTTTTCATCTCCATGGCGATGGACAAGGTCAACAAGTGTGTCTCTTCCTGATGTTCTCTTTCCAAATATTTCTTCAGGAGATTCACATGATAGATTTTTTCTTTCCCTTCTTATCTATCTTATAATTTGTTCTAGACACCTTCTCTAGAACTGTATATGGACCCTGCCATCCAATTTGTAACTTATTCTGACTCCCGGGCAAAAGAAGCAGTACCTTCTCTCCCACAGCCAAATTTCTGTCTTTCGCCTTCCTGTTATAATAGGCAGCATGTTTCTTCCTGGCTTGTTTCAAATTTTCATTGGCAAGTTTCCAGCCAGTTTTCAACCGAGTGGTCAGCTCATTCACATATTGGTATGAAGATGTAATGTTTTCCTCTGCCTTTTCATCAGTCCACGTTCTTAACAAAGCTACATATGGACCTTTAATTGTGTGGACCTATTTGTCCATGCACCGGTATGGTCTCTTCCACTTGAATCTTTATAGTGATGATTTTTCCTCCCAGAATTATCATTCACAAAACGACCGCTACCAATTTTTCTTTTGGGGCTTTCTCCCCTCTTAAAATTCTTGATGAGAGATTTCCTCTCTACATCTTCTTCCTCCAGTTTGTTTAAGTCCGATTGAGGGATTGTCGGCTTATCCTGGGGTAAGACATCTTTTTGCACTCTCCGCATAGTGGCCATTGTAAAACAGTTAAGTGAAGCTTGTCCGTGAAAAGGGGCTTCCCATTCCATTTGGTCCACTTTATCAAATTTATTTCTCTTTTTATTATCAGGCCTAATTTTGCCCCGTGGCGTGTCCAGGTCCTGATCCATGTTCCCACTTGTGGGTGTTCCCTCATGTGCTATGCTACACCTTTCTACAAAATTCTCAATGTCCCATCTTGCTTTGGGCCAATAATAATTGTGAGCCACCTTTTGAATGATGGTACCTATCTTCTCATGGTCCCCATCTGGTTTCACATGTAGGCTCCTTATTAATTCTGTCCTGTATCTTTTTGGAAGAACCAGCTGTCCGTGACCATGGGATCTAGTTCCGGCCTTCCTATACATCAACTTGTTTTTCATGTAAAAATCTCCCTTGCCTGGAGTTGTATGACAAGTTGACAATTTTCTGAAACAAGGCTTGAGTGTTTTATCCCCAGCCTGTGCCTTCCTCATCTCTTCTGGAGTGGTATCCAACATAATATCCTCCTCCTGTCTTGAGGTCGACCTGACCTGAAGGGTTGCCATATACACAGGTTTCCTTCTACAATGGTCAGTGTCATGATTGTCCATCTGACAATTCTTACACCACCTTTTTCCTTGGTTGAAAGATTTTCTTTCATCATATTTCCTTTCATCGAATTGTGGGATTTTATTTTTATTGTCATACCGTGGCCTATCAAATTGGTGCTTACCTTTATTTTGATCCCTAGGATCAAATTTATTAAAGTTCTGTGGTGCCCTAAAGTTATCCACCTGTTTCTTTTTATTACCTGTTACCTCTGCTTGAGCTGCTTGATACCTTTCAGCAACATTTAGCAACTCACCCAGCCTCTCTGCACCTTGTTCCATGAGAAACTTTCTCAGGTCTGGAGCCATGGACTCTCTTAGTTGCTCTATAAGGACCATTTCCTTAAGATCTTGGGTTTTCCCCAGAGAAGTCCATTTCTCCAAGTATGTCTCTATGCGTGCAGAGAACTGGTGATAGGTTTCACCTGACAGTAGTTTAGCATTCCTAAATTTTTTCCTGTAAAACTCTGCATTCTTTTCATAC
The DNA here is from genome assembly GCA_024509875.1 of Oreohelix idahoensis. NCBI lineage: Eukaryota > Metazoa > Mollusca > Gastropoda > Stylommatophora > Oreohelicidae > Oreohelix > Oreohelix idahoensis. Next base: position 353,546 of record JAMPIV010016279.1, read on the forward strand.
CTTAACAAAAGAGCCTGCTTTAGCATGTCATAATTTTCCTGATCACCTCTGCTCATTTTTGCAAAAACTTCATAAGCTGCCCCACGAAGTCCCTGAGATAACTTTAAGCTCCACCTTTCTCTCTCTAACCCATACGTGGTAGCTAATAGTTCGTACCTATTTATATAGCTCTCAATATCATCGTCTTTCTCAACAAAATGATCTAAATGAAAGTTCATAGCTGAGGTCGAGGCTCCCTGAGTAACCGTAGCATCAGAGGCAAAGGGACTGGCACCATTTTCAGGAGCATGGCCTTGAAACTCAAACTCCCTTAGTCGTAACTCATGTTCCCTTTGTAATCTTTTATCTTCTGCTTCCCTTTCTGCAGCTAATCTCCTCTCTTCCCTTTCTGCAGCTAATCGTTTGTCTTCTCTTTCTGCCTCCAATTTCTTAGCCTCAGCCTCAATCTGCAACCTCTTAGTCTCAGCCTCAGCTTCAAACTGTAACTTCTTAATTTCCCTGTCAGCCTCTAACTTTCTTTCGGCTTCAAACCTTCTTTCTTCACGTTCAATAAATTTGTCACATTCCGTCGTGACATAGGCAACCATAACTTGCCCATCTAATCCTAACTCTTTTGCAGTCTGAACCGCAGCAGATCGAAATTTGGCCAGGTCCGCCATTGTCTATTATGTAAATTTATACAATGTCTAACCAACAATTCAATCTCTAATGGACAACACAGGCACCGTGAGCTCAACCTTATTTAATTCCACCCAAGGATACCTTTTAATTCTTATATTCCCTGAAGTGAATTACCCCCAATATTTTTAATAGTTAAAGATTCAAAATCCCAAGAGCGAGACCCCAATATATGTGGTGAAGTGGGATGTTATAAATACTTATAGGGAACTTAGTGTCCTGACTGAGATCAGCTGTGAAGGTATCTATATCTATTAAGAGTAGTGTATTATAGATAACCTTACTTGCTACCACATATCTATATATCTCAGTCAGAATTATTCTGGAATAGTGTGATGCTACGTTATGTGTCTAGGGTATGAGTATGGTGAAGTGTAAGTCACAACAACAGACAGATAAACAATTTAATTTAATCCACTACTCTTGACAACACTGTGACACTCACATACATATAACACTCTACAAAGATATCTTAAAAGAGTCACTGATAAACTTTCAAATAACAATATGTATTCATTACTGGCATGAATGAATATGTGTCCTGATTCAACTACAAGGGAACCAGGAATCACAATCAATTTAAATTACAAGTTATGTACAGAATGTATTTAATATGAATATTGTAGTGACATATATTATTACAAATGTTCTATGTGTGTCAGTTGTGTAGTAGTAAAATGAGGTAATACTGGTTTTGTTTTGTTCAAGCTCTGTTGGTATTTGTCATCATGACTTCAATAGTTTGTCTTTAGGGACTAGTATTGGAGATGTTCACAGTTCCTGATTTTAAGACAAGTAAATTCCCCTCTTAATGTTAATTTTAAAAAGTCAGTTCAAGATGAGGGGACATAATGTTGAGCTCAGCTGGCCAATTCGCTTATCTGGCGTGATGGCGGCAGGAAAGGACTCCTCTGCTCGAATTCTCCTCTGGGCTCAGGAGACACCTCACTGATAGCTAAAAAGACCAAGGAGTATGCTGTCCGACTCTGGATTCAGCAAAGCTCTGACCAGGTGCTGCTCAGTACCATCAAGACCACTGTCCCTGAAATCAAGAAGGATGTACCTTCTACTTCATAACTAATTTATATTTTCTTTTTACACTGATCACAATACATCACAAACATTGCGTTCAGAGCGTTAGGCCAACAGTCAGCTTCATCTGAAATACTTTATTCCAGTATTACCCTTCCTAATGGTTACTACGCCTCTGCACTTCCAGCATTATTTCTTTCTAGTCAATCATCCAGGTGTCAGTGTACTGTTTGGCCATTCCATGCCGTTTTACTTCTCTCCGACACCCTCTGTTCAGGCTGGAGCATTTTAGGCTTTACCTCACGTTTGCCACTGAACTACACATATATATACAGGCATAAATCAACAATTCACATTCAATTTTCATTAAAAGATATTAAATGGTTCAAGCTTACCACAATTCATACGAATAACACAGATACGTTGATTAGCAATGAATTCTGGCACAAACTGGCACAAATTTCCATCTGCTTATCTTCCAGGCTTTTATTGAGCAAAATTTTAGCTGGCTTCAACGCACTGATGCTTTATCAAGATCATTTAAACAAGTGGTCTCGAACTAACGCTCCCAAGTGTGTATATCAGCGAGACTGGCCAATGAGCCACGTTTCGACAAGTGTTTGAAAAAATGTTATCTTTTCCCGTCTCCCCTAACAACCAAGATAGTATTTATAGCCCGACCAATCGTGGTTAGGCTTTCATTTGTTGCGCTCCAATCAATTTGGAGTTTACATGGTAGGCTATTTCTGTAACGTAAATTTTTTTCAAACACGTTAAAAAAAAATCTTTATGTGCAGAAATGATTTTATGCTGTCAGGCACCCCCAATATTTTATTTTGGGTATAATTTATTAATTCCTGGACTATTTGCGTAACGTTTTACATATTATTTGTCAGCAAGCCCTAAGGAACCCAAAAATACTAATTTAAAGGAGCTACGTGGCTGCGTTCAAAATATGCAATTTCTTCTACCTCCTGTTTCGAAGATGTGCTGTCTGGGTACTGTTATGTTTTCAACCGTAAACCCATCTAATGTTATCTTTTCTAATAAGAGTCTGTTATGATTTATAAACCTAACTCTGGGAAAGGGTAGTGTATTTTATCACTGTCCGTCTGAAAAAAAATTAGTGCATGTAGACTTACACGCGTGATGGCAGCATTTGCGTATCGCGCGAAGCGTGTTTAGTGTTCGGCTTTCTGCCTCTCCCTTCTCGCTATCCTTTTGTCCATCTGTTCGTTCGTTTTGGTAACGTAATATAATTAATGTTAGGATTAATTTAGGTCATTACGCAGGGCCTCTCAATGCTTTTCCAAGAAATACAGCACACGTTTCATTGAAGAAAGCGGGTAATAATACAGTAAGCTTTTATATCAACGTGAAAGCGTTACAATTTGCAGACGAAGCAGAAAACAAGGGGGATTTCGAGTACATTCCTTGTGACAGCACTGTCATTTTACCATTGCTCTTCTCTTTATAAATTTTATTTGTTAGGCTTCATATTTACCTAATAATTTATATATGTGGATTAGAATATTTCATGACAACATCTAAAGTTAGCGCATAAAAACCCAAACAGCAGTTTTACATCCATAAGGATAAACCCATTTCCTCTGTTGTCATTTTTAGCTTGTCCTTCACTTTCTTGGACCTTTATTTTCTTTGCTGAGGAGCACAGAGGCTTTATAGCGTCACTATCGACAATAGGTGTCTCATTTTCAGGCAACGGTTTGTTGGTGTACCGATTTCCAAGGAACTTACTTTGTCTTATTTCCCATTGTGAACAAAAGAAGCTCTGCTAACTACTATTATACAGAATCAGTATAAAACTAGCAATAAATAGAGTTGATGTGGGTGAAAATGCACAATGCATGTAACAAATGTTGAAATTTACGATCAAAGCTTTCTAGACACACACTTTTGAAAAATTCATAAGAAATCATTGAGTGATTCCCCTTGGAAAAGTTATAAATATATTTTTCCTGTTGCCTCAGTATAATTATAATTTCGCAGTTTTACAATTACGCACCTTCATGTTGGGTCATTATTCACATGGTAACCAACTATAAACATTGGTTGCTATGCAAATCACTCAAGGGGGTAGAAAAACACTGATTCCTATCATACCAGAGTATCTCTAAGCTTCTATGAATTATTTTTAGTACAAGAACATGTTGACGATGATTTAAAGCATGAAAATGAAAATTGTTGGATTTTTATTTTTTTAAATCTTTTGTGGGTATACTACTGCCTTAAAGCAGCATTAAAAAAAAAAGAGAAGCATCCCAAATAGCACAAACATAGGGATGAGCAAAACGGAGATCAATAGCGTAATAAAGAATATAACAGACAAAGCGTGAAAAGCAGGCACACCCATACAGAAAAGAAAATGGGAAATAGACATAGTTATTTTTACATTTAAAGATACAACAAAAACATGGGACGTTTCTGGGTTTGCCCTTCCTCAGCCACAGCCACAAACGTGAGTCTAAGACAAGAAATGTGGACAGGTTAAGAGAAAAAGACAAAGGAAACTGCAAACACGTGAGAAAATGGGTGAACAAAACAAAAAACTGATAAGATGAATGTCACGTAGCGTTTAATGGATATTGAGAATTATTTAGAGGAAATAATAGATCTGATGTGGAAGATTTGGCTCAAGGAATTCCTGCTGGGTTTTCCCACTTCCGAAGGGTGACGAAGAGGGTAAATTCTCCTAACTCGACAGGTCTGGAAAAGATTGTAAGGAGATATTTGGTCTCTCGCTACCGTCGTCCCCTTCTCAGTTATCTATTATTATTCTTTAATTTATATTATATTTTACGAGCCCCCCCCCCCCCTCCCTTATAAAGGAAGATAAACATAGACAATATTCAACATCTAATGGAAGGAACAAAGCATGGGGTACAGTATATACACCCAATTGGTTTATTGCAATAAAATGAATAGATGGTGAATGATAGTATTGTCGATGGAATTAGTGTCTGCGGTATGTACTATGTGTCTCACAATTCTAGTGTTTTTCATCATGGATGACAAACCTATGTGGCATTGATTTAGTGAGTTCCCTTTTGAATGGGACTTAGCTTTTCAGCCCCCGGCTGATAGTGAAGTGAGGTTAGTTCTCCGGTCTCCTGACGTTTCCCCAGGTAGGTCTTGAATGGTTCGGATTTGCCTTCTCTGTGCTCGACTCCGTATTCTGCGCTGAGATTGGACTGTCGTGCAAGGCTCCACCATAGACTACTCAAAGATGGACGCTAACCCGCAATTTAGACACGTGGCTTCAGTGCTTTTAATGCGAGAATTCGCCGATCTGGCTTAGGTCTAGCTTTCTTGGAAACCTGGGGCGTAAGTGAAAAATGCTGGCTTTGCCGCCTTTTAGCGGGTCATTTCCGCTTGGACACGTGATCCATAGCGGGCATCATGTGACCTTAGCGTCATATAAACGCTCCAATCAATAGCGTTAAAAGTCACGTGGGGTGTTCCGAAAGTGGCATAAACTGGTTTTATCAGCTTAAGCAGTCTTAAATTAAAACAGGTTCCTAGCTACCGAGGTCATTGGTCAACAATGACGTCGTATCTAAAAATAGCGAGGAGAAAATACCGAACGCTAGGAGATTTTCCGCAAGTGACAATTCCCGAGACTTTGCAATCATGCATTGAGGATGAGAAAAAATGATGTCACGTAAATAATAAAAAAAAATGAAGAGAAGATTGGCCAAGTCGTCACACAAGCCCCTCCTCAAGTTTGACGTTCCGTCCAACTCCTCTGGTCCTGTCTTCCTCTTCTTTTTCAGTTTCTCATATCTCCTCGGTTGCGTCCGGATGTCGGCTCAAAAAATCTGCCCCTACGTTGTTCTTCCCAGGTAAGTATTCTGGTTTTCTTCCTGGTTTTCTTTGGATGCCTACGTCTGCAGCAATGCTTCCCTAGGTCCTGTAACTGGTCTACCCTATGTGTTGAGGTTACCTGGTTACACTCTGAACAGGACTTCACATATCGAGCTATGTCTTCTGTGATGCCGGGCCAATAATAACGGGTGGCTATCCTTTGATTTGTGGCACCATTACCCAGGTGTTCACTCAAAGTAGCACCGTGTCCCCATTCCATAACTTTATTTCTATATATGGATGGCACCACAATCTGTCCATGACTTTTTAGCCCTCTGCCAGCTTTCCTGTGCAAGAGTCCATGTTCCATATAAAAGTCACCCTTTCTTCGAGGGTTATGTGAGTTTTTCAATTTGCCAAAGCAAGGCCCCAACGTGCTATCAGCTGCTTGAGCCCTTTTCATCTTATTCGGATGAATTTCTAACTTAGAGTCCCTCTCTATGCGTTTGGAGTCAGACCTGGTCTGGACGGCAGCCATAACCACAGGCTTTACTGGTTCTCCTAAAAAGACATATCTACGCCCTAACATCAGGGGGTAGAAAGGATCCTCTAAAACTGCAGCATTGATCTCCCCTTCCACATAGCGACAACTGACTTGAATCTTCGCTATGGGCAAATTTAAGGGTAATGCTCCCTTGAGTGGCCCCTGGATATCCACTGTTTCTGTGGTGAGTTGTTCGGGGTGCACCAGAGATGAAGAAACGACCGCGTCATAAGACAAACCTGTGTCATACATCCCGATGACTTGGTTGCCATTCACGGTCACTGTCTCCTGTATAGGTGGGTGATGGAGGCTATTCTGACTCACTGTCAGTTCCTTCCTGTCAACAGCCCTCACCTGTAAACATGCAACATGATGTGGAGGGTTTTTCCTTCTGCACTCGGCAGTATTGTGGTTGCTCATTTTGCACGTCTTACACCACTTTTCTCCCCGCCTCTGAGGCTGGAAAGCTGATCTCTGAGTAGTCTTGTAGTCTGGCTTGTCATGCTTTTTGAAGTGGTGGTAAGGTAGATTCATTTGGGGGGTCCAAGTGTGTCTGAGGTGTCGGCCTCGATAATTCTTCCGGTTGGTTCCACCGGGATGGGTCATTCTCCGTTAGCGCTGCCTGATAACGTTCCGCCAACTGGACGATAGATTCTAAAGTGCTGGCCCCATTCTCTGTCAGAAATCTTCTCATGTCGGAAGTCATGGTGTCCTTCAGTTGTTCAATAACGACCATCTCCTTCAGACCTTCCCAATCATGAGAAAAATTCCCTAGGGCACCCCACTTTTCCACGTACGAATCCAGTCTAGCAGCAAATTGAGCAAAGTTCTCTCCGACTTCCCAACTAGAGTTACGGAACCTCTTCCTATAGGCGTCAGCATGTAGCTCATAACGTATCAGGAGTGCCTTTTTCAGAGAGTCATAGTCATCCTGTAAACCTGGAGGAAGCTTGCTATACACGTCATAAGCAGTTCCTCTAAGCCCTTGCGACAGTTTCAGGTTCCACTTGCTCTTCTCCAAACCAAACGTGGTGGCAAACTTCTCAAATTTGTCCAGATACCTATCGATCGAGTCGGCTTGTTCCGAGAAAGCTTCGAATGGAAACGTCAAGGGTCCCAAAGTTGACATGAGTGAGGATGGCAAAGGTCCGGTGCCCCCTGCGTGCAAGGATGGCATATCATCTGACCGTGGCGATAGGTTGCCTGAGGAGGTAGATGCTGTCGCACCGGCTACCGGTTCAACTCTTTGAGCCTGTCCCTGCATCTCTAACTGCTTCATCTTCAATGCATGCTCGCGTTCATCTCTCTCGCTTCTTTCCCTAGCGTCTACAGCTTTTATCCTCTCATCTATTTCTGCTAACTTTATTCGCTCTTCTCTTTCAGCTTTCGCTGTTTCCCGAGCGTAATACTTATCAGTCTCAACACTGACATAATTTGCAAGGTCTCGACCGGCCTCCCCTAGTTGCCTTAGCTTAACCTAGATCTCTTTTCTCGTCCACACGCTAGTGCTAACCTCCAATTTAGTATTTCTAACCCCTAATTATTTCTATGCTGCCTTAAGCTTAACTTATTTCAGCCCTTTTTTGCCATCTTTTGCAAGTTAAAGGTCCAACGATTCACCAATCAATGCCTGTGTCGCAAAATTGGTTTCAAGTCATTGCAAATGAGTTCAGTTAGATTTATAAACCCATCTACGATCGAGTGACCGCTTTCAAAATGGCGGCGTATCAGCGAAATGTGTATCGGACAGAGGAAATCGCCAACGATAAAATAAAACGAAGGGAATCCGTATGAAAAGGATTTTACATTTCAGTACAGGGAAGGATGGTGTATAACTGCATATAAGATGGAACGGTAGGAAGTTCTCATTTACGGAGATATATGCGTATTTCGGCTGCCCACAGTTACGCTAAAAGCATGTAAACCCACTTCTGTTCTAAATATTAAAAGCAACAAATAACAGTTTGGGAATTTACATGGATAGGAAGATAGAGTTTTATCAGCTGTATAAAACTAGATAAGATGGAACAATATGGATATTATATATGCTGAGAATGAGAAAGGCAAAATTTCAGTCGACGCACAGATCGGCTGAAATCACGGTTCGGGAAGGATTTTTTCAGGTCTAGTCTTAGGCTGTGACGTATCTGCTCTCCGATACGTTCGCGCTATCGTATATAAAGCGTTTCGGTAAAACTCTGAGAAGACACAACGCAAGAGGTTGAGACAAGACTGAGGGCAGATAACGCCACGACTCTAAATCCATCTGAAGTGTGAGCGGATCGCCAGAAAATTTCAGTCTAAGTGTCTGGAGTCTGAGGGTAAGCGAATTTACGATAGCTATCCTGTATAATAATTTCTTTTATTTTGTATTACAGGTTCATTTAGAATTCACAAAATATGCCTGTATAATATTCATTGATATAACGTATTATTATTTTAATATGATTTATTCATGTGCTTAGTGGAAGATGGTTGCTTGTACAAAAACGTATCAAAACTAGCCCCACAGCCAAATAGAAAATATTTATTATATTTAATGCTGTATCTCGTCGATATTAAATGCATTATCGCTTACGAAGATAAGGGCAGTCCCATGACCAGAGATTGTCATAGGGAAATGAAGTGTTAGAAACTTCATCATGGAAGATCCCAGTTACGAGGCTAAGGTGACTAGTCCCCTTCCTCGCTGCCTTTGCCTTCCCTAGTTCGAGCGCACAACTTCGTACCCATTTACAGCTGGTAAACTGGAGTGTTCTACAGCCAGTCTCAGTAGAAAGCAACCTGATCACGTGGTCACTCACTTTCTTTATTTATGTATTACTTTTGTGTAGATGCTAAGGATAGCATCAGTATTTGAATTTGTACTTGATATGATTTGGAAGGATCAAGTTATAGCATATGAAGGGATGTATAGGAGCGGAATAAACCAGATGATGTTTATTACTGATATGTTAATATTAATTCTGTATCATTGAAATGATGTTACTTGCTATGACTGTATAACTTTGACACCTGATGACTGACTTGTCTGACTTATGTGCTAGTCAGTTACACTTAATTGAAATGTTAATATTAATGCTATATCACTGAAATGATGTCCTTGCTTACTATGATTGTATAACGGTGACATCTGATGACTGACTGGTCTGACATCTGTGCTAGTCAGCTACAAGTCTAGCCAGATACTAGCCAAGGCTGATATGTTGCAGGTTCCATGAAATAACTCAAACCAGACTGTCCAGTATCAGAAGCCGGTGCAGTTCCTCCGAGGCAATCCCACAAAAGTGCAGGACCCCAAAGAGTGAACTTCAACTGATCATTGGCATCCCTACTGTTGGGCCTACCAAGTCTGATATCAGCAAAGGACAGTTTCAGCAGTATCAAGTTGGAAAGATAAGTGTCCTGTTTGACACTGACCACCTATACATGTGAAACAGCCAATAGTTGAAAACAATAAGTAACCATACATAAACTCAGTCAACTGATGACAGTTATCCTTAAATTCAAAGGACTAATAACAGTGATTTCAGTAACTTTATTATTTAAGATCTTGAAGTCTAAACAGAAAATAATAGTAATTGTGTGAATATTTTTATATATATATGTGTATACTCTTTTCCAACTAGTAGAAATAGAATATTAGTGTAATTATTAAACTATTTTAACTGTACCTGAGGATTTATTCACTTTTTCCATTTTGTGGGTTCAGTGAATGTACATTTTACTTATCCCCTAGCATATAAGTAATCATAAGATAGTCACAGGGAGGAGACACCTTAAATCCTGGTACTACTTCTTACCAACTGGGCCAGGGTTTTCACAGTCTGACTATTGTTATGATAACAATACACCAGTGCTTATTTCTAAGACTGGGGTATTACTTGTAAGGTCAGAACTCTTTACTGGCATACTCTTACATAATAAATAAATTTAAATAACCTCCCGCTACAGTGGGGGCTCGTCTGCGGGATATATCTTTGATATTCCTGAGCCAACTTTCTATTTCTGCTGTGTAGAAGATTTTGTTTTGTAAAAATTTTTTTTGGAAAGAGTAAACATAATAGGAAATAATTATTTTTTGTAGGAGTACCATTGAGTACAGATAAGACAGCTGTTTCATATATGGTGAAGTCAGTTTAATTAACTTTAATTTTAAATAAGTTAATTATATTGTAGTAAATTAGTTTGAGTAAGATCGCTTGCCCTACTAGACTACAGATACATCATGGCTGACTTGGTCAAATTTAGGTCTGCTACACTGCAGGTGGGAAAAGAGCTTGGCATGGATGGTGACGTTCTGATCCGGTATGTCACGACGGAATGTGAAAAGTACACCGAGAGAGAAGCAAAGGAATTAGAAGCAGAGAGAGAAGCCAAGAAATTAGAAGCAGAGAGAGAAGCCAAGAAATTAGAATTAGAAGCAGAAAGAGAAGCCAAGAAATTGGATGCAGAAAGAGAAGCCAAGAAATTAGAAGCAGAGAGAGAAGCCAAGAAATTAGAAGCTGAGAGAGAAGAAAGGAGGTTACAAGCAGAGAGAGACCATGAGCTGAAAATGAGACAGCTTGATCTTGAACTTCAGGCTGGGACTATCACCCATGGTAATAGCTCACCTCATTCTGCGAATAGCTCTTTTCAGAACACAGCAAATGGGGCCATGAACTTCCACCTAGATCCATTTGTTGAAAAGGAGGACGCAATTGAGTCGTACCTGGATAGGTATGAAAGGCTAGCCTCTCTATGGACTGGAAAAGGAAAAATGGAGTCTAAAGTTATCCCAGGGATTGAGAGGTATTGCATATGATGTGTTTCTGAAACTCCCCAAAGAAGATCAGGAAAATTATGAAATACTAAAGCAAGCCTTACTGATCCGGTATGAAAAGAACTCTGAGGCATATAGGAAGAAATTTAGAACTTCTAAACCTCTACCTGGAGAAACATATAACCAGTTCTCAGCTAGGCTAGAAACGTATTTGTTGAAATGGAGTAGTTTAGGTAAGTATCAGAAAACCTACGAGGATCTGAAAGAAATGGTTATGTTAGAGCAAGTGAAAGATTCCATGTCTCAAGAAATGAGGAAATTCCTTATGGAACAAGGAGCAGAGAGGCTGGAAGACATTTTGAAATGTGCAGAGAGATACCAAGCAGCTCAAGCTGAATTGGTAGGAACAAAAAGGAAGCAGGTAGAAGGATATAAGCCACCACCGCAGAATACCCAGATTTTGACCAGAAGGATCTTCCATACAGAAATAAACCAAGATTTGATAATAAGGACAAGAACCCTCAGACTCAGGAAAATAAACCCTACAAACAGGGAGCTAAGTGGTGCAAATTTTGTAAGATGAGCAACCACAACACGGATGAATGTGGGAGGAAAAAACCCCTTCATCATGCTGCATGTCTACAGGTGAGGACTTCTGTTAGGAAGGAACTGACTGTGGGTCAGAATAGCCTCCATCACCCACCTACCCAGGAGATAGTGACTGTGAATGGCAAACAAGTCACAGGAATGTATGACACAGGTTTGTCCTATGACGCAGTCGTGTGTGCATCTCTGGTGTGCCCTGAACAAATCACCACAGAAACAGTAGAGATTCAAGGGCCACTAAAAGGAACATCACCCCTTACTTTACCCATAGCAAAGATTCATGTCAGTTGTCGCTATGTGGAAGGGGAGATAAATGCAGCTGTGATAGATGATCCCTTTTACCCCCTAATGTTGGGGCGTAAATATGTTTTCTTAGGAGACCCTGTAAAACCTATGGTTATGGCAGGAATCCAGACCAAGGCTGACTCCAGGAACATAGAGAGGGACACCAACGTAAAATTTCATTCAACTGAAATGAAACGGGCTCAAGAAGCAGACAGCACGTTGAAGCCTTGTTTTGGCAAATTGTCAAAGACACATAACACACCAAGGAAAGGACACTTCTATAGGGAACATGGACTCTTGTACAGGAAAGCTGGCAGAGGGACGAAAAGTCATGGTCAAATTGTTGTACCATCCACCTATAGGAATAAGGTTATAGGCTGGGGACACATATCAACTTTGAGTGAACACCTGGGTAATGGTGCCACAAAACAAAGAATAGCCACCCAGTTCTACTGGCCAGGTATTACGGAAGACATAAATCAGTATGAAATTCCTGTCCAGAGTGCACCTATGTAGATTCAGAAAGTCGACGGAAGAGTCTTCATCAAAAATCTACAAGCAAACCAGCAATCAGGGGTACTCCCGAGATTTGCACGGGAGGGGAAAGGAAACATCCCACACAGGTTCAATTGCAGTCTGAACCCCATGCGCTGGAAAAAAGGAACAAATCATGTAGCGAAAATAAAAAACCTACGGATTTGCGAGGGAAAACCACATCCAACTATCATCGAAAAGAGGGCGGTAAACTTCATGGGAAACCTACCGACCCCGTTTCACCAGCAGTAAGAGCCTGGATGAAAAGCCGAACCGGAAGGAGAGAGATAGTAAAGGATGAATATATTATTGGAAAACAGAATGTGGGCGCAGATTTTCTTAGTCGCCATCCCACAGAGCTTGAGGAGGATAGAAGGAAGGAAAACTAACCTCGGAATGGTCGATTTGCAATTGTCTTGTACCCAATAGTTAAGCTAGATATCATCCAGCTTAAAATATGGGGGAGCTATGTCGCAAAATTGGTTTCAAGTCATTGCAAATGAGTTCAGTTAGATTTATAAACCCATCTACGATCGAGTGACCGCTTTCAAAATGGCGGCGTATCAGCGAAATGTGTATCGGACAGAGGAAATCGCCAACGATAAAATAAAAAATCGAAGGGAATCCGTATGAAAAGGATTTTACATTTCAGTACAGGGAAGGATGGTGTATAACTGCATATAAGATGGAACGGTAGGAAGTTCTCATTTACGGAGATATATGCGTATTTCGGCTGCCCACAGTTACGCTAAAAGCATGTAAACCCACTTCTGTTCTAAATATTAAAATCAACAAATAACAGTTTGGGAATTTACATGGATAGGAAGATAGAGTTTTATCAGCTGTATAAAACTAGATAAGATGGAACAATATGGATATTATATATGCTGAGAATGAGAAAGGCAAAATTTCAGTCGACGCACAGATCGGCTGAAATCACGGTTCGGGAAGGATTTTTTCAGGTCTAGTCTTAGGCTGTGACGTATCTGCTCTCCGATACGTTCGCGCTATCGTATATAAGCGTTTCGGTAAAACTCTGAGAAGACACAACGATCAATCATACCATTCGAACTACAAGACACCAACGTCCTTTTCAGGACGCCACTACTCGAGATAAGATCGCGTTATCGTCAAAATGCCCAGACATAGGCCACACGCTAAAAAGAGGAAGGTCTACACCAGCCCACCAGCGCAGAACAGCCAGGGTAATCGCAATATCACAATCAACAATGACAGACAGCCAGAGAGCAAGACTGCCCCAAGTACTCGTGCCGGGACCGGCCCTTCTATAACTCCGGACACGACTGAGTTAGCTGTGACATGCGTCGACCCGACTGAGAGTCAGAGTGGCCCGACCCCTTGCCTAGATAAAGAAGACCCAGAACATAAAGAAATATGTAGAGCGTTACGACAGCTGGAGAAAAGAAAACAAGCGCTTCTATCCAGGCTGCACCCACCCGACTCGTCAGCAGTAACCCGGTCTATGACAGAGAAGCCGCACGATGCCGAGATGACAGCCGACCCACCTGCAAGCACTATGAAGGAAGTGATAGAGGCAGATCCTCAACACAGACAGGTACAAGAGGAAGATGTCGCAGAGACCATTTTAGATGCACTTCGAAGACTTGAAGACGGAGACGAGTCCCTTAGGCTCGCTCTTCAAGAAGCAACAGTAGAAGTAGCTCCAGACGTGCTGGACATCGAAACCACTGAGAAGCAAGCTACCATTCCTGATCCTGAGGAAAAAACAGCTGACAACTCAAAGGCTCAGACGCAAGATATCACACCGAATAACCAAGAACAAGATTCGAACCAAGCCTGTAGAAGGAAACAAAGACCAAACACTAAAAAAATACAAGCAACTCAGAAACGATACAGGAGAGGATTGTTAAGATCACCCAGACGTCAGGAAGTGAGGTCTCACTCAGGGCCCTACCCGACAACAAAGTGATCAACATCCTCGAGGTGATAACTGGACGGAGAGGTATCGCCAAAGTAGGGAGGCACGAAAAGGGAGTAGTGCTTTCTCTCAACAACACAGACAAAACAACCTCGCTGATGATCGAACTGGAATCCGGTCCAAAGGAAATCCAGTTGCCCCACCAAATAAAAGTGGTGGTGGAAAAGTACAAGACAACAAAGAAGTTGGTCATCAGAGGGGTGGATACAAGATGTTCCGAAGGCGAGGTCCACAGACGCCTTCAAGCTGAAAACACAAATCTTAAAATCACGCAGGTCGAAAGGCTAAAAACCTGGGCCAAGAAAGATACCAATCTGATGATAGTCACGGTAGAAGGATCGACAAGACCCGAGAGACTGACGCTCGAAACCACAACCAAAAAGACAGAAGCCTATATCCCTCCGGTGATGCAGTGCTCCAACTGCCAGCAGTTCTCGCACACAAAAAAGACGTGCAGGAGAGATGCAGTTTGCCGGTATTGTGCGGGTAGTCACCAATATGGCGACTGCCCCAGGGCAAAGGAGGACCGCAACTACAAAGAAACTAACGAAAACCGTATCTGTGCAAACTGCCACGGAAACCACGGGGCAAGGTACAGAGGATGCCCTGTGTTCCAGGAAACTAAGAGCATCTTGAAGGAGGCCGTGTCTAAAAACATACCCTTCAAAGAGGCCAAACACAGAGTGAATGCGGATGCTACAGAAAAACAGCGCACGATTGACAGAAGACAGCTACACAAGCTGACCGCTGAAATCAACGAAATGAAAAGGAAACAGCAGAACGAAAGCAGAAACAAGCAGGATCCCGTAGACGACAAGGACAGCGGTGAAGACATAATAGATATGCAGAGCGCCAGAGAAATGTTACAGAGCGCCCAGGCAATGCTACAGGAAACAAAATCCATCAAACACGAGATAGAAGTTGACATCGCCAAACTCACAGAGCTAAAGGCAGAGAACGAACAAATACTCAAAAGAATTGAAACAACCATCAAACACGAGATAGAAGTTGACATCGCCAAACTCACAGAGCTAAAGGCAGAGAACGAACAAATACTCAAAAGAATTGAATCAGAGAGAAGGATCGTTGAGGATATCCTTACAAAAACTAGAGAACAAAACAAAGAAACGAAAGACAAAATGAAAATCGACATCGTACAGCAAATGTTACTCAATCAAGACAGAGCATTAGCAGCCAGAAACGCTAGAACAGCTACTACCAACGATAATTGAAAAAGCACTGTCACAGATACAGGAGAGCAAGAAGACAAAAGCAACAGAAACTAGTAGCGTAGAAACACACAAAACTAAACGAGCCAGATAGTTGAGGCAGGACATAAAAAAACACCATGAGAGCGACACGGCACCACAAACGGACAAAGAGGAATCCAGACAGCCAGCAAGTGGTCCTTTTCAGGACCAGTCACCTCCAGGACTACGAACGAGATACCAGTGAAGACGATAACACCCTATATACCCCAATTATAACCAAATTTCAGGTTGAACAGGGTATCACAGCATCATAGTAGAAGAAAACAACACACAACACGAGAGAGATACACAACGCAAGAGGTTGAGACAAGACTGAGGGCAGATAACGCCACGACTCTAAATCCATCCGAAGTGTGAGCGGATCGCCAGAAAATTTCAGTCTAAGTGTCTGGAGTCTGAGGGTAAGCGAATTTACGATAGCTATCCTGTATAATAATTTCTTTTATTTTGTATTACAGGTTCATTTAGAATTCACAAAATATGCCTGTATAATATTCATTGATATAACGTATTATTATTTTAATATGATTTATTCATGTGCTTAGTGGAAGATGGTTGCTTGTACAAAAACGTATCAAAACTAGCCCCACAGCCAAATAGAAAATATTTATTATATTTAATGCTGTATCTCGTCGATATTAAATGCATTATCGCTTACGAAGATAAAGGCAGTCCCATGGCAGAGATTGTCATAGGGAAATGAAGTGTTAGAAACTCCATCATGGAAGATCCCAGTTTACGAGGTTAAGGTGACTAGTCGCCTTCCTCGCTGCCTTTGCCTTCCCTAGTTAGAGCGCACAACTTTGTACCCATTTACAGCTGGTAAACTGGAGTGTTCTACAGCCAGTCTCAGTAGAAAGCAACCTGATCACGTGGTCACTCACTTTCTTTATTTATGTATTACTTTTGTGTAGATGCTAAGGATAGCATCAGTATTTGAATTTGTACTTGATATGATTTGGAAGGATCAAGTTATAGCATATGAAGGGATGTATAGGAGCGGAATAAACCAGATGATGTTTATTACTGATATGTTAATATTAATTCTGTATCATTGAAATGATGTTACTTGATATGACTGTATAACTGTGACACCTGATGACTGACTTGTCTGACTTATGTGCTAGTCAGTTACACTTAATTGACATGTTAATATTAATGCTATATCACTGAAATGATGTCCTTGCTTACTATGATTGTATAACGGTGACATCTGATGACTGACTGGTCTGACATCTGTGCTAGTCAGCTACAAGTCTAGCCAGATACTAGCCAAGGCTGATATGTTGCAGGTTCCATGAAATAACTCAAACCAGACTGTCCAGTATCAGAAGCCGGTGCAGTTCCTCCGAGGCAATCCCACAAAAGTGCAGGACCCCAAAGAGTGAACTTCAACTGATCATTGGCATCCCTACTGTTGGGCCTACCAAGTCTGATATCAGCAAAGGACAGTTTCAGCAGTATCAAGTTGGAAAGATAAGTGTCCTGTTTGACACTGACCACCTATACATGTGAAACAGCCAATAGTTGAAAACAATAAGTAACCATACATAAACTCAGTCAACTGATGACAGTTATCCTTAAATTCAAAGGACTAATAACAGTGATTTCAGTAACTTTATTATTTAAGATCTTGAAGTCTAAACAGAAAATAATAGTAATTGTGTGAATATTTTTATATATATATATGTGTATACTCTTTTCCAACTAGTAGAAATAGAATATTAGTGTAATTATTAAACTATTTTAACTGTACCTGAGGATTTATTCACTTTTTCCATTTTGTGGGTTCAGTGAATGTACATTTTACTTATCCCCTAGCATATAAGTAATCATAAGATAGTCACAGGGAGGAGACACCTTAAATCCTGGTACTACTTCTTACCAACTGGGCCAGGGTTTTCACAGTCTGACTATTGTTATGATAACAATACACCAGTGCTTATTTCTAAGACTGGGGTATTACTTGTAAGGTCAGAACTCTTTACTGGCATACTCTTACATAATAAATAAATTTAAATAACCTCCCGCTACAGCCTGAAATTCTAGAAAAAATGTTTTCTGTCTTTCTAGAGCTCACTGTGTGAAAATACATGTGTTAAAATGGTATACTGTAATGACTGAATGAATGATACTATCCCAGAGGTATGATAAAATACATAAGTTCAAATCCCGGACCGAGACACCAGTGTCACGTAGCGTTTAATGGATATTGAGAATTATTTAGAGGAAATAATAGATCTGATGTGGAAGATTTGGCTCAAGGAATTCCTGCTGGGTTTTCCCACTTCCGAAGGGTGACGAAGAGGGTAAATTCTCCTAACTCGACAGGTCTGGAAAAGATTGTAAGGAGATATTTGGTCTCTCGCTACCGTCGTCCCCTTCTCAGTTATCTATTATTATTCTTTAATTTATATTATATTTTACGAGCCCCCCCTCCCTTATAAAGGAAGATAAACATAGACAATATTCAACATCTAATGGAAGGAACAAAGCATGGGGTACAGTATATACACCCAATTGGTTTATTGCAATAAAATGAATAGATGGTGAATGATAGTATTGTCGATGGAATTAGTGTCTGCGGTATGTACTATGTGTCTCACAATTCTAGTGTTTTTCATCATGGATGACAAACCTATGTGGCATTGATTTAGTGAGTTCCCTTTTGAATGGGACTTAGCTTTTCAGCCCCCGGCTGATAGTGAAGTGAGGTTAGTTCTCCGGTCTCCTGACGTTTCCCCAGGTAGGTCTTGAATGGTTCGGATTTGCCTTCTCTGTGCTCGACTCCGTATTCTGCGCTGAGATTGGACTGTCGTGCAAGGCTCCACCATAGACTACTCAAAGATGGACGCTAACCCGCAATTTAGACACGTGGCTTCAGTGCTTTTAATGCGAGAATTCGCCGATCTGGCTTAGGTCTAGCTTTCTTGGTTACCTGGGGCGTAAGTGAAAAATGCTGGCTTTGCCGCCTTTTAGCGGGTCATTTCCGCTTGGACACGTGATCCATAGCGGGCATCATGTGACCTTAGCGTCATATAAACGCTCCAATCAATAGCGTTAAAAGTCACGTGGGGTGTTCCGAAAGTGGCATAAACTGGTTTTATCAGCTTAAGCAGTCTTAAATTAAAACAGGTTCCTAGCTACCGAGGTCATTGGTCAACAATGACGTCGTATCTAAAAATAGCGAGGAGAAAATACCGAACGCTAGGAGATTTTCCGCAAGTGACAATTCCCGAGACTTTGCAATCATGCATTGAGGATGAGAAAAAATGATGTCACGTAAATAATAAAAAAAATGAAGAGAAGATTGGCCAAGTCGTCACAATGAACGACCCAGAGAGATGACGAAAAGAAATAAACAACACAGGTAACACTGGGGAAAAGTGCAATAAATAAGCAAGTAAAAATACGGAAAAAGAAATATCTACAAAAAATTTTTTACAAAAGAGAAAATGGATTACCAAAACAATGAAAAACTATGCCTTAACCACATAAACACAGGGGTGGGCGCAACAGAGATCAAAAGCATAATAACAAGTCTAATAGCAACGGATTGGACAGAAGGTTATAAACACAACCAGAAAGGCAGACAAGCTTATAAGCTACTGAAAGATCCGACACGAACATGACAGACAAACAAAGAGTCAAAAATCCCATGCATTTTTTTTTTGTGGTGGGTAGGTTTCTAATTTTTACCAGAGCAGCGGCCTTATGGCCTATTCTTTACGATTTTCACCTGCTGTGGGATTTTTAAAGTGCGCAACTTGCACACATGATCTCCTATTTTTTTTCGCTCTTATCCGAGAAGGCTAGGCTACCCAGCAACTACCCAGGAGACGGGGGGGGGGGGGGGAGTATAACATCATTAGGACCGCTGGTTCTGGAAAAAAAAAATCTCCATAAATTATATTACCTCTACTAGGAATCAAACCCGGTACCTTTAGAATTTGAGGCGGGTGCCATATCTCTTAGCCACTCCAACCCCAACAATATTTATAGAAAGTGTGATTCCTATATACATGCTTTTGGATTCTCGCCGGTGCTACGGAGTTCGTGCACTGTGCTGAAATCCTCCTTGTGTGATCTAAGGGAGGAGATCGGAGCACTGCTGGAGTTGTCAATGTGCAATGAAGATAGTCCTTGAAACAAAGAAAAACTATCATTAAAAGAAGAACAACATACATAAACAAAATATTCACCACAAATGGTCAGTACAAAAGTAAAATAAATTGCAACACATTACAAAGCAGTGCATTCCAAATAGAAATATGTGAGTTAATCTCAAGGGCAGTAAATAAGAATGTAGCATAAAATAAATCGAAGAATAAACATCTGAAAAACTCAACAAGGTGATAGGAGACATACTCAACAACAGGGAAGAGATACACCACTGTGATCTTAGAAAATGCCATAAAATTTGCAGTCTGGAAATACAACAAATGTAATGTACTATACAGACAAAGGAACCCTATATACCCAAATTATAACCCATATGGGGTTGAACCGCGGGTATCCCATGCACAAAACAAAATCCAATGGTTTGTGCAAAGTCCTGAAATCAACAACAAAATGAAAGAAAAAGCATGAAACTGGATTTTTGTAAATTGCAAACTCGCCAGTGTACATATTGGAGTCAGCTTCGCAACTGGAGGAAGACAGGCATTATTATCCATACATCTACAAACTACTGTACATGAGTATGGCAACTTCATCATACAAAACAAAATGCCACAGAAAACACCGTTGCACGAGCATGGGAATGTTTCGAGCAGGTTTCCTGCAAGGGTACTAGCTAGTTACAGTAGTTGCTATGTGCTTCGTAAGGAGTACAAAGGATGATGATGGTGGTGGTGGTAAACTGGTGAAACCTATCAGATATCCTTACTTACTTAGTCGTTCTTCTTCTACCCTGGGGTGTAGAGATTTGCGAGAGAGATTTAAACAGCACCGGTGACAATGGAGAACCCTGGGGTAATCCCGGACAAATGTGCATTGGTTCTGATGTCCATGTTTGGGACGAACATTAACTTCTGCCGATGACTTGCTCTTTTGCAGGACTGGTTCAGATAGACATCTTCTTCTTCTTCTTCTGTCCTTAGCCACAGACCGTCAAAGCAGTCAGTGGCCATTACGCCTAGTGGCGTCTTAGGGCAACAGCAGATAGGTTTTCTTTGCCATTGTTTCCCATCACGCCTAGTGGCGTCTTTAGGGCAACGGCAAATCAACCCATTTGCTGTTGTTTCCGTAATCGAAGTGACTGGCAAACGGGTGATCAGCCCGTTGTTTCAGATAGACATGAAAGGGTTAAAAGCATAAATGAGACACTTCAGGCAGTTTCTAATTGATGAGACGAAACCAGTTCCAAGGTCAATCCCAACAAAGTCTGTGTGCTTTTATGCTCCTTGAACAATTCCATATCGAAAGTAGATCTTCCAGCCATTACTCTCAGTGGACAGAAAATTGAAAGGCAGAACAAGTTGAAATATCTTGGAGTAACATTTGACAGTGGGCTAACAAATAAGCACCATGTTGAACACATCATACAGAAGTGCAAGAGAGGTCTGGCAGCCTTAAAAACAATGGCTGCAGTGCATCTGGAGCAGAGACTACTGTCTCTCCTGTATCATCAGCTGGTCTTGCCTGTAATCGAGTATGGCATGGAAATACTCACGCTGTCAATATCACAATGTGAACGACTGGAACGCATTTAAAACGAAGGGATGCGTATAATCTTGGGCTGTACGCGAGATACCCCTATTGCGGTGATGCGGCACATGCTTGGCTTGCTGTCAATTAGATCCAGATATACGATGGCCCAGGTAAAAGCGTATATGCGAGTAACGACAGACAAAAGGCATCCCCTACATGGGAACATAGCTGACATCAAGGGTGCAAGAATAAAGAAGGGGATATCATGGATGTCGCAGGCAGAGGAGATTATTAGACAGGTGACCACAGTTGAAAATATATTCAAGGGAGACGAGTGGACTAAGTCAGATGAGAGCTGGATGAACTACCAGCAAGTCCTCATCAGCCTTGGTAGAGAGTGCAGAACTTGGCCAATGGGAGAACAGAGCTGGAAATTGATCAGCTTATTAATGTTAATGCTGGGGATGATGATGCCATTGTGTACACTGATGTGTCTGTAATCTGTGGTAATAAATCAGGGTGTCGTAAATTTTAGATAGGTTAGAAGATAGTTATGGTCCCGTCTGAGCAGAGGTGATAGTGGTAAATATGTGAGAATAAAGGTGTAAGAAATAGATTTCACGAGTGAATAGTTAAGGAGAAGATCTGTCTCTGGACTGAATAGTATCTCTAGTCCAGACTATTGTTACGGGTTCATTTGAGTATGTAGAGATGCTGGACTCTGGTGTCCAGATGGGTCTAGGGTTTAATGTAGTACAGTCCGACAAGCACACTTCAATAGAAACGTGAGGCTAGTTTTAACAGTATAAAAACTGGAATAGCCAGTTTGACGTTTCACAAATATGTAGATTTAATCACAAGGACGAAGCTCCTCAATACTTGCATCATATACATGACATTGGCAATCACTAGCCAGTCCATAAGTAAGTCTAACGTCTTGTAGACTATAAGAACACTGTCAGAGTCATCATGCTGAATTTATTTAATATCAAATTATTCATCCTTTCTAACTCCATTCAGCGCTGACACGTCCTTAGAAATATAATCAGACTTAGGCTCTAACTGGTAGACGACCTAGCTGAATTAAATATATGAATTATCTGTACTCAAAGTACACATATAAGAACACAACCTTCTCCCTCAGAGACACAATGCCAAAGAGATCGATAACTAGACCGAATCTTCGATCATAGCCCGGCAAACGACGTCTGCTCAAAAATCAGCAGGCTATGTGACGTACTTCCGGGGTCGTCGTAGTAACGCTTTGTAAACAAGGAAGTCAGCCCACAAACCAAGTTTGAGAGCGACCGAAAACTGCTATGAATTTACTCATAACATCTATACGACTATATTTTAGTGTAAGACAATCTTTCAAACCCTTATCTCTAGTAAGATGAGTTTTAACTAAACACACCCACACACAATTATGTGACAACAAGACACACAAAATGCGAAAAACTATGTTTAATTGGGTATGGGTCTGACCAACACACAAGGTTAAGTTCTTTTTGTTGTTTATTATCATTAAACTTTTTACAACATCAAACATATATGTCACGAGAGGGGTTAATATTCTTTAAACTATAAGATATCCTGGACACAAAGTTGTATCAGGTGATACCAGGATAGTGTCAGATAAGAGACTGGTCTTATAAGCAATACCCCCTTCTCTGAAAAGAGTAAGGGTGTATGGACATCAAAGGTAGTAAGATCAAGCTGTATAAGTTCCTAGGTATGATGATAGTGTATTATCCTAGGTTCCTAAATGCTCATCTCAAGATCCTCCTCTGTTTTTAATGTTAAGCTCTGCTAGGGGTATTAAGCTAAACTATTAACCAACAAGAACTGTAACTTAACTTAAATGATCCAAGTAAATCTGTTGGTAAAATTTACAATTTATTTTGTACAATTTTTCTTTTCTTTGTGAAAATTTTTCACTGAACTCAAAATTGATTACAACATAAAATTAATAAAATCACTGGTAAAATGTTCACAACTAACTATATTCTTTAAAATTTATAATGATAGTTCTTCTTTCTTGGCTGAACTCAATCTGGTTGTAGACTTTCTGTATTTTAGGATCAATAATAGTTCTTCAGTTACTGAATTACAGTCAATTACTGAATCTTAATTTGCCTATCTAGAAGCACTGAATTGTCATCATTATGACTTAAATTTCTTGGTTTGTGGTAATGCTGTTGTACACTGGACAGTAGCCTTGTATGGCTACTTATCTACACTTCTTGTTTTTGTAGCCTGTTACACTTCTGTTCTATAAAGAAACGGTCAACTGGGTTTCCTCCAGGCAGCAGGTACTGGGTGGCTGTCCCTCTGGATTCAAAGGGCGCTCGCACCACTAGTTCCTGCAGTTGCGGCTGGCTCTTCAATGTGTACGTTAATTACAGGATGTAACCTGAAATACGATTGATATACCACTGTATTGTCTATCCATATCTCTTTAACACGGCTGTAGGGGATAGGAGACAGTTTCCGACAGGGTGCAGGTAGACGCACATGGCATAATAAATCAGTAATAACACAATCCAGTTCACTGTGAATATAATCTTTCTCCAATTCATTGATCACAGCTATCTGTCCACGATTCGCCTCCATACAGTTATTAGGTTTTGTGGAAAATACTATGTGATATCTTAAACAATACAGTAATGTAATTTCTTTCATCCTTTCCTTTGTTCCTGGTGTTCCATTCCTTCAAGAAATAATTCTTTAAATACTTTTCTAAAATTATGAACACACTTTCCGCTGCCATTCTTAATTCATCTGAATATACACAGGCTTGGTTTTGCCTCCAGAAATTACAGTGGTTTAAAACACAGTTACACTTCCTAACGCACAATTTGATTAATTATATATATATATATATATACATTCTTTCTTACCCTCAAGTACATACAGTCGAGCTGTTAATGGTCATACAGTCTGCTCTCAGATGCAGAAGGCAAAGGAAGTTTCACTGACAGCCTGGCGCTCTTACTGTAGTTTGAAAATTTTGTAGCCTCCTTCCTAACGAGGGCAATTCCTTATATAGGTCATGGCCGGACGACACGGAAAGCAATAATGCTGAAGTGTGTTGCATACTCAAATACCGGCATACTTTTGTCGAGATGTGCATGTATCGAAAACCAGGAATTTAAATATCATAATTATTCCTGGACCGATTTCCTTCATCTTAGGCTTAAAATACGCCCTGGATTACTCTTTATCTTTCTAGATAATTGTCTTTTTCTTACGTAAGTCCATCTTTTCATAGGGGTAGCCTAAATAGCAAAATTTTCGACTTGCCTAATGTCTCGATGCATTCCACTCGAGATTTCTCCATTCGTATAATGCTTTTCGTGGATGTCTTTACACCTACTTATCAAGGAAAATTCCTATTATGAAATTACTGACCTCTTCCATGCTGTACTTCACTCATAATTCTGTAGTTTACCTCCAATTCTAACAAGGTTACACAGATTTGCGTCCGGCCATTGTTAATGCCTAATACTATTGTAAACAAACGAATAAGGACGCTGTTTCATTGGTCCGTCTAGCATACACTGTTATAAAGTATGGCGTGCCGTTGTGGTATGAATGACGTGTTGTGAATCAGAATTCACAAGAGCCCCCCAATTCAAAAGCGTGAACCATCTGGTGGAGCTTTCCTTCTGTAATCATCAACAAGGCATTCATCCAATAGGTTTATTCTTCCTTCCTACTCTCCTGGTTTCCTTCAGGTGGGTGCCTACTTAAGAAATCTGCCCCAACATTATGAGATCCAGGGATATATTCAATGGTAAACTAGTAAGGTTGGATCAAAAGAGACCACCTTAATAACCTTGTGTTACCATGCCGAGCCTGAGCGAGAAAAACAAGTGGCTGTGATCACACTGGACCACGAAATGTTTACCATAAAAATATATCTGGAACTTCATTACGGCCCAGACCAACGCCAAACATTCTCTCTCAACAGTGGAGTAATTTCTTTCCGCCTTATTCAATTTGCATCTTGCATAAGCAACGGGGTTCAATTCTCCGGACTGTCTGCGATCTTTGCAATAATGCTGCCCCTAACCCTATGTTGCTTGCATCAGTCCTAACTACAAATTCCTGACTCTGATCTGGAAGTCTAGGTATAGGCCTACTTGTGAGTTTCTGCTTCAAATATAAATACGCTTTCTCACAATCTGCCATCCACTCAATTTTGTCGGGTTTGCCTTTCTTGGTTAAATCAGTCAGAGGAGCACATACACTGTTGAAATTCTGTATATATTTCTGGTAGAAACCACGCAGTGAGACAAAGGATCTCACACCTTCCACATAAACTGGTGGCTCTTCTTTGTAATAGGCCTGACCATTCAGGTAATTCTGATATAAATGTTACTGCCCTCCTTTCTTGTGTTGGTGTGATAGTATTGCCTCCCCTGCTTTGCAGTAGTGGTCTAAGAGTGGCCAAAACTCTAGAGCATCTATTATAGGCTTCAATGGAGTCTATTTTTACACAAGATTACTCTTGGCAGAAATGTCGTAGTAAAACTTCTATCATATGGGAGTCTTCACAAGATATTCAGATAAGTTAAAACAATGCTGGCTGTCGCTAAGCAAGTTAATTCTATAATATGCTGACACTTTTATGAAGAATTTTGCAATGGTTTATTCTAGCTCGTTAAACCCCCACCGCTGAGTTAATCAGTGGAATTTATTATTATAATATATATAGCTCTGTTTAGAGTGTGTGTTTAGTAACTTTGACTGAGACAAACATATAGTACATTTAAAAGGATTGAATCGAAGTTAAATTTGTAACATTACAAATAACAAAATTTAATAATCACTTTTTTAACAGGGAAAATAATTTGAATAGTTATGGAAAAGGTTTCATCACTTGGATGGGATTTAACTGAATAAAGGAGGTCACTTTTGGCAGCGGATATTTTCACTTAGCTGCCAATGGTAGTTTCTTCTCCCGCTGGGTCAGTTCCTTTCACTCTGCTCTTGCTCATCTCTGGTCAAAGTTCAGGCGCTGCATGTTCCCAGAATGTTCAAGGAGTAACAGCTAAGTTGGTTCTGCATCTGTCTATAAAACCCTCTTATGATGGCGTCTCGCAAAACGTCAGTCCACTTCTACCTTCACTTAGTTCCAGAGATAGTACTTTCTGCTGGTACCACCAATAACTGGCAATAGAAATGAAACACTCTTCTGAGTGTGGCATTTTCTGACACAGTTATGTGCCCCTCCTTCTTCTATTCTACCATCCCATGTCAGAATTTACCCTCAATGAGAATTAAATTTAATCCCTCGGGATAAAACTTTACTAAATAGCTTTAGCTTTACATTATATTTAAATGAAAAGGTTAAACGTACAGATATAATATGTTTTACATTTACATCTCCACTGTTTGAAAAGTGTTCACAGTATAAATTCATTTATGTTTCATTTACATTTACGGAAAAGTTTGAAACTTCTATTAATTTAAAATGAATATTGTCACATAGACATTTACACTGGTTTAAAGCTTGAAAACTTACATTAATTTTAAAGTGAATATGTTTATAGGGACATTTACACTGCTTTGAAAATGTAAGTATTATTCTTAGAATGTACATCATTTCTTTTCATCTTTTCCTCCCTGCTCCATAGGGAACCTGGAACTACTTTATGCTTTTAGTTCTCTTTACGAAACTATCAATAAAGCAATCACCAGCCTGTGCAATGGTGGTTCATGAATCATCAATCTAGATACTGAGGTTGCCAGCCCCAAATGACTTTTGACATCCACTAGCGAGTTTCACACATTAATTTCACATGGTAATATATACATATATATGTTAGTAATAAAATTTGAAATGTAAATCACAACTTACACCAATCCTGGCTACAGACTTGTTTGCTCAGATGAATAAAAGAGATGAATTGTTCTCTTACATGCGTCTGGGATGTCTTTAATTTTACAATAGATTGCACCTTCTGACTCGGTGTTTTTTCAGTTTCATAGTTCCGGTCTTCCTTATTAAAATTTGAAAGAGATTTCCTGTGCTTTGTAAGTCTTATCTGGTTCTCCAATAAAAGGTCTGGTTAACAAATAGGAATTATGAATCTAGTTTTCACTCTGGCGAGGTCTGAGGTCTTGGCGACTTGAAATTCACAGTGAGATAAAACGGTGAAAATGGTCAGCCTATATTCCCCCTCAATGTTGTTATGAATCTAATCAGAAAGATACAATCATTTCAAACATGTCCGGTGTGGCACTTTCAAAATATTTCCTACATGGAAAAATTTTGCAAAAGGTCACGTCTCCCATATATGGTAATATGATGTCTTGCATACATTCTCACAGACACATTTGTAGACTCATATTGTCTAAAATGTAATAAATCCATGATTACTTTTTAACCAAGTGACCGGAAGCGATTATACCACTCTTGTCTGCCCACATGTGTCACACAGAGAGTAATCTCGTTATGTCATATGAGTACGCAAACTGTGTCTTATCTGTAATTTAAGCCAATAGCGCTGACTGATGTACGTGTTAATCTGCCGCGCCTATAACCAACAAATCTGAGTAGCGTCATGCAAATGTGATATTTATCACCTACAGGGTGATTTGATAAAATAAAATATCTGCTACTTAGAAGAAAAATAACGAGGAAAGAAAGAGAAAAAGAAAAGTGCGATAATTGACAGCACATAATAGAAATCAGTACCACAAATGTACCGATACTGGCGGAGAGAACCAAAGATCGATAGAGGTCATCCATTTCATCACAGTTGGTGATGACTGAACTCGCTTTTCCTTGGAGAATCGTCTCATTTTTCAAATGGGCTGTTTATCTCCCAAGGGCCTTAATGTCCTGCATCATTTTGCATAAATTCTGGTGGCTTTTCTCTCTTTTTCATACTTCTTTATTTCTTCCGTCATTGTTTTTCCGATCTATCTTCTTATGTTTTTGCTTTGGTTTGTTTCGTATCCTTTTGTATCTTTTTTTCACTATCTTATACATCACTTCCTTAGACGCGTCCTTGGACAAGCCATCCTCAGTGTTTTGTTCATAGGATCTAGCTGTGACTTTGTATTTGTTTTAGTAGTTTTGCTCATTCTTTTTTTCATTTCGTTGATTAATTTACTTTCTTGTTTCGATATTTCTTTCTGGTTTTACGATTTTCTTGCATTTTTATTGTTCTTCTTTCCCTCATCACCATTGTTTACTTGTTTCATCTGCTTGTATTGCTCATTTGGTGTATGTTTCTCATCATCGTATGTTTTTGTAGTACCTATATGTAATTCTTGTCCTTGTCACATGTTTGTAACTGTGGCTGATGAAGGGTTAAATCCAAAACGTCCCGTTTTTCCTGTCTACTGTTAACTTGTAAAACTGATTTTATACCATTTTATTTTTTAATTTATAGATAGAATTAACAATGACAATACATAGATAGAAGTAACAATGACAATACATAGATAGAATTAACAATGACAATACATAGATAGAAGTAACAATGACAATACATAGATAGAATTAACAATGACAATACATAGATAGAAGTAACAATGACAATACATAGATAGAAGTAACAATAACAATACATAGATAGAAGTAACAATGACAATACATAGATAGAAGTAACAATGACAATACATAGATAGAAGTAACAATGACAATACATAGATAGAAGTAACAATGACAATATATTGATACATTAAACAATAGCAACAGCTCTTTTATATCTGGACATGTACCCTAATATAACCAACTAGGTTAAAAGGGATGCACTGCGTCAAAATTGTATTTAAAAAAAAAAAATCTATAAAATGAAGAAACTGGCACTGTTGGAGTAACTTTTTAAATTTCTGCCTTAATATGTAAAATGTAAAGGTAATCCCAAGTGAATACTGCAGAAGGGGAGTGAAATGTTAGAGACTTCACTTTTAACACTTCTTTTTGTTGCTCTCCATGTTTCAGAGCCATACATTAGGACTGACTTGACATTTGAGCTGAAGATTACATATATGATGTACTTATTCCTTAAAAACCTGAAAAAAGACATCATGTTATCAAAGTAGATCTTTTGAGAGCTGTGATTGTAAAGTAGGCCGTCACAGCTTTTGGACTGTCTACCGCAGGCTGCTGTGGATTTCACCATCCCTGTTTTAAAATCATTTCTTTTGTGCACCACCCCATGATTCTCGGCTGTTACTACTTCTGTGCTTAGTGTTTTGTTCAGTTTTAAGTTAATTCAGCTATCAACTTGCTTTTTTTAACGATGGCTGCTGAACTCGCTGCTCTATTGCAGCTAATGCCACATTGGAAGAATCTGCACGTGGTCCTATACAGGGTGTTTGTGATTACTGGACAGCCTCATTATCATCCTTCAGGTCCCGGAACAGCATAGGCTTCAACAAACTGATGCCAAGTCTTCCTGTGCCATCAGCTCAAGGTCTTTCCGTGTCTTCTTCATCCCTTTCATGTCTGAATCCTGTTCTGTTTTTCATGTGTTCGCTAGTCTCACTGTATATCTCTTACCCTGGGAATTCCAGAACAAGGACTGCCTTGTAATGCTATCAACAGGTTTCCTCAATGTGTGTCCTGTCCATCACCAGCGTCTTCTTCTCAACTCTTGTTCTACTGGCACTTGTCTGGTTCTTGTCATCAATTCCACATTTGTGACTTTGTCATACCATTTCAATCCTTCTATTCTACGCAAGCAGCCGTTTATAAAAGTCTGTAGCTTTTTGGTTGTTGTTTTTGTTGCTCTCCATGTCTCAGAGCCATACAATAGGACTGACTTGACATCTGAGTTGAAGATTCTTATTTTCGTATCAGTTCCATATTGGTGATCTAGTTATACCATTTCCATTGTATGCAAAGAATCAATTTGTAGCTTTTTTGCTGTGCTGATGGGGAGCATGGCAATAGCTGTCTTCGTTCTCTAGTGAGCCCTGGGCATGTGTGAGCACACGGTCTCGTATGACAGATGGCTACAGTTGTGGCAATTAGGCACATCATGTCAAGGGTTTAATCTGTTGAAGTGCTGGTTGAGTCTGGTGTCTTCTGTTCTCAGAGATACTGAAATTATTTTGGAGTATTAGTTGAGCTGTCTGCATGTATCACTTACTGGTGTTGTGCCAGTCTAAATTATAAAGTCTTTTTTCATGGATTCTCCTTTGTGCCAGTCTAAATTATAAAGTCTGTCTTCATGGATTCTCCTTTGTGCCAGTCTAAATTATAAAGTCTCCATTATAAAGTCTTTCTTCATGGATTCTCCTTTGTGCCAGTCTAAATTATAAAGTCTTTCTTCATGGATTCTCCTTTGTGCCAGTCTAAATTATAAAGTCTTTTTTCATGGATTCTCCTTTGTGCCAGTCTAAATTATAAAGTCTTTTTTTCATGGATTCTCCTTTGTGCCAGTCTAAATTATAAAGTCTTTTTTCATGGATTCTCCTTTTTTGCCAGTCTAAATTATAAAGTCTTTCTTCATGGATTCTCCTTTGTGCCAGTCTAAATTATAAAGTCTCCATTATAAAGTCTTTCTTCATGGATTCTCCTTTGTGCCAGTCTAAATTATAAATCTTTCTTCATGGATTCTCCTTTGTGCCAGTCTAAATTATAAAGTCTTTCTTCATGGATTCTCCTTTGTGCCAGTCTAAATTATAAAGTCTTTTTTCATGGATTCTCCTTTGTGCCAGTCTAAATTATAAAGTCTTTCTTCATGGATTCTCCTTTGTGCCAGTCTAAATTATAAAGTCTTTTTTCATGGATTATCCTTTGTGCCCGTCTAAATTATAAAGTCTTTCTTCATGGATTCTCCTTTGTGCCAGTCTAAATTATAGTCTTTTTTCATGGATTCTCCTTTGTGCCAGTCTAAATTATAAAGTCTTTTTTCATGGATTCTCCTTTGTGCCAGTCTAAATTATAAAGTCTTTTTTCATGGATTCTCCTTTGTGCCAGTCTAAATTATAAAGTCTTTTTTTCATGGATTCTCCTTTGTGCCAGTGGAACAAGAGATGCAAAGAATGGAGATGGATAGGGGACACACACACTGAGGGAACCAGCTGATAGCTTTACCAGGCAGTCCTTGTTCTGGAATTCTCAGGGTGGGAGAGGTACAGGGAGACCAAGGAATACATGGAGAAGAGAACTGGGGACAAACATCTAAGACATGAAGAAGACGACATGTAAAGACCTTGAGCTGGTGGCACGGGACAGGAAGACTTGGCATAAGTTTGTTGAAGGCCTATGCTCCTTGGGAGGCTGAAGGGTGGTGGTGAAGAAACTATAACGCCCATCTGGATTAGATCAAAATAATGTTGATAAGAGTTTAGTCTAGGACTTTATTTATTACTTTATGACAATGTACATGAAACCAAAATGACATGCCCGATGTAAAGAATTCCCCAATTTTGATCTCTAGAAAGATTTGTTAGCTATTCAAAATTGCAAATCCAAAATTGTGATCTGTAGCAATTCAAAAATGCTACTTTGAACAGATCTGTACCAATCTAAAAATCATATCTATGAAAACAGAATATAGCATTCTTCGATACATTTCAAGTAAACACTAAACACTGTAATCAAAATGAAGTTATGAGGAACAACCAAGACAAATTCAGCATTCACCGCCCGTGCGAACATATACCAAACAATGGAAAAACAAAATCTACATATAAATATAAAAACGTTAAAAAAAAATAATAAATTACTGCATCATTCACAAGTGAAATAAGAATGCGCCGTGAGTAGCATGGAAAGCCAATTGAGGAAACTAATGCTGAAAATAAAGCTGAGCACATAATGGAGCTGGTGCTGCATTCACTTCATGGCAAATGCCCTACATCTCCAGCACACTAACAAGAGTGAGATTAAAACTGGGGAGCCGCGGTAGCATAGTGGTTAGTGCACTGGCTTCCTAGCTCAGTGGTCTATGGTTCGATCCCCAGATGAAGTGGGATTTTTTTAGGCCGCAAACAGCTCCTGGGTCGACCCAGCACCAACTGGGTACCAGAACAACTTCTGGGAAGGTTAAGGCGGCTGGCGTGATGCTGACCACATCACCCCTAGTGTGCCGATGGTCAAGAAAATATGGGCCTAACAACATATTCCCAATATGCTTCAATGGGCGTGTAACGGGATCCTTAACCAGTTGTGAACTTCCACATACGTTTATTAGTGGCCCTGTGTAGTTTACGAGGGTGTATGGTGACGCAAAGATAGGATAGGACTACTGATCCCTCAGGCATGTTGTACCAGGCAATACGTGATTATACTGACAACCTCATCATGTAAAACAACTTGCCAAAAAAACCCCCACTGTAAGAGCATGTGAATGTTTTGTGCAGGCTTCCTGCAAGCAGACTAGCTGCAGTGGAGGCTCCATAAGGAGCAAAGAAGGAGGATGATGATGATGTTTATTAGAGGCCTGAAACATTGTCTTGTTATATATACTACACTGTAGGTCCCATTCTGAAAGATGCAAACTCATTCCTGACAGCCGCTGTGTAGCCTTAAGAAGTGTTGAAACATCAAGGCCATTCTTCTCAGCAATAGAACTTTAACGCTGGCACAAAACCTTGTAACCAGCAGAGTTGTAAAACTTGCCGATTAGCGTCTCGAACACATAGTGTTACTTCAGTCAACTACTTCTTCTTTCTTCTTCCGTCCTTAGCCAAAGACCGACCAAGCAGTCAGAGGCCATCACGCCTTGTGGCGTCTTAAGGGCAACAGCAGATTGATTTTCTCTGTTGTAGTTTCCCATCACGCCTAGCGGCGTCTTTAGGGTAACAACAAATAGATCCATCTGCCGTTGTTTCCATAATCGGTGTGACAAGCCAACGGGTGATCAGCCAATTGGGCAGTCAACTACTAGTTTAGAAAATTCACGAAGGCTTTATGGGTGCGCCTTGTAATATTACATATAACATCTAGAAATGCTGCTACATGATTAATACTGGTGAAACGTATACCTGTCTAAGGATTAAACGAAAAACATGCAGACACAAACAAGTAACAAACTGAAACACACAGATACTGGCTCCCAATATCCTATACATTTTAAAAATGTGACACTAAGTCTAATGTTGCGGCCCACAGTCCATGACTGCCTTAAAATAGATTTTCAAGAAAAGCTTATCACAAATTCTGGTGTTCAGATCTATTATGTGCAGTGTAAGAATATACAGGTCTAAGAAACAAGCCACGTAACATTACATCCCAATGTTTCTGCAGCACAAAATATGTTAACTTCTCATATGCATTACAGTTTTTGACTTGCATGTTTGTTATATGAATTTAGCTCATTTGAAGACTCACAACTATTGTTTTAGTAATAAATCTTTCAACTAATCATGTAATGAATATTTAAAACGATCACACAATTATTCTTACAATTTAGTCAACTAATCAATTTCAGAACCAAGGGTAGATTGACGGTGACAGGGGCCCTTAGGCTAAAAGGGTTATTGGCCCCTGATTATTGATTCCACATGGAGAGGTTAGGGGGTCATGAACTCCTCTACCGGTGTGGGCCCTTGTGCAGTTCCAGAAATGCCCAGCGCTCAGTTCATCTCTGCTGAGAAGTGATAATCTACCAACTCTTAGAATTGAAGGTCTAACATCATATCTTATAGTTGATTACATCACGTTTCTTACGGAGGATGGAACCACTACTACAGCTGGTCCTCTTGTAGGAAGCCTGCACCAAGCAGTCACATGTACCCACAACAGTGGTTTCCACTGCAATTATTTTTACATGATGAGATTTCCCCCCCCCCCCCCCCCCAGGAACAGCAAGGGGCTTGTGGTAATCCATAATCGATTTGGTTATGGCTAAACTCCAAGAATTAAACTTGTGTAACACAAAGCCTGATTCTTCAACCGTTTTTTCTGGCAACAATCTTAAAATTAAAAAAAAACAAACCACCTGGCATTGTCATACGGCTGCATCTCATTTCTTATTGTCAGCCATACTGACACTGGTTTCACATATTGTAACATATATCTTTCTGGTGCAGGCAAATAAAATAGCCGTACAAAAGCTTTAAAAAATCATAAAAATTTCTCACAAACATGGAACAAAAGCAAGTCAAACTATCGTTAAAACCTGCCACGTATTAAAAAAAAGGACATTTATTACGTTTATATAAATACAATCCACAATTATAAATATTTTAAAAGAATGTATAAACATAAATGAACAAATGCAACTCTGATGCCGGATTATAAATCTTGGCACGGCTTTCCGTCATAATCTGTTAAACAAAACCATTTTGTCTACATGTTGTTGGTCCTAACGTCTCAAACTGTGCTGTGTTACGTCTGCTTTGAAAATACTACACCACCGTTTCTTTTTCTGCATTCAAGTATATCTATTTAAGTAATATTTTATTGAGTTAAATCGGTTGGGGGCTCATCAGAATGAGCAAAATCCTAACTCGCAGAAGGTCAGGAAAGACAGAGCAGGCGCTTCTGGTAATATGAAAGTACCGAACAGTTCTCAAACATTATTTTTGTTTTCTAATGTGGTGATTACAAGCTGTATGTGATCCAGGTCAAGGCGTCACATCACTGATACAGCAGTGTTGACAGAACCAAGATGTCACATCACTGATACAGCAGTGTTGACAGAACCAAGGTGTCACATCACTGATACAGCAATGTTGGCAGGACCAAGGCATCACATCACTGATACAGCAATGTTAGCGAACCAAGGTGTCACATCACCGATACAGCAGTGTTGACAGAACCAAGGTGTCACATCACTGATACAGCAATGTTAACGAACCAAGGTGTCACATCACTGATACAGCAATGTTAACGAACCAAGGTGTCACATCACTGATACAGCAGTGTTGACAGAACCAAGGTGTCACATCACTGATACAGCAATGTTAACGAACCAAGGTGTCACATCACCGATACAGCAATGCTGACAGAACCAAGGTGTCACATCACTGATACAGCAATGCTGACAGAACCAAGGTGTCACATCACTGATACAGCAATGTTAACGAACCAAGGTGTCACATCACAGATACAGCAATGTTAACAAACCAAGGTGTCACATCACAGATACAGCAATGTTAACAAACCAAGATGTCGCATCGCTGATACAGCAATGTTAACGAACCAAGGTGTCACATCACTGATACTGCAATGTTAACGAACCAAGGTGTCACATCACTGATACAGCAATGTTAATGAACCAAGGTGTCAATCACTGATACAGCAATGTTAACGAACCAAGATGTCGCATCGCTGATACAGCAATGTTAACGAACCAAGGTGTCACATCACTGATACAGCAATGTTAACGAACCAAGGTGTCACATCACTGATACAGCAATGTTAACGAACCAAGGTGTCACATCACTGATACAGCAACGTTAACGAACCAAGGTGTCACATCACTGATTTAGCAATGCTAACAATCTTACAAAACCGTGCAGTACCCGGGAAGGTCTTTGATGGGACAAAGAAAGAACAGTACTACTGCTGCCTGAGGCATGTCACATGAGGTGACTAAATACAAGGCTGTGCAAGGGACTGGCAACCTTATCATGCAAAACAAGTTGCAGAAACCACTACCACAAAAGCACGTAAATGCTTGATGCAGACTTCCTGCAAGGGGATTAGCTAGTGTTCGGCTCTATGCTCGATATGGAGTGAAAAGGAAAATGAGGTTACTATGGTTGTTGTTGGTTGGTTATACTGGCATTTTTGTCGTTTGTAATTTCATACACAGCTTCCTACAGCTGTGCGCTAAAATTCACCGATATTCGACAAATCTATTATATTTCTTGCTTACATGCCCACCATTATTCAACAATTTATTTAGCCATCATGCTCCAGATACATTTTTCCCCCAGATATATTTTTTAAATCAGTATTCCTCAGGTTTACATGAATATTCAGATATTCTACAGCTACTACTTAATTTAAAAAAAACAACAACAAAAACTGCCAAACCTAAGGTTTCCCAAGACAATATTCTCAAAACAAAAAACAGAATCTTGTACCAATGTTTTTCATTTATCAAACAACATTTTTTTCCTTGCACAGCGTAATGAATAAGAGATTCTGATGACATTTGTCAAAATGCTTCTCTGTTAACCAAACCTTTTCCACAAGAGAACAAAAGAATTCATACATGCTAACATGGAGTAATATAAAGAATTAGTACATATAGATATATATACTGTATTGGAATGTAAACTATTCATGTTAGGTGGTATAGATGACAGCAGAAGGGAGGCAACATTTCTGCCGAAAGGATTAATATTTATAGCAATACCACTACTGCCCAAACACAGACTTTCACATTTGTGTATTATTTTACTTAAGCAGAATGAGAGAGTGTTATGCACAGTAAGCAAAGGAATGTGGCAGGATGACTAAGTATACATTAGATTCTGGATCTTCTTTGAGTACTGTATCTTCCTTCTTAAAGTACTCCATCTCTTTCAAGTATATCTTCTTTGAGTACTGTATCTTCTTAATGTACTCCATCTCTTTCAAGTATATCTTCTTTGAGTACTGTATCTTCTTAAAGTACTCCATCTCTTTCAAGTACATCTTCTTCGATGTACTGTATCAATTTTGTGCCGCTGATCATGTTACCTTCACACCTTCTTGTCTCATGTTTTCTGTATATTCTGTTGTTGGCTTTCTTAGTTATTTTTAACATTCTTCCATAAAACCAAAATGTATGCTTCACAAATCTGTTCATTTGTTTGTTAACTGTTCTTGATCCCACAATCATGGCTTGAAACAATGAAGTTAAGGCATACTGCGAAACAAGGCCCATATTTTCTTGACTATCGGCACACTAGGAGTGACATGGTCAGAATCACGCCAGCCGCCTTAACCTTCCCAGAGTTGCTCTGGTACCCAATTCATGAGGCTGGGTCAACCCCGGAGCCATTTGCGGTCTAAATAAATCCCGCTCAACTGGGAATCGAACCATGGGCCACAGAGCTGGTGCACCGCGCTACCGCGGCTCCAATTAAAACTAGATTTTGTTTTTAAATGTCATGTTCCGGAAAACTAGGACATAAATTTAGTATGTCAGAGATGCTTAAAAGCAGTCCGCACTGGAGTTTAAATGTGTCTCAGATCAGATTTGATACTGACCTAAACCTGTGATTCGCAAACTACATGATGTAATGGACCAGCAGATTTGTGGTCCAATGTGTCAGAGGCTAATGTCTTCAATTATTTCCCCTTTTGTTCCCTATGGAGCATGCAACCACCACTGCAGCCGGCCTCCTTGCAGGATTAGCATTTTTTACATGTTGAAGTTGCTACAACTCCCCCCCCCCCCCCAATGTGTACCATGTTTGTCTTTGCTGCAGCATCTATGTACATAGGTATGTATGCATTGTGATGCTAAGGCAGAATTATTAAAATCATGCTCTGAAAAGGTAATTTTGACACTAAATAATTATAATTATTCTTGGTGGAATTCTGTTACCGTTAACATACACCATTTTAAAGCAGAGAACCCAGTTCTACATTTTTTTTTAAGCATCAGCATCTGCAAACCAGTATTTTCAATCCAAACCACTAAAAAGATCTTACAAAGTACAGAAAATGACATAAAGCAGATTCATCAGGTGATGCGGCAAACCGGTATCTATCACACCAAACAATGAAATCATGTGACCATTTACCAATAAAAATAATTATTATTATTTTAAAAAATGACAATGATCAACCTTGAAGGTCATATATACAGAACCACACTGTAATAAACAAAGTATGAACACAACATCATATAGTAAGATACATTCTCTATATCAGGGTTTCTTAACCTTTTCTGTGTGCCACAGACTCCTCTGATTGTCCAGTCAAGGCTATGGACCACTTTTGAATGTCTGATGAATATTATCTGCCCTTTCTTGGAAAAAAAAAAAAAGCGTACATAAAAGCATAATAAAAAAAACTTTTAAATATTAAGTTATATACACGGATCCCCTAGAATCCATTCATAGACTCCCTATGGGACCATAGACCACAGGTTAAGAAACCCTGACCTATTATCACAAAAACTGGACAAAGTGCTGTGACTTTCACGTTATCATACTGCTCAACTGCCAAAAGTGTTCAGGCAAAGACAAATCTTTCACTATCACAACTGACTCAACGATCACAACAGACACCATCATCAAAATGGAACTGGTTACTTATTAACATTATCCAATACTGAAAGTGGTGATGACTGTTGGAATCAGAACATAAATTCTCAAGTGACAGAAAACTCTGGGCGGTGACTGCTGGAATTAGAACATAAAATCTCAAGTGACAGGAAACTGTGGTGATGACTGCTGGAATAAGAACATAAATTACCATGTGACAGGGAACTTGTGGTGACGACTGTAGGATTTAGAATATCTCAAGTGATTGCTGGAATTAGAATATAAATTCTCAAATGACAAGAAACTGTGGTGGTGACTGCTGAAATTAGAACATAAATTCTTAAGCGACACAAAAGTTGTAGTGATGACTGCTGAAACCAGAACATAAATTCTTAAGTGACAGGACACTTGTGGTGATGACTGCTGAAACTACAACATAAATTCTCAAGTGATAGAAAACTAGTGATGACTGCTAGAATTAGAACATACATTCTCAATGACAGGAGCATAACACAACATATCTAATCACTATAAGTATTGTTTCCTTGCACCCCCATAAGATAAGACGATTCAGCTTCTGATCACTCTATAGGAGGCAGGTACAAATGGTTCATGCAAGACCTAAAGAACTAACTCACCCCTTTCCTTCTGCATAATTTAAAAAAAAATACAATGGAAAGCACACACACACACATACAATTATCAAAGCCACCTTCCAACAATGACACACCAAGTATAGATTTGACTGCTGTCTGAAAAAATATAATATGTTTGGGCTATTAACCAAATTCCTTGTGGGCGGTGCAGTCATTTTACGGGGATCTACTAAAAGGCAGCTATAAAAGGTTTCTCGTTCCTTTTTCTCTCCTTAAACAAATACATGTCCTAAAGTGAAGATTGGCCCCCTTGTAGGAAACATGCACTCCAAAGCACTGCATGTGCAATGGCAGGTGTGAATTCTGCAACACACTGTATTTTACTTGAGGTTACTAGCTTCTTGCACTACCCTCCTCTGTCACCTTTTATAACATTCTTGGTAATGCACAGCGTTCCTGTTCTCTGGTCCCCATCATCTAGCCCCAAAAATCCACACAGACTAATCAAAAGACATAAGTAAAACCTGAAACATATAACAATTCTGATATTAAAAAAAAATCAGAATCTTAACCCTTTCAGCACCAGTATGACGTACGCCGTACGGCATAAATCTTCACAATTTTTGTTGCTGTGCTGTACCGCGTACGTCACGGAAGTAGCGCGATACCACGTTCCCATTCACCTATATGACGTACGGCATACGTCCTATTTTAAAAGCACCAGAACTCTTCTGTTTACAACCGTATCGGCAATTGCTGGGCATAATCGGATTCAGCATTGAAAAATCTGGCCACTAAGCTTGAAACGAACAAAATATTTTACTGCTAGTGAATACAGTAGAACTGATAAGTGGTTTTACAAAAGCGAAAGTACAAACATGGACACTGCCGTACCGCCGAACCATAAACATCTTGTGGAAAAAGAGCATGAAAATTCTTGTTTGAGTTGAATTTATTCAACTTGAATGATTCTGACAACTCTTTTTACTGAGATTCTCTTAATCTTTACCTTTAGTGCCGTCGAGTATGTTTAATATGTGTATTTTCGTACCATTTAGAGTTGAGGTTAGGTTTAGGGTTACCCTAATTTTAATGCTGACTCAATACACATATTATACATACTCGACAGCACTAAATGTAAAGATTACCCAGATTCAGGGTCAGAGTTTGTGTAGTCTGGTTCAGAATATACTTTTAATGGGTTTCCTTTTACGATAAACTGTTTACAGTCAAATTAAAAATATGACCCCTAAAATTACAATTATCCTGTCGTTCAGGGGAACGAACTAAGCTGAAAATGGTGTTGTCATTTGGAATGAAAAAACCCGTTGTTGCGAAGGGGTTAAACTCAAATGGCAAGCCAGTCCTATTTTACGGTTGTGAAACATGGAGAACAATAAAAAACAATAACCAAGAAGTTACAAACTTTCATACGTGGGTGCTTGCATACAACAGAAGGATTGACATGTTGTGAGAAGATCACCATACGTGGGTGCTTGCATACAACAGAAGGATTGACATGTTGTGAGAAGATCACCAATGTGGAACTGATGACAAGAACTAGACAGGTGTCAATGGAGCATGAGATGAGATGGAGATGCTGGTGTTGAATAGGACAGACACTGAGAAATCCTGCTGACATGCTTTATAATGGCAGTCCGTGTTTCTAAAAATTCCCTGGGTAAGAGGAGGCAGAAGACGACGAAACACACACAGAGAAGAGAACTGGAGACTAATGAAAAGAATAACGAAGAAACAGAAAGACCTAGGGCGGACTGCACAGGACATTAGGACTTGGCATAAATTTGTCAAAGGCTTATACTCCTGTGGGAGCTAAAGGGTACTGGTGAGAAAATAGGCATATTCTAGTGCTACACTTAAAGAACACGTGTACACACTGTTAAGAAGGGGGTCCTATTACAAGATAATGCTGAAAACCACTGCCCCCAACAATGTAATTCAACATGCGTAATATTAGCCCCCGTGCCATTCCTGGGGGTCTCTGAGAAGACCAAGGAAAGAATAGGACAACTGCACCCTCGGGCATGTCATAAGAGGCGACTAATACGAGGCCCATGCACAGGGATGGCAACAGCATCACATACAATGCAACAGAAACCACCACTGTAACAGCAAATGAAAGCTTTGAACACAAGGTGACTGGGGGGGGGGGGCAGTGAAAGCTCTGAACACAAGGTGACTAGGGGGTGCAGTGAAAGCTCCATGCTCCATTAGCAGCAAAATGATGATGATGCACCCCATCAGTTTCTCAGGGGCCTCTGAAGACAAGACAGAAAGAATAGGACTACTGTACCCCCAGGCAGGTCGTACAAGGCCATTATTATGAGGTTGTACGTGGAGCTGGCAACCGCATCATGTAAAATAATTTGCTACAGAAACCACCATTACAAGAAGATGTGGATGCTTCATGCGGGCTTTCTGAACGTATATGGGGGAAGGGGGGGGGGGTGCGCGCGCTTACAGTGACTGCTCCATACTCTGAAAGGAACGATATGGAAAATGATGATGATGAAATATCATATCTATCAACAAAGTGAAAGATTTGTTCTAAATGGGCCAAAAGACAAAATGTAAATGTCGATAATGATTTGAATAACACCAATCACTTAACGAAGATGCTTATTTATAAATGGCTCTGTGATATAGATGATGCCGAGTTAACATTCAACACGACAAATCAATTATATTGGGTTATTTCAAAAACTAAAAAAGACATGGTAATATTTTTTTAATTACTGCAACACTCATTGCAGAACCTCGCTGGGTCTAGTGAGCTGTTCATTGCTCTTCTATGTGGTACACATTTCACACTTTATAGTCAGTAATAAATCATTTTATGAAGTGTACGTCACTTGTCATTAAACTCAGAATAAACCGCTTTAAGGAGTATGTTGATTATACTGCGTATAACATAGCCCTTTATGGAGCATTTATCACTTTGAAAGAAAATCAATATGACCTGTGTGTGTCTTGTGCTGTATCATTATTTTCATCTTTGCTCCCTGTGGAGCAAGGGAGACACCACTGCAGTTGGTCTCCCGGCAGGAAGCCTGCACCGGGCATTCACATGTTCTAGCAGCAGTGGTTTCTCTGGCAATTTGTTTTAAATGTTGAGGTTGCCAGCCTCAAGCACAACCTCATATTAGCCACGCAAGGCCTGAGCGAGCAGTCGCCCTATTCTTTCTGTATTCAGAACCCTGGGGACTGCATGGGGCATAAACGTGCTGCTTGTAATAAAGCACTTTGTGGGGCATTTATAACTTGGAAATTAGATAAATCTAGCCTGTGTGTGTGTATGTTATGCACCATATGTTTATTTGTTCTGTATGTGTGTATATATCATATGTATATCTGTTTTTTGCCCCATGTAGGACTTACTGCACCCTCAGGCTTGTCAAACAAGGCCACTAAAATAGTCTTGCATGGGTCTGCCAACCTCATCATGTAAAACAAATGCCACAGGAACCACATCTGCAAGGGAAAAAAAAAACAAGAACAAGCTATCCAAAGCCAGCAATTCTGATAATTCAAGCCAGGCAGTAGGAGGGCCTCCATTAAGGAAGAGAAATCAAGGAAGACCTGAAACCACATGGAGAAGAGAACTGGAGATAGACATGGAAGAGATAAAGAAGAGATAAAGAACACCTTATGGCACAGGACATAATTGTTTGGAGTGAACCTGCTGAAGGCATATGCTCCTGAGGAGCTGAAGTTAAAATGAATATACATGCATATTTGTGTGTAAAAGCTCTTAATGATCCTCACAATTCAATCACTTGCCCCAGTGACAACAAATATACAACACAGCTTCATGTCCATTTGTTCAAATGGTTACTGGGGTCCTTATATTGACAAGAAGCCTAGGGAATCAGTACTGCTGTAAAAAGATACAAAAAATGAAAGGTCAGTGCTACAGATTGACAAAAACAAAGAACATTTGTAAGCACTGATTATATTCCATAGTTTCACTTTGATTTTGCTCCAAGCTTTTTTTGGGGAGGTTTGTTGCAACGGTCAGGAATTTTCTTAGAAATGTTATGGTTCATTCAAATTCTTTTTCTCAAGTGCTTTAAGTGTTTCTGTAGCTTTTGTTACATTTTCATATTAACACACTTTTTTCCTTTACAACAACAGTCTTATTTCAGGACATACACAAATTATGTGGTGACTACAAAATATCTCTTTTTAAGTTATGTTAATTTCAAATGTTCACTGGTAACAGTTCTGCCTCTCCCAACAAAGACCATGTCTGTGGCTGCTTCTCAAATACTCCCTATGGTGCCGGCGTTACTGGTCTTTGTGTAACTACCGAGGCTGGTGTTGGTGAAATGCCTCCTCCACCACTATCCTCTCCACCATTGGAACTCTTCTGGC
This sequence comes from Oreohelix idahoensis, assembly GCA_024509875.1. Classification (NCBI taxonomy): domain Eukaryota; kingdom Metazoa; phylum Mollusca; class Gastropoda; order Stylommatophora; family Oreohelicidae; genus Oreohelix; species Oreohelix idahoensis. The sequence continues at coordinate 396,816 of JAMPIV010016279.1, forward strand.
TTGTAGCAACCCAAACTGAAAAGAGATGGAATGTGGCAATTAGATTTAACATGAGGCAAACATCCTAATGCAAAGAAAGATAAAAATATCTTTACACACTGACAATCTAACAACAAACTGCATATTCGTAAAAAGATTATCTGAAGCCGATACATGCAATTAAAAAAAAAAAAAAATATTTTAAATCAATGGAACTTTTTAATAAGATAAAACTATTACTTAACACATTAACTACCGAATTGACACACTGTGGCCGAATTACATTTTTTTCCCATTTTCATCCTGTAGGTGTTTGCACAAAGTAAGCCGTAGTTTTCGTAATTGTTTACAGATTTTTATGAATTACATGTCATTTTATAGATAAATGAATGTACTATTACAATAAACACCAGTTGTAACTCTAATACAGGTTGTTGCTATTTAACGGCCCTACGATGGCCGAGGACTTGCAATATTTTCACAATTATAACTGCTTGCGCCCCATCTCTATCAAAATCACAATTTCAATCAATGCGCACACCGTTTTCACTCTTGTCCTCGTCGCTAGATCTATCAGTCAATTGTTGAAACACGTTTCTATCCAATTCAGCCATTAGACGAGATGTACACGCATTTTTTGTAGTTCTATCACTAGTTGCCACGGTAAACAGTTTTACACGATTTGGTAACTAACCAAAAACGCTGAAAAATATGAACATAATATCAATTTTCCAGTGTTCTACAACAACCATGCTTTGGGAATTTGTTTTCCGGTGGCAACTTAAAATCTCGAACCAGATCAGAGAGTATTTCAGTACATTTTTCATTCGTTTTATTACTAAAATTAGATTGGCGCTCTGAGCGGCTCGCGGTCCAAATGTGATTATTTTGTAAGCCGCTGACAGCAGCTTGCGGTAGTTAATGTGTTAAAATCAATACACGTATTTTTTAAGAAGATAAAATCATTATCTGAAGACGATACATCTATTGTTTTAAAATGATAAAATCTTTATTTTAAGTCGATACATGTATCATTTTAAAAACCATTACTTGAAGTCAATACATGTATTATTTTAAAAAGACGAAATCACTATGCGAAGTCAATACAGCTTTACAGCGCTGCGCTTTATGGCCCTTCTCAATTATAACCCTTCTCCACATTTTCAGCGCATTCTTCGTTCTTACAGCGCTTTCCAGCCAACCCACGATCACGAACAAAAATCTCTGAAATCGGAGTCAGACGCCATCTTGATGTCGATCAGACAGTCTGATCCTGCCACTCGATTGTTCTGCATCTCTCAGTGCTAACGTTTTAAACTTATTATATTATATACAACCTCTACACCTCATGGTAGAAGGGGAACGGACTAAGTAAGTAAGTAAGTATATTACATACAAAAGTGAATTTATACTTCAATTATAATGGCATCCAAGTCTACTAGTGAGAAAAAGAGGAGTCATAACCCTATAATTTTAAACGCAAAGTTAGAAATGGTAAAACTAAGCGACCAAGGTTTAAAAAAAGTTAGCATTCCTTCAACTTCATCGGCAGAAACCCCTGCAAGAGCTCCATCCATGTCCCCACCATCAAAAAAGACTAAAATTGTTAGATGATGATGATGAAACTGTTCATCTTTCCTACAATAAATATTAACCGATTCTCACATTTGCATTGACCAATCACTGTAAGCTACGGATTAAATATTTGAAAGTAAGCAATGAGAGCTCTAAACTGTATATTCTTATTAGTATTTTATGATTTTTATGTCTAGTTCTATTGCTAAATTAATAAATGATAGTGCAAATATGTTATTGGGCTTTGCTATGCATTTGCAAGAGATAAAAAGTGATTTTTCACTTTACGGCGATTCTCGCTTTACAGCATGGGCCTGGAACCTAACCCCCGTAAAGCAAAGTTTGCCTGTACATGAATTTTTTTTTTTTTTTTTTTTTTAAAAGGATAAAATCATTATCTGAAGTCGACACATGCATTAAAAAAAAATATATATATAATTGTCTTACAGTCGATACTCTTGTATTTTTTAAAAAGATTTTTTAATTCATTATTTTAAACTGAAGTATTTTTTTTAAAGGAATAAAATCATTATTATAAGTTGATGCATTATTTTTTTTATTTTGTGCATCTTGAATATTCATTCATGTAACTGTGCAGGGCTGAATCACAGTTCACTCTGCATACATCATTTTTGTCGCAGGGCCATGTTCAGGGTTATGTTCAGGGCCATAGTTAGCCCTTTCCATGATGCCCTTATCTTTTCATTTATGCCTCTAGTTCTCTTCTCTGTGTTTTTAAGTCTCCCCCTATCTTTCTTAATCTGGTGATTCTAGAACAAGGACTGTCTTGTAATGCTATTAACGGTTTTCCTCAATGTGTGTCCTAAACATTGATAACATCATCTTATCTCTTGTTCTACCTACACTTGTCGGGTTCTTGTCATCAGTTCTGTTTTGGTGATCTTGTCATAACATTTCTATCCCTCTACTCTACTCAAGCACCCATATATGAAAGTTTGTAACTTCTTGGTTGTTGTATTTGTTGCTCTCCATGTTTCAGAGCCATACAACTTAATGACTGAGTCCAATATTGTGTTGGACTTCATGCAGTCATAACCCTCTGCTCCCCAAGAAGCATAGGCCTTCAACAAACACATCAAGTCCTGTCACGTGCCATCATCTCAAGTTCTTTCCACATTCTCATCATTTTCACCTCTGTTTCCAGCTCTCTTCTCCATGTGCTTCTTGGTCTACCTCTGCCTCTCTTGCCCTGGGGGTTCTAGAACAAGGACTGCCTTGTAATGCTATCAACAAGTTTCCTCAGTGTGTGTCCTATCCATCGCCATCATCATCTTCTGTTCCACTGGCACTTATCTGGTTCTTGGTGTTGGACTTGATTTCTTATATATTTCTGAATTTAATCAAAGCACCTTCGGCCTTTTGTATTCTAATTTTGATATCACCGTCTGGTCCTCAAGCTGTCTATATTACAGCCTCGATATATGTATGATTCCACAGCTTTCAGGAGTACTTCTTTAAGTGCAACCTTGTTATCGTTTCCTGCATTTATTTTCACATTTAAAGAATATATTGCATAGTTTCTGCCAAACCAACCAAAAAAAAAAAAAAAAAGTGTGCAATAGAAGCAAACAGCAACAGAAACAGCAACCATAAAGAAATATAAACAACACAACAGTAACAATGACAAGCTTTAAAAACTTACCAGCAATAATGATAATAATGACAACAACAATACCGATTAAAATAAGCCACATCTGTGAACATAAGAACAACAGAATTACAACATCAAATGTTTAATTTCAGCTTATTTAGTCAACTAAGAAAACTGAAACAGTATTACAACAATAAATGGTCATCAATTCAGTTCACCCAATAAATTACAAATACAAGAAACTACAAAATTACAACATAATTACAAAAAAATTCAGTACATTTAGTGAACTACGAATATAAGAAAAAAATTTAACAAAATATACGAGATACAGAAGTTTTTCAAGATACATGCACAGTTTAAAAAAGAAAAAAAATATACCCCTAGCAATCACAAGCATAAGAAATTATGCAGGGGACAGTTCAGTAAACTCAGACTGCACGTGACCCTTATGTAGCCCAGTAAATATTTTCTGTCTCGTAAGACTGTACGTGACCCTTATGTAGCCCAGTAAATATTTTTTGTCTCGTAAGACTGTACGTGACCCTTGAGTAGCCTAGTAAACATTATTTGTCTCAGGTATTTTGTGCTTTTATTTCTTTATAGCAGGGGTAGGCAACCCAGGAACTGTAGAGATCTACTTTAAAAATACAGAGCTCTCTAAAGACCTTTGATAAAATCATGTCTGTTTTCAGGTTTCCGACTATCTGGAATTAGGATCGCCTATGTGTAACTTTTATTACTGCCGCATGATCTGCTTCCTGCAATCCCATCATCAGAGCGGTAGAAAACAAACTCAATATTTTACTAAAAAATTAACTTCTCTTCAAAGAAAAAATTGCTTTTTGCTTTCTATTTAATACAGTTGATGAATAAAGTGAATTTAATAAGCTTAACTTGTGGGTTTTTCCACCGGAAATGCCGTGAAAGTACCTTTAAACTGGGGAGCTAACTTGTGGGTTTTTCCACTGGAAATGCTGTGAAAGTACCTTTAAACTGGGGAGCTAACTTGAAGGTTTTTCCACTGGAAATGCTGTGAAAGTACCTTTAAACTGGGGAGCTAACTTGAAGGTTTTTCCACTGGAAATGCTGTGAAAGTACCTTTAAACTCGGAACTATTAAGTGCTGGTGTAAGAGAGCTAGTCTGAAAATTACCTAGGTGGTTGTTAACTAGGGCTGCTGAGCTTCTCGCTCTTTAGCAGTCAATACCAAGTTGAAGACTCCTTGGTATATCTAGAAGACTCCTTGGTATTATCTACACTGTAGATCTAGGCTTAGCTTTTCTGCCATTCTGAAACGTGTTTAAAGAGTTGAAGTCATGAGCTCCAGTTTCTCTAGCCTGGCTTGCAATTAAAGGATCGTCACATCTGGTCCCAAGCTAGGAGTAAGAAGTGCGTGGGATGCTATGCATTACCCGCCATCCAAGGTGGCTCTCTAGAAACGCAGAGCTAAAATACTGTACTCTGGTTCTGGGCTCTCCCAAGGAATTGTCATGTCCTGCACAGCCACTTCTCAGCTTCCCCTGCCTATGAGTGGGTCCAATGTGAGATCCTTCTGCATGCAAGTCAAAGAATTACGCCTGGGGCCCAAGTGACTTCTCAAAGCTTAGTGTGCAATGCTGGGTTCTCAACAAGTTTCACCACAGGAGGAATCCCTGGAAGTGTGTGGATGATTTCAAGAGTCAATGAGGATGTAATTAGCCTCACAGACATAAGTTCACATCCACGTACATATATTGTAGCATTGTGCATAGCTGGTGGTCATATAAAGATGACTCCAGATATGCCTCCACGCATATTACCTAGGTTAAAAATTCTCTTCCCCTCTCACCTAGAGATTTTCTAAATGTTGCCTTGGGATCTACCAGTAGATCAAGATCAACCGGTTGCTGACCCCTGCCTTACAGTATCTTCACTTTTGTCTACTGAACCAAATGACAATTCATGCTAGCCAAACTGATGTGCACAAATACAGGAGTTGTACATCTTTAGCAAGCTTATCATATCTCCGTTAGTTCCTTGGGGTCTCCGAGGAGACAATGAAAGAATGGCACCACTGCTACCTTAAAAGGTAAAGGATCCCGTTACACGCCCATTGAGGCATATTGGGAATATGGTGTTAGGCCCATAATTTCTTGACCATCGGCACACTAGGGGTGATGTGATCAGCATCACGCCGGCCGCCTTAACCTTCCCAGAGTTATTCTGGTACCCAATTCATGAGGCTGGGTTGACCCCAGAGCCATTTGCGGTCTAAAAAATCCCACCTCAACTGGGGATCGAACCATGGACCACATAGCTAGGAAGCCAGTGCACTAACCACTGCTACCTTAGGCACGTTGTAAAAGGCAATTTGTAAAGCTGTGCATGGAGCTGGCAACCTCATCTGGTACAGAAACAACAACTACAAGAGCACATGACTGCACTAATGTTTGTAAATGGGTGCTTGTGTACAATGGAACGACTGAGATAGCATGACAAGAACCAGATAGAACAACTACAAGAGCACATGACTGCACTAATGTTTGTAAATGGGTGCTTGTGTACAATGGAACGACTGAAATAGCATGACAAGAACCAGATAGAACAACTACAAGAGCACATGACTGCACTAATGTTTGTAAATGGGTGCTTGTGTACAATGGAACAACTGAAATAGCATGACAAGAACCAGATAGAACAACTACAAGAGCACATGACTGCACTAATGTTTGTAAATGGGTGCTTGTGTACAATGGAACGACTGAAATAGCATGACAAGAACCAGATAGAACAACTACAAGGGCACATGACTGCACTAATGTTTGTAAATGGGTGCTTGTGTACAATGGAACGACTGAAATAGCATGACAAGAACCAGATAGCTGCCAGTGGAACACACAATGAGAATATGACGCTAGCATTGGATGGGACAGACATTCAGAAAACCTGTTGATAGCATTCAAGACAGTCCTTGTTCTGGAATTCTCAGGGTAAGAAAGGTAGAGGGTGAGGGAAAAAAACACACGGAGAAGAGAACTGGAGATAGAAATGAAAGGGATAAAGGAGGACTGGAAAGACCTTGAGCAGACGGCAGGCAGGAGGACCATACGTGAATTTGTTGAAGCCATGTTTCTCAGGGTAGCAGGGAAAAAATTATAATCAAATGTAAGTGGCAGCAGGCAGTGCATGTAAAGATTTAAAAAAAAACTATCTCACACAAAAGATATGAGAAAATAATTAAGTGCTTTCTTTATTCCAAAAGAAGCTAGAAGAAGAACACAGAAGCAAAATCTTCAACATTAAAGGTGTGTGAGGTGACAATTTCACAAAGTTGAAGGACTAATGAATTCAACACTAACATATAATTAGTGAATGCAAATATAAACATAAGCACAATATCCGTACGGAGCACTGATCTATGGTAGAGCATAGATAACTGTTCAACAAATTAATAAACACAAGCATATGGGAAATGTAGGGCCGTAAACAAATGACCTTAACAAGAAATGCTGTTTACATGACACGTGCAGCTAATGGTAAAAATTATGGTAACAGTAGTCCTACAGTGCCCCATGTAGTTCTGAGGGTCTCTAAGGTGACAAAGAAACAACATACTGCTGCTATCTCAGGCATGTCGTAAGAAGCAACTAACATGGGGTTGTGCATGAGGCTGGCATCTTGATCATGTACAACACATTGCTACAGAAATCACCACGGTAACAGCATGTGCTTAGTGCAAGCAACATTTTTGGAACAAGACAAGCTGCAGGGGTGGGCCCATGTTCTACAAGCAGTGACAAGTAGTAGGCCCATAGCAGACACTGCCACAGGGGACTATCTTTTTTTAGTTAGGCCCTCGTGGAAGCCTTTCTGTGGCGCACAGATTCCACTGGAGGTAGTCTTGAAATCAATGGATTTACACTAATTATCAATATGTGATAAATTTTACAACAAACGAACTCTAGGAATAAATATCCCAGGTCCATTAACTCTTTGACTCCGCAATAATTTTCCACCTTGTGCCGTAATTTTAATTCACGACAGACTAAAAACAATGCTCAGAGAGTTGTTTTGGCACGGCTGTCAAATCTGACCAACGCTCTGAGCGTTGTTCCGGAGTCATAGAGTTAAGGCTGGAGACAGAATTTTATATCTGTGGACCTAGAAAAAGCTCGTACTGTATAGTCAATTAACGGGAGTCCCATAACAGATACTGCCATAGCGACGTGTTAGGAGACTACCCCTATGCTAGGTCTTAAGCTTTGTGAGGTGAGGTTACCAGTTCCCTTCCCCTCTGTCTTCACCTTCCACAACTTAAAAGCAGAGTCAGGTACTCATTTATAGCTGGGCAGACTGCAGCATGACGCTACCTGGTTTTGAACCCTGTAAATTTGCTTCCAGAAGCAACCGTTCTGACCACTCTGCCACATGACAAGTATGCACTGTAAACCTATATAATAAATCAACACGTGCACTACACAGGTGCAGCATAACCCTTGACTATATTTTTTTTGGTTATTCTGACTAACGCTCCGAAAAGCACACATTAAGCAATTTGGTAAGAGGAGGGGAAATAATTGTGATGTATAACAGCAAGGGAAATAATGGCCCATGTGTAAAGTTAGTTATACTTAGTTTGGTTTGGTTTTTAAAGGACTATCTTCGTCGCACACGGACAACTCCATCAGTGCTCCAATCTCCTCCCTTAGATCACACAAGGATCTCAGCACAGTGCACAAACTCCGTAGCACCAGCGAGACTCTGTATTTGTATATAGAAATCACACATTCTATAAATATTTTTGTGGTGGGTAGTTTCTAATTTTTTCTTTTAATTTTGCCAGGGCAGCGGCCTGATAGGCCTACTCTTTACGATTTCCAACTGCCGTGGGATTTTTAACGTGCGCAACTTGCACGCAGGACCTCCTATTTGTTCGCCCTTATCCGAGAAGGCTAGGCATCTGATCTCACTACCCAGGAGACCAGGGGGGAGTATGATGTCATTAGGACCACTGGTTCTGGAAAAAAAATTTTCCCATAAATTATATCCCCTCAACTGGGAACCGAACCTGGTACCTCTAGAATTCAAGGCGGACGCCATACCTCTTAGCCACTCTGACCGCCACAGTTATACTTAAAAAGGTTGTAAGACATCTACAGTGTAATACACTCTTTAACTGGCATTAATTAATTACAATCTATATTTTTCATGAAATAAACCCAAGAAGCGTAAACATTTATTTTGCTCCACAGAAAATAAACGTATGGAGTGTAAACATTTAAACACTGGCACAATGAAATTAGCGTACTGAACTGGTACTGGAAATATGAGAACGTGTCCACGGTCCAGTGACAATGGAGGGGCCAACTGAGAACCATTTCAGCAGTTGGTGTTATCACAACTAATAATACAAAGAACGAGGTCTGGTTCAGTGGAGAGCAGCACAACAGGGGAAATAAAATGGAATCAGAAAGAGACCTTAGTGGATATTTTTTTTTCTCTCCCTTTGTTAAAATGTTAACACTTTAATAAAAAAAATTCACTCTATTCTAAGAAAGAGGGTGTATATTTTCTGTATCCGTTTTTCTTTTCTTTTTTCGCCTTCTCTTTTTAATCAACCCTATCATTACAAAAAATGTGCAACTTCAGAGTACAATAAGAGTATATAAATGAGTGTGTGCAAGATAGTGATTTTTTTTTTTTTTTTAAATACAGCTGCTCATTGTATTTTCTTTTTTATACTCATATACATACTATTATTGGCAAAGTTTCATTTCATTCTATGGAATCTGAATAAAGTTGTGAAAAAAAAAAAGAAAAAGTTGGTGTAATCAATTAAAATTTAAATGGACACGGCTCTCTGTAACATTTAGTCCACTTGGCTTCATTTCTTAACCTTCATAAGCAACTGTTCTGTTATATACTTTATTTGTCCTTTTTCAGAAATACTATGAAGATGATACTATGAAGAGTGTTTGGTCTTGTTTTTTAATTTACCTATTTCTCTATTTGCATTTAACTGGCACAGCAGAAATTCACTTAGGTTCTTTTTAAGAACTGTCACAAAAGAAAATTAACAGACATCATCCTGACAATGAGCCAATAACACAGAGTCGTATTAGTTGCCTTGTTGCAAAGTTTAAGGAAACAGGATCCAGAGTAGATTAACCATGCGGTGGACCTTCGACAAGATGCACTGACAATGATATAGTGACTGTTTTCCTTGCTCATCATAGCAGAAGTCCCAAAAAATCTTCTGTATTGTCTTTTCTTTTAAGCACCTTTCTTATAATGCAGGACTTATGGAACGCCCCGTATACAATGAGATATCGTCTCTTTTAAATATATCCAAGCTGGTTTTGAGGTAAAACCTTCAAATGTCTTGGGACAGAAAGAGTTACAGAAGGCATAAAATGATCAGAAAGCAAAGAACTGACAAAAAACGCTGAAATAAGTATTCAATGGACAAATACACAAATGGACAACACCAATGGACAAATACACAATCAAAGCCGTGTAAAACATTTCAGTCTGCAAAAAAGTACAACATCTACCACCAACACAATAATTTTACAGCAAGACAAACACTAGAAGGTGCGTGGCTACCAGTTGTGGTTGCTACAAGTTGTGGTCACTGCCACTCACTCACCAATGACAATTATTACAATAATACCAATGATGGCTCCCAAGATCAACATCATCTGTAAAGTTGGAAGCAGGCAAGTATAGTCAGAAAGTAACAATAGGGAACTGAACATGTAAGATCCAATTTATGTTGTATCAACTACCGTACATAAATAAATAAACAAACAAATGAACATAGGTATGGGTAAAGGGTCCCGTTGCATGTCGACTGGCTCATATTGGGAATATGCATGTTAAGCACATTTTTCTTGACCATAAGGGATGATGCGATCAGCTTCACGCGGTCACCTTTAACCTTCCCAGAGTTGCTCTGGCACCCAATTCGTAAGGCTGGGTCGACCCCGTTTGCGTTCTAAAAAATCCCACCTCAAGTGGGGATGGAACCATGGACCACCGAGCTCGGAAGCCAGTGCACTAACCACTGTGCCACCGCGGCTCTAAAAGTAAAGGATCCCATCATATAAATGTACCTGGAAAGTCAATATCGAGCAAGGGTACTTTATGATGTCAATACTGTAATAAAGTACTAAGAATGTCATTTATGTACAAAAGCACCAGTTATGTCAGTACTATATAAAATTACAAATGATGTGTTGTTTTCTTTATTATATATCCTTCATTCTTAAGGACCTTACTACATACAAGCTCCAAGAAGATCAATACAGTATGACAGAACCAACCAGGATGCTATTGTATGAAAGTGTCCAACGGATGAATACTTGACGGGACTTCCCCTGAACAAAGCTAATGGTACAGTAACGAGCGTAATGCCAAGTTAGACATTGAGACACATAAAACATACTGCACAGTCTTCTGAAAAGTAACTAATTATTTTTCATTCGCTTGCTCTTTTTTCTATCTCATACCAAAGTAACAGTAGTTTCCTATTAATGTTGCAAAGCTGCCGATGAAGAGTCAAAGTGGCTTACCTTTAAATTCTTCCACCAGTACTTTCGTTTTAGTTTTCCTGCGCTGGCCTCAAACTGGGAGGCACCAGCTTGAAGAGCATCTAAAAATAACAGGGAAAAAAAAAAAACCACACTTTCTCAGCCAGTCTTTACTCACAAATATACAGTCAAAAAACGTCTATCCAGCACTTTATCAAGAAACATATACATATGATGCGTTGTGATTTTTTGGGCACTCATGACTTGTCACATAACCATCATTTTTCAATGTTTTCACATAGGCCATCCATTATCTGCTATGGTGTTCTCTACCTCTCTTGCAACTGACATTTTTTTTCTTGTTATCTTTATTAAAGTACTCACTGTAAGTTAAACGGGCGCTAACTAAAATGTCATCATCATTACATATACAGTAGAACCTCGATAATATGACTGTCAATAACCTGAATGAGCAGGCTTTGTTTCAGAAAATAATAAGAATACAATCTGATCTCAATTGTATCTTGCACAGATTCAGTTTAACTGTTTGGTCGGTGATGGGGGTAAATTTATAAAAATCTTTCAATATAAATTATTCTAATTATTTACAGGAATTTTCATAAATATATAAAAAATTATTTTTAAAAAATATATTTCAGAAAATAAAATGTAAAATAAGGCTAAATAATAAACAGAATACACAGAAATAATAATAAAAATGAAGATGAAACACACAGTACTTGGTAACTAAGCAACGGTTTACTGTTACGTATTCATAAAATTTAGTCACAGAGAGGATAGTTTTTTATTGTTTACCAAAATATTTACTTCAAGTTATACCTGTATATATCTAGTCAATCAATCAATACTCTTAAGCTACCCAAGGAACGTAGGCCTTCAACAAACACATGCCTAGTCCTCCTGTCATGTGACATCCAGCTCGAGTTGTAAAATGCATGTCAGAATAAATGAATTCAGTATAAAAGACGAGAGAAAGGAAGGACAGAATGTCAGACAGGCCTGTGTGCCCAACTCTCAACCCTTTGAAAATAAAGTTTGTTTGTTCATTCTACATCTTTCTCATAAGCCTAGTCATACAGATGTAATACTAACTGGGTTACGTCATTCACCTTAGGATGGTAGTAAACATCTTCCTTCACAGCATTGTATGCGTTTTAAATAACTGAAAATCACTATTTTTTTCTCACCTTATTTCCTACTTGCAATATATTTAGTGACATAATATTATCAAATAGCTTTTATTAAAAAACTGAGCAATTTAATGGGCTTGCTAGGGCCACGACCCTATTTTGCCTATGCACGCTTTTTGGCTTTATGCTGTGTCCTCAGTACCTAACCAATGAATAAGATGTGATCGTACTGTACTTTTCATGTACTTTGTCTTTTCTCATTCTTAAATGTAAAACTGTATGGAGATGTCAGGAACACTGAGCTGACTACTCCCTTTATTAGAGTCATTAATGTGGAAGTCTGAAGGTGGACGAGAAAGAGGATTCTTAAATACAAGATCATAATGTACATATATATATATATGGTGTGTGTGTGCGTAATAGTTTTGTGACTCATTTTGCACATCACAAGGAGTTCATTACTTTGTGGTGCTCAAAAGGTTGTTGCTAAGTGCGTCGTTACGTGTGAGTTAGTCACGTAAAGCAACAGTAAGGAGATATTTGCTATGGAGCCGACTGGTGTGGTCGTGTTTTAGACTGTGTTCCAAGATGTTCCATTTGGATATTCATAAGTGTGGATTCTAGATGTTCTTATGAAGTTGATTATACGTCTCCACCAAGACCTCACCGATTATGATGTACTAATGAATGTTCTTATCAGTCTGCACATGGACTGAGATATATTATGTGATATTGGAACAAGACGTTAGATGAACTCAGGAGTTTAACGGACATACTTATACTGTTGGCCTAATGTTTATCAATGTGTCATAAATGGATCCTCAATAGTTCAAGTGGAAAAAGTTTAATAAATCGGGCTGTATTCGTGCACTATTAGTTCTCTAAACTTATTCACAAGGTTGCCACTTGGCCGAGGTTTGAACACTTTGTTCTAACATTATATTAATACCCCTAGAAGCACGTGAAATATTAATTAATATATATATACACACATTCATCAGCAACTTGTTTTAGGGTGCCAGAACAGGGTTGATTAGCAGAAAAAAAACAATCAACACCTATGTGAAGCCCATGGGTTGCAGGATGCCAACTTGCGTTTATTACCTTTCAGCTTCCCATGTAGCATAGGTCATCAACAAAAGCCCTCTAAAGCCTTCCTGTCTTGTGCCGTGTAGCATAGGTCATCAACAACAAAAGCCCTCTAAAGCCTTCCTGTCTTGTGCCGTGTAGCATAGGTCATCAACAACAAAAGCCCTCTAAAGCCTTCCTGTCTTGTGCCGTGTAGCATAGGTCAACAACAAAAGCCCTCTAAAGACTTCCTGTCTTGTGCCGTGTAGCATAGGTCAACAACAAAAGCCCTCTAAAGCCTTCCTGTCTTGTGCCGTGTAGCATAGGTCAACAACAAAAGCCCTCTAAAGCCTTCCTGTCTTGTGCCGTGTAGCATAGGTCATCAACAAAAGCCCTCTAAAGTCTTCCTGTCTTGTGCTGTGTAGCATAGGTCATCAACAAAAGCCCTCTAAAGCCTTTCTGTCTTGTGCCGTGTAGCATAGGTCAACAACAAAAGCCCTCTAAAGCCTTCCTGTCTTGTGCCGTGTAGCATAGGTCATCAACAAAAGCCCTCTGAAGTCTTCCTGTCTTGTGCTGTGTAGCATAGGTCAACAACAAAAGCCCTCTAAAGCCTTCCTGTCTTGTGCCGTGTAGCATAGGTCAACAACAAAAGCCCTCTAAAGCCTTCCTGTCTTGTGCCGTGTAGCATAGGTCAACAAAACAAAAGCCCTCTAAAGCCTTCCTGTCTTGTGCCGTGTAGCATAGGTCAACAACAAAAGCCCTCTAAAGCCTTCCTGTCTTGTGCCGTGTAGCATAGGTCAACAACAAAAGCCCTCTAAAGACTTCCTGTCTTGTGCCGTGTAGCATAGGTCAACAACAAAAGCCCTCTAAAGCCTTCCTGTCTTGTGCCGTGTAGCATAGGTCAACAACAAAAGCCCTCTAAAGCCTTCCTGTCTTGTGCCGTGTAGCATAGGTCAACAACAAAAGCCCTCTAAAGACTTCCTGTCTTGTGCCGTGTAGCATAGGTCAACAACAAAAGCCCTCTAAAGCCTTCCTGTCTTGTGCCGTGTAGCATAGGTCAACAACAAAAGCCCTCTAAAGCCTTCCTGTCTTGTGCCGTGTAGCATAGGTCAACAACAAAAGCCCTCTAAAGCCTTCCTGTCTTGTGCCATGTAGCATAGGTCAACAACAAAAGCCCTCTAAAGCCTTCCTGTCTTGTGCCAATGTCTTTCACATTTTCTTTATCCCTTTCATGCCTGTCTCCAGTTCTCTTCTCCGTGTGATTTGTTGTTGTCGTATTAACTACATATAACATGTGCTAATAACACTTATAATAAAAATATAAACAAACACCAACTACAACATACCTGCTCTGTCATCAAGCTGTGAAATCTTCTGATCTCTTTCTAAAACTCTTTCCACATTCACTCGCATAATATCAACCACCTAAAATAACCAAAAAAAAAAAAAAAAAGACATTGGAGAAAATACAAGGGTTAAATCACAGCACATGACAGGCTCAAACACTGAACTTGATAGCAATTACTTCAAGAATAAATTAGAATATGGGCAATTAGGGAGATTTGGGATGTAGACTCCATTTACCTTTTTTCCATTCTTTGCTTACAAACTGGTTTCTCCACGCATTTTTCAGCAAATGCAGCTGTCATCTGAGAACTACAGGATATCACTTATATACAACATATGTGACCCCATTAGGACCTGGAGCTGACTTGCAGCATGCTTTCTGGACAATGCTTTCTATTTCTTGCATTGTTGGGGGCGTGGTGTTGAATCCAGCTCCTGGCTTACTAGGCCATATAAGGCCTGCCATGCTTATGAGAGGCTCATCTGTCCGAACAGGTCATTCTAAGTTGTTCTTCCAGATCTTCTTTCGCAATGTTTAGTGTTTCCCGACCGTGGCTGTTCAGACAGTTATTTGGCAAATTTGAAGGGTTCTCTAAACAATCTTTCCCTATCCCTCCATGTCTTCCTTCTTTTCCTGCACAACCTTTCTGCTCTAAAAAGAGCATTATGTTGGCCTTTCTGGTGCTCCCAAACCTGTCAAAATCCCTCCTTTTCTGTGTCCACTGCATTCTTAAACTTTTTCAGGCATGATTCCTCTTCTTCCTGATCTCTTCTATTTTCATTTGTCTTCTACTTTTTTGTGGTGGGTTACTTTTCATTGACTCCCTGACACCAAACTCCTTGCGACAGTGAAGATATATTATGTCGCCGAAGATTTCCAGCTTTTTTCCCCAAGGATATCTGCTTCAGATTGCTATCCAACTCTTTTGACAAGGCTTCGCCCAGCTGTTCCCAAAGCCCTTTTGCACTGGCAAGTGGAAACTTGATGGCATCTCTTTTCCTGTCCAAGAAGTGCATGAGATCATCATCAGGCAGATAAGCTTGAATTTTCTCGGTACTGTGGACTGACTCCTGGCTGAGATCTTCAAACGTCTTATCTGTCAAAACAGAGCGCTGTTGATCTACCACTGACAATGTAAAGTGTAACAAGCAAAAATTAGTAATGAGGACATGAAATAAGAAAAAACATGAAAAACAAAACATGAACAGAAATTGCAGATTCAGAATTTTAATGTTGAGTAACATCAAATCCTATAAGTTACCAATTTAACAATCAGTAACAAGTACCCTTCACCACACAAACCCATATAAAACATGGATATATTTTATTTTTACTCTTTTGGAGATTAACAATATATTCAAACTGCTAATGTTTGTTCCACTGCATACATTTGGTTGTCTTTACATTTCAATCATTCTGTAGCTGTGATGATAGGATGGTATTCTGATCCTGTCTAATTTAAGTCTAGTAGGTAATAAGATGAGCATTTTTTTCCCCCCTCACATATTTTATTATCAACATCAATTTTAATCAATCTTTTTTTGGGCTGCTTTCCGTTTCTTTACCCGGATTTGTATTTACTCTTTTTTAACTGAAGCAATTTTGCATATCACACAGCGTGACTATTTCGGCATGGTGAGATACTTTTTACATTTTCTTTTTATTTATTTTCTCACGTCTCTTGCTTAGCGCACTTTCTTTCCTTTCCTTGATGAAGGTCGTGTGGCTGCAACGTATGCAATTTTCTTTGTCTTTTGTCCAAGTAAGATGCATTACCCTTTACCTTTTTCTATTTTTTTTAATAATTACACCCTAATTTAAGCCTGTAGTACTGCTATTTCTTGCAACCGTAGTTTTTATTCGCTGATTTGGTCTAAGCAGTGTTATTTCAAAATGGTTTAATTTTTAATTCTCCTTTTCTCTGTCCATGATTCTTATCATCATCACCATCAGGTGCCATCTTCACTGTCGGCTGCAATGAATCGCCAATCTGTCTCGAAGGTGCACTCCGATAGTCTCTTTCCTGCCTATCTCTTGATGTTATCTTCCAACTTACAGCGCTGTCTTCCTCTTGCACGTTTGCCTTCAACACTGCCTTCTAGTTTGGTCTTCAGTAAGGTGTTATGTCTTTTTACATGACCACAATATTTTAGCTGTCTAATTTTGATCTCCTTCATAATGCTGTTATTTGTTGAATTTTTTCCCTAACACAGATGCACTGAAGTCAAACAGTTTTTTTCTACAGCATAAAGATAATCCTTCCTATCTTCAGTATTAGATTACCTACAAACCATTTATTATAAGCAAGATACTGTATGGGGATTATACCAGTAGGGTCTGAACACAATGACAAGATGATTAAGCTTTCAATCAAATGTCAGAATACAGGATTAAGTCTTACCTCATCAACCTGAGCCTGTGTCTGCTGAAGACGCTTACTTTGTTCCCGTGGGGGCTGCATCCCACCCTGGGGGCCTCCTGGTCCCGCTGACCTGAGAAAAGACAAAGATGGTTTTGTTTACACATGATCAATCAAACACACACTGAAGCAAGTAATACATCAACATGTCACATATCACAAATCATTTTTTATCCCTGTTACAACAGCCTATACCAATCTATCAACATATTAAATGAGGTATATGTGAAGATCGGCCAGCAAAGCTAGAAGGGACACAATTTATAACACTGTAACATGGGAAACTGCTGAAACTCAACACCTATACAATACATGGACACTTACAGAGGAGCAGTGTTTGAAATGCTCTAGTCATCTGGTTACAATGCAAACCGATTGTGCACTAGCATAAACCTACTATGTAACAGCAGGACAAAAGACACAAATTTTAGAAGTTAAGGAGCTGTCACTGCACTGGGAAACATAAGGAGATCAAGAGAAATCAAGTCCAACTCAAACATAAGAATCTTGAACTCAAATGTCAAGTCAGTCCTATTTTATGTCTCTGAAAGTAGTTGTAAAGCACTACTAGGAGTTGATTTTTTTTTTTAGTTTCTGAAGGTATTTCTTATCAATAAAAAATTTTGTGTGGGGCTAGCACATTTTCACTCAGAAAATGTGACCCAGAGAAAACAGTTTGGGAACCATAAATTTAGGCAAAACTCCAGATTAGGCACCTGGAATGTTCAAACACTAAATGAGGAAGGAAGAACCACTAAGGCAGTAGCAGAAATTTACTTAGTCGTTCCCCTTCTACCGTGAGGTGTAGAGGTTTGGAAGAGAGAGCGCCAGACCATTCTATCAGCTGTCTTCTTCCTGGCCTGGTTCCATTCTAGTCCTCGGTCCTTCAAAGATTGTCTAATGTTGTCCTCCCAGCGGACTTGGGTCGTCCTGGAGGTCTGGATCCCTGGCTCTTTGTTTCCCATGCTTGTCGTGGTAGCCGATCTTCTCCCATTCTGCAGACATGGCCAAACCATCTTAGTTGGGACTGTTCTATTTGGGTCTGCAGCGGATGGGATTTTAGGCCTTGACGGATCGTCTGGTTGCGGACCATGTCTCTTCTTGTTACTTCAACCATTTTCCTCAGATACCTCATTTCTGAGGTTTGGATCTGGCTTTTGTGGGTTGTAAGTAGCAGAAATTAAGAAACAAAAATGACTGTATGAAACAAGATGGAAACAAACTGAACGCAGGAGATATTAGTGCTATCCTCAGAAAGTGAAAAGTGCAGATGGCATGTATAGAATGGAAAGCAATGGACTCAATGTCCACAACATTCAAAATTGTCAAAAGGAGAATACAAATATCATTTAATGATATCATCTAACTAATGACAAAGAAGAACTAGATAAAGCAGAATTTTACATCAAACTTCAGAACAGAGATAAAAAGAGAAGTAAAGACATTACAGTCTTTAAGGGCGAACTAAATAAAAAAATAGGAACAGACAACAAAAGCTTTAAAATGATCATGAAAAAACATGAACTTGTGACAATGAATGAAAACAAGAAAGAGACATTAATAAACTATGCTACAAATCAATTTATTATAAGAGGAAGCAGATTTCTATGTAAAAGATACATAAAGTGGTTATAACCAGACCACAGAACACAAAATCAGACTCATCGCGTTTACGCAAACATGATGTTCAGATCATCATTACATAAAGTTAAAGTACACAGTGCAGCAGAACTGCTGACATCATATTACCAACTCCTGTTAGCCAATGTATACTGAAACTCACACATATACAAAAATATTTACTGCCACAATATCTATTAAGCATCAACAACCCTAAGATAAAGTAATTACAGAAGACCACTGGCAACGGATAAAAAACAATTTATGGCTTGAGTGTCGAGAAATTCTAGGGGAAAAAAAAGCAAATCATGAATTACAACTGAAACCATCAACAAGATGAAGGAAGAAAATGGAAAGCAGATTTAAACAGAAGCAATATCAGAAGTTTCAGAGCTAAGACTCATAAAACATATATGGAAGCAAACAAAGAAGTTAAAAGTACCATAATGGATACTGCTGCAGGGGAGTGACGTGTTTGAGATGTTGCTATACTAGGTTGAGATTTATGAGTTGGGGGTGACCAGTTTTCTTTCTAACTGCCTTTGCCGTTCCTAACTTAAGACCAGAGTTATGAACCCATTTGTAGCTTGGTAAACTGGAGCATGACCCTACCTAATTTAAAACCTGGTTACTCTGCAACATGATGCAATCGCTCTAACCACTCTGCCAATCAGACATACATAAGAATACATTGTAACATCAAATCACACCTTTAAACTACGCACTAATTAATAAATTGATTTTTGTGTGGATAAGAGTAGTTTTATCCTCCCCCTTAACCGAAGCATGTGAACTTCTGACTATCTGAAACCACTTGTCACAAAATAATTCTGACAATCCACAAATACATTCTGACAACTTGCTCATGTAATTAAGTTTACATATGATAGGCAACTGCACCTTTTTAGATTAAACGGCTTGGCAATGTTAACATAACTTACACACGAAAACAGTTAGTTAAAAAAAAAACATGAGAATTGTTAATGTAATTAATACTGTGTGCGATGGTAGTTTCATTCAGAAGATTAAAAACAGCTCTTGTGCTGACAATGACTCAGCATGATTCAAACTATTTATCATAACATGGCTGAGTCACATTAAGGTTTTTTATATATCTGTATGTTCTGTGATGTATAGCCTAAGTGCGGACACGTGCATTTAGAAGGCAAAGAAAGGAAAACAGAAAAATACAACAAGCATCTATCTCCTCCCCACCCTTTTTTTTACACAATTTAATAAAAAGCACAAATACATCCTTTCATAAATGGATGCTAGCGTAGAATAGAAGGAATAAAATGGTGTGACACATCACAAATGTGGAACTGATGAATGAACCAGTGGAACAAGAGATGAGAAGAAGACGAGGGCGATGGATAGGCCACACATTAAGGAAACCGGTGGATAGCATTACAAAGCAGTCTTTGTTCTGGAACCCCTAGGGTAAGAGAGGCAGAGGTAGACCAAGAAGCACATGGAGAAGAGAACTGGAGACAGAAGTGAAAATGATGAGGAAAGCGTGGAAAGTGCTTGATCTGATGGCACATGACAGGAGGACTTGGCATGTGTTTATTGAAGGCCTATGCTACATGAGGAGCTAAAGGGTATTGACGAATACATATTAACAATCAGGCATATTACTGGTCTTAATGAACAATTAATAATCATTTTTCTTTTTGCTCCTTATGGAGCATGGAGCCACAACTGTAGCTAGTCCCCTTGAGGGAAGCCTGCACCAAGCTTTAACATGCTCTTGCAGCAGTGGTTGCTGTAGTAATCTGTTTTACGTCATGAGGTTGCAAGCCTTATGTACAACCTCACATTGGTTGCCTTATATGACCTATCTCACTAGAGACTCATGGGAACTACACGGGTTACAGCAATTATAGCTTACCAATTAATGTGCTCGTGGTGTAATTAAATATCCAACATTCCTACATGTAACACATGGTTGTGAAAGATACACCGACACCAGGTTTTCACTACTGTTAGAAACGTGCCAACATATGGCTCTGAAAAGCTGACCTAAGAGTTACAGAAGACCAAAGGTTCTAACTGGCAAATGAAAGGGGGGGATTTCCCCAATGTTACATAGAGATCACACTAACATATGACTGTATAGTTGTGGACAAACAAAAAAATAAAAAATTAAGACCAAAGAGGTGTTGCTTTAAAGAAACAAAGTTTGAGAACCCTAATAAACCAAAAAAAATACCCCCCAAAAAAACTGGCACCAGAAGAGTCAATCGTAAGAGAAAATTCCTGATCCTCTTTGGTATGTCTTTAAAGTGGGAACTGAACGCTCGCTATAAATTTTAAAAGTACTTTAAAATGTAGGGAATGAATCTGACCTGCTAGGGGCCTTTAACGAGTTAAAGAAGGAACAGGATTACTGTTCTCTCAGGCATGTTGTACAAGGCGACTAATAAAAGGTTGTGAATGGGGCTGGCAACATCATCATGTCAAACAACAGACTGCTACAGAAACAACCACAGCAGGGGCACATGAATGATTTGTGCAGGCTTCCTGCAAGTGGGTCAGTTGAAATGGTGAGCGAAATGGAAAATGATGATGAGTGATGATGTATAGAATGATTGGTTTGGATTTCAGTGCTCCGATCTCCTCCCTTACATCACACAAGGGAGGGTCTCAGCACAGTGCACGAACTCCATAGCACTTGCGAGGATCACAATGTGTGTAAACAAAAATCACACATTCTATAAATATGTGGTGGGTAGGATTCCTAATTTAAAAATTTTTGCCCCTCTTAACCACTCTGACCCCGTAATGAATTCAGGTCTAGTATGCCTTCAAATTTTAATAATAATGAAAATACATATATAGATAATTATGTCCTGAGTATTTACGGATGGTAAACTTTATACTGATGGGTTTAAAAAATCAAACAAAAAGAAATTATGGTACAGGTCCATATCTTGTACCCAAACACTTGAAAACCTAAATATTTCGAAAATCAATTTTGGGAGCCCAAAAGGCTACTTTGGCCAATTTTCAAACACATTTCAGGCAACTTTCGAACACATTTTGGGCGAAATCTGGAAACCAAAAAAATCCGGTTTCCGGAACACAGCTGTCCGCGAGGACTTTGGATTAAAGGATATGGACCTGTAATATGATAAAAGAACATTTCTACACATATTGTAGTTATGAGACAGACTATTATAAAGAAAAAGTATAAAGTAAGTATCACCATAATAGTTCAAAAACAGTTTGTGGTTGAATCACAGAACTCTGTATACTTCACTATTTTGATGGCCAACTCATAACAGCGTTCGGACTAATTTGAAACAATTTTTGGTAATGGGGAAGGATAGTAGAACAAGGTCTGCCATTATGCCCAAATGTTATCTATACGGATAAATAACAGTATCACTTCGACACATTGCAGAACACCCACTATTAAACTAAACAGTAAATCGCCAATGTTGTTAGGGTTAGGATTAAGGTTAGAGTTAAGATATCTAAACCAACCTTTGCCCCTTGTTACTGCGTCTTTTTTAGGATATCTTTAGATATCCTAAACCTAAATACGTTGGCGATTTACTAGGATGACAAGAAAGAACATTTTCTTCATTTCAACTCATGCACCGTATTAATGTACACAGTAATTTTTGTGTGAGTTTTCTGTTTCCAGTCACGCTATGTAATCTGTTTCATGTGGGAGACGTATATTATGTTGGAATAGAAGAAATGCGTTAAAATGAAAACAGTAGGACGTGTGTTCGATATAATTCAAAATAAGTCAACCATGCCGTAAAGGTTTGGATTCCTAAACATAACACTAATCCTTACCCCTTATTACTGCATCTCTAGATTCCTTTTAAAAGCAGTATTGAACATACGTCCCACCCTTGTTCATTTAAACCGAAAAAATGTTGTATAGCATAAGTAACATTATAATAGCCCCTTCAGACATAACTGACTACGGGAACTCACCCCTGAGGTGACAGCCCTCAGCTGTTTATTTTCCTGGTGTTCCTTTCAACGTTTTCTCTTCTCTTCTGTTTGTTGTGTGAGCTTTTTTTCACCCAAACTGAGGTGGCGCCGCAGATAGCACCGCCACTTGGTGCAATCAGTAGCTTCATCCTCCCAGGTTGCTGGATTTATGTGCGATCTTGGGCACTGTTACATGGAGATCAAGCTGTTAAGCAACATTAGCCGGACGGAATAAAGGGGGCAATGTTAGGCCTATATGGAGATCAAGCTGTTAAGTAACATTAGCCGGAAGGAATAAAGGGGTAACGCTATTGGCGTTATATTCATATGCTCATATTCTACGCACATAGTATTCAAAGTGCTGAATGAGCTGGCTGCGACAATAGACCTGGCAAGGATGAAAGCGAATAGCAAAGCCAGGCAGAGCACCGCAAATACATACTTTCTGAGGGCAGGAAAGTCAGCACACTCCAAACCGAGTAAACCAGGTAGCAGTTTACCATCTCTTCTTGACTGTGCAAACAACTGGGAGATGGCGGTAGACCTACCTGGACGAGGTGCATATCCAGAGAGTATCAGAAAATCGCGGAGACTGCTAGATATAGTGCTGCATTCTTCAACATCGCTTCAGGTTATACTGATTGAACTGACCATACCATTTGAATCCAGATTGGACGAACAACATTCGTTCAAAGCGGCCAAGTATAATGATCTGGCCGCGGATCTGAGACATAATGGGTTCACTGCAAGGGTCATGGCTGTTGAGGTGGGCGCAATAGGGCTCGTGGCTGGATCAGTGTATGATTTATTGAAACTGTTGGGGCTGAGGGGACAGTCGAGAACAAGGGCACTGAAAAGGCTTAGTGAAACTGCCAAAAAGGCATCATGCTGGCTGTGGAACAACCGCAATGGGATATGGAACTCGGGACAGTAAACTCTGCAGTACAGAAACATCAGGAATTTTTCTAAGTCCACAACATGCTGAGTTTTTTGGTGTACTGGTGAAAGGGCTGTGACTTACGGGCAACCCGCGGTGTATATTATTAGAGGTGTTGGGTGCAGAATGTCACTTGCTAGCCTCGTCGGCTTCACGCAGGTGTCAGTGTCTGTCCCCTAGTCGTGGTGTGTGGCACAACGACCGCAATAATTTGTCTTCTCTTTGTTACTTTCACAATTGCCTCCATGGCTGGCGGAGTTGTGGATTTTAAAAGTTGCTACCAAAGTGAAATGGGTTCATTTTCGATACAAGACAACAGGAGGCTGAGACACTTGGGAGTCATGAACCAAGTGGGCCCCCCTTAGAGTGTAAAGGAGAATAACGGGCCGAAACACTTGCTCGACGGGGGGAACTCCTGATGATCAGATTGCTTCCTGTTGTATCGCTCTGTATAGAGTTTCCTATCATAAACATTAGGCTACATTTTACTGCCTATCTTATTAACGAAACACATCTAATGTAAGCCTTCGTTAAAGCTGATCAAAATGCTACGAAAGTAAAGGTAAACTTCAAATTCCAGCACCGGCAAATTCTAGACTAATCAGTGGAGATGTCGATTGATTTAATCGGGTTTTATGATCACCCCATCCACTGGAATATTGTAAACGACAGCCATCGTTGACACTAATCAGGATAAAATCTACGAGCAATTACACTGTACTGTGTTGAAATATGGATATTAAAAACTCACATAGCGTTTCTGTTGGCGAACTGGTAATCCTGTTCACAAAATCAACTGGTACTTCTCGCTGGTAGTACCGTAATTATAAGACAGCCTAAAAATGGCTGGCAGACAACTGTGATGTCATTATCCGGGGATTCACACATAACTTTCCCATAGCAGTGTTTCAACCCATTCTCAAATTGGTCACCCAGATGAGCATACTTAGAATATTTCGCAATTTTGCTAATAGCTGTGTTACATGTAATGTAAACAGGTGTAACCCATTGCGGTTGTTCCACAGCCAGCATAATGCCTTTTCGGCAGTTTCACCAAGCCTCTCCAGTGCCCTTATTCTCGACTGTCCCTTCAGCCCCAACAGTTTCAATAAATCATACACTGATGCAGCCACGAGCCCTATTGCGCCCACCTCAACTGCCATGACCCTTGCAGTGAACCCATCATGTCTCAGATCCCCATAGTAGATGGGGAGTGAAGCGTTACAGACTTAACTAAACTAGGTCTCAGCTTTATGAGGTGAGGTGACCAGCTCACTTCCTCGTTGTCTTTGACTTTCCTAAGTCAAGAGCAGTCAGGTACCCATGTACAGCTGGGTAGACTGGAGTTTGATGCTACCTGGCTTCGAACCCGGTGTAGTAGACCAGATTAACCCCCCACCAGACTATACCCGGGTACAATCTGGCCTAGGCCAAAATACCCCCCCCCCCCCCCATCCGGGCCAGATTATACCCCGGTAGGACTGGTCTTATAAACCTGATTCAATCATTCGCTGAATGCAGGGCCGGATTAAGCCAAGAAGAGCATCTAGGCTTTTTGGTGTCCCCCCCCCCTCCCCCCTCTTCATCTACTAATAGACAATCATTTTAATTGTATTTTTCAAACCCCTTAGCATGGTGATGGTATGTACTAGAATTATTAATAGACTGGTATGTTACTTTGTTAGCACTGCTAACCCTTTTTAATAAGTAATTATTTTTGTTATTATTATTAATGTTTATTAGTATTATTTTTATTATTACTAAGGTAAACACAATGAACACATTTTATTGAAAAGTCTATGCATATTTTATTTTTTTTTTAACTTGTGCACAGGCCCCCAAGAGCTCCGGGTCCCTAGGCTTCAGCCTACTTAGCCTAATGGATAATCCGACCCTGGCTGAATGCCGTGCCTAGTGCGATTGGTGACCATGTCTCTTTACTTTCTACGGTCTTTGGTTTCTTGAACCAGTGTTTTCTCATGGTGTGTGGTATGTTTGTCCAAGTATTTCTCAGTGCTGCCAACTCGAACTCGAATCGGACTTAAGTTACAACAATGACTCGACTCTGGACTTACCACTTTTGCTAACCGATTTCGTTGTCTTCGTTCATAACGCACTCTTACGGAGAAACCAAAAATGATCGGTACAAAAAAAGCAGTCAGTAAATAAAATACTGAAAATAGAAACTCTTATTGTTTATTCATTACTTTTTTTTTAAAGTGAATGTTCAAATAAAAACGATTGTGACTACACAGTTTTAGACACACACACACAAAAAAAAAAAAAGAGACTCAAATGGAAAACTACTGTCAGGAACTAAGACTCGACTTAAAAGCTACTGTTAGGGACTTGAGATTCGACTTGATATTTGTGCTAAGATACTTGAGTCTTGTTAGGAAAGACTTGAAGACAATCTGGTGTTTCTCTCTCTGTGTCTTCCTCTGAAGAAAATTGTCGTTGCCTTACGTGTTACCGTTCAGAACTTTCTTTAGTTTTTCTTCGAACTTCCTCGTTTGATTTTCTGGCTGCCCAAGATATCTTCTGCTTGTTTTAATTTCTTTCTTTCTGTATGTTTACAGCCAAAGTCTTACATGCATACATTATCGCAGGGTGTATATAGAATCGTTGTCTACAACATTATTAGATATCTAATGAATCATAATGTTCGCTTCCTCACAGCCCGCGATATTTGATTTTATTTTATATCTGAAAGACCAGTAAGGGGTGTGCAATCGTGCAGGTCATATAGACTGACCTGTCTTTGAGGCACTATCCTACAAAATAGTACCTCTGGTTAAGGAGCTGTCATGCCCTTTTCAGGGCAGCTCGGCCACCTTTGGTCCAAACCTGGCATTCAGCTCTCACCTGTGGCTCCTCGTAGCTGTCAGCATGCGACAGCGGCCACCCCCCGGGAAACGGCTTTGACAGGCCGGCTAAACTAGGTGAGGGTAGCCGACTGGTTATAAACCTTCGGTGAGTTAGGGTCTGCCTACCCATGCATGCGAAGACTGGATTCGGTAGACTGCGCGGAAGAAACCACCTGTTGGTTCAACGGGCATGACGGCGATTACCAGCAACGCGCTGTGGAGCGTAAGGAGCATGGCGAGGCACGTAGAAAGCCATGGTCATCCACTGCACCTGACTTCATCTCCAGTCGTCTTGACTTGTCTTGCCACTGGATTAAGATGGACCCAGACAAGAGAGTGAGGTCGACGAATTGCGCAACTCTTCCTCACTTTAATCCAAATCACCGCGCAAGTCACTCTTTCATCCATTCATCCATTCATCCATCCACTCACAACAAGTCCTGTGGCGATGGGCGAGCGGCGAAGCGGCAGGCGTGGGTACGCTGGCAGTCGTAGTCGCAGACCTACACACAGGCGGCTCGGGCCATATGGTCGTCTTCCACTGATCGGAGCAGCAGTGGGATTCGGCAGCCCCCTGAGTGTCTGAGCAGCTCTCTTTAGGAAAGCACTGCTCACCTCCATGGCATGAGGAAGGGGCTAGAAAAGGTGCCCTAAACATTGCCTGCTTCACCATTACCTAACCAGCTTACCGCGGTTGGTGGGTACCCTACTTCGGCGGTCGACATATAAGAAAAAGAAAGGACAGATTTTTCCCCCTCATTCTAGGCGCATGGAATGTGCGCACTCTACTCGACAAAGACTAACACAAACAGACCCGAGAGGCGAACTGCCCTGATAGGGAGAGAACTGGCCAGATACAACATTGACATAGCAGCACTGAGTGAAACTCGACTTGCAGGCGAGGGCCAACTTTGCGAAAAGGGTGCAGGTTATACATTCTATTGGAGCGGAAGAGGAACTGAAGAAAGACGAGAAGCAGGGGTTGGATTTGCAATCAAAACAGCAATTATTGGCAAGCTAGCGGAGCCCCCAAAGGGAATAAATGACCGACTCATGACGGTCAAGATCCCACTGCTTTATGGAAGGAAACATGCCACCATCATTAGCGCGTATGCACCAACTATGACAAACCAGGATGACGTCAAGGATAAGTTTTACGAAGAACTACATGCAGTCATTGCATCAGTTCCCAAAGCATATAAGCTTATTATTCTTGGTGACTTTAATGCAAGAGTAGGCTCAGATAACATCTCCTGGAATGGCACTATCGGAAAGTACGGCGTGGATCGCTGTAACAGCAATGGACTTCTTCTCCTCCAGACTTGCGCAGAACATAACCTCCTTGTCACCAACACCATTTTTCGACTTCCTATCCGCAACAGGACCTCCTGGATGCACCCTCGCTCGAAGCATTGGCACCTAATTGACTATGTAATTGTTAGGAAGAAGGACAGGCAAGATGTCCGGGTGACCAAGTCCATGTGTGGTGCCGAATGCTGGACTGATCATCGCCTCATTGTGTCTAAACTTAAAATTCGTATCCAACCTGCCAGGCGCCCTCAGGGAAAGAAAACTCAAAAAAGGCTGGATATTACCAAACTAAAGAAGACAAAAATTAAACAGTCATTCATTGACACCCTAGAAGACCGTCTCAAATCTATCTCGTTAGACGGCCAAAGTGCAGAAACAAATTGGACAGCCCTAAGCGAGCAGATCTACAACACTGCTACAGAGGTCCTGGGTCCCGCCATCAAGAAACAAAATGACTGGTTTGATGAGAACTCAGATGATATAAAGAAGATGTTGGCTGAGAAACACCATCTCCATAAAGCATATTTAAATGATCCAAAATCTACATCCAAGAAAGACGCTTTCAACAACATGCGTAGAATCGTCCAACATAAACTACGCCAGATGCGGGATTCATGGCTGAGTAATAAAGCAGATGAGCTCCAAGGCTTTGCTGACAGCCATGACTTGAAAAATTTTTACCATGCACTCAAAGCGGTCTATGGTCCAACATCATCAGGATCATTTCCCCTCCTTAATGCAGATGGAAAAACACTAATTACAGACAAGGAAAAAATTCTCCAACGCTGGGTCGAACACTTTAATAATATTCTGAACCAGCCATCATCTATTAACGATGAAGCCATCAACCGACTGCCCCAAATTCCTATAAATGAAGCACTAGATGATATACCGACTTTGGAGGAGGCTAAAAAAGCGATTCGTCAACTTTCTAGTGGAAAGGCCCCCGGCTCCGATTCAATTCCTGTTGAGGTCTATAAAGATGGCGGTACAGTTCTGATAGAGAAACTTCACATGATCTTCCAGCAAATGTGGCAGAGTGAAACCATCCCACACAATCTCAAGGATGCGTCAATTATACATCTTTATAAACGTAAAGGTAGTCGCCAAGACTGTAACAATCATCGAGGCATCTCACTACTATCAATCGCTGGGAAGATATTTGCCAGAATCCTTCTTAATCGCCTTACGGCTCATCTTGACAAAGGTCTTCTACCTGAAAGTCAGTGTGGATTCCGGAAAGAACGTGGAACCACCGATATGGTGTTCGCTGCAAGACAGCTTCAAGAAAAATGCCAAGAACAGCACTGTGACCTGTACACAGCTTTCATCGACTTGACAAAGGCGTTCGACACGGTCAGTAGAGAGGGTCTATGGAAGATCATGGCAAGATACGGCTGCCCAAAGAAATTTATCTCAATAGTGCAGCAGCTGCATGATGGAATGCAGGCTAGAGTTCAGGAAAACGGTGAGCTATCTGAGCCTTTCCCAGTCTCAAATGGAGTTAAACAAGGGTGTGTACTTGCACCGACTCTTTTCAGTATCATGTTTTCTGCTATGCTGACTGATGCTTTCAGAGACGGGGACACAGGAATCGGCATCAGATATCGTATTGATGGAAAATTGTTTAACATTAGGAGGCTTCAAGCAAAAACCAAGGTCAAATCACACACCATCAGGGATCTTCTGTTTGCTGACGATTGTGCCCTCAGTGCTGGCTCAGAGGCTGATCTGCAGCGTAGCGTTGATAGATTCTCCGAAGCCTGCTCCAACTTTGGGCTTACCATCAACACGGGGAAAACAGAAATCATGTACCAACCAGCTCCTGGCACAATTTATACTGAGCCAGTCATCAAGGTAAATGGTGAGAAACTGAATGTTGTGAACAGGTTCACATACCTTGGTAGTACACTATCCCAGAACGTCGTCATTGATGATGAGGTGAACACCAGGATCTCCAAAGCCAGCAGCACATTTGGCAGACTATACACCAACGTTTGGCATCGAAGTGACATTAGTCTATGTAATATGAATACATTAAAGTACGAACCACACATTGTAATATAATGCGAATCTTGACATGTACGATATTCTGTAAATAAACATGGCTACAAACTGAACATGCTTTTACTGAGTGCCTTCTGAAACATGTGTGTGCTTGTGTAGATGACGAGGTAATGCTTATATACATACATCATAACATTACATGGTGGCAGCGGTCGATACCGGACTGACGCAAAAAACAGCTACACGATAACACGTGAGTACAGTATTCGGTTAATTTTCGTCATCGAGGTCAGCCATGGCGGCGAAACAATAACGCACCGCAAATGAGATTCGCCGGTCAAGATGATAAGAGTGAAGCTTTCTTGTTATGGCGCCAACGCATAGATCTATATTCCAAGACCACTGGTCTGGAAGGACAAACCCTAACTCCATATATCCTAGAAGCATTGGACGATGAAGGTTTGAAAATTTACAACAGTTTTGCTACCGCCATGCCTGTGGAGTCGGCGACAGACCCCGCAGCCATATTGGACGAATTTGAAAAACGTCTGATAATAAAGCACACGAATTTTAGAGCGGCAAGATTAGAACTTCACCACCTGCGACAGAAACCTTGGTGGGGGGGGGTTGGGGGGGGGGGGATGGGGTGTTTGTGGGGGGGGGGGTTGTTGGGGGGGGGGGGTTGGGGGGGGGGTTTGGGGGGGGGGGGGGGTTGGGGGGGGGGGATGGGGGATTGGGGTGGGTTGGGTTTTGGGGGGGGGGTTTGGTTTTTGGGTTTGGGGTGGTTTTGGGGGGGGGGGGGTGGGGGGGGGGGGGGGGGGGGGGGGGGGTTTGGGGGGGGGGGGGGTGGGGTGGTGGGGTGGGGGGGGGGGGGGGGGGGGGGTGGGGGGGGGGGGGGGGTTGGGGGGTGGGGTGGGGTTTGGGTTTGGGGTTGGGGGTGGGTTGGGGGTGGGGGTTGGGGTGGGGGGGGGGGTTGGGGTGGGGGTGGGGGTTGGGGTGGGGGGGGGGTTGGGGTTAGGGGTGGGGTTGGGGGGGGGGGGGGGGGGGGGGGGGGGGGGGGGGGGGGGGGGGGGGGGGGGGGGGGGGGGGGGGGGGTTTGGGGGGGGTGGTGAGTGGCGTGGGGGGGGGGGGGGGGGGGGGGGGGGGAGGGGGGGGGTGGGGGGGGGGGGGGGGGGTGGGGGGGGAGAGGGGGGGGGGGGGGGGGGGGGGGGAGGGGGGGGGTGGGGGGGTTTGGGGGGGGGGGGGGGGGTGGGGTTGTTTGGTTGGGTTGGGGGTTTTGGGGGTTGGGGGGGGGGGGGGGGGGTTGGGGGGGGGGGGGGGGGGGGGGGTTTTGGTGGGGGGGGGGGGGGTGGGGAGGGGCGGGGGGGGGGGGGGGGGGGTGGGGGGGATGGGGGGGGAGGGGGGTGGGGTGAGGGGGTTGGTGGGGGGGGGGGGGGGGGGGGGTGTGGGTAGGGGGGGGGGGGGGGGTGGGGGGGGGTGGGGTGGGGGGGGGGGGGGGGGGGGGGGGGGGGGGTGGGGGGGGGTGGGGGGGTTTTGGGGGGGGGGGGGGGGGGTTGGGGGGGGGGGGGGGGGGTTTTTGGGGGGGGGGGGGGGGTTGTTGGGGTGGGGGGGGTGGGGGGGAGGGGGGGGGGGGGGGGGGGGGGGGGTTGGGGGGGGTTTGGGGGGGGGGGGGGGGTGGTGGGGGGGTTGGGGGGGTTGGTGGTTTTTTTTTGGGGGGGTTGGGGTGGGGGGGGTTTGGGGGGGGGGGGGGTTTGGGGTGTTTTGGGGGGGGGGGGGGGGGGGGGGGTTGGTTGGTTGGGTTGTTTGGGGGTTGGGGGTGGGGGGGGTGGGGTGGGGGGGTTTGGGGGGTGGTGGGGGGGGGGGTTGGGGGGGGGTTTTGGGGTTTGTGTGGTGTGTTGGGGGGGGGGGGGTGGGTGTGGGGGGGGGGTGGGGGGGGGGGGTTTGTTTGGGGGGGTTTGGGGGGGGGGGGGGTTTTTTTTTTGGTTGTTGGTTGGGGGGGGGGGGGGGGGGGGGGGGGTTGGGGGGGGGGTTTTGGGGGGGGGGGTTTTTTTTTGGGGGGTTTGTGGGGGGGGGGTTGGGGGGTTGGGGGGGGGGTTTGGGGGGGGTGTTGGTTTTTTGGGGGGGGGGGGGGGGGGGGGGGGGTTTTTTGGGGGGGGGGGGGGGGGGGGGGGGTTGGTGGGGGGGGGTGGGGGGGTGTGTGTGTTTTTGGGGGGGGGGGTTTGGGGGGGGGGTTGGGGGGGGGGTTTGGGGGGGGGTTTGGGGTGGGGGGGGTTGGGGGGGGGTTTGGGGGGGTTTGGGTTTTGTGGGGTTTGGTTGGGGGTTTTGGGGGGGGGGGTTTGGTTTTTGGGGGGGGGGGGTGTTGGGTTGGGGGTGGGGGGTGGGGGGGTGGGGGGTGGGTTTTTTGGGGGTGTTTTGGGTTTGGGGTTGTGGGTTTTGTTTTTTTTTGGTTTGGGGGGGGGGTTTGTTGTTTTGGGTGGGGTGGGGGGTTTTGGGGGGGGGGGGTTGGGGGGGGGGGGGGGTTTTTTGGGGGGTTGGGGGGGGGGTGTTTTGTTTGGGGGGGGGTTTGGGGGGGGGGGGGGGGGGGGGGGGTTTTGTGGGGTGGGGGGGGGTTTTTTTTTGGGGGGGGGGTGGTGTGTGGGGTTTTTTTGTGTTTTTTTTTGGGGGTTTGGGGGGGTTTGGGGGGGGTTGGGGGGGTTTTGTTTGGTGGTTTTGTGGGGGTTTTTTGTGGGGGGGTTTTTGGGTTTGGGGTGTTTGTGTTTGTTGGGGGTGGGGTTTTTGTTTTGGGGGGGGGGGGTGGTTTGGTGGGGGGGGTTTTTGGGTTTGTTTGTGGGGGTGTTTGGTGTTTGGGGGGGGGGGTTGGGGGGTTTTTTGGGGGGGGTTGGGGTGTGTGGGTGTTTTTGTGGGGGTTGTTGGGGGTTGGGTGGGTGGGGGGGGGGGTTTGGGGGGGGGGGGGGGGGGGGGGTTGGGGGGGGTTTGGGGGGGGGGGGGTGTTGGGGGGTGGTTTTGGTGGGGGGGGTTGGGGGGGTTTTGGGTTGGTTTTGGGGGGGTGGGGTGGGGTTTTGGGGGGGGATGTTTGGGGTTTGGTGGGGGTTGTTGGGGGGGGGGGTGTGTTGTTTGTGTTGGGGGGGGGTATATTTTTTTTTTTGGTTGGTTGGGGGGGGGGTTGGGGGGTTTGGTTTGGGGGTTTTGGGGGGGGTTTTTGTTTTTTTTGTTTTTTTGTGGGTTGTTGGGTGGGGTGGTTTGGGGTGTTTTTTGGGGGGGTTGGGGGGTTTTTTTTTTTTTGGGTTGGGGGGTTTTGGTGGGTTGGGGGGGGATTGGTTTGGGGGGGGGTTTTGGGTGTGGGGGGGGGTGGGGGGGGTTTTTGGGGTTTTTGGGGGTGTTTTGGGGGTGGGTTTTTGGGGTGTGTGGGGTTTTTGGGGGGGGGTTGGTTTGGTTGTTTTTGGGTTTTGGATTGGGGTGGGTTGTTGGTTTTGGGGGGGGGGGGGATTTTTGGTGGGGTTGGGGGTTTTGGTTTTTTTGGTTTTTTGGGGGGGGTTGGTTGTTTTTTTTTGATTTAGGGGGGTTTTGTTGGGGGGGTTTTATTGTGGGTTTTTTTGGGGGTTTTTTTTGGGGGGGTTGGGTTGGGGGTTTGGGGGGTGTTTTTTTTTGGGTTTTGTTGGTGGGTTTTTTTTTGGGTTTTTGGGTTTGGGTGGTTTGGGTTTTGGGTGGGGGGGTTTTGGGGGGGGGGGTTGGTTGGGGGTGGGGGTTTGTGTTGGGGGTTGTTTTGGTGGTGGGGGGTTGGGTTTAGGTTTTGGGTTTGATTTGGGAAATTGGGAGGGGTTGTGTTTTTGGGTGTGGGTTGGTTTTTAGTTTTTTTTTTTTGGGGGTGGGTTTTGGTTGGGGGGTTTTGGTGGGGGGTTTTGGGGTTTTGGTAAATTTGGTTTTTTGGGGTGGGGTTGGGGTTATGGGGGTGGGGGTGATGGATTAGTTTTGTTTGGGTGGGGGATTTTTTTTGGGTTTTGGGGGGAATTGTTTGGTTTTTGTTTTGATGGGTTTTGTTTGGTTTTTTTTGGGGGTTGGTTTGGGGTGTTTTTGGGGGGTGTTTTTGGTTGGGTGGGGGGATTTTGTTGGAATTGGGTTATGGTGGGGTGGTGAATGTGGGGGGGTGTTTTGATTGGGTTTGGTATGATTTTTGTTTTTTGGGGTTTTTTGGGTGTGTTTTTGTGGGGGGGTGTTTTGGTTTTTTGGGTTTTTGTTTTTTTAATGGTTTTTTTTTTTTTTGTTTTTGTTATTTTTTGGTTTTTGGTTTGGTGTGTATGTTGGTTTTAGGGTTTTTATTGGGGGTTATGGTGTGTTTTGTTGGTGGGGGGTTTGGGTTGGGGGGGGTTGTTGGGGTTTAATGGTTGGTGGGGGGTTTTTTTTTTGGTTTAATTGGTTTTTTTTTTGTTGTGTTTAAGGGTGGGGTTTTGGGGTTTGTTGTTTTGTGTTGGTGGGGTGATTGGTGGTTTAATATGGGGTGTAGGGGGGGGGGGGTTTTTGGGTGTGTTTTTGGGGGGGGGGTTTTTGTTAGTTAGATGAGGGTATGTTTGGGGTTTTTGATGGGGATGTTGGGGTTTGGGGGGTTTTTGGGTTTTTTGGGGTTGTTTTTTAATGTTTGGTTTGGGGTTTTTTTGTTTTTTGGTTTGTTATTAGTTTTTGGGGGGTTGGTTTTTTATATGGTTTGGGTGTTTTGTGGGTTTTTTTGGGGGGGGGGGGTTTTTGGGTTGATTTGGGGGGGGGGGGGTTTTTGGGGGGATGGGTTTTTTGGTTGGAGGTTTTTGGAGGGTTTTGTAAAGGGGTTGGTTTGTGTTATGTGGGGTTTTATTGTTTGGAAGGATTATTTTTTGGTTTTGGTTTTGGGGGAGATTGGTAGTTTTTGGGGGGGTTGGTTGGATGGGGTGTATTGGGATTTTGTTTGATGTGGTGGTTGTGGGTGGTGAATGTGGTTGATTTTGGATTTATGGGTTGTGGGTTTAGTTGAAATTTGGGTGGTTATGTGGGGTGTATGGGTTGTAATTTTATGGTTTTGGGATGATGTTTGGGGGGTTTTTGGGGATATAAGGTTTTAGGGGGGGTGGTTTTTTTGAAGTTTGGGTGGGGTGGGGTAAATGGGGTTTGGTTTGGGGTTTAATTTATGTGTTGTTGGAATAATTTTGGGATTGGGGGTTTGGTTTTTTTTGGATTTGAAAAATTTGTTTTTGGGGTGGTTGTGATGGGGTTATTGGTATTGGTGGGGGTTTGGTTTTTTTTTTAATGGGGGGGTGTGGATTTGTTGATGGGGGTATGGAATGGGGGATGGGGGGGGTTTTGGTGATTTGAGGGTTGTGTTATTTGGTTTTTTTGTGTATGGTTGGGGGATTTGGGAAATTGATGGGATTTATGGGGGGTGGTGGGTTTTATTGGTTTTTTTTTTGTTGGTGTGGTTTTTTGTATTTTTTTTTATTGTTTATTGGGGGGGTTTTTTTGGGTTTGGGGGTTTGATTTTGGTTTTGGGGTTGGTGTATGAGTGGGGATAGAAAGTGTTTTTTGGAAGTTTTGTTGGGTGTGTGTTATGTGTTGGGGGGGGGTTGGGGGGGTATGGGGGGGGAAAGGTTTTTAAGGTTGTTTTTGGTTTTATGGATTTTTTTTGGTGTATGGGGTTTGGTTTGGGGGTGGGTTTATATATGGTGGGGGGGGGTGGTTTTTGTGGATTTGGTAGGGGGTTAGATTTGGGGTATTGGATTTGGGGGGGGATTTGGTTAAGGGGGAGTTTGGGTTTTGGGGTTTGGGAAATTTTGAAGGGATTGGTTGGGGGGGGGTTTTGGTTTTTTGTTAGTTAAGGGTAGGTTGGTGGGGTGGTTTGATTTGGGGTTTTTTGTTTTGGATTTTGGGTTTTTATTTTTTGGTGTGGTGGGGGGTTTGTTTGAAATTAGTGGGTATAGGTATGGGATTTTGGGTTGGTTTGGGGTTTGGGGATTGATATTTTTGTGGGGGGGGTTTGTGGGGTAATTTTATTGGTTTTTTTTTTGGTTTTTATTGGGGTTTATTTTTGGGGGGGGGTTATTTTTTGTGGGTATGGGTGGGGGGGTTTTTTTTTTGGGGGTTTGGGTTTTTTTTGTTTGTTTGGTTGGGTTTGTATGTTTTAAATAGGTTTTTTGTTAGTGATTTGGTTTTTGTAGTTGGAATGTATAGGGGGGGATATTTGTTTGAGAAGGATGGGGGTTTATGGGGGTTTTTTTGTGTATTTGGTGATTGTTTGGGTTTGTGTTTTTGTGTTATTTTTGGGGTTTTTTGGGTTGTTTTTTGGTTTTTTGTTAAAGGTGGTGGATTGTTGTTTTTTTTTTTGGGGGTTTTATGTTTGGTTTGGGGTTTGGGTGTGGTTTGTTGGTTAAATTTTGGTTTTTTGATTTGGGTTTTTTTTTAAATATTGGTTTTGTATGGGGTATGGGTGTTTTTGGGTTTTGGGAGTTTTGTGGGGTTTAATTTTTAGTAAATGTTTTTTTGGTTGGGGTTTTGTTTTTTTTGATTGTTAGGTTTTAAGGTTGGGGGGTGTTTTGTTGGTTTTTGGTTGGGTTAGTTGGATTTGTTGGGGTGGTGGTGGGTTTGGGGAGTGGGGGTTTGTTGGGGGGGGGGGTTTTTAGTTGTTGGGTAGTTTTGTAAGGAAGGTTGGGTTGATGTTGTATGTAGAGGGGTGGGGTTTTGTTTTGGGTTTTAGGGTGGGGGGTGGGGTTTTGTGGGGTGTGGTAGTGGTGGTTTGGGGTTGGGGTTTGTGGTGTTTTATTTTTGGGTTATTTTTTTTTTTTTGGGGTGTGGTTTGAATGGTTTTGTTGGTGGATGTTTGATTTGTTTTTGTTAGTTAGATTTTGTGTTATTTTTATTGGATTAGTTTATGATTATTTTGGGGTTTTTTTTTGGGCAGTAATGTGGTTTGTAAAGGGGGGGATTTTTGTAGGGGTTTAATGGGATTAATTTTATAAGTTAGGGGGGGGTTTAGTTTTAGTTGGGGGGGGGGTTTGGAAAGGGTTTGGGTATTAGTTGGGGGGTTGGTTGTTGGGGGGGTTGGTTTGGGATTTGAGGGTTGTTTTTTAGGGTTATTTGAGGTTTGGTAATTTGGGATTTTAAGGGTTGGGGGTTTAATTTTTTGATGGGATTTTGTATGGGGGTTGGAATTTTTGTTTTGGTTGTAATGTGGGTTTTTGGTTGGATGGGTGGATTGAGTGGGGGATTTTTGTTATAATGTTGTTTTTGGTTTTGGGTAATTTGGATGTGGTGGTGGGGGGGTGTATTTGGTTTTTTGGGGGGTTTTGGTTTTTGGGGGGGGGGTTTGGTGTTTTGTGTGGGGTGTGATTATGAAAGTTTTTTGGATGTGTTATTGGGGGTATTTTATTGGGTTTTGAGGGTTAGGTTGTAGTTTATTAGGGTTGATTTGTGAAGGTGTTATGGTTTTTGTTGGTGTGTGGGTTTTTTTAATTTTTTATTTAAGATTATTTTTTGTGGATTTTTTTTTGGGGGGGTATTGGTTTATGGGGGGTGGGTATGTTTGGTGGATTTGGTGGGGTTTTTTTGTGTTGGATTTTTTGTTGTGGAATGGGTTGGTGGGGGGGTGGTGGTGGTTGGGTTTGGGTGGTTATGTTGGGATGTTGGGGGTTTGTGGGTTTGGTTTGGGATTGGGTGGGATGGTTGTTTTGGGGTTTGTGTGGAGGTGGTTATGTTGTGGGTGTGTAGGGGATGGTGTTGGGTGTTTTGGTTGGGGGGGTGGGTTGGATTGTGTGGAAGGTTGTCTTAACTCCAGGGTATAAAGGAGTCCCCCACTGTATTTCCCCCCCCCCAGGGCACCCCCACCCCAGGTACACCTCCACCACCCCCCACCCCCAACAAACGAGTTGTACCACTAGTTCACAGAGACCAGTTCTGCTTGTCCCCTTGTATCTATGCCATTATAGATTGGGTTGGTACGGCACAGCCAAATTTTAGATGAATCATAGGGGACATATAATTAGGGACCCTTTGGCATCCGCTATAACCCAAACACCATGCTTACACCACCGCCCGAGGACAGGAAGACCCCAGTGCGTAGCACCCCCATGGCGCAACCAAGCGTAGGAAAGAATATCCCGCCCCCCCACATATTAAACGCCCCGGAATTAATATAGGGTATTCACCGGACCCCCACCCTGCGTGAGATTCAATTGACCACCTGAGATCATGTTTCATCGGGGTTAGTGGGGTATACAGTAATATCGTTGACCCTCCCCCCCCCCACTCCCATACCAATCCACAAAACCTAAAATATCACTGGCGCAGAAATAAAAAAAATAGATTATAGAATATGATAAAATTAGTGTATAACTTAAGATACAAGCGTTTAGCCGATTTCCACCACACAAATTGAAACTCTAATAGCAAATGTTATGATCTGGGTTATTTAGATAATAGGTTTATTACCTAATATACACTCGGTAATTCCCAGCAAGGGTAATCTTTCACTACCCCTAGACCTACTCATTGGGTATATCGTACCTAGGCACGACGCAACCCACACCACCCTATGAATAAACAACAAACCCACCACACCGGTAGTGAGCAAGGTACATGTTGGGTTTTATGAGACAACGTCCTTCTAATTGTCTCGGAGTGTACCATTGGTTTGAGGGGGGGTTAAGAGGTGAGGGTATGGTGCAATAAGGGGACACGAGCCCCTCTCTCACAACCTGGAATAACGTCTAGACGTAGTGAATCAATGAAGCACGTAGCCAGAGTTTACCGAACGGGAAACCCCAAAGTATTCCCCCATTATCTTCTTTTTTTTTATAGATACGAAAACCCCAACCCAACCCCAACCACCCACGGGATGTCTTACCAGGATTTACACCCGGCCGCTCACCATCGTATCTAATTGTCTTCTCTGCAGTAATACAATTCTGAAACCAAATAAAACCACTCTTAATTTCAACAACAGGCTATCAATATTATCAGACATCTCCGCTTCGTTCTTTCACGAGCTATTCCGTTCAGACACAACCACTGCAATTCTTTCTATGACTGCAAAAAAAAAAAAAAAAAAAAAACCAAACAGTTACATTCTTTTAGAGCAAATATATTATGAGAAATACAACAACTCAATTGTTAAAAAATATTATTCCTCAACCAACCAACCAACCAACCAACCAACCAACCAACCAACCAACCAACCAACCAACCAACCAACCAACCAACCAACCAACCAACCAACCAACCAACCAACCAACCAACCAACCAACCAACCAACCAACATAAGGTGTTTAATTGCTGGCGATTTCAATGCTAGATCCAAGGATTGGAGGAACATCACGGACAATAGACAGGTTATAGCTTTGAGCCAGGCATTGAACCTTGCCATCCTGAACGACGGACGCCCAACTAGACTGGCAACTAAACCTGGGGACACAAATGGTGTCATAGATCTGGCATTTATCTCTAGTGCTGCCACAACCATGGCACGTTGGGATGTATTAGGTGCACAGGAAAGTGATCACCTACCTTGCGTCATACTCATTGCAAAGGGTAGGACCACTAGACACAGGAAACCTAAACAGACCTTCAAGTACCCTACAGGCCCACTCGACTGTAACAACCTGTTACACACATTGCGTCAAAATGCCAAACAAAAGACAGCAAGAACACCTTTCACCCAGCCTCCCTGGTGGAATAAGACAGTGGAGGAAGCATGGATAGAAAAGGAAAGAGCAACAAAGGAATGGCGTAAAGCACGAAACAGAAGAATGATGAATGAGGGAGAGATTGAAGAGATGAAGGAGAAAAGGCAAAGAGCCGTTAATAGATTCAAGAGATTGGCAAGGGAGGCCAAAGATAAAGTGTGGGAGCACTTTGTGACACAGGTGGGCACGGAAAAAACCATACAGAAATTATGGTCCTTACATCGAAGAATGAATAGGAAAAGTGCAAGTCAACCCACCCCTAATGTCAAAAGCTCTACAGGACTAAGCCTGAAGACGGACGAACGAACGAACGAACTTTATTTTCAAAGGGTTGAGAATTGGGCACGCAGGCCCGTCTAACATTAGGTTAACCTTAATCCTAACACTAACATAACTGTAAATTGTACGAAACTTACACATTATACAAAAATTCACTGCTCAGCCTCATGATGTTGTATCTTGACGATATATACCTTAAGTTGTTGAGGGAGACTGAGCACTTATGGGTTTGCCCGGAGTGCAGTGAGGTCGATTCTGATTAACAATAACAATAACAAACTCACTATGCCCCTGGCTAGTACTCAATTCACACGTGACAATGCAAACATGCGTAAGTGGTATACAGCCATAATGACCACTCCATCGTTCATCCATACACACATACCCAGTCATGTGTATCATGCCAAAAGCAAACAAAGAGATTACGATGGTGATGGTCAGTTGGCGGTCTATAAGATACCTGCTTACATAGTACGTTTGAAACGCACAGCACATTATATTTCGATATTTTCTGACTAGTGTCATCTATGTATATGTATAAAGTGAAAAATGTCTTTCGCGCTGTTATCTGATAACTCGAGAACGGCTGAACCGATTTTGATGCGGTTTTCACCAGCGTATCGGTCATTTCTCTGGGAAGGTTTTAAGTATATATCGTCAAGATACAACATCATGAGGCTGAGCAGTGAATTTTTCTTCACTCCATTCATTCTAATCTCAAGGGACTTCATTCATTCTTATCTCAAGGGGCAAGGGACTTAACTTATAAACTATATAAGTCATAATGTTTATTCTTTTTCGTTAAATTTAGAAGTGCGTTGCTTTCTGTTGTGTAAGTTTTTAAACAAGGGTTTTTGACATGGAAACTTTAAATAATACTCAGCTATGTAAAGCTGTTACAGGGAAATGCTTTCTGTTATGAAAATTGTATAAATCGGGATCCCTGACAAGAAAATTTTGATTAATTCTCAGCTATGTTTGTGCTACAAGATTTGTGTATGTTCTAGAAGATTCCCGAACTCCATTCATTCTGAAAATCGTTTTGATATGTGTGCGATGAGTAACATTATTTAAAAAAAAAAAAGAATTTTTTTTCCAACTGGAAATAATCCTAATGCCTTTAACATTATTCGATAGCACTTTAAACCTTCCTAAAACGATTCGCACCAAACCCAACTTGCAGCCATTCTGACATGGACCCGGGCTGGGCCGGGTATGTTATAAATATAAGTTGATTCATGACAGAGAGAAGGTAAGAATAAATTCCATTCCATTTCTTAAAGTCTGAAACAGCTCTTTGTATACATTCTATATTTTTAAATGATAAGTAGCAAAATGCGTTAGTGAAATGTATGTAATTACATATATTCAATGCTGTTTTTGCAGTTTGATTGTTTCACTTGGAAAGTGAGTAGGGAAAATAATTACATCGCTATAGACATAGGAGGCAAACATTTAAATAAATAAAAAAAAATAATAATATACATTGAAAGCAAATAGTTACCCTTTTTGTTGCGTACATATTTTTTATATGTCGCACAGATTACAGCTGATACGATTACAAATGAAAATGTAACTATCTGTTTGATAAAAGGATATTTATTTATGAACTTACAACTTTTAAGAAAGGGGAATAACTCAGAATAGTAAATGTGTATTTATTCTTTGGGTGATCGGTTCCTGTTTTGTTTCCGTGGATTGAACAAGCGGAGGAATCTAGATTTTCTATTATAGCTGGAAACAGATTGTTCTCGCTTAAGGTTTTGCAGGAATATTGAAAGTCCGAATCTAGGTTTACTGTTTGTCTGTTTGAGACGATTCCGTCTTATATCATGTTATCTTTGTGTGTCTGGGCTGGATTATTTCTTCTTACACTCTGAGCGGATGAAGATAAGAGAGTGTGTTCCTCGGTTATGGAGTCTGGCGGGACGCCAATGTCGAGCGGTCCAAAGTTTTGTGATCTCAAGTTATCATGGGGAAGAAGATTGTGTCTTCTAGGACTGTTTTAGTCTATGTGTTCCCCAGTATTGTTTCTATTACGCCAGAAAAGTGTTTTTGTGCTTGCTATTGATTCTTGGCCAAGGTAAACGTACTTTTACTGACTTCGTTCCTAGGCTTACGATGGGTTATGTTTAGGCCTACATGAATCTACTTATGTTCAGATGTCAGAACGGCATATCGTTTAGCAGCACTAAGAATGTTTCTACACAGCAATTATGAGGACAGATAATGCTGATATTGGTGGAAACTTTGATATCCTTATGAAGTGAATCTTTCTAGAAGTTTTGTCATCTCACCGTTGTGTGAGCGATGTTAAGGACCAAGGAAGCCATCTTGGAATCCGAATTATTGTCAATCATTCATCAGAGAACAGGGTTGTCCCTTACTACCCGATAATGATCCAGAGATCACAGTTATGAAAGAAAGATCTATTATGGGAGATTTAGCATTTACTCCGAAGATATGTGCTGAATGCTATTTGAAAGAATCTACGCTAGAGTACAAGCTACACTCATGCTAAGAGAGATTCTGTACAAGAGTCACTATGAACATTATGTATAAACTGACGTGATCCGTCAGTACAACCTGATATATATACATATAGATGTGGATTAACTATAGAACTCTGAATGCTTGTCTACAAATGTTCCAGTATGAGGTTATCCAGCATGTATGCTAACTTAAGATGATACACCATTGATCAACACCATGCTGTTTATGTCGTCATGTGTTCCTGTAACCATACACGTACTGTTCCAGTGTGCGTCTCATTAAATATTATAAAAAGAACACAGTAGTTCCAGTAATCCTTGACTTCTACATGTGAGAGTATGAATATATTGTTACCAAGTTGTCAACTCTTCAGAACCATTCTACCATTCGCGTACAATGTACTCTCACTTCAATGTTTACACTACCCTGTGTAAGTCGAGTTGACCTGTGTCTGTCTTCACGGTGACAGCACCTCTTTGAATACAACAGTACTACCAGCCATCATACTTTACAGTGAGGTTCTATACACCACACTCGATTCTTTACAGTGGAGTCGCAAACAACAGAACTTTACAGTGGTGTACTACAGGTGTAGTAAGAAATACCTTTTTTACACTGGTGGCCGTATAACTTCTTTACACTTTTAATTTTCGTTTCACAACTTTACGCGCATTTAACTAACTTAGTTCAGAATCGACATAGTTTCCAGACAAGATCCCCAGTCTTCTTCTGCGTTCAGTTTGTAGTCATGCTAAATCTGCATGCCTGTCGCCAGGACGAAGTCCACAGTTTTTTCCAGGCCAGCGTGGTAGCCCCATAACTTCTGCTTGAGCTCAGCACCCCCTGATCAGGTCGGACGTCGTGGGTCAACATGGGTTGGCAGTTTTGGAGAATGTGTTTGGGGGTCTGGATTCCAGTTCCACATGGACATTCATTTGTATGAGATATCCTGAGGCGATGGAGTTGACCCAGTAATCTGCAATGTCCAGTTCTCAGATGGAAAATGATGGTCTGTTGGTGTCTGTTAAGTTGGTGGATTGGGTCATCTCTGCTGTATGTATCACCTTCTTCCTTCCACTGATTTTTATACTTGTTGTGGATGATGGTTTTAGCTTCACGATAGGGCAATAGGTGGCTGAATTGTTCCATTTTTCTGCCGCTTCTAGATAGAGCAGCTGCTCTCTCATTTCCAGTGATTCCACCGTGGGAAGGTAACTACTAAAGGGCAATGGTTGATGACCTTTGGATAATGTTACGCTCAGATCTGATCTCATGAGTCATGTTTTCAATTCTGATGTTCTGTATTGATTCCAGTAATGATCAACAGTCAGTGAAGATTACTATCTTAGCTGGTGGCTGCTGTTCTGATCTGGTGAGGATTTTCAGAGCATGTAGTAGTGCCATAGCTTCTGCCCTGAAATTGGAGATCTTTCCGGTTGGGAAGGCCTTACGAATGATCTTCCCGTTCACGAATCTTATAAAAATTCCTCCACCATTCTTTACTTCTAAATGTGCTGTAGATGCTGACAGGTTAAGACGTTGGCTTCATTCCTTCCGTCGTTATTGTTTTGACGGGCTTACTTGCTCTTTGTCTTATAGATGTAAGCCTATAAGTTTGCTGCTCGTCTTACAGAATCACGTGTTAAACACACACACACTTCCTTACTTAAAAGAAAGCCCCCCCCCCCCAAAAAAAAAAAAAAATCTTCTCGTCTTAACTGTGTGTGCTGTTATTTCCAGAAATGGCTAATTACATTACTGAAGCAATGTTTAAACTATTAATTTGTTTAAAACAAAAAAAGATGTCTGAAACTATCACAAACATTAGTAGATTATATGTACAGTGGCGCACTAAAAGAGTGCGAGCAGGCGGTCCACCCCGGGTGACAGGCAGAAGGGGGCTGCCATCGGACACTATTATTAAAGTACTCTAATTTACTTGCAGGCACAATATATTTTTTGTGTGTTTTAAGAGGAAAGGGGGGGGGGGGGGGGCTAACGGAAAAGACCCCCCCCCAAACTTTAAGTATGCCCCTGGAGACAGGTAGCCCTCGATTTATGCCGGGTGTGGTAAAGTGGGATGATATAAATATTTATAGGGGACTTAGTGTACTGACTGAGATCAGCTGTGAAGGTATCTGTATCTAATAGTGTGGTGTATTACAGATGACCTTACTTGCTACCACATTTATACCTCAGTCAGACCTATTCTGGAATATTGTGATGACTATGTTGAATGTCTAGGGTTATGATAATGATGAAGTGTATGTTCACAACAACCAACAGACAGATACACAATTTAATTTAATCCACAATACTTTACAACACTGTGACACTCACATACATAGAACACTCTATAAGACTATCTTAAATGAGTCAAGTGTTAAAGTTTAAAAATATCTATGTATTAATTCCTTCAAATATTAGATATCCTGATTCAACTACAAAGTGAACCAGGAATCACAATCAAATGTAATCACAAGTTATATGTACACAATTTATAGATAGAATCTTTGTATTGACATATATTATTATTGCAATATGTGTGTAAGTTGTGCTGTAGTACTCTGAGGTAATACTGGCTTTTCAAGCTAGGTGGTTGTGTGTCATCATGACTTCAAGTGTTTGTTTCTCGTGGACATAATATTGGGAAAGTTCACAGTTTCTTTTTATTTGAAACTAATAAATGTCCCTCTAGATTTAAGGTAAAGTCACTGTTAGAGGGGGTATACACAAGATTGAGCTGCTCTGGCCACAGAATCTTAACTTCTGTGTGGGCGGCAGGAAACAGTCTCCACTG
Organism: Oreohelix idahoensis; assembly: GCA_024509875.1. NCBI lineage: Eukaryota > Metazoa > Mollusca > Gastropoda > Stylommatophora > Oreohelicidae > Oreohelix > Oreohelix idahoensis. Next base: position 441,444 of record JAMPIV010016279.1, read on the forward strand.
CTCGCTTGCTTCACCGTGTTCTTGAGACACCACACAGGTCGATATATTGACTAAGGAGTCTGCTACCAGCCTCTGGATTCAGCAAAACTCAGACCAGGTGCTGCTTTTAATATGTTAGTACCACTGTCCCTGAAACAAGAAGGTTGTACCTCCTACTTCAGAACTAATTTATAATCTATTTCCACATTGAGCACAATTACATAACAAACACCGAGTTCAGCGCCGTAGGCCAACTGTTAGCTTCTCATGTAATAACATTCACCAGTATTCCTCTCCTTAATGATTACAACGCCTCTGCAATTTCAGCTGTAATTCCTTCTATACAATAAGATAGGTGTCATAGTACTATTGGCAATCCCATGCAGTTATACTACTCTCCGACAAGTTTTGTTCAGGTTGGAGCAATATCTAGGCTTTGCCTCATGTTTGCTACTGAACCACACACATATACAGACATAAATTATCAATTCACATTCAATTTTCATCTAAAAGATATCAAATATTTCTAGCTTACCACAATTCATGGAAATAATACACAAAATACGTTGACTGGCAATGAGTTATGGCACAATTCCGATCTGCCTCTGTCCCAGGCTTTCATAAGAAAAATATGAGCTGGATCTCAACGCACTTGCTTCTCAGCAAGTTTATTTTAAAAATGTGGCACTGAACAGACGCTCCTAATTGACTATATCAAATGGTCTAACCAATAAGACCATGTTTACAAAAGTATTTGAAAAAAAGTACCCTTCCTACCGTTTCCCGTAACCCAAAAAAATAGTATCTGCAATCGACTAATCATGTTTAGGCTTACATATTCTTCTAGCCAATGAAATCGGATTTAACTTGTTGGCCTATTTCCCGTATAATAGTGGTTTCAAAACATGCCACTGAGCAATTATGATTTGGTGCTGTCAGACAACCTCACTATTTTATTTTGGCTATAATTTGTTAATTCCTAGACTACTTGCGTAACACTTAACATATTCTTTGTCAGCACGTCCTAAGGAACCCAAATATATAAATTTAATGGAGCTAAGTGGCTGCGTTCAAAATATGTATTTTCTTCTACCACCCATTCACTTCGATACGATGGGGTGTCTTCTGTACTGTCAGGATTTCAGACGTAAAACAGTATAATGTCATGTTTCCTAATAAGCATTAAACATGTTTTTTAAAACCTAACCGTGTATTGGTAGTGTTTTTTATCACTGTCTATTTGAAAAAAGTTAGTGCTTCATGCCTTTCGCGTTGGGGGTGGCATTAATATTAATCGCGAGACTGTGGTAGTATTGCATGCGTTCCTCCTTCTCTCTCTCTCTTCTAAGCTCGTCTTGTCTTAGTTACGCAGTGTATAAAATGAAATTAATGCTAGTATTTTATCTAGGTCATTAAGCAGTGTGCGTATCTCAAGGTTTTCTAAGAAACACAGTACCGGTTTTATTTTTTTTGAAACGCGTGTATGCTGCTGTAGGCTTTACTATCAAACGTGAAAGCGTTACAATTATGCAGACGAAGTAGAAAAAGGGGGATTTTTGTAAGCCATTGTGACAGCACTGGTCTTTTACCATTCTTCTTTCCTTTTATTGAATTAATTCGTTAGGCTTTACATTTACCTTTTAATTTAGATATGTGGATTTAGAATGTTTCACGACACCGGGGATGGCGCAATTGGAATCTGCGGAAATTGAAACCATTTTATATAGTAAGTCAAAGGAAAGTTAATTATTTGCATTCCACGCATTTAAAAAGTGATCAATCTTGCAGAAATCTTCAGTGAGTTTCTCCAGGTCTGAAAGAATGCATTGTAGCTCGCTTGCCTTTATTTCTCTTATAGGAAGCTCTTCATCCTCTCTTTCCTCCATCTCTTTTTGTGTGTGTGTGTAGTTGTACGGCCAGTTCTTCCAAATCTTCATTGGAAAAAGGACCTCCATGGCTTTCCAACAGCTGTTACATCTTCATGCGTAACATCGTCAAATACCTTCTTTTAGAAATAAAGTTTTTAAATGTAATAATAGTTTAGTAAATACTTGTAATGATAATATATCATATCAGTTGAATTAGATTAAATTTTTTTTTTACATATTCTTTCAATATTTTCGATATATATATATTTGCAACAGCACATAGCTATAGACAACAGTATAATGTGGGATATCTAAGAAATCAGGAAACAAGAGAAAAATTTTCAATTACAGTATCCAACAAATACCAAGTACTCCAACAGCTGGACGATGAAACAGATACGGAAGACCATGGCAAGTTTCATCAAATTCTGTGGATAATATTGCAAGGCTGAGTCTATCTTGGAGCATATTTAGAACAATATTTGATACATTTTAATTTGGAAAAGCTTCACTGCCCTGACGCCACTCTGACTAGTGTGGTAAAAAATATAATCGATTCGATGCACACCCTTTTTCAAACTGGAGTTCCGCTGCTCTTTAGGACTTTTGTTTTTTTAGCTCATGCACAATTTATGAGGTATTTCTCCTGCAAGGAATACTCAGTTCAACTCATATGGGTTATAATTTTGGGTACATATTGTTAGTTACTCTTTATAGTACAATATGTTTGTTATTTTTATTGTGTTGTTTTTTTTCCAAGCTTCAGTATTTAGTGTTTTTAGTTATGGCGCTTCTTAATGTCTGTAGCATATATAGATGATTGTATCTCTTTAAAATTAAAGCTAAGTGCATCTTAATTAGTTAGCAGCAATGTTTTCAAACTCCTGTCTTCCAGTGGAGGGATTCCCCAAATCATCATCAGTTGCAATCTTCACATCGAAGGTTGACTGCAATGGAAAACATCTTCTGTCTCTTGTCTTGATGGTGCACTCTGATAGACTATTTCCTGTCCATCTCTTGATGTTATCTTCCCACTTATAGCACTGTCTTCCTCTTGCACGTTTGCCTTCAACAATACCTTCTTTTATAGTCTTCAACAAGGTGTTGCCTTTTCCAAGACCAGAATATTTTAGCTAATTCTGATCTCCTTCATTGGTTCTCTTTTTATTCCACAAAATATACAATAAACCAAACCAAAAGGTCTTTTTTACTTGGACATGCATCCTAATATAAAAGGTGGACCCTGCGTCTAGCAAGAACGCGCCTCACCAAAATTTTATTTTAAATAAAAATCTTCTCATTTCTAGGTTTTTTAGAACCTCTTTATTTCATTTCTCTTTCCATGCGATGCACCTCATTCTTCTATGAATAATTCATGTTGAGAAGGTGTGTCCGATTGGCAGAGTGGTTAGAGCAGTGGCCTATCACGGCAAAGGGGAGAGGTTCAAAACATGGTGGCATCATGCTCCAGTCTACCCAGCTGGAAACGGGTACCTGACTCTGCTCTTGATTTAGGGAAGGAAAAGGCAGCAAGGAAGAGAACTGGTTACCCCACCTCTCAACGCTGGACCTAGTGTAGTGAAGTCTCTCTGGATCTATTATTTGTCTCTAATTACGTGCATAGCGCAGCATCTCTGATTCTGTCTTTCTCTCTATGCTCCTGCAGTGTACAACATGTCTAATTCTATCTTTCTCTCTATGCCCTTGCAGTGTACAGCATGTCTGAGTCTATCTTTCTATCTATGCCCCTTCAGTGTACAGCATTTCTGAGTCTATCTTTCTCTCTATGTCCCTTCAGTGTACAGCATTTCTGAGTCTATCTTTCTCTCTATGTCCCTTCAGTGTACAGCATTTCTATCTTTCTCTCTATGCCCCTTCAGTGTACAGCATTTCTATCTTTCTCTCTATGCCCTTTCAGTGTACAGCATCTCTGATTATATCTTTCTCTCTATGCCCCTAGGACAGCACAGCATATCTGATTCTATCTTTCTCTCTATACCTCTTCAGTGTATATAATCACTGAGTCTATCTTTCTCTCTATACCCCTTCAATGTATAGCATATCTGATTCTATCTTTGTCTCTATGCCCCTTAAGTAGACAGCATCTCTGGGTCTATCTTTCTCTCTATGCCCCTAGGACCCACACAGCATAACTGATTCTATCTTTCTCTCCATACTCCTTCAGTGGACAGCATCTCTGAGTCTATCTGTCTCCCTTGGCCGATGAAAAGAACAGCCAACTGCATATATTGACCATCTATTTTTCAGGGTGCGACATTTATTCCTCTCTGTTCTTGAAAATCTCTGTGTCTTAATCTGTAATGCCCAAGTTATTCCCAAAGACAAAAATATAACAGTTTAAGGAGCAATGATAAAAACATAGAAGGAACCCAGACACCATCACCAGAAAATGCTGTGCTATGGACTCCAGAAGGGCGGTGAAAGAGAGGCAGACCAAAGATAACCTGGAGGAGATCAGTGGCCGAGATGCAAAGCATGAACCAGAGTTGGGGCACAGCATGAAGGATGGTCACTGACTGAGCAAAATGGGGACGATTTGTTGCTGCCCTACAAGACACCACTAGGCGTGATGGCCACTGACGGCTTTGTCAGTCAGGGGCTAAGGATCCAAGAAGATTAAAAAAAAAATTAAAAACACAGTTGTGATTTTTTTGCCCTTGTAACAGGACACATATTATTTTTTAGAATATTTACAGCATATACGAATCAGACATAAATACTGAAATATTAATGTTTACATTTTCAACACTGAACACGACAATGATAAATACACCCTCAGTAAAGTCTCCTGTATTTTTATCAGCATATGTTATGCATGGAGGCATATCTGGGAGTCATCCTTATATGACCACCAGCTATGCTCAATGCTACAACATACAAGGGGATTGACATAAGTCTTGGGCCTGACCATGAAGGAGTCACAGGAGGAAGATGAAACTTGGCACATTTAAAGTTCATCATATTTGCACTGAATGTGTGAAGTACGCGTTTGTTTCTTCAATGGGTTTTCCCGCTATTGTGCACGGCGCAATGTACCCTATTGACCGGATCTGCTGCTCCAAAGATTTGACAAAACAATGGAAAAGAAGGAGGCCAGAGCTGTGATAAAATTTCTGATGTTTCAGGGAAAAACACCTACAGAAATACACAGGGAGATGGAACCAGTGTTTCGTGATTCTTGTCCTTCATATACTTCGGTAAAAAACTGGTGTCAACAGTTTAACTCTTTAAGCCCCAAGAGCCACTATAATGGCTCAGGGTTTAGACCTATTTGGCCCAGGAGCCATTTAAGTGGCTTCGGATTTTTTGCTCCTGTCTAGAGCTCTGTTCCAATGTTAGCAACCCAAAACGTCATTTCCAACAGGAAGTACTGAAGTACTTTCATGTTAAATAACTCGTATTTATGCATATGAACATTAGAAAATATTTTTTTTCCCAAACAAACACAACAATAAAAAAGCACTGTGGTTGCTGTTTTTGTTTGGGCCAAACCCTGCTTTTTGCTTGGGACTTAAAGAGTTAAGTGCGGCCGCTCAAATGTTGCTGATCTGCCAAGATCTGGTAGACCAGCCTCAGAGTGCAACGATGAAAATGCAACAAGAGTGAAGAAAATCATTGACCAGGATCGAAAAATGACAAATGTGGAGATAGCTAGTAGAGTAAAACTAAATGAAAGAACAGTTTATAGAATTTTACACATCAGACTGAACATGAGAAAAGTGTGTGCACGCTGGGTTCCGCGACTGTTGACACGTGAACAGAAGCAAACGAGGGTAAATTGCTGTCAACAGTTGCTCAAAAAGTGTCAGTCAAAAAATTTTTTGGAGACCATGGTGACAGTAGATGAGACTTGGGTACACCATTATGACCCCAAATCCAAAATTGCCAGCATGCAATGGAAAGCCCCGGGCTCCCCAACACCTGTCAAGCCGAGAGCGCAGAAATCTGCAGGAAAAGTGATGATGACTGTTTTTTGGGACGGCAAAGGTGTCCTTTTCAAAGATTATCTGCCTTGTGGCAACACAGTTAATGGACAGTACTATGCAGATCTTCTCACCAAACTAAGAAAGGTTGTGACCAGGAAACGAGGGATAACGCGCACTCAAAATCTTCCTTTGCTTCAAGACAACGCACCCTCTCACAAAGCACAGCTTGTGCAGCTAGCAGCCAACGATTTGAATATTGAAATTCTTCCACACCCACCATATTCTCCAGATTTGGCTCCATCAGACTTTTTTCTACTCCCAAATCTTAAAAAACAGCTAAAAGGAAATCATTTTGACAGCGATGAAGAGGTTATACTGACATGTGATAACTGGTTTAGTTTGAAAAATAGGGTGTTCTACTCCAAAGGTCTTTTCAAGGTCAAGCAGAGATGGCAGAAGTGTGTCAATTCAGACGGTGGCTATACTGAACAGGAATAAACACTATACAAAATTTCAGCTCTCTGTGACATGTCCTTCATGGTCAGGCCCAAGACTTATGTCAATCCCCTTGTACGTACGTGGAAGTGAACCTATGTCTGTGAGGCTAATTACATCCTCATTGACTCTTGAAATCATCCACACACTTCTAGGGATTCCCCTGTGGTGAAACTTGTTGAGAACCCAGCATTGCACACTAAGCTTGGAGAAGTCACTTGAGCACCAGGCGTAATTCTTTGGCTTTGACTTGGTTGACTGCATGCAGAAGGATCTCACTGTGGACCCTTTGATAGGCAGGGGAAGCTGAGAAGTGGCTCTGTGCAAGGCGTGACAATTCCTTGGGACAGCCCAGAACCAGAGTGCAGTATTTTAGCTCTGCATAGCTGGAAAGCCCCCTTGGATGGCTGGGAATGTACAGCATGTCACGCACTGTTACTCCTAGCTTGGGACCAGATGTGACGATCCTTAAAATGCAAGCCAGGCAGGAGAAACTGGAGCTCATGACTTCAGATCTTTAAACACGTTTCGGAACGGCAGAAAAGCCACAGGAAAAGTCTAGATCTACAGTGTAGATAATACCAAGGAGTCTTCAACTTGGTATTGGCTGCTAAAGAGTGAGAAGCTCAGCAACCCTTGTTACACAACAACAACATATGTTTTATGAATCAACTCAAATTGTTTTCTATGAAATCACACTCACAATGAGTGGGAGGGATTTTCATCATTATGATTTCAGATGTTGTAATCTCCTGACAGAAAACCAGCTGATAGCATTACAAGTCAGTCCCTGTTCTGATACCCCCAGGGTAAGTGAAATAGAGGATTACAAAAATAAAACACATAAAGAAGAGAACTGGAGACGAACATGAAAGAGATAAAAGACATAGACAGATCTTGAATGAATGGCATAGGACATTAGGACTTAGTCTATGTTTATTAGGGACTTGTACTGCACAAGGAGTTATCTTTCCCTGTAGCAGTGCATGTGAATGTTTTTAAATGAGCGTTGTCTGGCTTAAACTCAATCCCCAAACCTGGGAGGCCGCATTAGGGTGCCTATCTTCTCCTATGTGACCTGCTCCTTTTGGTTGAACCTTCCAGGAGCACAAGGTCACCTCCAATGTAGCACAGCAGCAGTGGTTTGTGTAAAATGTTGTTTTACATGATGAGGTTGTCAGAACTATCCACAACCACATGTTAGTTGCCTTGTATGATAAACCGCTGGGAAGCAGTAGTCCATTCTTTCCGTCTAATGCAAGCCGCCAAACCACTAAAGCTAGGGCACACAGAGGTCATCACACACTGGGGTGGAACAAATTTTGTGACGAAAGGGGGAGGGAGTTAACAAATGTGACGTTGTTACGGTATTTTAATTGGCATCGTCTGCTATAGGTTGGCAGCGTGCAATTTTAGGGGTTACAGCATTTAATATAATGTAAACAATTAGTATACTATTGAACGCTATACACCCGATCGATTTATGACGTGTTGGCGTCGGTAAGGTCACGCTGGGTGACTAGGTTACCGTACCCCTTTTTGTGTTGACCGTCGAACTGAATAGACGTGTCCTCTAATCCTTCCAGTGGTTGGGCATGATATTGCCGCATATCTGTTATTACAGTACAGACAAGAGTCAGTCCAATATTATCATGAAGAGAGGAATTTATTGAGGTTAGTAAATTAACTAAAATTCAAGGAAGGAAGAATTAATAGTCCATATTCGTTTATATTGCCAGACGCATAATCTCACTGTCGGCCGTTGGGTTTCACCAACCGCGCGTACATATAGTTATTACGTTCTGACTATAGTAATTCATATTACTGGACAAGGACTGAGATGCATAGATAGCATCTACGATGTAGGAACCAAATGTAATATACAGTAGAACTCCATTTATCCGAACCCCATGGGACCGAGCATCGTTCGGATAATCAAATGTTCGGATAATTGGATTACATAATGTATCGAGTACATATACACATATTTCTAAAAATAATTAACCATCACAAGGAAAATACACTATAAAACATATTTACTTGTACTGTAATAATAATACCCACACTGTATTAGATCACTGTATCACCAAAATCTTTTATTACACTGCAGTGCATGTACTTCTTGTATTAATTATTTTTGTTAAGAAAGAGAAATGTTTTCAAAATAACATTACAAACGATTCAAAACCAGGCGCAACTTACGTATATATGTACTTGCACAGATGTAGCCCACTATTTAAAATAATGAGGAATCCTCTTTTGCACCAAACTGGATAGTCTCCTTTTGGCTGCTAAGTCCCGAATTCTCTTCAACAGCAGAAGCTGTGTAGGACAGCTGTCATCTTCTTGCTCGTACCAAGCCATCGCAGTTTCTAGTGCTATAAAGGCCTCTTCAGGACTTGGTCGACGTTTTGGTTTTTCTTCATAATCTACAAGTACATCATGTACTTCTGAGGTGTCTTCATCATCGGTCACTACATGTATTTGGTTTTCTTCTTGCACAAAAGACAAAATTTCTTCGTCATTCAAAAACTGAAAACCAGAATCATTATCATCTTCTAGCCACATGTGTGCATCATCTTTGTCACAGTCCGAAAATCCGGGCATTGCTTGAAACAGTTCCACAACTTCATTTATACAATCATCATTTGTGTCCACTGCAGTAGTTTCATTTTCTCCTTTTTTCCCAAGCAATCTACTCCAAGCCTTGTTGAGATTATCTTGTGACAGGGTGGTCCAAGCATCAGCTAACATATAGCAGCAGTCTTTGAGATTAAGCTTTTTGGAAAACGCCACCACACTTTCTTCATCTTCAGCCAACAATAAACGACGCAGGACTTCCTTCTTGTACATCTTTTTAAGCTTTGCTATAACACCCTGATCCATTGGTTGAATCAGTGCTGTTACATTGGGAGGCAGAAAAATTACTTTAAAATTTGCATCAACTGCATTCAATGTATCCGTCTCTGGATGAGATGGTGCATTGTCCAGTAGAAGAATTACTTTTCCAGTTTTCTTTTCTTGTTCTCCCAACCTCTTCACATTTGGGATGAACTGATTTGTATACCAATCAAGAAATATTTCACTATTCATCCAAGCACTCTTCTGTGCTTTGTAACACAATGGGAGACATGTCACATTCTTTAAACAACGTGGTTTTTTGGCTTTGCCGATCATTAGCACCGGTAAACGATGACTTCCACTGGCATTCGCGGCTACCAAAATTGTTACTCTCTCTTTGCACTTTTTAAACCCAGGGGCAGCTGCTTCGCGCTGAGATGCAAGTGATTTTTGAGGCAATGATTTCCAGTATAAGCCAGTCTCATCGGCATTATACACATCCTCGAGTGAATAACCTTCTTCTTCCAAAAAAGCCAAGAATGTTTCTATAACATTTTTAGCGGCAGTTGCATCGCTAGATAAAGATTCCCCTTGAATCTCCAATTCTCGTATGCCATGACGAGATTTAAAGTTTCTTAACCATTCCTGGCTAGCCTTAAAGTCAGGAGGACCGTCAAGTTGATTGTTGAACTGAAGTGCCTTTTCACACAACAGAGAACCAGAGATAGGTTCCCCTTTGCTTCTTCTTTGCACAAACCATATATACAAAGCCTCTTCCAATTTCACATCTTTCGCATTTCTCATGGTTTTACGTTTCTTCGACCCATTTTCACTATCAAATTTCGATGCAAAACTCATAATTTTATCCTTGTTACTTTTAATGTCAGAGACGGTAGCTTTCCCAACACTGAAAATCCTCGCAAGTGAAGACACAGTTTCACCTTGTCCTAGTCTCTTGATAAATTCTGTTTTCGTTTCAATTGACAAAACATTGCGGTTCCTTTTATATGCTTTAGGCCTACTGGAAGATGCCATATCGCACAGAGAAATACTTGTACGCCAAAATTATTCTGCTGTAGTAGCAGACACAATTATTTTAAGTTGAACTGTCTGTTTAGCCAGTGTTCTACCTAGAACGCACACGTACACTGTATTTTTAAACCAGATATTAACTGACTTTATGATCTAACTGGCTTCCTGTACGTAAGCGACCGACCATTAGCCATCCCATTCTCTACAAATTGTTCACACACATTTGAAGTTTGCCGCATCAAAAGATTCAGAATTTTAGTCTAACGTGACTGTGGCATCTGATTTTTTTTTTTTCTGGAAAAAGTGTTCGGATAATTGGATGTTCGGATAATTGGGGTTCGGATAAATGGAGTTCTACTGTATAATGTATTTTTTCCATGATCAATCTCTATGGATTGTCTTACGTGTCAAAATGTATATTAAAAATGTGTGGACTCGAGGAAGGACTTATTACGTCAATTGAAGTTCACAATTCAAGTATTGATATTGTTCACTACGTTACAACCCATATTCGCATGATCATCACCAAAAGCACGATGAAGAATAATTGAATGAACAAGAGAAACACCAAAGCAATGCAAAATGGCCAGAGATTAATAACTGATTTAATAATAATAAAAATGGAACAATATTCTACAAGATATAACCCAGTGTTAACAGAAGAGAAACCGGCCTGCAACAACTGCTGCAACAACGGCAGCAACAGACGTCACAAACAAAAATAGTTAACATCTTAATAAAGATATTGATGACTGCTGGCAGACGTGACCAGATCCTTGGGCTCAATACAGGGAAGCAAAGAAACCCACCAGGCATGTGTCAAAAGGTGATTAAACCCCATCCTGTAAAAGCTCCAGGTACAACATCTGTAGTCGGACTGAATTCAGACTAGCCATCCTGGATGGAGGAACATACAGCATGACAGAACCAAGGTAGCCTTAGCCAGGAAGATCAGGATGTGGGACAAGTGAAAGCTGCAAAGGTAAAGATAAGAAGGACATGAAATTATATCCAGCTGGTTGGCCAAAAAAGAAAAAAAAAAGAAGGAAGGCTTGGAAAAATCTTAAAGTAAAGTAGTCCAATAGTAGATACTGTCACAAAGTAGTAAACTGTTAGAGACTTCAATACGCTAGGTCCAGCTTTGAGAGGTGGGGTGATCAGTTCCTTTCCTTGCTGTCTTTTCTTTCCCTAACTCAAGAGCACAGTCAGGTACCCATTCACAGCTGGGCAGAATGCAGCATGATGCCACCATGTTTCAAACCCAGCACCTTTTACCACGAGAGGCAAGAGCTCTAGTCACCCTGCCAATCAGAAACTCACTTAAGCTCTACAGACAGCTAACAGACACAGAAGATGACACAGGTCAAATGACAGCTGACAAAGGTCTGGAATTATTCCTGCTTTGATTAGATAGAAAATATTTGTTTCACTTTGTTCCTGAATTGTTTTTCTCATTTCATCATTTTCCTTTTGACTCCCTGTGGAACATGAGGGGGGGAGGGGGGCCCTTGCAGGAAGCTGACAAAAAACATTCGTATGTTCTTGCAGCAGTGGTTTCTATAGTAACATGTTTTACATAATGAGATTGCCAAAACCATCCACAACCACATTCTAGCTGTCCTGTATGACATGCTTGAGGGAGAGGTGGTGCTATACTTTCTTTTTCTCATAATAAGAGTACCCTGGGAATAGTGGGCAGTGTGTGTCATGTCAGTGCTGAATTTTCATCAGATTTATGACAAATGTATGGAGTTGTTCATGCCACAATAAGTAAACACCTTTTTATTTAACTCAACCTGAGGTTTATATTTTTGCTGTGTTTCAAATCTTTGAAACTCAAAATCTCTGTGTTCCACTCAAAACAGAGAGCTGAAACTTTGAGTGCAAAGTTTTAGCTTTTGTGGTACATTTTAACAGATCAAATTATGACTAGCACTGATGCAGCCTATTTCATATAATAACTATAAATAATGTAAAACAAGGTGGAAATAACTGTATTAAACTGATGCATGAAATGAATTATGAATATAAATTGCGTTTTGTATTAGAAAGGATGGGGAGTGGTGATGTACAAATTTAATCAAGGTGTTTCTTGAAACAACTAGGTCAGACAATCTTTTGTTTTTAAAGACAGCTCTAGTAGCAGCCAGCTTTCTAGCAAGCTTTACATTAGGTCCTTAAACTTTAATACTGTATATTGTATTCATGATGTAGAGCATCCAGTCACATACAAAATGATGCATACTACCAGCTCAACAGAAGAGAACAAGTGGTAATCTTCAGACTCCGCACTGGCCACAACAGATTGAGATACCATCTATTCAACAAGCTAAAGATAGGAACTACCGAGCAGTGTAACTGTGGCACTGACAAAATGACTGCTCAACATCTGCTTCAAAGTTGCCCAACATATGCAGAACAGAGAAAGCCGACACCAGTACCACTCGTGGAAAAGCTCTACGGAGATTCAACTAGCCTCAAACTGACTACTGCTTTCTTTGAAAACATTCAAGTAGACGTCTGAGAGTGTACGAAGAAGAAGAAGTATTCAAAGACAAATTTCACTCGATGGAGGGCAACAGTTACAAAAAAATTAATATTCAGTTATAACTTAAAATAATAAAACAAGTAAAGGAAAAATAAGTTTTAGGGATACACTTTTACTAGTGTTACCATTTGCACACAAAAAAAAAAACAAGAAAAAACATAAAGTAAATTTTCCATATGTTCGATTGCAAAGAAAAAAGTGTAAGGCCAGTCATTATTAATTCTTCATATTGTTCACCGGGACCCCAAGATGCAGCAATAGTGAATGCAGTCAGCGACCCATAGCTGTACTGCTTGCATCAGGACCAGCGAACCAGAGCTGGTCAAGACTGCACTCCACCTCCACGTGGTGGTCCTGGAAACAGTCTGCAGCAGTGCAGTCTGGCTGAGCGAGTGCGGATCGCAATGGGAAGGCAAACCCGGTCCCTAAAAAATGCTGTGCTGAAGTCGGATGTGTCGACCGAAAGGTGCAGATATCACAGCTTAGGCGTAAACAGACACAACGCAACCACCGTCCTTTTCAGGGCGAACGAGGAAGAAGAAGAAGAATATTGTTCACCAGCGAATATTATTTTTGTGAAAGAAATGAAGAATTACTGATAACTGGCCATCCACTCCTACATACAGCGTCTTATTGGCAAAATGGTTAGAGCACTGGCCTCTCGAGGCAACGTTGCCGTGTTCGAATCAAAGTTGTCATGCTCCAGCTTGCCCAGCTGTACATGGGTATCTGACTGTGCTCATGGGTTAGGCAAGGAAAAGAGGGAGGAAAATGGTCACCCCCAGCTCTGGATGCTGGACCTAGTATAGTGAAGTCTATAGCAACTTACTCCCCTAAGGCAGTATATGCTATGAGACTTTCTTTACTTTTTTTTTTTAACTGCTACATAACAGAATGTATGGACAATGTATTGTCTCTCTTTTTTTATTACTGCTACGTAACAGAATGTATGGACAATGTATTGTCTCTCTCTTTTTTTTTTTTTACTGCTACGTAACAGAATGTATGGACAATGTATTGTCTCTCTTTATTTTTCTTTTTAAGTGCAATGCATATAAAAAAAAAAGATCCCTAACATTTGTTTTTTCTCCTTTACTTGTTATAAATGTTCCCTTCTGTGTTCCCAATGTGTTCCTACTGTGTTCCAAATGTTGTATGCGTTAAAGTTTACAGTGGTTTGGTGCTAGTCTTGTCACAGTAAGCAGGTATTACTTTTAAAATGTTCCCATTTATGTCTCATTTGTATTTTTCTCAGTTTTACAGTGTTCCAGAGTTGGTCTTGCCACAATTAGCAAACATCTGTTTCCATCTCTCCACTTCTATGACGTTCTTGAGGGACTGCCACAACGACCTCTTCTCTACTCATGGCATCTTTCTGCCTTTGGATGTCTTAAGAGATGATGAATACAGCAAATGCCAATTTCAGCTGCAGATCAAGTCTCAGGTGATGGCTAACTGCTGTAAAAGATCTGGAACAGTTCTGTGATGTTCTTGGCCAAACTGTTTTTGTTGCTGGGGTTAAACTGAAACTAATACAGTAGAAAAGTATATTGTCAGTGATAGTTTTGGGAAGTAGAAATCTGTCATGATTGATATCACCACTGAAAATCATCAAAAATTTAATCATCACCACAATCGCTAACACCACTGCCATGATTCTCATTATCAAATACATAAATACTTCAATATATCATCTGCCTAATCACTATCACCTCATGTTCCCTAGAGTCTCTAAAAAGAAAAAGAAAGAATAAGCTTACTGCCCTCAGGAGCATCCTGTTAAAAATGTTTTAATTTGAAAACACTTTGAGAATTCTATTATAGCTGGGTAGAAATGTAAAAAGGCAATAATGCCTATTTATTTCAATCAATCAATCAATACCCTTTAGCTCCCCAAGGAGCATAGGCCTTCAACAAACACATGCCAAGTCTTCCTGTCCTGTACCATTCGCTCAAGTTCTTTCCATGTTTTCCTCATCATTTTCACCTCCGTTTCCAGTTCTCTTCTTCGTGTGTTTTTTTGGTCTACCTCTGCCTCTCTTTCCCTGTGGATTTCAAAACAAGGACTGCCTTGTAATGCTATCAACAGGTTTCCTCAATGTGTGTCCTATCCATCGCCAGCATCTTCTTCTCCACTCTTGTTCCACGGGCACATCTGGTTCTTGTCATCAATTCCACATTTGTGACTTTGTCATACCATTTCAGTCCTTCTATTCTGCGCAAGCACCCGTTTAGAAAAGCCTGTAGCTTTTTTGTTGTTGTTTTGGTTGTTCTCCATGTCTCACAGCCATACAATAGGACTGACTTTACATTTGAGTTGAAGATTCTATTTATTTACCCTGATGAAATAAAGACTTCATTTGTTTGTTCAGACCAGGTCGTACAAGGTGACTAATATGAGCTTGTACATGAGGCTGGCAACCTCATCATGTCAAACATACTGCCACAGAAACCACTGCTGCAATGATGATAATCAACATTACCATCAGTATAATCAACACTTCCACAAATAATCATCATAATTGTTACTACCATCACAATCACTATCAACACTTCCACAAATAATCATCATAATTGTTACTACCATCACAATCACTATCAACACTTCCACAAATAATCATCATAATTGTTACTACCATCACAATCACTATCAACACTTCCACACATAATCATCATAATTGTTACTACCATCACAATCACTATCAACACTTCCACAAATAATCATCATAATTGTTACTACCATCACAATCACTATCAACACTTCCACAAATAATCATCATAATTGTTACTACCATCACAATCACTATCAACACTTCCACAAATAATCATCATAATTGTTACTACCATCACAATCACTATCAACACTTCCACAAATCATCATCATAATTGTTACTACAATCACTATCAACACTTCCACAAATAATCATCATAATTGTTACTACCATCACAATCACTATCAACACTTCCACAAATAATCATCATAATTGTTACAACCATCACAATCACTATCAACACTTCCACAAATAATCATCATAATTGTTACAACCATCACAATCACTATCAACACTTCCACAAATAATCATCATAATTGTTACAACCATCACAATCACTATCAACACTTCCACAAATAATCATCATAATTGTTACAACCATCACAATCACTATCAACACTTCCACAAATAATCATCATAATTGTTACAACCATCACAATCACTATCAACACTTACACAAATAATCATCATAATTGTTACAACCATCACAATCACTATCAACACTTCCACAAATAATCATCATAATTGTTACTACCATCACAATCACTATCAACACTTCCACACATAATCATTATAATTGTTACTACCATCACAATCACTATCAACACTTCCACAAATAATCATTATAATTGTTACTACCATCACAATCACTATCAACACTTCCACAAATAATCATAATTAATTGTTACTACTATCACTATCAACATCAGAATCAACATTATCATTTCCACATATCATCATAATAATCATTACCACCAAAACCATCATAATCAACATTTCTACATATTATCATCATAATCATTACCACCATGAGCATAATTATCAACATGATCAAAATTTCCTCATATCTTCATCACAATCGCTGCCACACATCACCACCAATACTTCCATATATCATCATCATAATCACTATCAGCATCATTATTAATATCATGAACACTTTCACATCATCATTTTTCTTATGACTAATAACCATTAATAGCATCAACCCTTCCACGCATTCACATCATTATCATTATCCCTTTCACACATTCATATCATCAACCCTTCCACAGATCATCATCATGATCACTGCCACACATCATCATGATCAATGCCACACATCATCATCATCATCATGATCACTGCCACACATCATCATCATGATCCCTGCCATACATCATCATCATCATCATGATCACTGCCACACATCATCATCACTGCCACACATCATCATCACTGCCACACATCATCATCATCATCACTGCCACACATCATCATCATGATCACTGCCACACATCATCATCATGATCACTGCCACACATCATCATCATCACTGCCACAGATCATTATCATCATCACTGCCACACATCATCATCACTGCCACACATCATCATCACTGCCACAGATCATCATCATCACTGCCACACATCATCATCATCACTGCCACATATCATCATGATCACTGCCACACATCATCATCATCACTGCCACACATCATCATGATCACTGCCACACATCATCATCATCATCACAGCCATAGATCATCATGAGGTTTGCTTTTGCTTGGTTTTAAGGATCATCTTCATTACACATGGACAACTCCATGAGTGCTCCGTTCTCCCAGTGCCCAAACTCCGTAGCACAGGCGAGGATCCCAATGTAAGTATACAGGAATCACACATTCTATAAATATCTCTGTGGTGGGTAAGTTTCCTAATTTAAAAATTTTGCCAGGGCAGTGGCCGTATGGCCTACTCTTTACAATTTCCAAATACCAAGGGAGTTTTAATGGACGCACTTGCACATGGGACCTAATTGTTTGCCGTCATCCGAGAAGGCTAGGCATACAATCTCATTACCTAGGAGATGAGGGGGGAGTATGACATCATTAGAAACCACTGTTTCTGAAAAAAAAAAAAATTCCAGAAATTATATTCCTGGTGCTGGAAGCGAACCCAGTACCTTCAGAATTAGAGGTGGACACCACACCTCTGAGCCACTCCGACCCCCCCAATCCTGGGGTTCAAATTCATGACCCTGAGATATACAAATAAGAGCTCTGCAGCTCATTACATCCTGTCATGTGATGCTAGTCCTTATATAGTGTGATGTAAGATAATAATAATCATGATAAATCAATCAACATAATCATCATTTTTACTCCCTTCGGAGCATGAAGCCATCATTGCAGGAAGCCTATATCCAGTATTCACATGCTCTTGCAACAGTGGTTTCTATAGCAACTTGTGTTACATGATGAGGTTGCTAGCCTCATCGGCCGGCGTGATGCTGACCACATTACCCCTAGTGTGCCGATGGTCAAGAAAATACGGGCCTAACACCGTATTCCCAATATGCCTCAATAGACGTGTAACGGGATCCATTGCTAGCCTCATGCCACAAAAACCCTCAAATTAGCGGCCTCGTACGACACGCCTGACCGAGTAGTAGTCGTATTCTTTCTTGGTCTCATCAGAACCCCCCTTCCCCCAGAACTACACGAGGCAATTAACATAAAATGACCTAACAGCCCCAAATAAGGAAGATGCATTCAACCAGAGGCATCCCTAAAGTATTTGGCACCCGCACTCCCCAATAAAGAAACGCACTAGTAACATTTTAACAGTAAGTACTATATTAATAGTGTCTGATGGCCCCCCCCCCCCCCCCTTCCTGGCTGTCACTCTCACACCCCCCTTAGTACGCCACTGCTTTCAGCCATATTGAACAAAAATATTTAACCAGAATCTTCAGATTGAGAACAAGTCAATCTACACTAAATGGCCACAGAAATAGAATGTGTTCACAAAATATAGCAAAATGTAGACACTGCCCAAACACTTTGGAGGCAGTAGAACACCATCTACTGATGTGCTCTGCACTCCAGGGAATGAGACAACTCCTCCTACCACACAACCCATCCATAGGCAATACACTTTATGGCAGCCCAAAACAGGCTTACACAAACTGCGCAGTACCACATAATGGCATCAAGGTCACCATGAGCTGACGCTCAATGACAGTGGATCAAAGTCAAGTCAACATAAAAAGAATAATAAGACACGAATGGGGAACACGAAAATACAGACAAGCAGACGTATAGCAGGGAGCAAGACGTAAAATGATGACACATAGCTCACCTTGACTGGAACCAGCTGCTCACATCTGTGAGCTGGCACACAAGGACAATAATTCTGGCACAACAACAACCACAATGCATCTGAGTCAAGACAAATGAAGTCACTGAAGGCTTCCTTGCTGGCCTGCACACAAAAAAATTTAAAAAAAGTCACAAAGAAAGCTCTAGCTCATGCTTTTCATCTCGGCATCCACAGTTCTCCGTCACAATGTTTTTGCTTGGCCTCTCTTTTGCCTTCCTTCTGGTGTATATAGCATGGCAGTTCTGGTGATAATGTCAAGGTCTCTTCTGAAGGTATGGCCAACCCAGTTACAGCACCTGCTTGTTATAAGTGTACTCATTTTCTTGCACTTAAGCAGTTTTTGGTTGGTGATGGTGTTCCTCCAAGTTATATGTGTGTTATTACTTCTAGCCATCTGAGGCAAGAATCCCAATGTGTGTATACAGGAATCACACATTTTATATATACTTTTGTGACGGGTAGATTTTCCTAATTGTAAATTTTGCCAGGGCAGCAGCCATGAGGCCTACTCTTTATGATTTCCAACTGCAGAGGGATTTTTAACGTGCGCAACTTACACACAGGACTTCCTATTTTTTCGCCATTATCCAAGACAGTTCGGCACCCAATCTCACTACCCAGGAGACCAAGGGCAAGTATGACATTATTAGGACCATTGGTTCTGAAAAAAAAATTTCCATAAATTATATTCCCTCTACTGGGAACTGAACCCGGTACGTTTATAATTCGAGGCGGACGCCATACCTCTTAGCCACTCCGAGCCTCATAATTCATATGGCCTTGAAGCAGTGGTTTCTGTAGCAATTTATTTTAAATGATAAGGTTGCCAGCCTCAGGCACAACATCGTATTCACTGTCTGTTATAACAAGCCTCAAACATAAGTAGTCATATCTTTTTTTCTTCTTCTCCTTAGTGACCCCCAGGAACTATGTGGGGCATACAAAGGATGTGAGGAAGGCTAAACCTCTAAGTTTACTCTCTTCTCATTCATTCATAGTCATGATCCTGGCCACATTAGTGTATGGGAGACCTGCTGGTGACATAAGCAGAGTCAGGAACAAAACATGTGTTGGTCTGGAAAGACCACTCTATGAGAGATCAATGGTGTAAATGAAAATAGGCAATAGTTAGCATCACAAGGTAATCCTTGTTCTGGAATCCTCAAGCTAAAATAAACAGAGGCAGACTGAACAGCACATGGATTTTAGAACGGAAGATAAACATAAGATGGATAATGAAAACATAGAAAGAACTGATGATGCAGAACAGGGAGGGCTTGGGATGAACTAACCTGAGCCTATGCTCCACAGGGCGCTTAAACAGCAAAGACACTACACCTGGACGTGACTAATAGCATGACATACCTTCTGCAGTGGCGCAGGCTGTAAATCACTGAGGTAAGGGATGCACATTCTGGCCACTCTAACCAAGCTGTTACTGTCAAGGTCTAGCTGTTAAAGCAAACATAGAAATAAAAAGACTGCTTATTTGTCATCGGAAGCATAAACATTTATCATAAACATATATCATTGTGGTACTTATGGATACATGAAGTGAACAAAAATTGGGTAATAGAAAAGTCTTATTAATATGCAGGAAAAGTAGTGCCAAAGTTACAACTTCGAGATCTTTTACATGACATAAAAAAAAAGTTTAGACCAGAAAGTATAGTCAATCCTTGCTATTCGCGTGTTCCGTATTTGCTCATTCGCGCGAGATAAAGTGTAACCAATTTTTTTGCCATTTACGGGCACCTTGCCGGCAAAAAATTTTGAGATGCCTACTGCACAGCAAGGAGAGGCATGCCTCTCACAGCTTTTGTTGTGTATAAATGTGTCTTTGTCTAGCATCTTTTCATCCATGTTTTTGCTGTTTTGATTATTTTTTGAATTAACAATGGCATCCAAGCATAGTGCAAGTGTGTTGTCAAGTGTGCCTAGGCGCAAGAAGGCTGTGATGAGCCTCATTGACAATATACATGTGTTAGATAAACTTCTTTCTAGGATGGCTGTATGAAATTTTCTTTATTTCTCAATTTTAAGTGTTTTGCGTAATTGTTTTCAATGTTTGTTCTTTAGGGATTTAGTAATAATGTGTGTATGTTTGCATGTGGATGTGTGAATGAGTAGTGACAGTGTGAGTTAGTGAGTATTGTTACAACAAAAGATTGAACATACTGAACTATTACATAGAAAAAAACAATGCATAAAATACATTTATAAAATGCACAGTATAATAAATAAGTTGTTATTTACAAGAAATGATGAGTTTACAGTGATCGGTAGCAAAAGTGTATGGTGAACAGGGTCCCGCAGAAACCTAACTCCCTTTTCCCCATAGGATCAATGGTTCCAGAAGGGTCTTGGAGGCTGTGCCAGACAGTGAGACAAAGAATGAGGTCTTCTCTCAGTGAGCTCTGGTATTTCTACTTGCCGTCTGTAGTAAAGCTGCTAAGGTCAAGTTGTGGTTTGTCTTGTTTCTAGAGAACTGCTGAATTTGTTGTGAGATATGTAAATGTCTGAGTAGAGGTTTGAATGTCATTTCTGATATCTTTTTTTTTCACTATTTGTGTAATGTTTTTTCTTCTTGAGATCATCAAATTGTTGAAAGTTTGTTTTCTCGTGATAATTTTTGGGAATGAAGAGGCTGACAGATTGACAAAGGAAGGTGGAAAGCTACCTCAACCTGATACAAGCATAACTTTCGAAAAGGCAAAAAGTTTTATCAGAACCAAATACAGGAACAAATGGGATGCAGAGCATCCAGGACACACACAAAATGATGATTACTACCAGCTCAGTAGAAGAGAACACGTGATAATCTTCAAATTTCGCATGGGCTAAAGATTGAAACTACCGATGAGTGTAAATGTGGTACTGATAAAATGACTGTTGAACATCTGCTTTAAATATACCCAACATATGACCGTCATCAGTACCATTTTTTGGAAAAACTCTATGGAGATGCAAACAACCTCAAGCTGACCACTGCTTTCTTTGAAAATATTCAAGCAGACGTCTGAGAGTACACAAAGAAGAAGAAGAAACATCATGCAGAGAACAAAGTTCTCATGACTGTAATGTGGGCTGCATTTTTGCACGCGTCTCAGTAAGCCAGTGCACGAATCACTGCGCTACCACGGCTCTTATTATTTCACTGTAGTTAACCTTAATGTTTTAAAGTCTCCCTACTGCCTCCTTCTTATTACTTCATTCATTAATCACCATTCAGCTTCCCTAAGAAGCATATGCCTTCAACAGACTTATGCAATGTCTTCCTGTGCCATCAGCCCAAGGTTTTTCCATGTCTTCGTTATCCCCCTTCACGTCTGCCTCCAGTTCTCTTCTCTATGTGTCCTTTGGTCTTCCTCTACCTCTCTTACCCTGGGGATTCCAGAAATATATAGAGGACCAGACGTAGCATAACATCACCATCTTCTATTCACCAAAAACTAAGAATATATGCAATAATACGAGGGAAGTCAGTAAGTAAGTTACAAATGGTTATGAAAAAAAAAAGAATAAAGGGGAAATGTAAGTGCAATAATACATGGTGTTCAAGTTCGTATCTTATTTCTCAACATAATCTCCACCAACATTGATACACTTATCCCATCGCTGTATTAGTGCTTCGAAACCTGCAGCATAGAAGTGCGTGCTCTGCTGTCTCAGCCACATTCGCACCTCACGTTCAACCTCTGCATCATCCGCAAAATGTTTACCGCCAAGGTGAGCTTTTAGTGGACCAAACAGGTGAAAATCACTCAGGGCTAAGTCTGGACTCTAAGGCGGATGTTCAAGAATTTGCCACCTTACTTGTTCAATTTTCTCCTGGGTTAATCGAGCCGTATGTGGTCTGGCATTGTCGCGATGGAGCAGTACTTCTCTAGTCAGTAGGCCTGGGCGTTTTCTTTGCATTGCATCCCGAAGCATCAACAGAACTTCACAGTACGATTCAGCATTCACATTCTCACATTTCTTCTGGAAATGGGCTAACAGCACTCCGTGAGAATCCCAAAACACTGTAAGCATAACCTTCCCTGCTGATGGCGAAAACTTGAATTTCTTGGCTGAAGGTGAACAAGGATGTTTGCATTGAATTACGCTTTGATTCAGGTTGGTAGTGATGCACCCATGATTCATCCCCAGTAACAATCATGTTCAGCATGTCTGCTCCTTCATCTGCATCCTTTTGCCACACAAAAAACAGCACAACAGCGCGCTGTTCTTCGTTTGTACACTCCACTTGTACGGTCGCCATTTTTATCTGCTCTGCGCATGTGACACCTAGCAATCTGAAACCTAAGCTAATCATAAAGCTGGATGATACTGTCGCCTAATGGCACCTTTAGAAACTACCAAATACCATTTTCAGCTTCCCCATATCAGTTTGTAACCTACTTACTGACTTCCCCTCGTACATAGCTATAGACAGTAGTTTAATATGGAGTATCTCAGAAATCAAGAACAATTTATGGTTACAATATTCAATAAAATACCAAAACTAGAAGATGGAACAAATACAGAAGACCAATGGCAACAGATCAGCATGCAGAAAGGTTCTTAGAAAAAAGAAAATGCCAGCACACAGCATGGAACAACATGAACCATTTATAACGGAAAGACACAAAAAAAAAATAACAAGAAAGCAGAAAAGAAGCACTGCAAGAAGGCCAACTGCAATAATATCCACATGATCCTCATGGAACTAAATTAAAAACTGAATGATGATGATTAACTGCTAATAAAATCAGTCTGTCAAAATGTCTTTCATGGAGCCATTAAATCTTTCAGGAAACACTCACATTTCTGGCCAAAGGTCCTACTGTTGATAACACACTCAGCTGAAGTTTGTACGGGCTGGTAAATGTGTAAGCTGACCTGCTCTGTGAGCTGAAAATAGAAACAGATGAAGAATGTTTTGTGAGAAAAGTTACTGAAAGTCTGGAGTTTGTGAGAAAAGTTACTTAGATTCTAGAGTCTGTGTGAGAAATGGTACTGAGAGTCTGGAATTTGATGGAAGAATGTTACTGGGAGTCTAAAGATTGTGTGAAGATTGTTACTGAGAGTCTTAAATTTGATGAGAGACTGGAGTTTGTGTGAGAAATGTTACTGCGAGTCTAAAGATTGTGTGAGAAATGTTACTGCAAGTCTAAAGATTGTGTGAGAAATGTTACTGAGAATCTTAAATTTGTGAGAAAATTTGATGAGAGACTGGAGTTTGTGTGAGAAATGTTACTGAGAGTCTGGAATTTGATGGAGAAATGTTACTGTGAGTCTAAAGATTATGACGAATGTTACCGAGAGTCTTAAATGTGTGAGAAAATTTGATGACAGACTGGAGTTTTTGTGAGGAATGTTACTGAGAGTCTAAAGATTGTGTGAGAAATCTTACTGATAGTCTTAAATTTGTGAGATTAGTAAAAGAGAGTCTGGAGTGTGTGTGAGAAAACTTACATTTTCTTCTTCTTTGATCCTTAGCCGCCGACCGTCAAAGCAGTCAGTGGCCATCACGCCTAGTGCGTCTTGTAGGGCAACAACAAATTGATTCCACTTTGCTCGGTCGGTGGCCATCCTTCGTACAGTGCCCCAACTCTGGTTCATTCTTTGCATCTCAGCCTCCACAGTCCTCCGCCAGGTTGTTTTTGGTCGGCCTCTCTTTCGTTTTCCTTCAGGGGTCCAAAGCATAGCTGTTCTTGTGATGGCATCGGGGTCTCTTCTGAGGACATGACCAACCCAGTTCCAGCGTCTGCCAGCTATGATGGTGTGCATGTCCTCTTGCTTGCTCCGAGTAAGCAGATCTTGGTTAGTGATGGTATTCGGCCAAAAGATTCGGTGAATTTTTCTTAGGCATGTTGTGTGAAAAGATTACAATTTCGACATTTCCTTCTCTGTAACTCTCCAGCATTCCGCACCATAGAGAAGCACAGAAAGCACACAGCTCTGATATAATCTTAATTTTGTGCTTGTGCTGTATTGGGAGGACTTCCAGATGTTGTTTAGGCTAAAGAAGGCTGTTCTTGCCTTATTCATTCTGATGTTGATGTCTTTGCTTGCCCCGCCGTCTGGTGTTACTATGCTTCCTAGGTATGTAAAGGTATCAAAAGAAAACTTACAGAGAGTCTGGAATTTGTGTGAGAAAAATCACAGCGAGTCTGCAGTTTGTGAGAAAAGTTGCTGAGAGCCCGGAGTTTGTGTGAGATATGTTACTGAGAGTCTGGAGTTTGTGTGAAAATAGTAACAGAGAGTCTGGAGTTTGTGTGAAAATAGTAACAGAGAGTCTGGAGTTTGTGAGAAACACTTCTGAGGCCCTGGAGCTTGTGTGAGAAAAGTTAATGAGAGTCTGGAGGTTATGATGAGAAAAGTTACTGAGAGTCTGGAAGTTATGTGAGAAATGTTACTGAGAGTCTGGAGGTTATGTGAGAAAAGTTACTGAGAGTCTGAAATTTGTGTGAGAAATCTTACTGACAGTCTGGAGTGTGTGTGAGAAAAGTTACTGGAGTTTGTGTTAGAAATTTTACTGAAAATCTAGAGTTTGTGAGAAGAGTTACTGCGAGTCTGGAATTTGTGTCAGAAAAGTACTGAGAGTCTAGAGTTTGTGTGAGTGTGAGAAAAAATACTGAGAGTCTGGAGTTTGTGTTAGAAATTTTACTGAGAATCTGGAGTTTGTGAGAAGAGTTACTGAGAGTTTGGAACTTGTGTCAGAAAAGTACTGAGAGTTTGGAGTTTGAGAGAAAAGTGACCAACCTGATTTTAGCTTGCTTCTCCATAAATGAAGCCAAGATTGGAATGACATCTGTCATTGTCCGGTGACTGATAAACTCTCCGCTGACTTCAGCCATAACTAGTAGTGTCTTCAAAGCCTTAAAATAAAGACATATTGAGTTATGTAGGTGAAATGTTCATGTTTTTTTCTTTCATTGGGTAATACTATTATCTTTCCTTCTAGCTTTTTTTTCAAAATACAATTAATGAATTATTGTTTAAGGCACTGATGATTTCCCCAGCTGAACCCGCCTTGTGCAAGCCCCAAACACTATTCACTCCAGGTCTTTCATGCTTCTGTCTGTTCTCTCTTTGTGGTCTTCACCATTTTTCTTTGAGTTCCCCATTTCCCCTTTTGCGTTTAGCATCCATCCCCAAAAACTTTCTAGGCCTACTCTGGTGATCCTTCTGCCCCTTCCCTGTTCCACTCCCTACAGAGTATTGGACTACTACTGCTGTAGCCCCCCCATGCAGACAGCCTGCACCAAAACACTGTTGTGCTCATGTAGAGTTTCTGTAGCAACTAGTTTCACATGATGGAGTTGCCAGACCCCATATACAACTGCATCTTAGCCACCTCTTATGACACGCTTGGTTGGAGCACTGGCCCTATTCTTTCTTTGTCTCAACAGGGACACCTTGGAACCACATGGGGCGCTGGTAGCACTCCTGTTACAACCAATCTAGTCTTTCTTTGTCTCAACAGGGACACCTTGGAACCACATGGGGCGCTGGTAGCACTCCTGTTACAACCAATCTAGTCTTTCTTTGTCTCAACAGGTACACCTTGGAACCACATGGGGTGCTGGCTGTTACAACCAATATAGTCTTTCTTCTGTGAAATGAGATGCTTAAGAAAAGCCATTAATGTTAACAGGAGACAGAATGAGAAATAATAACATCAGAAAAATTGTAGGAACTACATCCTGCATTAAATACACAGAGAGACAGAGCACTGGTTTAGTTTGGAAGACCATCTTCATTGCTCAAGGACAACGCCATCAGTGCTCTGATCTCCTCCCTTAGATCACACAAGGAGCACCTCAGCAATGTGCATGAACTCCAAAGCACCAGCGAGGAACCCAATGTGTGTATATAGGAATCACACATTCTAGTATATGTATTTTTGTGGTGGGTAGGTTTTCTTAATTTTTGTAAATTTTGTCAATGCAGCGGCTATATGGCCTACTCTTTACGATTTCAATCTGCCTAGGGATTTTTAACATGCGCAACTTGCACACAGGACCTCCTATTTTTGTTTCGCCCTTATCCGAGAAGGCTAGGCATCCGTTCACCCTACTCATGAGATCAGAGGGAAGAATGACATCATCAGGATCCATTAGTTCTGAAAAAATGTCTATCAAATATATTTCCTTTACAGGGAACCTTTAGGATTAGAGGCAGACGCCATATCTCTTAGCCACTCCGACCTCTTAAGACAGAGGTCATGACACTAAATGTGGGCAATCCTGAGCCAATAACAGTAAGGAACCAGAAGTTAGAACAGACAGACATGTTTACTTACCTAGGATGCATAGTAAAACCCGATGGCGGAACAAGCAAGGACATTAACTACAGAATGAATAAAGCGAGAACAGCCTTTGCTAGTCTCAACAACATTTGGAAGTCTTCCCGGTACAGCATGAACACAAAATTAAGACTGTATGAGAGCTGTGTACTTTCTGTGCTTCTCTATGGTGTGGAATGCTGGAGAGTAACAGAGAAGGAAATGTCAAAACTGTCCTCTTTTCATACAATCTGCCTAAGGAAAATTCTCAGAATCTTTAGGCCAAACACCATCAGCAACCAAGAACTACTTATTCGAAGTAATCAGGAGGACATACACACCATCATAGCTGGCAGACGCTGGAGTTGGGTTGGCCACGTCCTCAGAAGGGACCCTGATACCATCACTGATGCGTGATGCCATATGATGATGGATGGCATCCGCATGTCTGGTTTTGTGTAGTGTGTAGATGTGTTCAGTCAAAACAATGTTCATGCAACAATAACAGGGCAATCCACATAGGACGTCAGTAAACTCACGACGTATAAAGTCAATGAGTCTTGAAACAGCCGTTGACGTTTTTCTTCATTATTTATTGTGGACGCCACAGTGACAAAATGGTTACGCAAATGTGTAGGCACATCAAACAGTCATTATCACAGCAACATTCAATACAGCAATAAACGGTAGACAGCATTACAATGATGAGTCAGATGCATGTTATATTTCAAAGTGCTGTAAATGTAGTCAGGTGAACAACTCCATCCTTTTCTATAACAGCCAGGAGATAACCAGATGTATGAGATCAGTTCACTCTCCTTAGTTTGACTTCAGCAAGACAGACACGTCTGCCGAAGTATAAATAATGTCCTCAAGAATATCCTCTAGATAATAAAGGTTTTCTAAACCTAGTTCATTTAACAAAGTAGCAAGTAATGGTCCTTGGTACATGCATCAACCGATGCAGTACAATGCAGCGACATGTGAGCTGGGAAAGAACATCTCGTGACGACGACTTTCGGAGACAGGCTATGAATCGAAATCGCTCACGACCCAAAATCGATAGAGTTAATGAAAAAGTCAATTTACCTTGCTTTCATGAAATACAGAAATATCACGCCTCCCGGCATGTGCAAATACACTAGAGGTATTATCCCGAATAAACGAAATATCCATAAGAGGACTACACATCCCTGACAGAACAAAAAAAAGCGGAGATCCCCTCTTCAACGAGGCATCTCTTTCGCCATTCCAAATCGCTCACTCCCACTAGTGGTGGGCGGAAACCGATCGACCAAACAACAAGACAAGTCATGCGCAGTCCAGCGCAAAAATGACCACAGCTCAAAAGTTAACTGCATTCGATACTAACGCGAGAAGACAAATGCTTACCGAGAAAAGTGACTATAGATTTCAAGCAGTTGTTGCCCTTGCGTTATAAAACAGATATTGAAATAAAACGATGTTGCGAGAATTTATCACGCAACATATCACCACCTCCTCCCGATAAAAAAAAAATGTGGAACATATTTTTTTTTCAATATCAAAGAGCAAGCGATAAGCGGCTCAAAACGCACGAATTATGCGCTGATAATTAATTAAATTGCCAAACAATAGGCTAATTATAGAGTGTCTGGTGAGGATATACCTCAACAGAAAAATAAATATGTCTCAAAAAATATTCACATCGGGGAGGTGTCACCAACACACATCACGTTAGCATGTAAACACAATATACGTATGCAAGTTACTATAATCATCATTAAACAGCATACTCTAATATTGTCTTTAAAAATGGATGTACAAATCTGATAGGAAAATTTAAATAGTACATTCTTTGACATGTAATGACATAAGTACATAGCAAAGTTAAACTACATGACGATCCAGGACATATGCTCTGGTATTCCGAGGGTAAGTACACAATCTAGAACTCGTAAGGTAAGTCCTCAGCTCAACAATGACATTCTGAGAAAGTACAAGCAATATAATGCTAATTAATAACTAATATGCTTCATAAGGTACAATACATTATTAATAATTGTGGCTGTTTAGTAAACTAACGGCCCTTATATTAACTACTCAGTCCTCCTCTATCATTTTAAAAAAATGAACAGAAGAAGATGACAACAAAGCACGATAGTGTGTACATATAAAGTAAGTACAGATGTGCTAATCTATTGTAGAAATATAGGTGTGTTATGACTCTGTAATATATAGAAATATAGGACAGAAGTATTAGTTGGAGTCATGTGGGCATCTAGACAAAATGTCAGCCATCACATTATCCGCACCACGGATAGCTCGTACCGTGAAGTGAAAAGGTTGAAGAGCTATAGCATATCGAGTGGATCTCGAACTCTTCAAATTCTTAGTCTGAATAGCTGTAAGAGCTTTCTGATCAGTCTCTAGAATGAAATGTGCGCCCAGGAGGAATCTTTGTAGCTTTAGAATTGACCAAACCATCGCTAACAACTCACGGTCTAAAACCGAGTAGTTCCTCTCTGCCGCATTTAGTTTTCTAGAAATGTACATAACAGGATGCAGAGTATTTGCATATTCTTGCATCAGTGCTGCTCCAATCCCAGTGGATGAAGCATCACTCCGAAGAACAAAAGTCCTATCAAGAGTAGGTAATCTTAAGATGGGAGGAGAAGAAAATATATTCTTGATTTGGTCTAGTGAAGATTGGCATTCTTCAGACCAACGGACCAGATTAGGCGAACCTTTCTTCAACAATGTTGAGAGAGGTGCCATGATCGAAGATAAATTTGGAATAAATCTCCCATAAAATTGAATTAAACCTAAGAGACTCCTAACTTGTTTCTTCGTTTTAGGAACAGAGATGTTCAGTATTTTGGAAGTATTGTGGTCTTCTGTCTTCAAGAGACCATGACCAACACGATGACCCAGGAAAGAGATTTCACCAAAACCAACAAAAGCTTTAGAAGGTTTTGCTGTCAAATTATTCTCACGTAGAGTGGACAGTAAGTCATTTAACCCTAAATAGTGATCTTCCCAGGTATCACTGAAGAGACAGATGTCATCTAAGTATGCGATGACATCCGAACGATGTGACAGAATTCGACGCATCATGCGAACGAAAGTGGCAGGGGCGTTCATGAGACCAAAAGGCATAACATTCCATTGAAATAGACCCCTAGGTGTAGAAAAAGCAGTAAGAGGTTTGGCATGCTCTGCTAAAGGCACTTGCCAATAACCTTTAGACAAGTCAAGTTTAGTGAAGAATCTAGAATTAGAAAGTCTAATCAGTAGATCTTCTAACAAAGGCATCGGTTCAGCGTCGAACTTTGTGACCTGATTCAATTTGCGATAATCAACGCAAATTCGTATGTTCTTATCCTTCTTCCGGACAATAACCATGGAAGAAGAATATGGTGAAGTCGATGGTTCAATTATATTTAATTGAATCATTTCATCCAATTCCTTTTCCACTTGCGACTGAAAGTGTATAGGAATAGGATACGGCCTAACCCTAATTGGATTATTGTCGGTAAGAATTATGTCATGTTCTATGACATCTACGTGTCCAGGAATGTCAGTGAGAACATCCTGAAATGTTTGTAACATCGACGAGACTTGTCGATGTTCGTCACCAGAAAGATTAGGAGAAACAGAAACGTTTTTCCAAGATTCCGTAGAATGTAATGGAACCACTGGAAGGGGAAGGTTGACATCAGAGAAGGTAGCTTCCTCATCCTGAATGACAGACAGGGATGAATAATGACCGTGAGGTGCAGGAGCATCATCCGTTGCCTGGAAAATAGGCAGCAAATAGTCCGGACGTTCGTGAAATTCCGAAAGCATGTTTATGTGGAAAGTTTTATGCTTTCCATCAATATCGACCACATAGTCAACATCGGAAATCCGAGAGACTATTGCATACGGACCTTTCCATGCAATAAGAAGTCTATTTTCCCTACTGGGGAGTAGGACGAATGCTTTGTCACCTGGACAAAGTTGTCGTAGACATCTATTCTTGTTAGCAAACTGCCTTGCCTTCTCTTTAGCAATTTCTGATGAAGCAGTTGCTAGCTTACATGCCTCAATGATCTTTTGTCTAAGAGCAATGACATACTCATATGAGGATTGAGTTTCATCGCTAATATCATCGGCAGTGATGAGATCGTGTAATAAAGACATAGGGCCGCGTGGACGCGCGCCAAAGACAAGTTCGAAGGGAGAAAATCCTGTGTGTTCATTAGGGACTTCTCTATAGGCAAAGAGAGCCGCGGGTAAAACCCTGTCCCAATCTTGAGGATGATCTTCAGTTATCTTACCAAGCAAAGTCTTGAGCGTTCTATTCAGACGCTCAACTAACCCATTAGACATAGGATGGTAGATACTACTGAGAGATCGTTCAATATGTAAGGTAGACATTACCTGTGACATAGTGTCAGATATGAGTTGAGTGCCATGGTCTGACAATATTTCTCTGGGGAACCCCAAGCGAGAAAATATCAACCAAAGAGCATCTGCGATATCTGTAGTAGATATGCTCTTAAGAGGAATAGCCTCTGGCCAACGTGTGCACATATCGACACATGTAAGGATAAACTGATGTCCTCTGGCCGACTTGACCTTAAAAGGGCCAATAATATCTATGGCCATTTTCTGAAACGGCCGAATAGGAATGTCAGCAGCCTGGATAGGCGCAGCATGTCGTGGTCCTCTAGATTTGACCTCCTGACATACCTTGCATGATCGGCAGTAAATACGAATGTCCTTATTGACAAAAGGCCAAAAGAAAGCCGCAAGGACTCTCGACTTCGTACGGGCAAAACCCATATGTCCAGCACATTGCGAGTCATGAGCATGTTGTAATATTTGGACTCTCATGCTCTTGGGAACAAGAATTTGCGAATGTGCCGACGTAGTCGAATCTTGTACCATACGTACAAGTACGCCGTTTCTCATTGCAATCCAAGATTTTCTATTTGTATCCTGATTCGGATCACCTTTCTTCGCAAGAACGAAGAATTTTTTTTAAAGAAGGATCTTCTTCTTGCAATTTTATGAAAGAGTCACGAGTAATTACTAAGTGACTATCTTGGCTATCAACTTCATTATCACTATTCAGTGAAGTTTCGGGTGTTTGTAGAGCTTGTGCTCTTGTAACTACTGCATTTGTAGCTTGCATGTTATTATCTTCCCAAGCAGCAATCTGCTGTGGGGTACACTCCCTAACTCCGTGAATACGACCAATAATAAGGTCCGCAATAGGATTAGGTAAGAGACAAGCATGCACATCTCCAGTAAAGAAAGGAGTGGCAATGCGAATTACAGCAGTAGGATATTTTTCTAGAGTGCCGCCAAATGTGACACATTTAATAACCCTTCCTGTAGCACAAGATGGATCTACAAGCGATTGTCTAACACCAATAGTGGTGCATCCGGAATCGAAAAGTAGTGAGACCGGAGTATCATTAACAAGACCCTTATGTAGAATTAAAGAACCCCTCCCGTCATGCGCAACAGCAGCAGGAAGAGCGGGAAGTGGGTGACCACAACTCAAAGTAGTTATGGTACCCGGTTCGAATAAAGTACTGCATTGGGGGCATTTGTTTGCTCTCTCAAAGTCAAAAGCAGAACTAGTGACAGCGTCAAAGTTTTTACTATCAACAACATGATTACAGGCTCCCTCAGTTTCCTGTTGTACAGCATTAGCCTGCTGATATCTCTTTTTTTTGTGTTGAGATCTACCCCGACTATTATTACCTCTGAAGTTATCAGAGTTATTATTATCTCTGCAGTTATTATTGTCTCTATTGTAATTGTTATACTGGTTCGAATTCCAGTTTCCACGATTACTATCATGTTCACATTGATGCGAACATCTATTTGTTTGGTTCTGAGGTCTTCGGCAGGAATAACCTCTATTACCATATCCTCTTTTGAAATGCTTATAATTATTAGGGTGATAGTAACGACCACTATCAGGTTGTCTCCAATTCTTCGAAGAAGAATCACCATGAAATTGGTTTCCATGATTTTGACAGAAATTACCGCTGCCCTTTCTATCAAAATTTTGTTGGGATCTACGAGCAAAGTTTTGACCATACGGAGCTGCCGAAGCAACTGGTAAACCTTCTTTCACCTTAGAGTTACCCATGGTTATGTGTGGGTGCGCAGTTACGTATTGGCAACAGAAATCTTCCATTTCTTTTATTGTTTTAGGTTTACGTTCATGAAGGAAAGCAAGGAAAGACTCATTGACAGACGACATGACTTTGTCTCTAAGTATTAAGTCCATAAGTCCTTCATAAGTTTTTTCCGTCTTAGATAGTTCAACCCATCGTGAGAAAGTAATGCGTATTCTTGCAATAAACTCGGAGAATTCAACTCCATTTTCAGGTAACATGTTTTTAAATTGTAGACGATAGCCGTCTTCGTTAAGCTGATATTTCTTTAACAAAGCGGCCCTGACAACCTCATAATTGCTCTTGTCAGGTTCATCCACCATATTTAATATACTTAGAGCTTTACCTGTCAGTATCCCTGATAACTGATAAACATATTTTGCTTTGTCTATGTTATGAGCTGTACATGCTTGTTCAAATCTGTCCAGATAGAACATTATGTCATCACTGGAAGGACTAAATGTTGGTAACTTAATCTTAAAAGTATCATTATTAGCCTTACCAGAAGATGAACCCTTGTTTGAATCATTACCATTACTCATGCTCGTCAATTTCAATTTCTCCAACTCTAAAGCTAAGAGTTTTTCTTCATGTTCCATTTTTGCTTTCCTCTCATCAGACTCTCTTTGTAACTTCCTTTCTTCAGCTTGAGCCTGCATTTGAAGTCTTTCATTTTCAGCTTCTTTTTCAAGTCTTTTATTTTCAGCTTCTTTTTCAAGTCTTTTATTTTCAGCTTCTTTTTCAAGTCTTTTATTTTCAGCTTCTTTTTCAAGTCTTTTATTCTCAGCTTCTTTTTCAAGTCTTTTATTCTCAGCCTCTAGCTGTAGCTTTCTTTCCTCAGCTTCTGATTCCCTTTTTTGTTTTTCCATTTCCATTTGGAATCTCTTTTCATCCACCTGCATCTGCAGTTTCTTTTGTTCAGCTTCCATATGCAGTTTCTTTTGTTCAGCTTCCATTGCTTTATCATATCGAGCAGTTGCAAATTCTTCTAACTTATCACCAGTCTTCCCAAGCAATTTACCCTGCTCAATAAAGTGCTCAAATGTAGACATGTTGTCTAACATATGAGTCCAAAACCTGAAATAATTAACTAATTTATTTCAAACCTAAGTGTAACAAGTCTTAATTAAGCACTTGTATATTCACATCACATTATATTATCCCAGTCTCTGTGGGAAACAAGTCTCCAATCAAAGAACTTGTATATGAAATATCAGCACTCAAATCTTGATCATAAGTGCACTTCTCATTCAATAGTGCACGACACTATTCATCAGTATAGTAGTAACAGTGCATTAGCATAGCCCATTAACTAATTACTATAACTGTAAACAATGACTATGTAAACACATGCAGAATGTAAACATTGAAAATGTAAACAATACAAACAATGTAAACAATAACAATGTAAACAATAACAAAGATCAGCAACAATACAAAAACTTTCGCAGAAATCAACTAAAAATAAAGCAGAAATTAATGAAATATCACAAAAAATGTGACGATATCTGCGATAGAATTAAACAAAATACATGACACCACAGTGTATAAACAAAAATGTTGTATGAAACTAAATTATAGACAAGAGTAGGCTAACAAATACAAACAAATCACAACAAAACTAAAGAATGTGAAATAATAACGAAAACAATATTAAAACATGTCATCACAGCTAACATAAATAGCAACAGAAGTCGCTTAGCAAATTCCAGTATCGGAAATTTGCAAACCCTACAGAAAACGCTCACAATAGACGACCTCTATGACGTGGCATAATCTAACGGAGACACCACCCAACCGAGAACCCGCTGAAATATAAACATATAAATATACAAATAACATATAGACATATAACATATAGAATGAGATGATACACAGAAGACTCAGCAGAAGTATAAGGGCACAGTTTACATACAAACAGGCCACTTAACTTAAAGGCTTCCAATCGTAGAACAGCAGAAAAACGGATGTCAATCAACGTCCTAAAGAGCGAAGCTCCAACGATGATGGCACATCTGAACTGCTTCCACTGCTAACACGATGGTACAAGAGCTTCTGAAATACTGTGTGTTGAGTTGTTTCGGCACTTGACCTTCTAATCCAAAAGTAAGTTGATGGAAATCGGTACTTGGCCTTCTTCAGAAAACAACCCGTTTCAACCGGCACTTGACCTTCTCAAAAAACGACAGCACTGGAACCTTGACAGCAGCAACTTGCTTGACTTGCGTAAAAGATAACAGCAGTCCGAGTTATCCGGCAACATGTATGTAACAAAGCCGGGTACTGTCAAATTCTTGTTTCCGTCAAAAAATTGAAATTTGACTTTTACCGGGCAACGCCGAGTACTTTGAAAATTTTGAAGATGTTGACTGTATTGAAGAATGTTAATTTCTTGAAGGATGCTGATGAATTCTTGTTGAAAATGAAGTGGGTAAGGGACCCCGTGTTTGCTAGTACCAGAATCAAACCAGCTTATGGCCACCAAATGATGCGTGATGCCATATGATGATGGATGGCATCCGCATGTCTGGTTTTGTGTAGTGTGTAGATGTGTTCAGTCAAAACAATGTTCATGCAACAATAACAGGGCAATCCACATAGGACGTCAGTAAACTCACGACGTATAAAGTCAATGAGTCTTGAAACAGCCGTTGACGTTTTTCTTCATTATTTATTGTGGACGCCACAGTGACAAAATGGTTACGCAAATGTGTAGGCACATCAAACAGTCATTATCACAGCAACATTCAATACAGCAATAAACGGTAGACAGCATTACAATGATGAGTCAGATGCATGTTATATTTCAAAGTGCTGTAAATGTAGTCAGGTGAACAACTCCATCCTTTTCTATAACAGCCAGGAGATAACCAGATGTATGAGATCAGTTCACTCTCCTTAGTTTGACTTCAGCAAGACAGACACGTCTGCCGAAGTATAAATAATGTCCTCAAGAATATCCTCTAGATAATAAAGGTTTTCTAAACCTAGTTCATTTAACAAAGTAGCAAGTAATGGTCCTTGGTACATGCATCAACCGATGCAGTACAATGCAGCGACATGTGAGCTGGGAAAGAACATCTCGTGACGACGACTTTCGGAGACAGGCTATGAATCGAAATCGCTCACGACCCAAAATCGATAGAGTTAATGAAAAAGTCAATTTACCTTGCTTTCATGAAATACAGAAATATCACGCCTCCCGGCATGTGCAAATACACTAGAGGTATTATCCCGAATAAACGAAATATCCATAAGAGGACTACACATCCCTGACAGAACAAAAAAAAAGCGGAGATCCCCTCTTCAACGAGGCATCTCTTTCGCCATTCCAAATCGCTCACTCCCACTAGTGGTGGGCGGAAACCGATCGACCAAACAACAAGACAAGTCATGCGCAGTCCAGCGCAAAAATGACCACAGCTCAAAAGTTAACTGCATTCGATACTAACGCGAGAAGACAAATGCTTACCGAGAAAAGTGACTATAGATTTCAAGCAGTTGTTGCCCTTGCGTTATAAAACAGATATTGAAATAAAACGATGTTGCGAGAATTGTTGAGCGATTTGGAATGGCGAAAGAGATGCCTCGTTGAAGAGGGGATCTCCGCTTTTTTTTGTTCTGTCAGGGATGTGTAGTCCTCTTATGGATATTTCGTTTAGTCGAGATAATACCTCTAGTGTTTTCCCACATGTCGGGAGGCGTGATATTTCTGTGTATTTCATGAAAGCAAGGTAAATTGACTTTTTCATTAACTCTATCGATTTTGGGTCGTGAGCGATTTCGATTCATAGCCTGTCTCCGAAAGTCGTCGTCACGAGATGTTCTTTTCCAGCTCACATGTCGCTGCATTGTACTGCATCGGTTGATGCATGTACCAAGGACCATTACTTGCTACTTTGTTAAATGAACTAGGTTTAGAAAACCTTTATTATCTAGAGGATATTCTTGAGGACATTATTTATACTTCGGCAGACGTGTCTGTCTTGCTGAAGTCAAACTAAGGAGAGTGAACTGATCTCATACATCTGGTTATCTCCTGGCTGTTATAGAAAGGGATGGAGTTTTTCACCTGACTACATTTACAGCACTATGAAATATAACATGCATCTGACTCATCATTGTAATGCTGTCTACCGTCTATTGCTGTATTGAATGTTGCTGTGATAATGACTGTTTGATGTGTCTACATATTCGCGTAACCATTTTGTCACTGTGGCGTCCACAATAAATAATGAAGAAAAACGTCAACGGCTGTTTCAAGAATCATTGACTTTATACGTCGTGAGTTTACTGACGTCCTATGTGGATTGCCCTGTTATTTTTGTATGAACATTGTTTTGACTGAACACATCTGCACACTACACAAAACCAGACATGCGGATACCATTCATCATCATATGGCATCACGCATCATTTGCCACGTCCTCAGAAGGGACCCTGATACCATCACAAGAACAGCTATGCTATGGACCCCCAAGGGAAAGCGAAAGAGAGGCAGACCAAAAACAACTTGGCGGAGAACTGTGGAAGCTGAGATGCAAAGAATGAACCAGAGTTGGGGCACTGTACAAAGGATGGCCACCAACCAAGCAAAATGGAACCAATTTGTTGCTGCCCTACAAGATGCCACCACGCATGATGGCCACCGACTGCTTTGACGGTTGGTGGTTATGGATCAAAGAAGAAGACTTCGACCCCTTAACACATTAACAGAACAGCAAGTGGCTTGGCCATTTCATGAGAATGGAGCTCGATAAATTATTAAGAAATGAGACCGGACAGTAACACAGAAATGAGACCGGACAGTAGCACAGAAATGAGACTGGACAGTAACACAGAAATGAGACTGGACAGTAACACAGAAATGAGACTGGACAGTAGCACAGAAATGAGACTGGACAGTAACACAGAAAAGAGACTGGACAGTGGCACAGAAATCAGACTGGACAGTAACACAGAAATGAGACTGGACAGTAACACAGAAATGAGACCGTACAGTAGCACAGAAATGAGACCGGACAGTAACACAGAAATGAGACTGGACAGTAACACAGAAATGAGACTGGACAGTAACACAGAAATGAGACTGGACAGTTACACAGAAATCAGACTGGACAGTAACACAGAAATGAGACTGGACAGTAACACAGAAATGAGACTGGACAGTAACACAGAAATGAGACCGGACAGTAGCACAGAAATGAGACCGGACAGTAGCACAGAAATGAGACTGGACAGTAACACAGAAATGAGACTGGACAGTAACACAGAAATGAGACTGGACAGTAATACAGAAATGAGACTGGACAGTAATACAGAAATGAGACTGGACAGTAATACAGAAATGAGACTGGACAGTAATACAGAAATGAGACTGGACAGTAACACAGAAATGAGACTGGACAGTAACACAGAAATGAGACTGGACAGTAACACAGAAATGAGACCGGACAGTAACACAGAAATGAGACCGGACAGTTACACAGAAATGAGACTGGACAGTAACACAGAAATGAGACTGGACAGTAACACAGAAATGAGACTGGACAGTTACACAGAAATGAGACTGGACAGTAACACAGAAATGAGACTGGACAGTTACACAGAAATGAGACTGGACAGTGGTACAGAAATCAAACTGGACAGTAACACAGAAATGAGACTGGACAGTTACACAGAAATCAGACTGGACAGTTACACAGAAATCAGACTGGACAGTTACACAGAAATGAGACTGGACAGTAACACAGAAATCAAACTGGACAGTAACACAGAAATGAGACTGGACAGTAACACAGAAATGAGACCAGACAGTAACACAGAAATGAGACTGGACAGTAACACAGAAATGAGACCGGACAGTAACACAGAAATGAGACTGGACAGTAACACAGAAATGAGACTGGACAGTAACACAGAAATGAGACTGGACAGTAACACAGAAATGAGACTGGACAGTAACACAGAAATGAGACTGGACAGTAACACAGAAATGAGACTGGACAGTAACACAGAAATGAGACTGGACAGTAACACAGAAATTAGACTGGACAGTAACACAGAAATGAGACTGGACAGTAACACAGAAATTAGACTGGACAGTAACACAGAAATCAGACCGGACAGTAACACAGAAATGAGACTGGACAGTAACACAGAAATGAGACTGGACAGTAACACAGAAATGAGACCAGATAGTAACACAGAAATGAGACTGGACAGTAACACAGAAATGAGACTGGACAGTGGCACAGAAATCAAACTGGACAGTAACACAGAAATGAGACCAGACAGTAACACAGAAATGAGACCAGACAGTAACACAGAAATGAGACTGGACAGTAACACAGAAATGAGACCAGACAGTAACACAGAAATGAGAATTCATCACCCTTTAGCTCCCCAAGGAACATAGGCCTTCAAGAAACAGCCAAGTATTCCTGTCACGTGCCATCAGCTCAAGGTCTTTATATCTCTTCTTCATTCTGTCTCCAGTTCAGTTTTGGTCCCCCCCCCACTTTTACCCTGGGATACTCCAGAACAAGGACCGCAGTGTAACACTATCAACAAGTTTCCTCAGTGTGTGTCCTATCCATCTCCAGCACCTCCTTCTCATCTCTTGTCCCACTGGCATTCATCTGGTTCTTGTCATCAGTTCCACATTAGTGATCTTGTCATAACCACTCCCAATTTTTCTATTCTATGCAAGCATCCATTTATGAAAGTATGTCGCTTTTTGGTTGTTGTTTTCCTGTTCTCCATGTTTCAAAGCCATTGTCTGGTGAAGGATAAAGACCCATTCTTAGAAAAAATGTTCATAAACATATAGTTAAACATTTTAAAGGTAATTTATGTACATTGGCCCCTAAATCCATGGGTCAATAGCCATGTGCTAGAGAAAATACAGCCCATTATAACATTTTGCATACTGCTCCCTTTTTCTTCTCCCCATTTCCCACTTTTCACGAAATCCCCCAAAGTTGTTCACTCCGCTACAAACATTTGAGCCTTACATTCATGATCAGAGAGATCCTTGCACGCCTGGCAGACAACATCAAGGGCCTGAACCCTCAGTCGGCCATCCCGGGCAGCTAAGAGGTTTTTCACCCTGTGTAGTACCTGGGATAGATATAACAGTTTAAAGGGAATATTCACTTATTTTACTTCAGCTCCTTCAGGGGCATAAGTCTTAAACATATAGATGCCAAGTCTTCCTGTCATGTGACATCAGGTCAAGGTCTTTCCACATCTTCTTTATCCCCTTCGTGAACCTCTTTAATGGAGGACCTACTTCTGCCTTGGTTCAATACCCTTTTTAGCTCCCCAAGGAGCATAGGCCTTCAACAAACACATGCCAAGTCTTCCTGTCCTGTGCCATCTGCTCAAGTTCTTTCCATGTTTTCCTCATCATTTTCACCTCTGTATCCAGTTCGCTTCTCCATGTGTTTTTTCATCTACCTCTGCCTCTCTTTCCCTGTGGATTCCAGAACAAGGACTGCCTTGCAATGCTATCAACAGGTTTCCTCAATGTGTGTCGCCAGCGTCTTCTTCTCAACTCTTGTTCCACTGGCACTTGTCTGGTTCTTGTCATCAATTCCACATTTGTGACTTTGTCATACCATTTCAGTCCCTCTATTCTACGCAAGCACCCGTTTATAAAAGTGAAGCCTTGGTTGGCTGAGCTAAATTAGTGGCACTGGTTGTCTTGACCATGTTGGTGAACTTTATTTTTATTGGCTTCAAGTTTATACGAGGTGGGGTGGCTATCCCCATGCCCAATCTTCCTTAGTCACCTAGTATGACACACTTGGTAGCATGGGAATTAGACAATAAAAATATGAAGGTCAATACTGAAGAATATTATCATAAAAATAACTTTTGTCATCAGGATAATCAGAATATCTAAAAGAATAAACAAAATATATAAGACCAAGTTTTATGGAACAAGTCAAGTGCTCACTTTCTGAGTTGCCGTAATGATCAAATGTTATGGGACAACTCAAGCACCGTCAATTACCTTTATAACAACAATTCATGTACCTCTTTAACAACTTGAACATGCTGAGGTGGTTCCGTCTTCTTCTCTTCAGCAGCCTCTGTGCTGACATCATCTTCTCCTTCCTTTTCCTCTTTTTGTTCTTTCAACAGCTTCTGCCAGTCAGCCTCTACTTCCTCCAAGCTTCTCTCTGCTGTCTTCTCTTGTGTATCACTTCTGTGGTCAGTGTCATCATCTGAAAATAGTCCCATCTCTATCTGCCTGGTCTTGATCCGATCTACGAAATGTGCAGCAAATATTTCAGGATCAAGGGTGGTGGGAAAAGATGACGGCTGTTCGACTTCTGGTTTCTGTAAAGTGCAAACATTTGTGTGTGTGTGTGTAAAAGAATGGTAAGTATGCAGCCGAAACAGGAAATGTATTACAGGTATGCAAC
This sequence comes from Oreohelix idahoensis, assembly GCA_024509875.1. Taxonomy (NCBI): domain Eukaryota; kingdom Metazoa; phylum Mollusca; class Gastropoda; order Stylommatophora; family Oreohelicidae; genus Oreohelix; species Oreohelix idahoensis. The sequence continues at coordinate 482,936 of JAMPIV010016279.1, forward strand.
TCCTGATCTAAAATCCTAAGGGACAGCTTTGTTTTGGGAACCTGATTTTTTCCAGTTCTCAAATGTCGGCCAAATCACTTTAAAATCCACCCAAATTCACTTTAAAGAATATAGCCCAAAGTTGCCCAAATTGTGATAGAAAAGTAGCCCACATAAACTAGATTTTCTTCACAATATTTCGGTGTTCAGATAAAAAGTTATATACATGTATTAAAAATGTATAAATAAATTCAAGCATAATTTAAAAAAAAAAAAAAAGTATTTTGAGAACTATACATAATGCGGAGTTCTCCATAAGGTAAGTGGAAAACATTTGGCTCACCACTGGTCATCTTCTTCTTCATCATCACCACCATCATCATCACCATCATCATCATCCTCATCACCACCACCATCATCATCATCATCATCACCACCACCACCATCATTATTACCACCACCACCATCACACCACCACCACCATCATCACCTTTCAGCTCCCTCATGAGCCTAGGCTTTCATTAAATTCATGCCAAGCTTTCCTGTCTTGTGCCATCTATTCAGTCTTTCCATGTGGAAGTGAACCTCTGTCCCTGAGGCTAATTATACTCTCACTGACTCTTGAAATCATTCACACACTTCCAGGGATTTCCCCGTGGTGAAACTTGTTGAGAACCCAGCATTGCACACTAAGCTCAGAGAAGTCACTTAAGCCCCAGACATAATTCTTTGGTTTTGACCTGGTTGATTTGCATGCAAGAGGATCTCACTATGGACCCAGTGATAGGCAGGGGGAGCTGAGAAGTGGCTCTGTGCAGGATGTGACTATTCCTTGGAACAGCCCAGAACCTGAGCACAGTATTATAGCTCTGCGTAGTTGGAGAGCCCCGTTGGATGGTGGGGAATGCACAGTATGCCACGCTCTTCTTATTCCTAGCTTGGGATCAGATGTGATGATCCTTTAAATGCAAGCCAAGCTGGAGCTCATGACTTCAACTCAGCACATTTCGGATTGGCAGAAAATACAGCAAAAGTCTAGATCTACAGTGTAGATAATATCAAGGAGTCTTCAACTTGGTATTGGCTGCAAAAGAGCGAGAAGCTCAGCAGCCCTAGTTAAACAACAACAACAACCTCCCTTTGTAATGTTTGTCTTGGTCTCTGCAAATATTACAGACTATCATTTTGAGGGGAGGTCACTCTACAATTTACCTGTCTAAAGGTAAAGATTACCCACAAACCTTTGTCTGTTTAGTCACAGGAAACCATCGGCCGACAGCACAAGTTAGTTCCAGCAGCACTGGCATAAATGAAACCAAATCGTTCATGTAGTTGTCATCAACACTGTCCAGAAGCTACAAGGGATGAACGTACAAAGTCTTTATTTTATCAGGGTAAAGAAACAAGCATTGTTGCTTTTTTTTTTTTTTTAAACTTTTCTGCTCTGAATATAATACAACTGTCCAAGTGTTTTCAAACTAAAATATTCTTAACTTCAACAATCAATCAATCAATACCCTTTAGTTCACCAAGGAGCACAGACCTTCAACAAACACATGCCAAGTCCTCCTGTCACATGCCATCAGCTCAAGTTCTTTCCACGTTTTACTAATCATTTTATCGGGGAAAAAGACTTATAAGACAGCATCAAGAAGACCTATCCATGAAGACAACACCACTGAAGCCCACTATATACCCTGTACCATGGGAGCAGGCCAGCAGTGCCCTCCAAATTAATACATCAGTCAGTGGTCTCACAAGTGGATGTGAGTATAATGATCTGCAAAAACGAACTGCTACATTGAGTATGATCCAAGAAAGCTATCCCGATCAATCATGGATACATGCCTATACAGATGGATCAGCAACTAATGCTGTTAGGAATGGAGGTGCCGGTATCTTTATCTCATATCCTGACAACCACTATGAGACTAGGCACATTCCCACTGGTAAATTCTGTTCCAACTATACAGCTGAGGTTCAAGCTCTAGAGCAAGCTGCAAATATGATTTATAACACCAACTCTGACTGCCACCAGGTAGTCATCCTCACAGATGCACTGTCTGTCCTGCAAGCTCTCAAGGGTGGTAAACTCCCGCATCTGAGAAATGAACTAAACAAGGTAGCTGTCAAAAAGAGAACCATACTTCAGTGGGTACCATCTCATTGTGGTGTACCCGGAAATGAAAAGGCAGATAAACTTGCAAAAAAGGGAGGAGAGTGTGAACAAGAAGATAATGAAGTCACATACTTTGAGAAAAAGAGAGCTATCCAGACTATCAGAAGAGAACAGAACCAACCCAAAGACGACTATCACACTCTCGACCGGCAGGGACAGATAACTATTTTTCGACTCAGGACAGGGCATAACAAACTGAATAAACACATGCACAAGCTACGACTGTCTGCTTCACCACTGTGCACATGTGGATTAAACGAACAAACTGCTGAGCATGTTCTACAGGACTGTCCTCTGTATGACCAGTTAAGAAAGACATACTGGCCCAATGACTCAACACTAAACTCAAAGCTATATGGAGTTAAAGAGGAACTTCAAACAACAGTCGAATTCATCATGAGAACTCGTCTGACGGTGTAATCATCAAAGATGCGATCGCAAGAAGAAGAAGAAGAAGACTAATCATTTTCACTTCTGTCTCTAGTTCTCTTCTCCGTGTGTTTCTTGATCTACCTCTGCTTCTCTTACCCTGGGGGTTCCAAAACAAGGACTGCTTAGTAATGCTATACACAGGTTTTCTCAGTGTGTGTCCTATCCATCGCCATCTTCTCATCTCTTGTTCCACTGGCACTTGTCTGGTTCTTGTCATCAGTTCCACATTGGTGAAGTTGTCATACCATATCAATCCTTCTATTTTAGCAAGCACCCATTTATGAAAGTCTGTAGCTTTTTGGTTGTTGTTCTCCATGTTTAAGAGCCATACAATAGGACTGACTTGACATTTGCGTTGAAGATTCTCATTTTCGTGTTGGACTTGATTTCTCTTGATCTCCATGTTTTTCAATCTAATGAAAGCTCCTTTTGCTTTTTATATTCTTATTTTGAGAACACTGTCTGTCCCTCCAACTTTGGCTATACTGCTGGTTCATGTTCAAGATTTCATGACAAGTGAATGCAGATATCTTTTGATTGTGGTGTAATTATTAGTTTTGACAGACTTCGGTAAAGCACCTGCACAGTTTAAGATTAATTTAAGCACTTAACAACTATCATCCTTCATCTTCGCCCTTCATCTCCTCAAGAAACTGTCCCCATTTTGCTCGGTCGGTGGCCATTCTTTGTGCTGTGCCCAAACTCTGGTTCATGCTTTGCATCTCAGCCTCCACTGCTCTCCACCAGATTATCTTTGGTCTGTCTCTCTTTCGCTGTACTTCTGGGGTCCATAGCATAGCAGTTCTGGTGATGGTGTCAAGGTTCCTTCTGAGGACATGGCCAACCCAGTTCTAGCGTCTGCCTGCAATGATGGTGTGCATGCCTTTTTTGACTGATAATCTGGACTGCTCTCCTTAACTGTGACATCCTTACACAAATATTTACCTCTTTTATTGCGAAATCTAGATACTTTTTATAATATTGACCATTCTTTATTTATTTTTAAATAAATTGTGAATTCTGGACTATTTCAACCATGGATCATTCTTCACTTCCTTTATTAAGAAACCTGGACAGTTTCTATAATTTGGTCCACTCTTTCTCTCCTTTGTTCAGAGATCTGGATAATTTCTATAATCTAGTCCACTTTCTCTCATTTATTAATAAACCTGGATAATTTGGACCACTCTACCGTTCCTTTATTAGGAAATCTGGATCATTTTTATAATCTAGTCCACTCTTTCTCTCCTTTATTAGGAAACCCGGATAATTTCTATAATCTAGTCCACTCTTTCTCTCCTTGGTCAAAAAAAAACAAGATAATGGTCCAAGCAACTCCTACTGTTATTGAATCATGGCTGGCAACGGACTTTGTCAGTTTAAATGAGTCTGCACAAAACATAATTTGTACCACACAATTGGACTCGACAATATGTTTACCTCAGCTCGCAATAGACATCACATCATCAGCTGACAGCGTCTCATCTGCTGATAGCGAAATCATCAACATTAACTCTAGCATACACTCTCCCACAAATACATCCACTTTGCCTCCCGCAGCACGCGACCTTCCAATGAGCGACACAGTAGCAAATACTCCATTTTCTCAACCTATACTGGCCATAGAATATCCAATGGGCCCTAAAGACACTAGCACACAAACAGATGAAACATTATCACGTGAAAATCACCCAGAAGTCACTCACATGATAAATGCGCAGTGCTGCCAGGAGCTGATGCTAAAAATGGAGGACACCCTTCGAACACTAATTGCCGATCTGACGACTAATGTCTATAAATCAATCAGCACAGAAAACGAACTACTCAAACAGGAAATACTGCATCTGAGAGAAGATAATTCCAATATGAAACACGTCGTCGAGCAACTACGAAGCGATTTTTCGATTTATAAAACAAAGCACTCGGAACATACTCTTATAGTACCTGAAGCTTCTGGAGATCCATCCAAAGAACATACATCAAACAAACGCCGCAAGGAGCACCAACGTAACATCAAAAAAGTTGAGGATACACGTGCGCACGAAGCTTACCCTATTAGTGTAAAAGTAAGCAACAGGTTTACCGCCCTTAACCAGAGTTCAGTACAAAATGAACAGGCACTAACGCCGCTACCAGATCAGATACTGACACCACAACCATCCGATGAAAACACCCAGACTATTCAGGACGATTCACACGAGGAAAATCAATGGCGGCAACAAGAATCAAAACGAAAGCCGAATCAACAACCATGTAGTAAAACAACACATGTTATAATTGGCGACTCTCTCCTAAAAGGCATTTACAATGATCGGATGTCTACTTCAAAAGAGGAAACTGTCTCAGTTTTAGCGATACCTGGAGCTGGAACTGAAAGATTAATTGATAGAATTCATAGGTTCGACATACATCATAATATTACAAGAACAACAGTACATGTAGGGATCAACGACATAATGAATGGACACAGCGTTAACCCTTCGGCGATTTCCAAACTGGCCACAACAATAAAACAAAAATTTCCTAACACCTCCATTTTTATGTCATCCATTATTCCACCTTGCTATGGCTTCCAACGTCGCGTAGCCGACACCAACAACAAGACAATCCAGAGCTATTGTGAACACAACAACATTGGCTATATCAACAACACTCCTTTCTTCACAAGCAACTCTGGAGCACCAAAGAAACGCCTTTACATAGATCAAATACATACATCAAAACTAGGTAGCAGCATTCTAGCAAAAAACATCAAGTACCCGCAGCGAACGCAACACGACAACCCACCAGACACAGAGAACGCAAACCGATCTACCATGAGATCAGCCCTTCATGAAAATGCACAACACACCTTACCCGCCCCTCAAAGAAGCGCTCCTGTAACCAACAAAGTACCTAACAACAAACAGAACGCCACCTACAGCCAGGAAGCCGAACGTTACGATGTTATGTTTCCTCCACTACCTATAAGACAGCCCCTCACAAACACATTATATGACAGTTCAAGAAGCAGTGCCACAATGTCACAGACCCAAAAATCTCCTACAAGTGTTGTAACCACTGCAGACGAAATCTACAGTCGTCAAGCTTCCTCCCGTAGCCTTTCTGATCGTGCTCAGTGGAACCCAGAACTTGGCTACCTGATGCAATTCAGTCCAGCATCACTCAGCCAAGCACTAATGATGTCTGTGCAACGCGGGCCTTACTATGTACCTGACAGAGACATCCATTATCGATGATTAATCCACTCATTTTTTTTTTCATTGACTTAATCCCTGCGACCAAAGCCGTCTCTCCCCTGAAAAATTAATTGATTACTGTGACGCATAAAGTAATAAGTACTTTGTTACTTTCTCAAAACACTTTAATTTCATTGGCTACAGGCCTTCGACAGTTCTTTTCATAATTTGCAAGATTTTTTCATTTTACTTTTTTTTAATTCGTATCCTCTCAGTATTGCTTAATTACTTTGTTAGAATTTTAGTGTTGTGGTGTGAAAACGTGCGTGCCTACTGTTGTGTGACTATTTTAATATACTACTGACAATTTCAGTTAATTGTGATTTTTTAGCAATACTTGTACCAAGTGTTCGTACGTTAAGTACTAACATTTGCATTTTCACTTACTTGGTGACGTTAATTAGTTTAAATTTTCGTGGGTTCGTATTTAAAATTGCTTTTGTTATTTTCCTTTTTAAACCACTCGCCAAAATAAAATGCATACCTATCAGACACAATGGCTAATTAAGGATGGTCTAAATAAAAACGGCTGGGCCCACAAAATATCAGATAGGTGAAATTGCCCTGAACACCATTTTTAGGTATATTTCCATTTATTAGGCAAACTTCCTGAGCTTACACAAATTCTAAATAAAAATTTTCATGTTTTTGGACTTTCCGAAAGTCGCTTAAACGACAAAATATCAGATGGTGAAATTGCCCTAAATAGTTTTAAAACAGTTCGGCGAGACTCAAGTAGAAAGCTAGAAACAGGTATTGTAGTATATATTTCCACTTCTATTAGTTATCGCCGCAGAAGCGATTTAGAGACAGCAGAGACCGAGTGCATATGGTTAGAAATAAAACTACCGACTCAGGGACAATTTCTAGTCGGGTATCTTTATAGAAATCCCAGTGCAGGAGCCATCTGGTATGAAGATTTCACCACTATGATGGATAAAGTATTTACCACTGCCAAAGAAATTATTCTTCTAGGCGATTTCAACATCGACATGCGCAACATAAACCAAACATGGGAAAACATCATCCTATCTTACAACCTAAAACAAATAGTCAACCAGCCTACCAGGGTAACAAATGCATCATCCACAATAATTGACCACATCTACGTCACCTGTGCAGACAATATTATAGAATGCTCTGTTCCTACTGTCGCGATGAGTGACCACTACCCTATATGTTGCACGTGGTCAAAGAATAAATATAAAGCTCCAAGAAATAAACATATCAGTATTAAATTTAGAAGTTTTAAACATTTCAACCGTGAACTATTTTTACATGATTTGCGAACTGCACCTCTTGCCAGTGTTTACCAGCTTTCTGATCCCGATGACGCCATTGCCCATTGGACACGTATCTTTCTTTGTGTGTTTGATAACCACGCACCAACTAAAGAAGTTCGTGTGAAACGACAGGTCAAATCTCCTTGGATCACACAAGCAGTGCTAGACGCCATGAGGCAGAGAGATCAAGCTCACAAAAACAAGGACTTTAACATATACAGAGAACAGAGGAACAACGTGCAATATTTAATTCGTAGAGAAAAAAAGAATTACTTTAAAAATTTGGTTCAGAACAAAACAAACAGTAAAGATATATGGAAAGCAATCAATACCTTAGCGAACAAGCGAAATCTGTCAGTCTCGTCAACCCCTAATACTTCATTTACTCCCACAGACTTCAGCAATTACCTTCAGGCAGAAATAAACAGTCTTAAATCTACAATACCAAATTCACCTTGTGACTTAGGCAGGCTGTCAGTATTTTGTGAGAACAAATGTACCAACACAATCCCATCCAACATTCCGTTTATGACAGTTAATGAAGTGTATAACTATCTTCTAGGACTTAAAGATAATAACTCATCAGGACTTGACGGAGTCAGTAATCGAATACTGCGTTATGCGGCTCCAGCTATTAGTGATTCGCTTACATACATATACAATCAATGTATCGCACGGAGCTACTTTCCGTGGCACTTTAAAGTCGCTAAGGTATATCCTCTCTTAAAACCTGGCTCTTCCGACAATAATAACCTTGGTAACTATAGGCCAATCTCCTTAATATCATCGCTATCCAAACCACTAGAAAAACACATACATAAAATAACACTACAACACCTAGTTAACAACGGCTTGCTAATTGATAGTCAGTCGGGGTTTAGACCTAAACATTCATGTCACACAGCTCTAACTAAGATGATTGACAACTGGCACTTAAATATTAATAACGATAACATATGTGGGGCAGTTTTTGTAGACTTTAAAAAAGCATTTGATATGATAGATCACGCTATTTTAATTAGAAAACTAGAAACATCAAAAGTAAACCTTCAACTAGTGACGATAATTAAATCATTCCTGTCAGACAGAAAACATGTAGTTTCTTACAATAACTCTTGCTCATACCCAACCATAATAAATACCGGCGTTCCTCAGGGCTCTATTCTTGGGCCTCTACTTTTTGCCATATACATTAATGACCTTCCATTACACGTCGAACACGCATCCTGTGACCTATTTGCTGATGACTGTACTATCTACACGAGTGATACAAGTTGCAACACACTCGAACTATCGTTACAAAAAGATACAGACAATCTGATTAAGTGGAGCATCGGAAATCGCATGCTAATTAATATAATTAAAACAAAGTGCATGTTAATATCAACTAGACAAAAATTACAAAATTCTGAGAAAACAACACTTCAGATCTATATTGGTACCTCACCAATTGAAAACGTTAATGAACATAAAACTCTAGGAATAGTCGTTGACCAGCATCTTAATTGGAACTCGCATGTTCATGCACTGACTAAGCAAACGGCACAGAAAGTTTACCAGTTAGCTAAAATCAAACATTTCCTAGATGAAGATGCACGAAAATTGTTCTATGTATCTCACATACAAACAAACCTTGACTATTGCTCCACAATCTGGGATGGTTGTTCTATGTCCAACACAAAAAGACTCCATTCACTACAAAAGCGTGCAGTGCGTCTAGTTTCTGACAACTGCCAAACACAGTGTGTAGATCTATATAAATATCTCAAAATACTGCCTCTAAGAAAGCGCTTTCTGTTCAACAAAGCTAAATTTGTTCACAAAATCCTGTCACAGAATGCTCCAACATATCTGTGGCCAATGTTCAAATACAGTGAAAGAAGCAGTCAACGCCTTAACAAAATACAAGTGCCCAAGCCTAGGCTTGACTTATTCAAGAAAAGCTTAGCTTACTCTGCTGCTCATCTTTGGAACTATCTTCCACATTATCTAAAACATAACAACCTCAGTCCCTATTCATACAATCGTAAACTTTTCGAATACTTTATGAGTTCTGATTATCTGCCCCCCTAATATGATTATTTTTCCGAACAAATGGTATAATATCGAGTGTAGGTTTAATGATGATGTTAGTGCTTTTCAACATATTTTGTTTCATGGTAATACTTAGTTTGTACTTTTCAACATATTTTATTTCATGTTTATAATCAGATACTGTGAATGTGAGTATGCTATTATTTTACCTGTACAACGTTGAATTCCTTGAATTGATGGGTAAATTGTATGTGAGAATAAATGAAATCAGTATAAAAGACGGGAGAAAGGAAGGGCAGAATGTCAGACGGGCCTGCGTGCCCAATTCTCAACCCTTTGAAAATAAAGTTCGTTCGTTCGTTCGTTCCTTTATTAGGAAATCTAGATAAATCTTTCTCTTCTTTATTAAATATTGTGGATAATTTCTACAACTTGGACCAATCTTACTCTCTTTCAATGGGAAACCTGGACAGTTTACATTATCCGGACACCTCTTCCTACTGGGAAATCTAGACTATTTATATAATTTATTCTACTCTACCTCTAGTTTATGTTTAAATGGATTGGATAATTGGTACTGTAAAATAATGCAGACAGTAGTGTATTCTGGCGTACCGTAAAACATAGCATACTTTAACATTTAATAAACAAATGCAAACAAAACATGCACCTGTGTGATGCTGTGGGAGACCTGAGGTAAAAGGTCACGTGTGCCATACCGCAGCATGACACAAAAAGTTCTGGATGACCGTGGATTTTCATCAAAGTGTCTCAGCCGTACGGACAGGCTGCTGACAAGGTAGTCTGCATTGTTTCTGATCAAGCTGTCCAAGGATCTGTTTAATGAAAGTATACATGTATGGTCATAGGCACTCTTTTATAAATGGCAGCTTGACAGAATAGACAGAATCATACAATTATGATACATTTTAATTCTTCTAGTCCACATTTATTTTGTTGTGTGCCAGACATAAATGTAATAATATACGTGTGAAAACAAACATAAACATGTATTAGTTGTGTCTTGATATAGAACCACAATCAATGACTTTGGTGGTTAACAGTTTAAATATAAACACATGCTTTATTTATAAAATGAATGATTGATATGATGTGTAGTGCAAAAAGCTTCCTTGTTGATCACAATCATCTAAAGCTGCATATTCAATCCCGGTATAAGGCAGCAGCTATGTCACGTAAATATTAGCATAAATATCAAATAAGAAAATCAACACATTCTTACTGTCCATTTCTCAATGGGTAAAGATGCATGACTTGAACACTTGACAGAAGTATAGCAGACACTTGTGTATAACTCTAATACCTGAGTAGACCAAACATGGTGGGCTCATATTATCTGCCCTTCAAGCACAGACAACTTCTTATGGAACTGCAAATAACTTTTAACTAGCACAAAACAAATCTTGAATACGAAAAGAATTTGAAATCTTCTCTTTCGTATAGCTATACAGAAATGACTTCCTTCTACCAAGTCCCGACCTCTGACTTCTCTATCTCAACCTATCATAACAAGGCAGAACAATCATCTATAAAATGTCAAATACTGCACGTTTCACATTCCCCATTACTAACTAAAACTATCACCTGAAAGACATTTATTGCATGAAAAGTTACTGATTTACACTCAACTCACACAAGTGACACAGAAAACTATCACATAAAATTAATTGCAAAACCATAACAGTTTTACACACTCATTCTAACATCTACTGCACATGCTAGCTACATCCCTTTGACATCTGTCTCCCTTTCAATTCCAAACCTTTTACAATTGTAATAATTTTATTCCACAACCAGCAAGTTCAGTATGTTAAACTGAAGTTAAAACTTACGAATGACCACATGCTATAGCCACCTCCATCAAAGCTGCATACGCTGAACTGCTGATATGAATGTTCTCATGACCTACATTCTCCAGCAATGGGTACAGAGCTTGAATTAGATGAACCTGGAAATCTTCCTTGAGTACCTGGTGTGTGATGACAGAAATATTTCAATGCTTACAGAACAGATGAGCTGGATGTACAAGTTTCTAAAATGATGGAATTACAGGCAGACGATGAAGAACACAGGGGAATGAAGAAAGACTGCATTTAAAAAGCTTCCCTTTCTCAGAAGACTGTTGTTGTTGTTGTTGTTCTGATTCCCAGGAATTTGAGTTATTCACTTTTTTACCCTTGCAGCAATTTGGGGGTGTCTTTCTGGGCTTCCTTGCAATCTCAGAGAACTTCCCCAACTCAAGCAGGTGCAACTGGCGGAGGTCACACCAGACCTACTAATTGGCATGTGTGCAATGCCATGAGATGGATGGTCCTCTACCTTGCAAGGGGGGTCATCTCAGAAGAACGAAGATGAAGGAAAATGCTGACATGCAGCTTTTTTCTTCTCCTCCTCATCCCATTTTTCGCTCCACATAGAGCATGGAGCCACAACTGCAGATGGCTCCCTCGAGGAAGCCCATCACAAACTCTTGTAGAAGTGGTTTCTATAGCAATTTGTTTTACATGATGAGGTTGTCAGGCCCCCCGCCGCCCCACCCCCCGCCACCCCCCCCCCCCCCCCCCCCCCCCCCCCCCCCCCCCCCCCCCCCCCCCCCCCCCCCCCCCCCCCCCCCCCCCCCATGCACAACTTCATATTAGTAGCCTTTTACAACACGTCTGAGGGAACAGTAGTCGTACTCTGAGACCACCGGGGACCTACTGTTGCTATTTAGTAGATATGAAAATAAAGCTGCACCATTATTGATCAGAAGGCAAGAACAGCCTTTTTTAGTCTAAACAACATCTGGAAGTCCTCCCAATACAGCACAAGCACAAAATTAAGATTATATCAGAGCTGTGTGCTTTCTGTGCTTCTCTATGGTCCGGAATGCTGGAGAGTTACAGAGAAGGAAATGTCGAAATTGTCCCCTTTTCACACAACATGCCTAAGAAAAATTCACCGAATCTTTTGGCCAAATACCATCACCAACCAAGATCTGCTTACTCGTAGCAAGCAAGAGGACATGCACACCATCATAGCTGGCAGACGCTGGAGCTGGGTTGGTCATGTCCTCAGAAGAGACCCCGATGCCATCACAAGAACAGCTATGCTTTGGACCCCTGAAGGAAAACGAAAGAGAGGCCGACCAAAAACAACCTGGCGGAGGACTGTGGAGGCTGAGATGCAAAGAATGAACCAGAGTTGGGGCACTGTACGAAGGATGGCCACCAACCGAGCAAAGTGGAATCAATTTGTTGCTGCCCTACAAGACGCCACTAGGCGTGATGGCCACTGACTGCTTTGACGGTCGACGGCTAAGGATCAAAGAAGAAAGAAAATTATTGATCAGCTGATTATTTTCTTGCTACACTGTTGATATAAGCTATGGTACCCTCTCTACACTGTTGATATAAGCTCTGCTACCCTATCTACACAGTTGATAAAAGCTCTTGTACCCAATCGACACAGTTGATATAAGCTATGGTACCCTATCTACACAGTTGATAAAAGCTCTTGTACCCAATCGACACAGTTGATATAAGCTATGGTACCCTATCTACACTGTTGATATAAGCTCTGCTACCCTATCTACACAGTTGATAAAAGCTCTTGTACCCAATCGACACAGTTGATATAAGCTATGGTACCCTATCTACACAGTTGATATAAGCTCTGGTACCCAATCGACACAGTTGATATAAGCTATGGTACCCTATCTACACAGTTGATATAAGCTCTTGTACCCAATCGACACAGTTGATATAAGCTATGGTACCCTATCTACACAGTTGATATAAGCTCTTGTACCCAATCGACACAGTTGATATAAGCTATGGTACCCTATCTACACAGTTGATATAAGCTCTTGTACCCAATCGACACAGTTGATATAAGCTATGGTACCCTATCTACACTGTTGATATAAGCTCTGCTACCCTATCTACACAGTTGATAAAAGCTCTTGTACCCAATCGACACAGTTGATATAAGCTATGGTACCCTATCTACACAGTTGATATAAGCTCTGGTACCTTCTCTACACTGTTGATATAAGCTATGGTACCCTATCTACACTGTTGATATAAGCTCTGCTACCCTATCTACACAGTTGATAAAAGCTCTTGTACCCAATCGACACAGTTGATATAAGCTTTGGTACCCTATCTACACAGTTGATATAAGCTCTGGTACCCTACCTATACTGTTGATAAAAGCTCTGGTACCCTATCGACACAGTTTATATAAGCTTTGGTACCCTATTTCTCTTGTTAATGTTGTTTACCAATCGGAACAAAACTAATAACTGAACAACAATAATGGACAGTAACAATGTGAGTGTAAGTGAGGTAGAGGGAGACCAGAGAACACATGGAGACAGACTAGCCAGGAATGAGGAAGACAAGGAAACACTTGAAGCACGGGACAGGAAGACCTGGCATGAGTGTGATGAAGGCCTATGCTCCATGGGGAACTGAAGGATGGTGATGATGATGATGGTGGTGGTGATGATGGTGATATGATGATGGTGACGGTGGTGGTGATGATGATGGTGGTGGGGATGATGGTGGTGGTGATGATGATGGTGACATGATGATGGTGATGATGATGGTGGTGGTGATGATGGTGTTGATGGTGGTGGTGATGATGATGGTGGTGATGGTGACATGATGATGGTGATGATGAATAATTTGAATGCGCTATCAAGGCAAAGATAACATCAAATATTCATGTGAACTAATTAAAGAAAAGAAAAAGAATTCCTTAAAAAAAAAACTGAATATGAAAATGAGCACTGAAGATAGCAAAATTAGACTAATGAGGTAACTGAACAAAAATAATAGATTTGAATAACTGTCAGCGTACGGTTGAGGTAAAGACAACAGAAATGTCGGCCCATTGCAGTCAATCTTTAATGTTCAGACCATACGTGGTCAAGTTAATTAATCTTACTTTACTTTACAGTTCCACTCTTGCCGTCAAGTGTAGTGGGGAGCTACTGTTTGCCTTCTCTGTGCCAATTAGTGCTGCACTGAGCTGGTGTTGTTGTAAAATGGCTATGAATCATGTTGTCTATCCATCATTAATTAATCACAAATTATATTCATCATTACCACTTTCCTTTTCTTTGCTCCTTACGGAGCATGGAGCATCCACTGTAGCTGGAACAATTCCAGCAAGCTGCACCAAAACATTCACGTGTACTTACAGTGGTGATTTCTGCTGCAGTATGTTTGACATGATGAGGTTGCCAGTCCCATGTTTGACATGATGAGGTTGTCAGTCCCATGTTTGACATGATGAGGTTGTCAGTCCCATGTTTGACATGATGAGGTTGTCAGTCCCATGTTTGACATGATGAGGTTGCCAGTCCCATGTTTGACATGATGAGGTTGTCACTCCCATGTTTGACATGATGAGGTTGCCAGTCCCATGTTTGACATGATGAGGTTGCCAGTCCCATGTTTGACACGATGAGGTTGCCAGTCCCATGTTTGACATGATGAGGTTGCCAGTCCCATGTTTGACACAATGAGGTTGCCAGTCCCATGTTTGACACGATGAGGTTGCCAGTCCCATGTTTGATATGAGGTTGCAAGTCCCATGTTTGACATGATGAGGTTGCCAGTCCCACGTTTGACATGAGGTTGTCAGTCCCATATTTGATATGAAGTTGCCAGTCCTGTTTGACATGAGGTTGCCAGTCCCATGTTTGACATGATGAGGTTGCCAGTCCCATGTTTGACACAATGAGGTTGCCAGACCCATGTTTGACACAATGAAGTTGTCAGTCCCATGTTTGACATGATGAGGTTGTCAGTCCTATGTTTGACATGATGAGGTTGTCAGTCCCATGTCTGACATGATGAGGTTGCCAGTCCCATGTTTGACATGATGAGGTTGTCAGCCCCATGTTTGACACAATGAGGTTGTCAGTCCCATGTTTGACATGATGAGGTTGTCAGTCCCATGTTTGACATGATGAAGTTGTCAGTCCCATGTTTGACATGATGAGGTTGTCAGTCCTATGTTTGACATGATGAGGTTGGCAGTCCCATGTTTGACAAGATGAGGTTGCCAGTCCCATGTTTGACATGATGAGGTTGTCAGTCCCATGTTTGACATGATGAGGTTGCTAGTCCCATGTTTGACACAATGAGGTTGTCAGTCCCATGTTTGACATGATGAGGTTGCCAGTCCCATGTTTGACATGATGAGGTTGTCAGTCCCATGTTTGACATGATGAGGTTGTCAGTCCCATGTTTGACATGATGAGGTTGTCAGTCACATGTTTGACATGATGAGGTTGCCAGTCCCATGTTTGACACAATGAGGTTGTCAGTCCCATTTTTGACATGAGGTTATCAGTCCCGTGTTTGACATGATGAAGTCAGTCCCGTGTTTGACATGAGGTTGCCAGCCCCATGTTTGACATGATGAGGTTGCCAGCCCCATGTTTGACACAATGAGGTTGTCAGTCCCATGTTTGACACAATGAGGTTGTCAGTCCCATGTTTGACACAATGAGGTTGTCAGTCCCATGTTTGACATGAGGTTGCCAGTCCCACGTTTGACACAATGAGGTTGTCAGTCCCATGTTTGACATGAGGTTGCCAGCCCCATGTTTGACACAATGAGGTTGTCAGTCCCATGTTTGACATGAGGTTGCCAGCCCCATGTTTGGCACAATGAGGTTGTCAGTCCCATGTTTGACATGAGGTTGTCAGCCCCATGTTTGACATGAGGTTGCCAGCCCCATGTTTGACACAATGAGGTTGTCAGTCCCATGTTTGACATGAGGTTGCCAGCCCCATGTTTGACACAATGAGGTTGTCAGTCCCATGTTTGACATGAGGTTGTCAGTCCCATGTTTGACATGAGGTTGCCAGTCCCACGTTTGACACAATGAGGTTGTCAGTCCCATGTTTGACATGAGGTTGCCAGCCCCATGTTTGACACAATGAGGTTGTCAGTCCCATGTTTGACATGAGGTTGCCAGCCCCATGTTTGGCACAATGAGGTTGTCAGTCCCATGTTTGACATGAGGTTGTCAGCCCCATGTTTGACATGAGGTTGCCAGCCCCATGTTTGACACAATGAGGTTGTCAGTCCCATGTTTGACATGAGGTTGCCAGCCCCATGTTTGACACAATGAGGTTGTCAGTCCCATGTTTGACATGAGGTTGTCAGTCCCATGTTTGACATGAGGTTGCCAGCCCCATGTTTGACACAATGAGGTTGTCAGTCCCATGTTTGACATGAGGTTCTCAGTCCCATGTTTGACATGAGGTTGTCAGTCCCATGTTTGACATGAGGTTGCCAGCCCCATGTTTGACACAATGAGGTTGTCAGTCCCATGTTTGACATGAGGTTGTTAGTCCCATGTTTGACATGAGGTTGTCAGTCCCATGTTTGACATGAGGTTGCCAGCCCCATGTTTGACACAATGAGGTTGTCAGTCCCATGCACAACCTCATATCAGTCACCTCTTACAACATGCCTCAGGGAACAGTAATCCTATTTTGTTTCCCTGGCCTAGAGACTCCCAGGAACTATAGGATAAAAATGGTGTCACACCTCAGTTTGCACACCACAAATTGTCCATTGTCTTGAAACTTTGTGGTGCTCAGCGCATCATTATGGCCATTGTTCATGTGAAACATATAACTTCAAAACTAACCCCTAGCAGAATGTAGCAGTCAGTTAGACGAAACTAAACGTCACAAATGAAAAAATAATATTTAGAGTAAGTTACAAAGTCTAATGAGATCTGCTAAAAAAAACCTGCCAGTAAGGGGCAGACTTGAAGTATCTGGTGCCCATGGCGGATTCTTCCTTCCCCCCCCCCCCCCCGATAAATAAACCCACTGAAAAATATACTATGCTTGCAAGTAGATTTGTAAATAGTGCAGTACTGGCATAACAGAGTATGATGACACCATCTTTCTGGCAGCCACCTGAGGCGAACCGCACCCCACCCCTATTACACCACTGCCTGCCAGGCATCCAGTCATTCTACTGTTAAACACAGGTACAAATTGTGCTAATAAACAAAAAATGAATCTTACTGAAGCCATCTTTGCCACACCTTCCATAAACAAAGACATGAGGAGAACAGCATGGTTCTTTCTGAAGACATTTTTCTGGGCTTCAAGTGATTCTTCTGGTTTGACAATGACCAGAGATGATGTTAGAGACTCTGATGATGAGAATGGCTGCTCGATGACGCTCACACTAGCTGTTAATCTGTCTAGAATCCTGAGGTTTTCTGGGTTCAGATATTCATCTAACAATGTTCTGAAGTAAATAAATAAATAAACATGGACAAAATAATATGTATAATTTACACTGACAGCAGTCAAAAGAAATTTTTTTGGGTGCACTACTGCAAATATTTTAATGTGTTCTGACAAATAATTTTGACATATTTAGATCCAGGAGAATATAAATTATCAGAACATAGACTAATCCAAGTTTTCATTTATGTTCTATTTTTACTTAAAATGCACTGTCGCTCCTCCCCTTAAAGCAATATTTTAATTCACTAAGGCTTTTTTATTTCCTGACTTATGAGCGCCAAACTTTAGCTTGGCACTCACCACTGTATTTTTAAAATTTTGCCTGATTAGATTTTTGATATCTTTACCTGAGGAGTCATAAAAAATACAGACCTAATTGACCTGAGAGCAATAATCTACAAACTAAGTCAGCGATTCAACAGAGTTGTGCTACAGTGGGTCCCATCCCATTGCAACATCCCTGGCAATGGAGAGGCTGAAAAATTGATGAAGGAAGATGGAAAGCTATCTCAGCCTGACATAAGCAAATCTTATGAAGAGGCCAAGAGTTTTATCAGAAGCAGATACAGAAACAAGCGGGAAGCAGAGCATCCAGGCCACCAGAAGAACGATACACATTACCAACTTAGCAGAAGTGAACTAGTGGTAATCTTCAGACTCCGCACTGGCCACAGCAGATTGGGATACCATCTATTCAACAAGCTACAGATAGGAACTACTGATGAGTATAACTGTGGCATAGACAAAATGGCTGCTGAACATCTGCTGCAAAGTTACGCAACATATGAAGAACAGCGAAAGCACATATGGCATCCACAATTATCATTCCTGGACAAACTCTATGAAGATACCAACAAGGTCAGAATGACCACATCTGTCTTTAAACTTATTCAAGTTGACATCTGAAAGGGTATGAAGAAGAAGAAAGAAGATAACTTTACCAGATCGCAACATGTAGAATTTCAAAGTTAGTATCTAAACATCGTAATAAATTTATCAGCATTTGCATATTAACCAAAATAAGATATCAGAAATCTGGTCCTACAACATTTTGTTATCATGCAATGGAAAGTATCTTTGCTGATCGCATGATGATAGATGAATAAATAAGAACGATGTATAACGATAAATCACATAAAACATGTCTCTGAAAAATTACTGCATTTTTTCATAGAAAAAGCCCATAATTTCTTAAGAAAATCAAATTTTCAAACTGAAAGCACACCTTTTTAGAACGTGTTCTGTAGATTGTTTCTGACATATTTAGAATCAGGAGGTTATAAATTATCAGAAAATAGACTAATCCAAATTTTCATTGTTTATTTTTCAATTGTGACTTAAACTGCACTGCTGCTCCTCCCCTTAAATCAAATTTGGAGCTCACAAAGGAATATCAATGTTCAAGTGAAAGAAAAGCAATTACCTTATGACTGAATTCAAGCCTTCTTTGTCACCATTCTGACTTTCTGTGTTCTCCCAGCTTTTATTTTCAGTAACTGGAGATCACAGAAAATTCATGTGAAAGATTTATACAGTATATACAAATGTATAAGAAGGATAATATACAAAGAGAGCGAAGCTGGAGTCGGAAGAAGGAGTATATGACAGCTTGAAGAAATCATACAACACGGAAGTATGCCAACCCTCACCATCATTCTTCTCTTATGCTCCTTATGGAACATGGAATCAGTACTGCAGCTTGTTTCCCTTGCCCTAAAGCATTCAAGTGCTCTGGCAGTAGTACGTTCTGTAGTAATGTGTTTGACACGATGTTTTTTTTCTGTTGTCTAGTTTTCTACTTCTTTATTATTCACGAGTGCCTGAACACATACCTTTATGTTGTGTGTAATATTTATTGACCTTGATCAGGTTGCTAGCCACCCCCTTCCCTTATGACACGCCTGAACAAGCAGTAGTTCTGTTCTTTCTCTTCCCACTCAGGGGACACCCCCCCAAGAACTATAACGTGCTTCTCACTACATATTCATTCATCACCCTTCAGCTCCCCAAGGAGTATAGGCCGTCAACAAACGTATGCCAAGTCTTCCTGTCCCGTGCCGTCTGCTCAAGGTCTTTCCATATCTTCTTCATCTCCTTCATGTGCGTCCCCAGTTCTCCTCTCCGTGCGTTCTTTGGTCTTCCTCTATCTTTCTTACCCTGGAAATTCCAGAACAAGGACTGTCTGGCATGTCACTACGTACGGCTGGGCTGGAAATCCATTTAGCAATAGTTTCACGAGTGTCCGAATTGACAGAGTGGTTACAGTGTTGGTCTCTCGCGGCAAAGGTGACAGGTTTGAATCACAGTACCGACACTGATCCAGTCTACACAACTGTAAATGGGTATCTGACTCTTGCTCTTTGAGTTAGGGAAGGAAAAGGCAGCGAGGATGGGAGCTGGTCACCCTACCTCTCGATGCTGGATCTAGTATAGTTAAGTCTCTAATAACCCTTCACTTCCATACAGCAGTGTCTGCCATGGGACTACCTTCACCTTGGCACGACCACTATAAGAAAGGGAGATGATACATCAATATAATACCAATACCCCTGCCACCTCACCCAAGGTGGAATTACACACATATAGTGGGAGGTTTCACAACTGTTATGCTGTTGGGCGAGAAGATTAACACAGTGACGGCTAAATCTAGAAGAAGAAAAAATCATGACCCACGTGAACCTTTCTCTTCTTAGCATCAACAACTTACATGGCGGACGTTTTAGATTTTCATAAAATCAGCGCTGGCTTAAAATCAACATCATTTTTCTTTGTGTGCTCCTTACGGAGCATAGAACCACCTCTTGCAGGAAGCCTGCACCAAACATTCACATGCTCTTGTAGCTAAGGTTTCTGTGGCAACTGGTTTCACATGATGAGTTTGCCAGCCCTACACTTGTATTACATGCCTGAAGGTGCAACAATTCTATTTTTTATTTGTCTCTTGACAGACATGTGGGAACTACATACTAGGGCCTTGCTTAGATTAGAAGGATTGAAATGGCATGGGATGATCACTCATGAGGAACTGACGACAGGAACCAGATAAGTGTCAGTGGAACAAGAGATGAGAATAAGACGGAAATTTAAGGGCACACACAGAATGATGCTTACTACCAGCTCCACAGAAGAGAACAAGTGGTAATCTTCAGACTCCGCACTGGCCACAACAGATTGAGATACCATCTATTCAACAAGCTAAAGATAGGAATTACCGATCAGTGTAACTGTGGCAGTGATAAAATGACTGCTGAACATCTGCTTCAAAGTTGCCCCTTATATGTGGTACAGTGCATATGGCCGACGCCAGCTCCTTTCACGGAAAAGCTTTACGGAGATTCAAATAGCCTCAAACTGACTACTGCTTTCTTTGAGAAAATTCAAGTGGACGTCTGAGAGAAGAAGGAGAAGAAGAAGACGACAATGTCGGATAGGACTGAGGACACCTGCTGATAACATTACAAGACAGTCCTTATTCTGAACTCCCCAAGGTAAGAGAGAAAGAGTGAGGCCAAAAAAACATGGGGAGAAAGCAACTTGAAACAGACATGACAGGAATGGAGAAGACACGGAAAGATCTTGAATAGATGGAACAGATGATAATGGTCACGATGACCCTGATATAAATAGCTTGTGCTACCAGTTAGTCTTTATCACCCCAAGAAACATTGGCCTTTAATTAAATCATGCTTCTCATTCAGAAGACTCATCCTCTCCCACTCCTTGTTAAATTATAAGTTGAAGAAGGTAATGGTTTTGCCTCTGTTGATGTTGAATGATGATCCTGAAGATAAATAGCTTGTACTACCAGTTAGTCTTTATCACCCCAAGAAACATTTTAACTCCTGTCGCATGCCATCAGCTCAATGTCCTTCTATGTCTTTCTTATCATTTTGGTAGGCATCCACAATTAAAGACACACTTTTGCTAATCAAGACTGCACGGAGTGAAGTTCTGCGGTGATGCATGAATGGTGTATGGAAAAAAAACGGTGTCCTCAGTTCTGTCATGACTTTTACAGCTTTAGCATTGATGATAATATTATCACATCTATTAAGGATGTGTCAGAATGGCCCCAAGAGCTGGCTTAGATGGAGGTGACGAAAAGGAAATTTGCTTGAATATCAGAAAGCAGGACTGAGCAATGAAGAGCTGGAGCTGATCACCACAGAAGAAGAAGAAGCAGCAACTTCCACCAGCCAGCAACAACCACCATGCCGTCAACTTACTGTGAAACTATTAAAGGATGCCTACAAACTTCTTGAATCCTGCCTTATGATCTTTGAAGATGATGATCCTAACATAGAAAGGAGCTTTATAGTCAAGGGGAATGTGATGGAATGTGCTGCTCCAAGAAAGTCACAAACTCAAAACAACTCTGGATGCCTTCTTCAGGAAAAAAACATTCATTGCTGCATCGCCTGCTTCTCATTCAGAAGACTCATCACCCCACCCCTTGTTAAATTATAAGTTGAAGATGAAGAAACTAATGGTCCTGCCCCTGTTGATGTTGAATGACTTGTCAATGTTGTTTTCTGTACATGTGTTTAATATAAATGGTGTGTATTCATTTAAAATGTTTACCATTACATGTATTTATTTTTTAATTACTATGTACAGCTTTGGTAAAATACCAGCCCCTTACTTTATATGTATTTGATTGAGAAAATCCAATTCCCTTTACATGATTTGTTTACGCAATGGTCTCAGGAACCCATATATTGCATAAACAAAGAACTACATGTACCTTTAGCATTACCCTCATCTCAGCTGTGAAAATAGATATATTCCTTCAATACCTTGCACAATTTCATAATGGAACATATACTCCTATTCCTAATTTTTCATCTTCTCCCTTGGACCCATCCTTGTATACTGATAAAACAGACAGACAAAGCTGGTAATTACATTTGCTCCCTGCTCCAACAATGATTTCATTCATGATCAAAACAGCTGCCAGTTTGTACACGTTGCTCTCGTGATACAGGTCAAGCACATGGTCAACAAGTGTGCACACATTTCCTGAAAGTAACAACAAATAAAGTTGGAGGGAACGAACAAACTTTATTTTCAAAGGGTTAAGAATTGAGCGAGCAGGCCCGTCTAACATTCTGCCCTGCCTTATCTTGCATACTATATCCTTTCATTCCTACATGTTACTTTAAGTATTAATTTAAAGGCATGCAACATTATAAAGGTAATATAACTGCATACATTTACAGTACCCAATTATAATCAAAATTAAGCATGTTTTTTTTTTTTAAACGAAACAAACAAGAAAGTAATGAAAAAAAACAAAATAACAACAAAAAACGGGAGAGACAATGCTCTTTCTGCTCCTTACAGAGCATGGAGCCGCCAGTGTAACTGGCCCCCTTACAGGAAGCCTGCACCGAGCATTCACATGCTGTTGTGTGGCAGTTTGTTATACATGATGATGTTTATGAGAATAAGAATACAAAAGGCTTGAGGAGCTTTCGTTGCATTGAGAAATATTTGGAGATAACAGAAAGCAGGTCCAACACAAAAATCTGAATTCTCAACTCAAATGTCAAGTCAGTCCTATTGTATGGCTCTGAAACATGGAGAAGAACAAAAACAACTAAACAGCAACATAATTTCATAAACAGATGCTTGTACAGGATTGAAGGACTGACGTGGTATGACAAGATCACTCATGTGGAACTGATGACAAGAACAAGACAAGCACCAGTGGAACAAGAGATGAGAATGAAGAAGATGCTGGAGATGGATAGGACACACATTGTGGAAACCTGTTGATAGCATTACATGACAGTCCTTGTTCTGGAATCCCCAGGGTAAGAGAGGTAGAGAGAGACCAAAGAACACATGGAGAAGAGAACTGGAGACAGACGTGAAGGGGATGAAGAAGACACGGATGGTCCTGAAGCTGATGGCACAGGACAGGAAGACTTAGCATAAGTTTACTGAAGGCCTATGCACGTTAGGAGCCGCGGTAGCATAGTGGTTAGTGCACTGGCTTACAAGCTCAGTGGTCTATGGTTCGATCCCCAGATGAGTTGGGATTTTTTAGGCCGCAAACGGCTCCTGGGTCAACCCAGCCCCAACTGGGTACCAAAGCAACTCTGGGAAGGTGTGACAACTTGCCCAATCTTCTCTTCATTTTTTTTATTATTTACGTGACATCATTTTTTCTCATCCTCAATGCATGATTGCAAAGTCCCGGGAAGTGTCACTTGCGGAAATTCTCCTAGCGTTCGGTATTTTCTCCTCGCGTTTAATGCTATTTTTAGATACGACGTCATTGTTGACCAATGACCTCGGTAGCGAGAAATCCGTTTTAATTTAGAACTGCTTGAACTTGGGAGAACCAGTTTAGGCCACTTAGGAAAACATCACGTGACTTTTAACATTATTGATTGGAGCGTCTAAAACGAGGCTAAGGTCACAGGATGCACGCTACGGATCACGTGTCCAAGCGGAAATGTCCCGCTAAAAGTGCGCCAACACGAGCATTCTTCACTTGCCCAGGAAATCTTGAGACAGCTAGGTCTAACCCAATTATCGGCGAATTCTCGCATTAAAAGCACTGAAGCCACGTGTCTAAATTGCGGGTTAGCGTCCATCTTTGAGTAGGTAAGTGAAATCTCGCTAGAATATAATGTGATGAAATGTGTAGTACCTTGCAAAATCGACGCAAGATTGGTATGTTTACTTTATTCATATTTTTGTTTTACGATCACATCCAGCCACATGTGATCGGGTATATTTTATGATCCCACGGGATATGTACATGTTCATAATAATGTATAACGGAAATTAATATTAACGATAATGTTGACAGACCGTGACATATATTCATTATAAATTATATGACGATGCGACCAGACATGAAGTGTGTGATAATGTTGTCAGACAATTCTAAAACACGGATGTCCAATTATTTGTTAAATTCATCATAATGACATGACGATTAGGCTAGAGGCACAGAACTAGAATACTGTTGCCGACATTTCTATGATAAAAGTTGGTGGGTTTAACTGACATTTATAATAATTCATCGGGTTAAGCTGACGATAAATCAGTCTAAAGAATTATAATACTGCCACTGGGGCAGAGAAATATAATAAAGGACAGACAGGAGAAACTTGAATTCAAGATTAGGCTCTAGACATATGATGTTAGAGACTAAAATCTGAGATGACTGGCAGAGGGACGGCTTAGGGAAAGACTGCTTTCTAAAGCTAGAAAATTAATGAAGCCGTCGTATTTGTCTTCAGTCTATGGTGGAGCCTTGCACGACAGTCCAATCTCAGCGCAGAATACGGAGTCGAGCACAGAGAAGGAAAATCCGAACCATTCAAGACCTACCTGGGGCAACGTCAGGAGACCGGAGAACTAACCTCACTTCACTATCAGCCAGGGGCTGAAAAGCTAAGTCCACGAAAAAGGAAACTCACCTAATCAATGCCACAAAATTTCGTCATCCATGATGAAACACACTTGAATTGTGAGACACATAATACATACAGCAGACACTAATTCCATCGACAATACTATCATTCACCATCTATTCATTTTATTGCAATAAACCAATTGGGTGTATATACTGTACCCCACGCTTTGTTCCTTCCATTAGATGTTGAATATCTCCTTACAATCTTTTCCAGACCTGTCGAGTTAGGAGAATTTACCCTCTTCGTCACCCTTCGGAAGTGGGAAAACCCAGCAGGAATTCCTTGAGCCAAATCTTCCACCTTCAGATCTATTATTTCCTCTAAATAATTCTCTTATCCTTTAAACGCTACGTGACACTGGTGTCTCGGTCCGGGATTTGAACTTATGTATTTTATCATACCTCTGGGATAGTATCATCCATTCAGTCATTACAGTATACCATTTTAACACATGTATTTTCACACAGTGAGCTCTAGAAAGACAGAAAACATTTTTTCTAGAAATTCAGGCATTGATTGGTGAATCCCTTTATATATGTTGTGTTTAATTAAGTTAGTTCTTGATTTTGTATTTCAATGAATTACAGACCTTAAGTCTCCATAACTGTAGTAATTTCATTCTACAGCAGTCTGATAAATAATTAGTATTTACTTGTTGTTAGAAATACTATTGGAAGGTAGCACTAGCTTACTCAGTGTGGACTTTAACTGCAAAAGATGGCTGAAATAGTTAAGCTTAAGGCAGCACTAGGGGAGGCCGGTCGAGATCTAGGTTATAGTGGGGTGGACCTTGCAAATTATGTCAGTGTCGAGACTGATAAGTATTACGCTCGAGAAACAGCGAAAGCTGAAAGAGAAGAGCGAATAAAGTTAGCAGAAATAGATGAGAGGATAAAAGCTGTAGACGCTAGAGAAAGAAGCGAGAGAGATGAACGCGAGCATGCATTGAAGATGAAGCAGTTAGAGATGCAGGGACAAGCTCAAAGAGTTGAACCGGTAGCCGGTGCGACAGCATCTACCTCCTCAGGCAACCTATCGCCACGGTCAGATAATATGCCCTCCTTGCAAATGGGGAGCATAGGACCTTTGCCATCCTCACACATGTCAACTTTGGGACCCTTGACGTTTCCATTTGAAGCTTTCTCGGAACAAGCCGACTCGATCGATAGGTATTTGGACAAATTTGAGAAGTTTGCCACCACGTTTGGTTTGGAGAAGAGCAAGTGGAACCTGAAACTGTCGCAAGGGCTTAGAGGAACTGCTTATGACGTGTATAGCAAGCTTCCTCCAGGTTTACAGGATGACTACGACTCTTTGAAAAAGGCACTCCTGATACGTTATGAGCTACATGCTGATGCCTATAGGAAGAGGTTCCGTAACTCTAGTTGGGAAGTCGGAGAGAACTTTGCTCAATTTGCTGCTAGACTGGATTCGTACGTGGAAAAGTGGGGTGCCCTAGGGAATTTTTCTCATGATTGGGAAGGTCTGAAGGAGATGGTCGTTATTGAACAACTGAAGGACACCATGACTTCCGACATGAGAAGATTTCTGACAGAGAATGGGGCCAGCACTTTAGAATCCATCGTCCCGTTGGCGGAACGTTATCAGGCAGCGCTAACGGAGAATGACCCATCCCGACGGAACCAATCGGAAGAATTATCGAGGCCGACACCTCAGACACACTTGGACCCCCAAATGAATCTACCTTACCACCACTTCAAAAAGCATGACAAGCCAGACTACAAGACTACTCAGAGATCAGCTTTCCAGCCTCAGAGGCGGGGAGAAAAGTGGTGTAAGACGTGTAAACTGAGCAACCACAATACTGCCGAGTGCAGAAGGAAAAACCCTCCACATCATGTTGCATGTTTACAGGTGAGGGCTGTTGACAGGAAGGAACTGACAGTGAGTCAGAATAGCCTCCATCACCCACCTATACAGGAGACAGTGACCGTGAATGGCAACCAAGTCATCGGGATGTATGACACAGGTTTGTCTTATGACGCGGTCGTTTCTTCATCTCTGGTGCACCCCGAACAACTCACCACAGAAACAGTGGATATCCAGGGGCCACTCAAGGGAGCATTACCCTTAAATTTGCCCATAGCAAAGATTCAAGTCAGTTGTCGCTATGTGGAAGGGGAGATCAATGCTGCAGTTTTAGAGGATCCTTTCTACCCCCTGATGTTAGGGCGTAGATATGTCTTTTTAGGAGAACCAGTAAAGCCTGTGGTTATGGCTGCCGTCCAGACCAGGTCTGACTCCAAACGCATAGAGAGGGACTCTAAGTTAGAAATTCATCCGAATAAGATGAAAAGGGCTCAAGCAGCTGATAGCACATTGGGGCCTTGCTTTGGCAAATTGAAAAACTCACATAACCCTCAAAGAAAGGGTGACTTTTATATGGAACATGGACTCTTGCACAGGAAAGCTGGCAGAGGGCTAAAAAGTCATGGACAGATTGTGGTGCCATCCATATATAGAAATAAAGTTATGGAATGGGGGCACGGTGCTACTTTGAGTGAACACCTGGGTAATGGTGCCACAAATCAAAGGATAGCCACCCGTTATTATTGGCCCGGCATCACAGAAGACATAGCTCGATATGTGAAGTCCTGTTCAGAGTGTAACCAGGTAACCTCAACACATAGGGTAGACCAGTTACAGGACCTAGGGAAGCATTGCTGCAGACGTAGGCATCCAAAGAAAACTAGGAAGAAAACCAGAATACATACCTGGGAAGAACAACGTAGGGGCAGATTTTTTGAGCAGACATCCGGACGCAACCGAGGAGATATGAGAAACTGAAAAAGAAGAGGAAGACAGGACCAGAGGAGTTGGACGGAACGTCAAACTTGAGGAGGGGCTTGTGTGACAACTTGCCCAATCTTCTCTTCATTTTTTTTATTATTTACGTGACATCATTTTTTCTCATCCTCAATGCATGATTGCAAAGTCCCGGGAAGTGTCACTTGCGGAAATTCTCCTAGCGTTCGGTATTTTCTCCTCGCGTTTAATGCTATTTTTAGATACGACGTCATTGTTGACCAATGACCTCGGTAGCGAGAAATCCGTTTTAATTTAGAACTGCTTGAACTTGGGAGAACCAGTTTAGGCCACTTAGGAAAACATCACGTGACTTTTAACATTATTGATTGGAGCGTCTAAAACGAGGCTAAGGTCACATGATGCACGCTACGGATCACGTGTCCAAGCGGAAATGTCCCGCTAAAAGTGCGCCAACACGAGCATTCTTCACTTGCCCAGGAAATCTTGAGACAGCTAGGTCTAACCCAATTATCGGCGAATTCTCGCATTAAAAGCACTGAAGCCACGTGTCTAAATTGCGGGTTAGCGTCCATCTTTGAGTAGGTAAGTGAAATCTCGCTAGAATATAATGTGATGAAATGTGTAGTACCTTGCAAAATCGACGCAAGATTGGTATGTTTACTTTATTCATATTTTTGTTTTACGATCACATCCAGCCACATGTGATCGGGTATATTTTATGATCCCACGGGATATGTACATGTTCATAATAATGTATAACGGAAATTAATATTAACGATAATGTTGACAGACCGTGACATATATTCATTATAAATTATATGACGATGCGACCAGACATGAAGTGTGTGATAATGTTGTCAGACAATTCTAAAACACGGATGTCCAATTATTTGTTAAATTCATCATAATGACATGACGATTAGGCTAGAGGCACAGAACTAGAATACTGTTGCCGACATTTCTATGATAAAAGTTGGTGGGTTTAACTGACATTTATAATAATTCATCGGGTTAAGCTGACGATAAATCAGTCTAAAGAATTATAATACTGCCACTGGGGCAGAGAAATATAATAAAGGACAGACAGGAGAAACTTGAATTCAAGATTAGGCTCTAGACATATGATGTTAGAGACTAAAATCTGAGATGACTGGCAGAGGGACGGCTTAGGGAAAGACTGCTTTCTAAAGCTAGAAAGCTAATGAAGCCGTCGTATTTGTCTTCAGTCTATGGTGGAGCCTTGCACGACAGTCCAATCTCAGCGCAGAATACGGAGTCGAGCACAGAGAAGGCAAATCCGAACCATTCAAGACCTACCTGGGGCAACGTCAGGAGACCGGAGAACTAACCTCACTTCACTATCAGCCAGGGGCTGAAAAGCTAAGTCCACGAAAAAGGAAACTCACCTAATCAATGCCACAAAATTTCGTCATCCATGATGAAACACACTTGAATTGTGAGACACATAATACATACAGCAGACACTAATTCCATCGACAATACTATCATTCACCATCTATTCATTTTATTGCAATAAACCAATTGGGTGTATATACTGTACCCCACGCTTTGTTCCTTCCATTAGATGTTGAATATTGTCTATGTTTATCTTCCTTTATAAGGGAAGGGGGGCTCGTAAAATATAATATAAATTAAAGAATAATAATAATAGATAACTGAGAAGGGGACGACGGTAGCGAGAGACCAAATATCTCCTTACAATCTTTTCCAGACCTGTCGAGTTAGGAGAATTTACCCTCTTCGTCACCCTTCGGAAGTGGGAAAACCCAGCAGGAATTCCTTGAGCCAAATCTTCCACCTTCAGATCTATTATTTCCTCTAAATAATTCTCTTATCCTTTAAACGCTACGTGACAGAAGGTTAACGGGATCCTTTACCTATGCACGTTGGGAATTTGAAAGGCAAAGAAAGAAGAAATGAGAATAAAATAGCTTGAAACATGGCAATATTTGACAACATCAACATCAACAAGTGTAGGGACATTTCAATTATGTGTCTTTTCAAATGCAGGCGTCAACACATTTAATCTGCTTCAGATTTTTCAAGAATAGGTCTGCTTCAAATGTGTTTAACAACATAGGGCCCTAACACCTGGTTAAGTTCCGGGTATGAGTGAGTGAGTGAGTGAGTGTGTGTGTGGTAGTGGTGGATGTCTCTATGAAGAGACCCAAAAAATAAAAAAAAGGACTACTGCATCTTTGAGGAGGTCATGCAAGGCAACAAATATGAGGTTGTCCATGAAGCTGGCAACATCATCATGTATAACAAATGACCACAGAAACCACTACCACACAACATGTGAATGCTCGGTGCAGGCTTCCTGCAAGAGGGCCAGCTACACTGGCGGCTCCATGCTCTGTAAGGAGCAGAAAGGAACATGATGATGATGGCATGGGACCCTCGTATCAATGATCATGGGAAGTAATTCAAGAATATGTCTTACAACTCTTGCCTTGCATCAGTGCAACAAACCCCACGCCTGCACGCACACACAGACATATAAAATATAAGATAAAGGTAGTCCCATAGCACATACTGCTGCAGGGGAGTGAAGTGTTAGAGACTTTATTATACTAGGTCCAACTTTATGAGGCGGGGTGACCTATTCCCTTCCAAGCCGCCTTTGCCTTCTCAAACTCAATAGCAGAGTCAGGTACCCAATTACAGCTCAGTAGACTGCCACAGGACACTACCAGGTTAACCCAGTAACTCTGCTGTGAGAATAAATCTGCGTGAACATGTGTAAAATGTGGAGACATTTTAACAAATAATCTGTTACAATGGGGGGGAGAAGAGAATTAAATGATCAAGTCTGTTTTACTGTTGTGAGGGTGGGGATTTAAAAAAAAATTAATTTGACTCAAACACTTACAGTAATTTCATAGACATTTTTCTCAATATGATTATGAAATGTATTCATATGTTTGTGTGTTACATCCATTCATCAATAATAGTTTACCTTTACAGGGAAGAAACTTAACAATTTTCTATGACTAACTTGAAATGATTAGGATACTTCAAGTCACTGAATTCCCTCAGGCATGCGTCCGATTGACAGAGTGGTTAGAGCTATGGTCTCTCACGGCAAAAGGGGTCGAGTTTGATACACGGTATCGACACGTTTCAGTCTACCCAGCTGTACATGGGTACCTGACCTTAGTTAGGGAACAAACGAACTTTATTTTCAAAGGGTTGAGAATTGAATTGGGCACACAGGCCAGGCTGATATTCTGACCTTTCACCTTTCTCTCATACTGAATTCATTTATTCTCACATGCATTTTACAGGAAAAGGCAGCAAGGAAGGGAACTGATTACCCCACCTCCCCATGCTAGACCTAGCACTTCATTCCACTACAGCAGTATCTGCTATGAGACTATCTTTTTATGTTGTACGAGTATGAGGTTGTGCATGGGGTCGACAACCTCATTATGTAAAAAAAATAGCCACAGAAACCACAGCTACGAGAGAATGTGAATGCTTGGTGCTAGCTTCTGGAAATGAGACCAGCTGGAGCGGTGGCTCCACACTCCAAAAGGTGCACAAAGAAACATGATGATGATGATGATGAGTCGCTGCAACAGAAAGTCTCACCGTATCTTCCCAACTGTCTACATGCCAACATCAACTCTGAGAGGACAGCTTCATCCCGGAAATGCTTGAAATATTTCCGTGGTCTCCAAATTTGAAGAGAGTCAGTATCAGTGAACACTTCTGGCTCTTGAAGACAGGCAAAGATAGTGTTAAAATAAGTGTTTACAATGTGCAACAGACTTTTTTTTTATTCCTCAGCCATTCCTAAAAGTTTCATCATTCATCTTCAAGTTTCACCATTTGTTCCACCACACTTATTCTGAGTTTCACCATTCATTCCTCAAGTTTCACCATTTGTTACGTGTTTGACCACTCATTCCTCACCATTTGTACCTAAAATTTCACCATTCATTCCTCAATCTTCCCTCTTTGTTCCACAAGTTTCACCACTCATTATTCCTCAAGTTTCACCATTTGGTCATTAAGTTTCACCACTCATTCCTCAAGTTTCACCATTTGTTCCACAAGTTTGACCACCCATTCCTCAAGTTTCACAATTTGTACCTCAAATTTCACCATTCATTCCTCAAGTTTCCCTCTTTGTTCCACCACTCATTATTCCTAAAGTTTCACCATTTGGTCATTAAGTTTCACCACTCATTCCTCAAGTTTCACCATACGTTCCACCACTCATTCCTCAAGTTTCACCATTTGTACCTCAAATTTAACCATTCACTCCTCAAGTTTCACCATTTGCTCCTTAAGTTTCATCACTCATTCTTCAAGTTTATATGACATTGCAGGCATTCTAAAGTGATCATTTCAGTCATGAATCATAATAGGTTCTATTAATTTATTAGCAGACCTGGAAATATGGATTTTTCACACTTATTTCTTCTAACTCAATATGCTTACTGTCACGTTATGGAAGGCTTCTTCTCTCTTACTTACTTACTTAGTCATCCCTCTTCTACTGTGAGGAGTAGAAGTTTGGAGCAGGGAGCGCCATACTATTCTATCTTTGCCTCGTCAGAGACCCCTGGGAACTATCTATCCAGGTCTGCTTCATCCCCCTTCACGTCTGTCTCCAGTTCCCTTCTCTATGGTGTTCTGCTGTCTTCTTCTTCTTTCTTTCTTAATCGGAACCTCTTCTACCCCATAAACAGAGTGTAGAGGTGACCCAGAGAGCACAAGGCTCACAGGTAAAACATGCAATCAAAGTGTTTGACAAACAGGTGATTAGCCCATTGTGCCCGAACTTGCCCTCAAGATTGCATTTAATCGCTATGAAACCATCGATCCTCCCTGGTCGATTCCAGCTCAAATGGACAGAGCCTCTTATACCCGAAGGTGTCGAGGGATGTCCTGTCCTCTTCTGCCCGAAGGCATTTATAGAGGAATACTCAGGACCCAAAGGTCTGAGAAAAGTGCCAGCCAAGGCGAGCAAAATCTGAAATGAACACATCGATCTGCCTTGTCTCTTAAAACTGGGAGGGCCCGATAGCGGGTGTACCACACACAGTCGATCAAGACAGAAGTTCGCCTGCAGCCTTACTGTCTTCTTCTACCATTCTTACACTGGGGATTTCAGACTGCAGGGCTGTCTGGTAATGCCAACAACAGGTTTCCTTAGTGTGTGTCCCATCCATCTCTAGCAATTTGTAATCTCTTATTCCACTCGCATTTGTCATCAGTTCCACATTAGTGATCTTGTCATCAGCTCCACATTAGTGATCTTGTCATCAGCTCCACATTAGTGATCTTGTCATCAGTTCCACATTAGTGATCTTGTCATCAGTTCCACATTAGTGATCTTGTCATCAGTTCCACATTAGTGATCTTGTCATCAGTTCCACATTAGTGATCTTGTCATCAGCTCCACATTAGTGATCTTGTCATCAGTTCCACATTAGTGATCTTGTCATCAGTTCCACATTAGTGATCTTGTCATCAGTTCCACATTAAAGATCTTGTCATCAGCTCCACATTAGTGATCTTGTCATACCACTTCAATCCCTCTATTTTATGCGAGCTCTCATTTATGAAAGTCTGTAGCTTTTTGCTTGTTGATTTTGTTGTTCTCCGTGCTTAGAGCCATATAGTAGTACTGCCTTGATATTTGAGCTGAAGATTCTGATTTTTGATTGCTGAACTTCATTTCTTGTGATCTCCATATATTTCGTAATGCAATGAAAGCTTCTTTAGCCTTTTGATGCCATGACATGTTCTGCAGAGATTCATCTTTACGCTAAAGAAATATTTATCTATTTTATTCTACTGCACAATGTATGGAATCTTGACAAAGAACTTATCCATTTCTCTGTCTTTCTGTCATGCAATGATGTATTGATCTTGCCTGCTTATGCTTTCACCACAAAATCTTAAGTGCTTCCCCTTTCCATTGATCATAATGTAACCTAGATCTAACTGTCAATATTTGCTCTATGCTTCCCTCTGCATGTCTCCATTACTTTCAACTATCACACATTGCTATTCTCACTAAACTCCCACAAACGAAAGCCACTTTGAAACACACACAAAGACTTCTGCTTTGAGTGAAACTCAAACATGTGACTTTTCCACTCTGAAGACAGATATCTTATCATTCCATAGACACCCCTACCTTGGTGCAGAAGTGATCCCCTCTCTTCTAAAATAGTGATGTTTGATGTATCCATCTCCACAGCCTACACCCAAACATTCATTGTTCCACAGTAGTGGTTTCTGTAGCAATCTGTTTTACATACAGGTCTTCAGGAACGCATCACTGTCATAAAATGTGACCTCACTGAATGTAAATGACCATAATCAAACTGGTGTACCAAAAGTCAAGGGATATAAAGAATTAAAATTATACAGCTGCGACTCTGTGTAATTACCAACCACGTAGCTTTTCTTTGTTCAAGTATGGCTCCCACCCGACAAAATACACAAGTGTTCAATACAGAGGATAACTTTGTATATGAAAATGTGGGTAATGGTATTGTGAATATAATTGTTAATGTCCCAGTGCACCAGAACACGATTATTAATCATCAATACCCTTTAGCTACCCAAGGAGCATAGGCCTTCAACAAACACATGCCAAGTCATGTGCTAATTATCATGTGCTAACATCATGTGCTAATATCATGTGCTAATATCATGTGCTAATATCATGTGCCATCAGCTCAAGGTTTTTCCACGTGTTCCTCATCATTTTCACTTCTGTCTCCAGTTCTCTTCTCCATGTGCTTCTCAGAATATGATTACTGAATCTTAAAATCTGCACTTACCAAGTATAGAAATGTATCCATTAAGCAGTTTCATTATTGCAGGCTTTTCCTCTTCATCTGAAATAGACAAAAAATAAATACAATAATACAGGTCAGTATGCTTTTATCTAAAATCCATGGGGACCACTTTGTTTTGGAAACCTGATATTTTTGGTTCCCAGATGTTGCCCCAAAATAGCCTAAAGTGGTTCAAAAATTACACAATGCTGTCTAGAATGTGTTTGAAAATCATCTAAAGTCAACCAAAATGTGTTTGAAAATCACAGTTGCCAAAAATGTGTTTGAAAATTGCCCAAAATGTGTTTAAAAATTGCCCATAGTCATCCAAAATGTGTAAAAAATTGCCCACATTCACCCAAAATGTGTTTCAAAATCACCCTAAGTCACCAATAATAGCCCAATTATGATACAAAAGTAGCCCAAAATGAGTTCATAAATTGCCCAAAATGTGTTAGAAAATTGCCCAAAGTCACCCAAAATGTGTTAGATAATTGCCCAAAATGTGCCAATAATAGTCCAATAGTGACAGAAAATTTGCCCAAAGTTGCCCAAAGAAACTTTAGATTTTCAGAACATTTAGATTTTCGGGTGTTCAGATAAAAGAATATGGACCTGTAATAACAAATAAATTAACAATTTTACAATTGAAAAAAATCTATTTTAATATCAACGGACATAGCAGGTTACACAAACACATTCTATTTCTTAATGTTATTGTTGATCAGAATCTACATCATTATACTCTGGGCAAACCCATAGGTGATCAGTCTCCCCAAGCAAATGTCGAAGGGTATGAATGCTATTTGTTCCTGTTGCGCGCTGGTTGTATACACACCAGATGCATCCACTCATCCCTGCTCGTTTCATATCTGATGCCAAATTCCAGCAATCTTAGCCTTGGTGATTCATCGATTGCAGTGTCATTCTCTAACAGGCGATCATTAATGCAACGAAGAAAAAAACAACATATTTTTTGTTGTTGATTTCTTCTACTTCATCAATTTGCTTTACGTGCCTTACTAAAATGTAGTGCAGGAATCAACAGATACGACCCCGGTTGCTTTCTTGGTGGCATTCCTTAAGTTCACAGGACAGATCTAACATTGAAGCTGAATGAAATGTTGTAGTTCAGTCACTTGTAAATATTGTGATCTCAGCACTGAACTAAAGCTGGTGTTGCCTTCCAATTTTGAACTGAGAACCATCATCTGTTCCACTTCAAACATCATCAAAGTACCCCATGAAAAAAATTGCACGAAAATATTGTACATCTACTGCAAAACATGGCATTGTCACGCACCAATTAACCTAGCTTTAAATGGGTAACTGACTCTTGAGTATGGGAAGGCAAAAGTGGCAAGGAAGGGAGCTGGCCACCCCACCTCCCAAAACGTAGACCAAGTATAAGTGAAGTCTCTAACACTTCAACCCCCCCCCCCCCCCCCCCCCCCCACCCCCCCCCCCCCCCCCCCGCGCCCCCCCACAGCAGTATCTGCTACGGGACTACCTTTATCTTTGATATAATAACCTCTCAGCAAATGCTTTTGTGCCCGGCATAGCTCCTGGGGATCTCTGAAGAGATTAAGAAAGAACTGTTCCTTTCAGGCATGTCATGAGAGGCAGCTAATATGAAGTTACGTATGTGGCTGAGAATTGTTGGAGGGACAGACATTCATATCAAAATAAGGATACAAAAAAGCAAGAGAGAAGCTTCACTGCACTGGGAAACATGTGGAGATAACGAGAAATCAAGTCCAACATAAAAATTAGAATCATCAACTCAAATGTCAAATCAGTCCAACTGTGTGGCTCTGAAACATGGAGGAAAAAAAAAATTATAAAAAAAAATTAAAACAACCAAAAACTACAGACATTCATAGATAAGTGCTTGCGTAGAATAGAAGGATTGAAATGGTATGACAACGTCACCACTGTGGAACTGATGACAAGAACCAGTGGAACAAGGGATGAGAAGAAGACGCTGGAGATGGATAGGACACACACTGAGGAAACCTGTTGATGGCAGTAACAGCCAGTTCTTGTTCTGGAAATCCCCAAGGGAAAGAAATGTAGAAGACCAAAGAACACATAGAGAAGAGAACTAGAGACAGACATGACAGGGATGAAGAAGACATGGACAGACGTTGAGCAGATGGCACACCACAGGAAGACTTGGCATAAGTTTGTTGAAGGTCTAGGCTGCTTGAGGAGTTGAACGGTGTCGTGAAGACTTGGCATGTGTTTGCTGAAGGCCTAAGCTCCGTGGGGAAACTAAAGGGTATTGAAAGATGGGACTGACAACTTGATTGTATCAAACAGACTGCTATAGATACCACCATTTGCAAGACGACATGAATGCGTTAGTACAGGCTTTTTTTAAGGGGATCAGCTGTAGTCATGGTTCAATGCTACAAAATGAACAAAAGAGGTAAATGAAAGATTATGATAGTACTTACTTAGTCTTTCCTCTACTACCTTAGAGTGGTCAAGTTTGCCAGAGAGAGCACCAGTCTGTCTTATCAGTTTCTACCATGGGATAGTGAGGTTTGCCAGACAGAGCGCCGTACTGTCTTATCAGCTTCTACCATGGGATGGTGAGGTTTGACAGAGAGAGTGCCATACTGTCTTATCGGCTTCTACCATGGGATGGTGAGGTTTGACAGAGAGCACCATATTGTCTTATCAGCTTCTACCATGGGATGGTGAGGTTTGCCAGAGAGAGTGCCATACTGTCTTATCGGCTTCTACCATGGGATGGTGAGGTTTGACAGAGAGAGCACCATATTGTCTTATCAGCTTCTACCATGGGATGGTGAGGTTTGCCAGAGAGAGTGCCATACTGTCTTATTGGCTTCTACCATGGGATGGTGAGGTTTGCCAGAGAGAGTGCCATACTGTCTTATCGGTTTCTACCATGGGATGGTGAGGTTTGCCAGAGAGAGTGCCATACTGTCTTATCGGCTTCTACCATGGGATGGTGAGGTTTGCCAGAGAGAGCACCATACTGTCTTATCAGCTTCTACCATGGGATGGTGAGGTTTGCCAGAGAGAGTGCCATACTGTCTTATCGGCTTCTACCATGGGATAGTGAGGTTTGCCAGAGAGAGCACCATACTGTCTTATCAGCTTCTACCATGGGATGGTGAGGTTTGCCAGAGAGAGTGCCATACTGTCTTATCGGTTTCTACCATGGGATGGTGATTATTGCCAGAGAGAGTGCCATACTGTCTTATCGGTTTCTACCATGGGATGGTGAGGTTTGCCAGAGAGAGTGCCATACTGTCTTATCGGTTTCTACCATGAGATGGTGAGGTTTGCCAGAGAGAGTGCCATTCTATCTTATTGGCTTCTACCCAGGAGTAGTGATGTTTGCCAAAGAGAGCACCATACTATTCTACCTTGGGGTGGTGATTATTGCCAGAGAGAGTGCCATACTGTCTTATCAGCTTCTACCATGAGATGGTGAGGTTTGCCAGAGAGAGTGCCATTCTATCTTATTGGCTTCTACCCAGGAGTAGTGATGTTTGCCAAAGAGAGCACCATACTATTCTACCTTGGGGTGGTGATTATTGCCAGAGAGAGTGCCATACTGTCTTATCAGCTTCTACCATGAGATGGTGAGGTTTGCCAGAGAGAGTGCTATTCTGTCTTATCAGCTTCTACCATGAGATGGTGAGGTTTGCCAGAGAGAGTGCCATTCTGTCTTATCAGCTTCTACCATGAGATGGTGAGGTTTGCCAGAGAGAGTGCCATACTGTCTTATCAGCTTCTACCATGACATGGTGAAGTTTGCCAGGGAGAGTGCCATTCTATCTTATTGGCTTCTACCCAGGAGTAGTGATGCTTGCCAAAGAGAGCACCACACTATTCTACCTTGGGGTGGTGATTATTGCCAGAGAGAGTGTCATACTATCCTACTGGCTGTAATTATTAAAGTTAATACCTTTCTTTTTTCATCGGCACATTGCCTCCTTACAGTCACTGTCTTTCTTGTTTCATTTTATAAATAAACAGGCAAATTATGCTTAGTTCCTTATTTGTTTACTGAAACAAGCAAAAGGTCTGATATTTCCTTCAGATCTAAAATTAGCTAAAGCTTTTTTATATTGCATTTTAAACTTAAGAGTCGAGTAGTTAGAGCACTTGCTTCTTCAAGTAAAATTACAGGGCCCCTGGCAAGGTCACACCACCCAGTCTACCCAACCGTAAAATGGGTATCTTTCTCTGCTCTTGAGTTAGTAGTGAAAACAAAGACAGCAAGGTAGGGGAACTTGTCAACAACCTCATAAAGTCTAGATCTTTTTTTGGTGAAATCTCTAACACTTTGCCCCTCTGTGGCAGTATCTACTATGGGACTACCTTTTAACCCTATATATTGGCTAAGGCTGTTACAGGTTTTCTCTTAGTCTTAAGTGGCCAAAATCTTCCCTTATAGTGTAGGCCTAAACTAGTGCACTGTGACCTATTGAAGCACATGGCCAACCAAGGTGACTGATTTATTGACTAAATTAACCATCATCATTTCCCTGCTTGCTCCTAATGGAACATGGAGCCACCACTCCAGCTTGGTAGGAAAAATGAACCAAACCATTCATGTGCAACATTGGTCTCTGTTGTAAGTTGTTGAACACAATGAGGTTGCCATTTAAGCACATCCTCATATTATGTTGCCTCTGACAACATGCTGCAGGAAGCAGTAGTCATTCTTTAACTGTCTCCTCAGACACACACCCCTCCCCCCCCCCAACCATCACAAAGAAACTACACTATATGTAAATCACTGCACATCAGAAATGTTGCACTATGTTGCAAATTCTTTACAGTGTGGGTAACATGTGCTTCACTCATTCACTGACTCATTCTCTCACTCCCACTCTCCTCTCTCTCACACTTTCACAGCCATTCTCACACCACCCTTACTCACTCCCATTCTCACTCACCCACTCAATCTTACTCACTCACTCATACTTTCACTCTCTGTCACTCTCACACTCTCAAACAGTCTCTATCTCTTTCTCTCACACAGACCAATAAAAAAAATTCCAGAATCATCTCAGCACTTCTTGAATGACCACAATCACTGACCACACATCTTCAGCCGCCGTGGAAGCGATGTGGTCACACTGTACAGGTTCTCCTCCAGAATCTGCACCAGCGCCCTCTCCCCAGAAGTCTCGGAGTGAGATGTAGAAAATGTTTCTAGTGCTGCCTGAGCCTTCTTGGCTACATTTCCATAATCATCTCCGATCAGCCCTACTAAAGCCTCCAGCAACGTTGGGATACTATCTGACAGAGACCTGAAACAAGCCACAAAACATTTATGAACTTCCTAGTCTCCCCTTAGCTTTCGTGAAATACTTATAATTGCTCTCCATGAGGGTTGGCAAATGGTCAACCTTGATCTACTGGCAATCCCAAGGCATTGTTCGGTAGATCTCTAACATATGGATGAGGACAAATAATTTTCAACTTATGTAAATTTCAAACTGGTCATCTTCCACCACCACTTAAAACCACAGTGTTCCCAGATTTAAAAGTAACTTCACCACATTCGCAATTTAAAGGTAACTTCACCACATTCCTAGATTTAAAGGTAACTTCACCACATTCCCAGATTTAAAAGTAACTTCACCACATTCCCAGATTTAAAGGTAACTTCACCACATTCCCAAATTTAAAATAATTTCAACACATTCCCACATTTAAAAGTAACTTCACCACATTCCCAGATTTAAAGGTAACTTCACCACATTCCCAGATTTAAAGGTAACTTCACCACATTCCCAGATTTAAAGGTAACTTCACCACATTCCCAGATTTAAAAGTAACTTCACAATATTCCCAGATTTAAAGGTAACTTAACCACATTCCCAGATTTAAAGGTATCTTCACCACATTCCCAGATTTAAAGGTAATCTCACCACATTCCCAGATTTAAAGGTAATCTCACCACATTCCCAGTGAAAACCCGCAAGCTAGCTAACTAAAATTCATGAACCATATACAAAAGAAAGCAATCCTTGACAAGAAGTTAACATTCGGTAAAATGTTTAGTGTTAATGTTCCACTGCTCTCTGTTGATGGGATTGCAGGAAGCAGACCATGCAGTAGATTGTCACTGTTGAACAGAATCAACATAAATGCACTCTGGGCAAACCTAAAGGTGCTCAGTCTCCCTCAGTATATGTCAAAGAGTGTGAATGCTAACTGTTGCTGTAGCTCGCTGGTTATATACACAACGGATACATCCTCTCATATGTCCATCTCTGCTAGCCTGATGTTTGATGCCAAATTCCAACAGTTTTAACAATGATGATTATCTATTGCGGTGTCATTCTCTAACAGGTGACCATTAATTGTTCTCAGTATCTCTCCCTTATCCATAGTCCCTACTGTGGGTGCTCTTGATGTTAGTCTGTCAGCTCTCTCATGACCGTGTGCAGCAGATATAAAAGTTACTTATAGACTACTCTTATTCCAGCAGACATGATTGTATCAAGGTAAATCTTTATCGAGATCAGTGCTTCTAAAGTAGATCCCTAAAGATTTTGGGTTGCCCACCGCCTCTCTATACGCCACGACACTTGCAACTTATCTTTATGATCTTCTTTATCGCTCTTACTTTTAAGCACCATGAGAAGAGTTAAACTCTCTCTTCCAAACCTCTACACCTCATGGTAGAAGGGGAACGACTAAGTAAGTAAGTAAGTTTGCTGGATGTCAACAATTAGTGATAGTATATTGTCACTATCTGAGGAAGGTGGCTGAAGTAAGAAGAACAGACGTGGTCTGCAACCAGACGATACGTCTTGGCCTAAAAACCCAACCCCTGCAGACCCAAGTAGAACTGTCCCAACTAAGATGGTCTGGACATGTCTGCAGAATGGGAGAGGATCCGCCTCCATGACAAGTATGAGAAACTAAGAGCCAGGGATCCAGACCCACAAGATGACCCAGAGTCTGCTGGGAGGATAATATTAGACATCTCTGAAGGACCGAGGACTAGAATGGAACCAGGCCAAGAGGAAGACAGCCAATAGGATAGTATGGTGCTGTCTCTTCCAAACCTCTACACCTCACGGTAGAAGAGGAACGACTAAGTAAGTAAGAGAAGAGTTAAAAAAACTCCTGAACAAGCCACACAACTCTGCGTTGATTACAAAAGGGATAGTGATAACCAAAACTACGCATCAAAGAACAGAAGTAATGGCAAACAGAAGTCAAGCTTACTATTGAGCAGAAGATAAATAAAAAGCCCAAACAAGCAGAATATTACTGAGCAGATGTAAAGACAAACACAAGCCCAGACAAGTAGATTATTAAAACTTATTGTCTACAGCACAATCCATGTTTATTTTTAAGCAGTATGCAAAAATGTTTGGCATTCATTAAGATAATGAGCATAGAGTGGTTAAAACACTACCCTCTCAAGGCAAATTTACCAGGTTCAAAACCTGGTACCATCATGATCCTGTTTACTCAGCTGTAAAGGGGTGCTTGACTCTGCTCTTGAGTTACAGGAAGTAAAGGCAATAAGGAAGTAATCAATCTACCTGAGAATCCACCTCATAAAGCTGAGACCTAGTGTGAAAAGTCTTTAACAATTTACTCCACTATGGGAGTATTTGTTATGAGACTACCTTTTACTCATTCAATGATTTAAAGTTATGGAAATGAGTTAAGCTAAAATAGACATGTCAGTTCGTTACCATATACAAAATCAGTATCACATTTTTTAAATAACACAATATTATTTAGAACAAATTCACATGTGTGGAACATAAACAGACAACAACAATACAGTTGGTGAATAAAGAGAGAAAGTGTTAATGGATAGGACACAACCCCAGAAGACAACAAATCAGTATAGCAAAACATGCTGTTGATTGGAACCCACGAGGGATGAGAAAAATGGGGAGGCCAAAGAAAACCCCAAGAAGAATAGGGGAAGAGGAAGCCAAGGCATTAAGGATCTCATGGATACAGCTAAAGAAATATAAATCAGTGGAGAGCATAAGTTACTGTCCTATATTCAACATGGGACACAAAAAAGGATAGACAGGTAAGGTAATCCCAAAGCAGATACTGCCAAATGGGAATAAAATGTTAGAGACTTCACTATACTATATCCAGCTTAATTAGGTGGGGTGACCAGTTCCTCTGCTCGCTATATTTGCCTTCCCTCACTCAAGATAAGAGTCAGGTACCCATTTACAGCTGGGTAGACTGCAGTGTGACACTACCAGTGAGAGGCTTACTTACTGACTTAGTCATTTCTCTTTTACCCTAAGGTGTAGAGGTTTGCCAGAGAGCGCCATACCAATGACTTCTTCCTGGCCTGGTTCCAAATCTAGCCCTCGGTCCTTCGGAGAT
This sequence comes from Oreohelix idahoensis, assembly GCA_024509875.1. NCBI lineage: Eukaryota > Metazoa > Mollusca > Gastropoda > Stylommatophora > Oreohelicidae > Oreohelix > Oreohelix idahoensis. The sequence continues at coordinate 525,811 of JAMPIV010016279.1, forward strand.
TGTCTAATGTTGTCCTCCCAGCAAACTCTAGGTTGTCCTGGAGGTCTGGATCCCTGGCTTTCGGTTTCCCATATTTGTCATGGTAGCCGATCTCCCATTCTGCGGTGTGAGGCAAGCACTCTAAAGACTCTACCACTTGAATGATCCACAAAGATAATTATTCCACTTGCATGGGCTGAAGTTCTGAACTTATGAGCAATTCATAACAAAATCCCAGTATAACACATACCTAGTGCACGACACTAGCACTTGCTCGGCTGTTTCAGCCAATGACAGCCTAACTTTCCAGCTGCTGTGAGACACCAGCTTGCAGATCTGACCAACTAAAATTTTGAGATTCGATGCTGTGACTTTGACCCAAGCATCATCCCTTTTTATATTCAAGCCTTGCAGATATTCCAGTGTCGGACTTTTGACAGCTGTAAAGAGATATAAAAACAAAATCTTAGACCATTCATTCAATGCATGGAGGCATATCTGGAGTCATCCTTATATGACCACCAGCTAAGCACAGTGCTGTAGTGAAATATGTTGAGAACCCAGCATTGCAGACTAAGCTTGGAGAAGTCACTTGACATAGCTCTGGCTTTTACCTGGTTGCCTGCATGCAGAAGGATCTCACTATGGACCTCATGATAGGCAGTGGGAGCTGAGAAGTGGCTCTGAATGGGAAGTGATGATTCCTTGTGAAAGCCCAGAACCAGAGCACAGTATTTTAACTCTGCATATTTGGAGAGCCCCCTTGAATGGTGGGGAATGCACAGTATTCCATGTGCTTCTACCTCCTAGCTTGGGAGTGGATGTGATGATCATTTAAATGCCAGCCAAACTGGAGTTCATGACTTCAACTTAACACGTTTTGAAATGGCTGAAAAGCCACAGGAAAAACCTAGATCTACAGTGTAGATACCAAGGACTCTTCAACTTGGTATTGGCTGCAAAAGAGCGGGAAGCTCAGCAGCCCTAGTTAAACAACAACAAACACAAAATACCATTCATTCAATAAGTTTGAGGTCCCACAGGAGCACTGGCTTTCAACAAATTCATACCAAATTCTCCGTCCTGTGCTGTCTGCTCAAGGTCCTTCCATGTTTTCTTTATTCCTTTCATTTCTCCATGAGTTTTCAATCTCCCTCTGCCTCTTTAATCTTGAGGATTCCAAAACTTCTTCTTCATACTCTCAGACGTCTGCTTAAATATTTTCAAAGAAAGCAGTGGTCAGCTTGAGGTTATTTGCATGTCCCTCTATGGATGTTACATCCATCACCAGTGTCTTCTTCCCATCTCCTGTTCCACCAACACTTGCAAGAAGCCTGCTTCAATGCATTCCTGTGCTCCCGCAGTGGTAGTTGTACAACCTCATACCAATCACCTTTTACAATGTGCATGAGGTACCAGGTGTAATCCCATTTTTTAGAATTCAAGATGCACCTTTCAAAAATCTGGCTTTGCTCTTTTTACTGCGTCTCTTGATTCTTTTGTTTAAGGCTGTACCACACAAATGGCCCACTGTCCTTCATTTCAACCGTAAATCCTTATGGTACTTTATATCAGCGGTCGAGATTCCTTGCTTTATTTAATTAATTTTTTTCCTCAATAAAATGGAGATCTATTACCACTGGTGTGCAAACTTTTAATAATAATTTTGTAAATCATTAGGCCTATTTGAAATAGTTCATCCATCAAATAATGGTTGAGCCTAATTCAAAGAAATGAAATCTTGTAGATAGGGTTAGAGGCCATGGTAGTAGCCACAGTATGTTGAATTCCTTAATTTAAGAACTAGTATAATAAATCCCACTTTTTAATTGAACTAATGGTAGGGCTGTGCATTCTCAGAGCACATCAATTTACAACTACTAGGATATATTTGCCTTTAAACATGGCAGTGTTTTATCTTCATTTTTATTACAGTATTATATATATATATAGGGCCTATGTATATCATAACCATATTTATAGTTATAATCTGACATCTGTAGTTATTGATTTTCTGGTGCATTTGACAAAACTAACACAAACATAACCATGTTATGAATGCTGTGATAACTTTAAGGGATATAAAACACATTTTAAATTATTTCCACTCACAGCATTTCTAATACACACGAAGAACAGAATGAGACTATTAGTATGTTTTATATTGCACTATTTCAAATGTTAATGAATTCGTATATGTCATTTGTCATTTTAAAACTGTATTGCGTATAATATATTACTATATTTTTTTGCATATGGTTTTTTTAACAGGTTTTTACTGATCTGGTGTACAGGTTTTTACTGATCTGGTGTACAGGTTTTTGTCTCAGGAGGTTGACAGGTATGCACGTCTTGGTGGCCTCTGGTGCTTTTCCTACTTGTTCACTAATTGTTCACGGCTCACTTCCGTATGCCAGGATTAGTTTTATCTAAAATTGAAAAACCTCTCTTTCTTACTTCCATTGACAATGAATTGCTTCACAAAATACAGTGACAGTAGTTACAAAACAAATGACTGGAACCCATGATCACATACCAGAAGTACTGGCTTGCGGCTTTGCCATCTCATCTTGGGCTTTCTTCAGCAGAGAATCCGACATCACCAGCATCACAGTTCGACAACAAACTTTCAAGGCTCTCTGAAGCAATCAGACATGTTATTATTCTATATGACTTACATGGTAACAGAAGTATAGGCAGACACAAAAACACATGGAGAAGGGACATGAAGACAGACCCTAGGGATAGAGAAGACATGGAATGGATGGCAGAAGACAGGCTTAGGATGATTCATCAAACTTCATCATAATCAGCTGCCATCTCCATAACGAAGGTCAGCTGCAATAGATCTCCAACATCTTCTGTCTTTTGTCTTGATGGTGCACTCCGATGGGCTCTTTCCTGTCCACCTCTTGATGTTATCTTCCCACTTATAGCTTTGTCTTACTCCTGCACGTTTGCCTTCAACTCTCCCTTCTATTATGATTTTCACCTAACTTACAATTGGCCAATGCTGATTTATCTGTCGCAACCTTGGTGAGGTTGAGTGTAAAAGATGAAGATTGGTGATAAAGAATTAGGCTCTCGAAGAAAATGGCTCGTAGAATGAGAACCTGCTTAAGATAGTGAAGATGAGTAGGGATTTTGAGCATCCACAGTCCGACCAAAGTCTTGCATGGACCATGGACAAGCTTGTTCCTTGCATCAAAGTCTTCATGTGGTCTTGAGTGGTGGTTTGTGTAGCAATCTGTTTACATGATGAAGTTGCCAGCCTCATGTACAACCACATATCAGTGTGGCCTCTCACGACATACCCGATGAAGCATTGGTCCAATTCTTTCTTTGCCTCCTCTGAGACCCCCAGGAACAACACAGGGCAACTTATCAGTTGCATTCATCTTATCTGGATGGACCTTTCTGAGAATTCACACTTGTCTTAAAGTGTGACTCCTGCCTTCTTCAGCGGTTGAAGAGCTGCTTTCACATGATGATCATGAGTGATCCAGTCTGCCAAATGAACAAGATTCTCATCCATCCACATGGCAAATGACCCCATCTAAATCAATGCATATGTTTATAATGCTGAACTAATGCCAAAGAGAAATCCTTTGAAGCAGAAACACTGAAATGGCATTATGAATTTGGTGAGAAGTCTTGATTCCATACAGAGTGGGATCTCTGCCATAATTTTAACATCAAGCGTCGTGTTCACTGCTTCTGCCAGATAAGGTGTTTTGTCCCTCAGAAGATGTTAGGAATACTTTGCAGCATTAAAACGGTAGTCCTTAAACACAGGAGTGAAGTGTTAGACTTCACTATACTAGGTCTCAGCTTTATGAGATGGGATCACCAGTTCCCTTCCTTGCTGCCTTTGCCTTTCCTAACTCAAGAGCAGGGTTCATTCATTCATAATAATAGCCCCTTCATTCATAACTGACAATGGGAATGCGCCCCTGAAGTGACAGCCCTCAGCTGCTTGTTTTCCTGGTGTTCCTTTTGACGTTTTCACCTCTCTTCTGCTTGCTCATTCAACACCCCATATTCACCATCTGCCATTTTGTACGTCTTGAATTGTTGTTGCTGTTGATATTTAACTTAGGGCTGCTGAGCTTCTCGCTATTTTGCAGCTTACACCAAGTTGAAGACTCCTTTGTATTATCTACACTGTATATCTAGGCTTTTCCTGTGGCTTTTCTGCCATTTCTAAACATGTTGAGCTGAAGTCATGAGCTCCAGCTTGGCTTGCATTTAAAGGATCATGACATACAGTCCCAAGCTAGGAGGAAGAAGTGCATGGCATACTATGCATTCCCCGCCATCCAAATATGCAGAGCTAAAATACTGTGCTCTGGTTCTGGGCTCTCGCAAAGAATCATCACTTCTCAGCTTCCACTGTCTATGATGGGGTCCAAAGTGAGATGTTCCTACACGCACCAACCAGGTAAAAGCCAGAGTTACACCTGGGGCTCAAGTGACTCATCCAAGCTTAGTGTGCAATGCTGGGTTCTCGACATGTTTTAGCACACGGGGGAATCCCTGGAAGTGTGTGGATGAGTCAATGAGGGAATAATTAGCCTCACAGACAGAGGTTTACATCCACATCTGTATACTATAGCATTGTGATTAGCTGGTGGTCATACAAGGATGACTCCAGATATGCCTCCATGTATACATGTCTTGAATCAAACCATCTTTAGTCTCTCCCAGCTTTCGTTTTCATTGTGGAAATGTACTAGCTTGACTATAATGCTTTTCCTGGCCCAACCCGTCACTTAAAAGTTAGATAACAAAGCTTTTACAAATATTCAATCATTCAACATCCTTCAGCATCCCCAAGGAGCATAGGCCTTCAACAAACATCATACCAAGCCTTCCTTTCATGTGCTATCAGCTCATGTCTTTCTACAGCTTCCTCATCATTTTCATTTCTGTCTCCAGCGCTCTTCTCCATGTGTTTTTTAGGTGTATCTCTATTCTTCTGCCCTAGGGATTCCAGAATAAGGACTACTTTGTAATGCTATCAATAGGATTGATCACAGTGTGTCCTATCCATCGCCAGTGTCTTTTTCTCATCTCCTGTCACTGGCATTTGTCTGGTTCTTGTCTTTGGTTCCACATTGGTGATCTGTTACATAGACATCTAAATATCATCTCATCTCAACCCGTAACAAGTCATGGGTCGTAGGGGTGCCATGGTTAGAAGCATCAGCAGACAGGGTCCTCCACTGCTCTCTATCCTCAGCAATGCATATAAGTGTGGAAAAACCGTGCCCTGCCCATTCTTTGATGTTAACAGCCAAGGATTTTTTTTTGCCTTCCTCTTCTCTGTTTACCTAAAACTGTTCCCTGGAGGATCATTTTCGAACGGGAGTCATGACAAGTTGCATGCCCAAACCAGGCAAGCTTTCGACGTTTCACTACTGACAAAAGTGGTTCTTGGTGGCCTGCATAGGTGTTTATTTTCTCTCTAACATAGACATTTGTTTTGTGCTCTTTATAGCAAAATTCTTCTATAACATTTATACTCGAAAGCCTGAATATATGAACATATTATATAGACATCATCTTCTTCTTTAAGCACCATGCCTGATGGAGTAGATGACCATGTCCCTCCACAACTTCCTGTTTTTAGTTTTGTTTATCAATTCTGTTGTTGGCTTCTTTCCAACCCATGATGTTAAACTTTCCAGTATCTTTTCTTTTTGTCTATCTCTTTTTCCTTCAATCTTTCCTGTTGCCACACTATATTCTAGCTTTCTTCTTCTCATTACACGCTCAAAGAAAGTCGACTACTTCCTTCTAAGGTGAGTAAAAAGCTTCCTTATAGACACACACATACTTACTGTTACAACAAGATGACCTTGTTTAGAGTCCCCTGTCATTATTTTGCAAGCTGCTGTAGTAATGCCAGGTAAACAGAAAGCAAACATGTTGCCAAGATGGACCTCATTCATTTTTCCAACTGAAACACAATGACAAAGCCAAAAATTCAAGTCACAACAAAGATATAAAACAACACAAGGCATTCTTAAACGTTAGGCTTCAGAGTATAGGAAACAAAAACCTGGAAAGGCAGAAGATGAAATAGTACATAATGTGATGGGTACATGAAAGCACACAAATAAAGCCAAGCATAAACCAAGTATAAATCAAGTACATAAAAGCGCATGAATAAAGCCAAGTGTAAGTCAAATACACAAAAGCACATGAATAAAGCCAAGCATAAACCAAGTATATGAAAGCACATGACTAAAGGCAAGTATCAATCAAGTACATGAAAGCACATGAATAAAGCCAAGTGTAAGTCAAGTACATGAAAGCACATGAATAAAGCCAAGTATAAATCAAGTACATGAATAAAGCCAAGTGTAAGTCAAATACACAAAAGCACATGAATAAATCAATCAATCAATACCCTTTAGCTCCCCGAGGAGCAGAGGCCTTCAACAAACACATGCCAAGTCTTCCTGTCCCATGCCATCTGCTCAAGTTCTTTCCATATTTTCCTCATCACCTTCACCTTTGTATCCAGTTCTCTTCTCCATGTGTTTTTTGGTCTACCTCTGCCTTTCTTTCCCCATGGATTCCAGAACAAGGACTGCCTTGTAATGCTATCAACAGGTTTCCTCAATGTGTGTCCTATCCATCGCCAACGTCTTCTTCTCAACTCTTGTTCCACTGACACTTGTCTGGTTCTTGTCATCAGTTCCACATTTGTGACTTTCAGTCCTTCTATTCTACGCAAGCACCCGTTTATAAAAGTCTATAACTTTTTGGTTGTTGTTTTTGTTGCTCTCCACATGAATAAAGCCAAGAAACGTGAAAATGCCATAACCCAACAACAAATTAATTAACGTTATGGCAAACATAATAGATGACCCGTATAGACAAAGAAAGAATAGGCCTACTGCTGCCTCAGGACCATAATTATACGTGGCTGGCCCCATGTTATATCTGTGAGTCTCTGATCAGAAAACCCCCCCCCCCCCCCAAAAAAAAAATAAAAATAAATTATAGGCATATGGCTCCTTCAGGCATGTTGTACAAGGCAGCTAATATGAGGCTGTGCATAAGGCTGGCTACCTGTTACGTCCTTTTTGCGCATGTAATTTAAATGTGGGGGCACATTTGAGTAAGTATATATATAATTCATTATTTATGCACGGTCAAACACATTAGTGGGAAAAAGGCGCAACGCGGTGTGCGAATGGAGGAGTTCCGAAAGAGCAATGACGTTGTAGAGTGACCTTATGGCCATGACCGTTGTCGATCATGTATTTTGTGTGAACTATTGTTCAAGCTTGCTTGCCCAGATATTGGGAAGCCTTCATAAAGTATTCAAAGTCTCCGGAGTGGAGCACAGTTGTATCGGCCAAGGTAGGGCGATAATGTGTACATTAATTATATGATATTTTCTCGTCATTCCTTCTGACGTGTTTCGATCTGGCTGGACTTCAATACGAACCACAGGTCGTATTGCTAGTGGGTTCCAGACGTACACCGAATATTTTCAAGATTACTATTGCATTTTATGGATTACTCCAGAAGCCCATCGTGGCGTGTATGCTCCAAGAAAGCCAAGAAGAAATTATTACCATGAAGGTCGTCACCGTCCTTGAAGGGTCGGTCCTTATTATAAGATGTTGATCAAGCTCATGATTAATAGAAAAATGGAAGGAACGAGAACAATATGAACTGTCATATCAAAGAAGTAATCTACATTTGTTGATGCATGCTTATGAATATTACGTTTGAACTTGTAATAACGTCTGTAATAAATTGTCTGCGTCTTCGTCAAGAAATGGACTCGACTTACATCCTTTTGCCAGTTGTGGTCAGTACTTGAGACTACATCCATTTATTTCATATGTTGAATTTGTGTCAGCCATATATAAGCCCGACTGAAGTTGATAACAGTTAAATCAACTATATTGACAGTTGTTAACCGCACCATATTATTACAACCCATACACCATGTATGCAGTATAGTCCATAACGACTTCAACAGTGAACAAAACAAACTCTACACTACCTCATCATGTAAAACAAATTTCTACACAAACCACTTCTGCAAGGAGCCTGTCAATACTTTGTGCAGGCTTCCTGTATGGGGGGGATCAGCTGTGGTGGCTCCATGTTCCACAGCGAGCGTAACAGAAAATGATGATGATGAATATGAGGCTATGCATGGGGGGACTGACAACCTCATCACGTCAAACAGATTGCTGCAGAAACCACCACAGCAAGAATACATAAATGTTTTGGTGCAGGCTTCTATGATTAGATCAGATCAGCAACCATCTCCACATCAGAAGTAGGCTACAGTGGTTCTCTAATGTCTCCTGTCTCTTAAGTTGATGGTACACTCCGATAGGTACTTTTCTGCTAAATCTCTTGATGGTACCTTCACACTTACAGTGCTTTCCATCCTCTTGCTCATTTGCCTTCAACTCTTTCTTCTATTATGCTTTTCAACAAGTTTATGTCTTTTTATATGTGCAAAATATTCTTTCTGTCTAAATTTGATCTCATTCTTAATTTATTCCTAGCTTTTTGAAGATATCTTCATTTTCTTCTCTTTCCATGACATGAGGCCGCCCCCCCCCTCAATGTGGTTTTCTTAACCTGTAGTCCATGGACCCATTGGGGAATTGTGAATGGATTCTAAAATGTTAGGGTACATAACCTCAAATGTAAAATTGTTAATTATGTGTTTATGTACATTTATTTCAAAGAAGGGGTCTGTAGTCTTCCCCTGACCATCAAAGAGGTCCGTAGTCTTCCCCGGCATTCAAAGGGGTCTGTAAACTTCTCCTGACCATACAAGGGGTCCGTAGTTTTCCCCTGGCAATCAAAGGGGTCTGTAGTCTTCCCCTGAAAATCAAAGGGGTCTGTGGTCTTCCCCTGAAAATCAAAGGGGTCTGTAGTCTTCCCCTGACAATCAAATGGGTCTGTAGCCTTCACCTAAAAATGAAAGGGGTCTGTAAGTCTTCCCCTGACAATCGAAGGGGTCCATGGCACAAAAAAGTTAAGCCATGTTCTATATATATATACACACATTTCTAGGGCCTCAATTCTGTCTTCTCTTTGTTCATTGTCCATGTTTCCCCACCATACAATAACGAACAGTATATTACACACATGATGACTCTGATTTTTAATTTGTTTTAATGTTGTTTCATAATCCGATCTAAAGCTGGTAAGAAAAATAGTGGCGACAAGAGATATTACTATATAACACATCCATCATTATACATTCAATGAAGTCAACAAAATACTAAGTCAGACATCCTAAAACTCACATTTGGTGTTGGTCTGAAGTAATACCAGCATGCAGTCTAGGGCCAAGATCTGCAGGGAGCGTGACTTTTCTGCTTGAGCCAATGACAAGAGGACAAAAATCACCTGACCAATGGCTGGAAGATGTTTAAGGCTGTAGAAATCAGTAAGAACCCTGTGGAAGAGTGTTGTGAAGATCTGACCCTGGGAACTCTAGTTTGTAACACTACTTAATGATCATAAAGGCATTACCTGTACAGCTGCTGCTGCTGCTGTTGTTGAACTACAGCTGCTGAGTTCGTTGCTCTTTCGCAGCCAAAGCTAAGTTGAAGAGTCCTTGGCATTATCTACATTGCAGATCTAAGCTTTTCCTGTGGCTTTTTTGCCATTCTGAAACTTGTTGAGTTCGAGTCATGAGCTCTAGTTTCTTTCCCGGGCATTCTATCCTGGTTTGACATGCATTTAAAGGATGCTGATATCCAGTTTCAAGCTAGAATTGGAGGAGGGAGGTGGCTTACTGCACATTCCTCACCATCCATATGGGCTTTCCATATATGCAGGGCTAAAATGCTGTGCTCTGGTTCTGGGCTCTCCCAAGGAATCTTCATGTTCTGCACAGAACCACCTCCCAGCTCTCCTCGCCCATCATGTATTCACTGTGTGATCCTCCTACATGTAGCTAACCAGGTAACAGCCGGAGTTAAATCCTGGGCTGAAGTGGTTCACCCAAGCTTAGTGTGCAATGCTGGATTCTCAACATGTTTCACCACAGGGGGAATCATGATGTTGGGCCACTCTGGTTTGGCTGCTTGATCCCTGCAGTGCTGGCCAGGCAGCTCATAGTTTGCCAGGTGCTTCAGAGTCTTGGTTAGAGGTCTAACTAGGGCTGTGGAGTCAGTCATTTTTTAGCGGAGTCAGTAAAAAATGTCCCAACTGACTTTTATAAGACTTAAGTCAAGGCAGATCCACGTCTGATTCATGTAGGGGGGTGCTTAAAAAATTTGAAATAACATTTTAAAGTAATAGAACTCATAACCCCAATTTCGTGTTAAAGTACATCCATTTTTACATACTGTGGGAAAATTTCAGTTGCTTCTGATCATAAATAAAGTTTTTATCACAACTGAAAATTTGTTGGCACATTTATAAAAGGCACACAAGAAATGAAAATAAACTATATACACTGACAATTTTTCCATCATTGTTAAAACAAAACTATTTTGCCCCAAGGTGTTTGACAAAGCAGTCATTTGTGTGCAGGTGTGGATGTTAATTTTGTATTACTGTATGAATGAATGAATGAATGGTTTCAAATGTAGTCTACGAAAGCCACGTATTCATTTATTCAGACACATATCATACTTATACATATAACTCCATATCAGTGCATAATTTTATGCCATATCACTAGTTAAAAAACTGTAATCAGACTTCTAAAATTTCCAGAGTTGGAAAATTTTTTGGTCAACTCCACAACCCTGGGTCTAACCATGGAATTCAAGCGAGAGCAGGATGAATTCCTTTGCATCCTATCTGTACAGCCAAGTCATATGACTATGAAAGATGCTCCATGAATGGTATACAGGTTTATATATTTATATTCGTACACCCCAAAACCAAAATATTATGAAAATCAAAAGTTTCTTTGGGCACATTTGGTCTACCTTTTTAATAACAATCTGAGTAATTTCCGACTTTTTAGGGCTACTTTTTTAAAGCCCGATTTAGGTGACATCTGAAAACAAATTTGGTTTCTGACACCAAGCTCTTCCAGGGGATTTCGGATAAAAAGATACTGTTAAGTGTAGAAATTCGTTGCAAGCTGTTTCTATTATAGTTGAATGTTTGTGGTGGGTGTTGTGGTGTAGTACCACTGACAAGGACAATGTCAGTAAGGTCGGGCTTACTGTTAGTGGCCAACAGTTGTATAATATATATATGTAGATATAGGCAAATGTCGTGAGTTCTTTAGATTTGTAAATATCTGATGTAAACCCACACCACAGTAACATTGGGTCAGGAAATAGACCAACTAGTGTTCAACTTATACACTGTTTATTTATGACAGTAACGTTGACATGGACAGCAAATCACAGCACATCATTAGGTATGATGATAAGTATAATCCATAGAGAAAACGATCACATAAACAGCAATTCAGCACACATCGTAATAGTGTACAATCCACTGGTAAATTGAGTGCATCAACGGCAACTCATCACAAATCGTAATAATATCCAGTCAATCAGAAACTTGAGTGCATCAACAGCATCTCATGATAAATGGTAATAATATCCAATCACTCAGAAAATAACTCTGGTAATAATCCAATCAATCAGAAACTTGAGTGCATCAACAGCATCTCATGATAAATGGTAATAATATCCAATCACTCAGAAAATAACTCTGGACACACTAGCGAGACTATAATACGTCTCGAAGCTCTGCCAAAAACATACTGACCGAGATTATAGTTTCTCAGTACAACTCAGTAAAAATTCACTCAAGCGCGAACTAACTGCTTGACATGTGAGCTCAGCTCACCTGTATCTCTCCCCAAAACTACTCAGAACATGTGAACACTTTCTTTATGTTTAAAAAACTAACAAACACATACTCAGTTGAGCCATGTTCCAAAAATATAGTACACAAAGCACCCAAATAAAAAATCATCTCATTACTTTAAACGTGCTTACAAGCAAAAATCAGCCCCGTACATAATAATCCCAAACACTTAACTCCCACTCAGAAACATGACTAAACAGATACATACCTGTACAATGTTGGCCCTAACCACTCCTGTTGTCATTTCATTTCTTTTCACACCACTACAACTACATTGGATCTTTGTAGTCAAATTTATCATCTTCTTCTTCTTCCTCGTTCGTCCTGAAAAGGACGTTGGTTGCGTTGTGTCTGTTTACAGCGGAGCTGCGATATCTGCGCCTTTCGGCCGGCACATCCGACTTCAGCATGGCATTTTTTGGGACCAGGATTGTCTTCCTTCTTCGATCCCTACTCTCTCAGCCAGACTGCAGTGATGCAGCCTGTTTCCAGGACCACCACGTGGAGGTGGAGTAGGGTCTTGGTCAGCTCTGGTTCGCTGACCCTGACACAAGCAGTCAAGCTATGAGTCGCTGACTGCATTCTCTATTGCTGCGTTTTTGGGTCCCAAATTTATCATAACTTATGCTCAATGCACCATGAAAAAAACTGAAAGACACGCACGCTCTTTTAATAGGTGTCCAGCTTAGCTTTCACTGTGCAATGCAAGCCACTGCTGTATTTTCCCCAAAAATTCACCACGAAAAGATAGCAAGACATGCACGTTATTTTATTGGTGTTCAATTTAGCTTTCACTGTGCACTGCACGCATTTTCCGTATTTTCCCAAAAAGCTGAGTGGGATTTTTTCATTGCTGGTTTCAGACATTTAAGTAAGGCAATTAGTATATAGAGGAAGCTATGATGTGAATGATAATACTTACTTTTCAGTAGACGACTCCAGCAAAGCAGTCATGGCTTGGACTACCATAGCCTTGGTGTCTTCAGACATATTTGAAACTGTGAAGAAAATACAAAAACTCTACCTTTTAGGAAGTAGGCACCCTGAGATTCTGCAGACCCTTTCTCTCAATAACTGCTACCAGCAGACTATACCTGGCTATCAGACGCCCCCCCCCCCCCCACCGCATGAAGCCTGCATCAAAGCACCTAATGTTGCTCTTCCTCAGGCAGGCATTTATCTGATAAATCTTGAAAGCACATTTAATGGACATTTCTCACAAGGATTATAAACCTAGTCTTTTTCATCTCGGAGACCTTTCAGCTGTCTCTGTCATATCCCGTCCCTAGTGTCTTCGTCTCATCACCTGTACCACTGACTCGTCTGGATCTTGCCGTCAGTTCCACATTAATGATCTTGTCATAATATTTCAACCCTTCTATTCTACAAAGGCACCTATTTGTGAAAGTCTGGAAACTTCTTGTCATTTTTGTTGTTCTCCATGTTTCAGAGCCACAGATGATAGTGTGACAGGGGCCATAATAATGCCCATGTATTTTCGCTGGGGCCATAATAACGCCCATGTATTTTCGCTGTGCGCGCTGCGCGCTCCAAATAGTAAGCTAGCCCACGTGACTGCGTGAGCTCTCATCGCTGGCGTGTGAAAAGTCTGACTCAGGAGAAGCGGTCAGTTTGGTGAGATTCGCGGTAGAGGCAAGATGTGAGAAGACGCCCAGAGTCAGTAGAAGTTTGCACAAGGCATGGAGGCAAGTGACATTATAATTTTAAGCAATGCGCGCTGTACACTCCAAATAGTACGCCAGCCCACGTGACTGCACGAGCTTTCATCGCTGGCGTGAGAAAAATCTGACACAGGAAAAGCAGTCAGTTTGGTGAGTTCGCAGTAGAGGCAAGATGTGAGAAGACACCCAGAGTTAGCAGAAGTTTGCACAAGGCATGGAGATTAGCAATTGAGCACTGGCTGGGTGTTTGTTTATCTGTTTAGTGTTTGTTCATTAGCTTGCTTTGCGAGTTTGGGTCACTGAAAGAGTTGTATGAATAAATACAGCCCCTGCTTTAAAATCAAGAGTTTTATTGTTGTACGGGTCTGGTGCGAATGTGAATTGGCCACAAGAAAGTGATCACACATCACAGCAACATCACATTTCTCACCCACCCTATCATTTTTACACTCTTAAAAGGGGGGGGGGGGAGGTGTGGGTGGTCCCACTTTGGTTATGACTCCCAAGTGTCAGCCTCCTGTTGTCATGTGCAGATAATTTAACCCATTTCACCCTGGTTGCAGCTTTCAACTTCCCTCTTGTTTTTTGCCAGTTGGAGGAAATTGTGAAAGTCACCCTTTGATGAAAATAAATTACTGTCCTGAATTCTATAGCCAGCTGCGGTTGTTCCACAGCTATCACGATGCCCTTTCTACAGCTTCACTGAGTCTGTCCACTACCTTCTTGAACTAGTGACTTGACATTTGAGTTGAGTTTCTGATCTTTGCACTGTACCTGATCTCCATATAACTCACAATGTAGTGAAAGCTGCTCTTGCCTGTTGTATTATTACTTTGATGTCACTGCCTGTCCCTCTAGCTCTGCCAAAATATATGTATGACTAGTAAATATATCTGTCCAAATAATGACAGGGAAAGAACTAAAGCAAACGTCTTAACCTTTCAGCATCTGCAGCACATTCAGAAGACTGGAAAACTCATTTTGTTTATTCTGAATGAAGTTACTTTACCCATTTTTGTATTTTTGAAGAAAAAAAATTATACTGGCTTTTTTTGTTGTTGTTAAAGGATGTAATTTATCCTCTTCCCTGTCAAAGGGGAATAAAAAAAAAACGATGTTGGCCTTTTCCCAAGGGATGTAATTTATCCTCTGTCAAAGGGAAACAATCAAACAGCCAAAAAAATAATAACAATAAAATATATTGTATATTTTTTGACACTTTACTATATGTTTTTTATTTATTATTTAATATATACTTGCATATTTGGTGCTAAAATGATGCACGCTATATTTAGCGTCATTTGTTATTATCCTATTTTTCAATCTGTACCTTTAGAATTTGAGGGAGATCCCTTATGTATTAGCCACTCCGACCCCCGATTTTTGCAACTTTAAACTTTAATAATGTTGATGTACACATGACAGAAGCACACAATAAAAGAATAGTTTATGCATTATTTTAACGTTAGTGTTATCAATTTTAAGTTTATTTTTATTTTAGATCCTGTAACTGATTGTAAATGCATGAGATTAGATCTGAGCTTAATATTATCCAAAGGTCATCAACCATTGCCCTTCAGTGGTTACCCTCCCATTGTGGAATCACTGGAAACGAGAGAGCAGCTGCTTTATCTAGAAGTAGCAGTAAAATGGAACAATTCAGCCATCCATTGCCTTATCGAGAAGCTAAAACCATCATCCACAACAAGTACAAAAATCAGTCGAAGGAGGAAGGTGATATCCACCAACTTAACAGACACCAACAGACCCTCACTTTTTGCGTGAGAACTGGCCACTACAGATTTCTGGGCCATCTCTATTGCTTCAGGATATCTCATACAAATGAATATCCACGAGGAACCCGATCACATTCTCCAAAACTGCAAAACTCATGATGATCCACGACATCTGACCTGGTCAGGGATGCTGAGCTCAAGCAGAAGCTATGAGGCTGCTGCGCTGACCTGGAGAAGACTGTGGACTTTGTCCTGGCGAAAGGCCTGCAGATTTAGCATGACTACAAACTGAATGCAGAAGAAGAAGAAAACTGATTGAAAATAGCAACAGTAAAATAAAACGTTAACTGTGTGTTGGAAAATCGGACTGAATAATATGTCACGAAAGATGGCAGTTACGTTGAAGCCTAACACTTCTGAACTGCATTATGTTAAAACTTGATAAATTGTTTTTAAATGTCGTTTACAGTATGCTTCTATCACGTGTACATCCAAAGCTATTATAGTCTGAAGTTGCATACTGACTTTAGGTTCACCCTTTGTAATATCAATTAATAACATGCAGTGTTCAAAGAATTTGAACATTAGTTTACCTTTGCTAGGACCCTTAATGGGTGTTATAGAATACACCAGAGGGTTAAAAATATCAAAAAACATCCCAGGCACATGGATTTCAGTCTTTCTTAAAATCAGCAATAAAGCTTCACATACAGCGCACAGCAAGGACTCAGATCTGTAACAAAAAATAATGTTATGTAATGATTCACCAGTTGATGATATCTGTCAATCAACAAACAAATCACTCAATGCCCTCTGACTCTACTGAGCAGGCTTTCTGTTAAATCTGACTCTGAGAGTTTTCTATGCCCTTCTACTTGTTGCAGGTTTTTCTTTATTATTGCTTTGATCTCTTCATATGTTGTCCTGCCTCAGTCTGAATTTGGCTTTCTCTGCTTCATTGATACGTTTTTCAGCCTTCATGTTTCTATATATCATTTAGTGAGTAGGAATCCACTTTACTTTCACTTTGTCGAATTTATAACAATTTTCAATTGGTACTTCTGACAGGCTAATCGTTTTTATAGTTAGTCAGGGCAGTTAACGTCAATGGAAGTAAGAAAGAGAGTTCTTCAGTGTTACATAGAACCAATCCTGACATACGGAAGTCAGTTATGGACAATAAGTAAGCAAGTAGGAAAAGCACCAGAGGCCACAGAGATGTGGTTTTAAAGAAGAATGTTAAATATATCATGGACAGCTAAAAAGAGTAACGAGGATGCCCTGAAAGAGGCCAACCTGCAAAATAAGCATATTTCTCATGTTAGAAGGAAGCAATGAACTTTCTTTGGGCATGTTATGAGAAGAAAGCTATCGAGAGTATATCGTCACAACAGAAAAGATTGAAGGAACAAGATACAGAGGACGACAAGAAGATAAAGGACAGTTTCAACATCAAGACATGGACAGAAGTCAAAAACAGAATCGATAAACAGTACTGGAGACAGGAAGTTGTGGAAGAGACACGATCTCTACACCAACAGGCATGGTACATGAAGAAGCATAAGTGTAGTTATGTGATAGGAAATCTGTGAAGAATACTAACTTGTCTCTCACACAAATCTTGTTTTCCATGATGGTTATTGCAGCTGTTTTTAGTGTATTTGGTCTCAGATTTGAAGTCATCGGAGAATCTTTTAGTCACCATCACCCTTCAGCCCACCAAGGAGCATAGGCCTTCAACAAACGTCTACCAAATCTTCCTGTCCCATGCCGTCTGCTCAAGGTCTTTACATGTCTTCTTCATCCTCTTTATGTCAGTCTTTTCTCTGCATGTTCCTTGGTCTCCCCCCTACCTCTCTTGCCCTAGGGATTCCAGAACAAGGACTGCCTTGTAATGCTTTCAACAGGTTTCCACAATGTGTGTCCTATCCATCTCCAGCATCTTCTTCTCATCTCTTGTTCCACTGGTTCTTGTCTGGCACTAAGTTTCACATTAGAGATCTTGTGGAAGACTGAACAATGCAGGTTAAAAAAAAAAATGAGACAACTAAATAAATCAGTCTTTAAATAAACATTACAACCAGGGCTGTGGAGTCGAGGTCATGGAGTTAGTCATTTTTTAGTGGAGTCGGAGTCAGTAAAAAATGTCCCAACTCTGACTCCAAATTTTATGAGCCTTAAGTCAAGGTAGATCCACGTTTGATCAATGCAAGGGAGGGGGGTACTTAAAAAATTTGAAATAACATTTTTAAGTAGTAGAACTCCTAAAACTACTTTTACAAAAACAATAAGAACATCCATTTTTACAAAATGTAGGAAAATTTCAGTTGCTTCTGATCATAAATAAAGTTTTTATCACAACTGGAAATTTGTTGGCACATTTAGAAAAAGCACACTAGAAATGAAAATAAACTATAAACACTGTCAATTTTCACGTCATTGTTAAAATGAAACCATTTTGCCTCATGGTGTTTGGCAAAGCAGTCATTTGTGTGCAGGCGTGGATGATTTGTTATTTTGTATTGCTGTATGAATGAATGAATAGTTTAAAATGTAGGTACAAAAGCCATGTATTCCTTTATTCACACACACCAGACTTATACATATAACCCCATATAAGTTCATAATTTTATGCCATATCACCAGTTTAAAAAAACTGCAGTCGGACACAAAATTTTGAAAGTCGGAGCTGGAAATTGTTTTTGGTCCACTGCGTAACCCTGATTACAACAAGGAGTTTTACACAATATTAATGTAAACATCAGACAATGTATCAGCCAATATTTGAGGTAGGCTCATACACTATGAATGCAAACAACAGAAAACATATGTAACAACAGACAATGTATGTACATAAGCTGTTTATGAAAGCAAACAATACAAAACACATTCATTCACTTCAGCTCTCCAAGGTGCATTGACCTTCAACAAACTTATGCCAAGTCCTCCAGACCTGTGCCATCAGCTCAAGGTCTTTCCATATCTTCTTTATTCCTTTCACGTCTGCCTCCACTTCTCTTCTCCATGTGATTTTCAGACTCCCTCTAACTTTTCTTACCCTGGGGATTCAAGAAGAAGAACTAGGTTTACTGAATGTGTTTCTTATCCATCAAAGGCAACTTTCAAATTACGTCTTTTCTTCCAGTGGCACTTGTCTGGTTCTTGTCAACAGCTCCACATTGGAAACCTTGTCGAACAATCTCAATCCTTCTATTATACGCAAGTGCCCATTTACAAAAATCTGCACTTCTGGTCGTAGGTTAAGGTAAAAGTAGTCCCATAACATATACTGCTGTAGGGGAGTGAAGTGTTACAGACTTCACCATACTAGGTCCAGCGTTGTGAGGTGGGTGACCAGTTCTCTTTCTCGCTGCCTTTTCCTTCCTAACTTAAACACCAGAGTCAAGTACACATTTACAGCTGGGTAGAGTACAGCATGTCGACAATGTGATTCGAACATGGCACCTTTGCCATGCGAGACCAGCACTCTAACCACTCTGTCAATTGGTCATAGGTTACATAACATTAAAAGACTTGCTCAGACTGAAAAAAAAAAGGGATAGAGAAAAGCAAGTCAGAAAAGCAAGTCAGAAAAAATAAACTGACGGTTCAGGAGAGTCAATTTACTGCTACACAGTTAAACTTACATGCTCTTGAGATGTAAAGCACTCTGCATAGGGAACAAAATGTATTGCTGAATCTCTTGTAAAATGGAGGCATCTACTTCATTGAGGGCTGAGATGAGCCTTGTAATATTCTCTTTGCACATGTCCTTCATCAGTGACTTGCAAACTGGGTGGAGGAACTGGAGAGCCTCTTGTCTCTTTTTGTCTAAGTCACTTTCTTCCATGGTGCGCAGTTCGACCAACAACCCGTTTTTGCTGCCGTCTGAAATACAGTCAGACAATATACTTGGTTGTTATCATTATAATTAATTATCAATTAACTATCAGGTCTGCAGTCATCATTTTCCGTTGCGCTTCTGATGGAGCCACCACTGTAGCTAGTCCCCTTGCAGGAAGCTAGCAAGCATTCATTCACATGCTCCGACTTGTAGTGGTGGTTTCTGCAGCAATTCATTTTACTGGATGAGGTTGTCAGCCGCTTCACAACCTTAAACTAGTTGCCTTGTTTGACATGCCTGAGGGTGGGAGTTATCTTATTCCTTGTTTGTGGTTAGTGGTAGCCTACTACAAAATACATTAGGTTTTGTCATTTTTCTGTTTAAACCAATGAACTGGTTGGTCTGTAACAGCCTACTTCAAAATGTTCGGCTGTGGTTCATTAGGCAGGTTTTTCATCTTAACTGCAGAATACTGGACTTTGTTTAAAAAAAAAATAAAAACTAACATTGTACTAAAATTATACCATTAAGTGGGACCCAAAGACGAAACAATAAAGAATGCAGTCAGCGACCCATAGATTGACTGCTTGCGTCAGCAAACCAGAGCTGACCAAGACGCTACTCCACCTCCAAGTGGTGGCCCTGGAAACATGCTGCATCACTGCAGTCAGGCTGAGCGAGTAGGGATCGAAGAGGGAAGGCTAACCCGGTCCCAAAAGACGCAGTGCGGAAGTCGGATGTGTCGGCCGAAAGGCGCAGATATCGCAGCTTCGCTGTAAACGGGCACAACGCAACCAACGTCCTTTTCAGGACGAACGAGGAAGAAGAAGATACCATTAAGTAAAAATGCAAGATGATATTATACCAGTTTTCATTGGGACAACACAAAATAGTTCAAATCAAACCTTAAAATTAAGAACAATCTGGCAACCCTGCATTTAGCAACCCAATTTCTAATAATCATGGAGAGGTGTCCAAGAAAAGCAGCTTATAACACACTGCCTGGTCTACTGAGAAACAAAACAGAGATGTGGGCCATCGTTAGAACAGCTAGTGAAAAAAACAGATTTGAGAAACAAGGAAATAAACTGAGGTTGAATTCCAACCAGCTAGAAGCATGGGCTTGTACTCTAAAATTGGAAGTTGTCAGGAATAACAGATGATCTAGAAAAAGGTGGATGGCAAGGGGGACAGACATCCTAAAAAATGCAACATGACAGATAACCAGGCCACAGTTACGGCAACACTGGTCTGGAAACCAATAACATAACACAAACTGCAATGCTTCATGCCATACTCAGTAGATCATTAAAATAAAATAAAAAAATGACAAACAAACACTTGACATTCCATTATTTAAACATGACTTTATTTTACATTAGAAATGTTTCAGCAGTGAAACAGTTTTCAATACCCTTTAGCTCCCCAAGGAACATAGGCCTTCAACAAACACATGCCAAATCTTCCTGTCCTGTGCCATCCGCTCAAATTCTTTCCATGTTTTCCTCATCATTTTCACCACTGTAGCCACTAGGCGTACTGGCCATATACTGCTTTGCCGGTTGGTGGCTAAGGATGGAAGAAGAAGAAGAAGATCCAGTTCTTTTCTCCATGTGTTTTTTGGTCTACCTCTGCAACTCTTTCCCTGTGGATTCCAGAACAAGGACTGCCTTGTAATGCTATCAACAGGTTTCCTCAATGTGTGTCCTATCCATTGCCAGCGTCTTCTTCTCAACTCTTGTTCCACTGGCACTTGTCTGGTTCTTGTCATCAATTCCACATTTGTGACTTTGTCATACCATTTCAGTCCTTCTATTCTACGCAAGCACCTGTTTATAAAAGTCTGTAGTTTTTTGGTTGTTGTTTTTGTTGCTCTCCAACAGTTTTAATATCTTATTTTATGTCCAATATAGGGTACCTTACCCATGTTACTGAGGCCAGAAAGAGGAGCAAAGAAGAGTAACACTGTAACATATCATACATGTTGTAAAAAAGTAACTAACGAGGGCTGGGAATGGGGCTGGTGACCGCATCGGCGCATCCTGTAGAAATGTTAAACCCAAAAAATACTTCAAAAAGATGGCATAAGTCTGTTAAGGCCTTTGCTCCTTGAGGGACCTGAAAGGTAATGATCATAGGATACATGACTCATCTCTTGAGTCAGGGAAGGCAAAGGTCAAGCGCAGATACAGGCACAAGTGGGAAGAAGAGCATCCAGGCCACACCAAAAATGATCCTTATTACCAGCTCAGCAGAAGAGAACAAGTGGTAATCTTCAGACTTCGCACAGGTCATAACAGATTGAGATACCATCTATTCAACAAACTAAAGATGGGAACTACTGATGAGTGTGACTGTGGCACCGATAAAATGAATGCCGAACATCTGCTTAAAAGGTGCCCAACATATGAGGAACAGAGAAAATGCATATGGCCATCATCAGTACCATTCCTGGAGAAAATCTACGGAGATATCAACAGCCTCAGGCTGACCACTGCTTTCTTTGAACTTATTCAAGTTGACATCTGAGGGTGAACGAAGAAGAAATGACGT
This sequence comes from Oreohelix idahoensis, assembly GCA_024509875.1. Taxonomy (NCBI): domain Eukaryota; kingdom Metazoa; phylum Mollusca; class Gastropoda; order Stylommatophora; family Oreohelicidae; genus Oreohelix; species Oreohelix idahoensis. The sequence continues at coordinate 547,449 of JAMPIV010016279.1, forward strand.
CTGTCTCACATCACGAATTCTAAATAATTCTGACCATACCGCGCGCCATACATTGTAGAAAGATATGATACACTAACCAATGAAAACGCTTTCTTGGTCCTGTGTTTACTACCGCTGGGAAAATAAAGATGGCAAGGCCCAATCTGTGTAACCTGATTAACTTCGGAATTTTACTACAGCATTTTGGAAGAAGTACCACTTGAAAGAGGGTACCAACACAATATTAGGGATGTTACTCTACCCGTAAGTAATAATACTTCTACTAATAATAATATAGGATGGGAGAAATCTTGGGTTGAATGCATTCGAAGCTTCAGGTTGTCCTAAATTTAGCAGTTTAAACTATGCATAACATAAAATGCAATTTGGGAACTAAAAGATTATTACATAGATATATAAAGCGTAATTCCAGGTATAATTTAAACCTTGGGGAAATAAAATCACATCAGGAATGGGGCAAAGTCTTTTACAGACAGGGGGTATGATGTGCTGGTGTTGTGGGTAGTGGGTTTCCCCCTTGCTTCACCCTAGGCCTAGTGAATTCTTGTTCATGAAAGGAGCGACCATTGCGGTGTTAGTCTCTTGGCCTAGCAAAACCTCTCATACCCCAAGATCGTTGTGCGTGGTGAAGAGCCACACCCTCCTCGAGGTAGTCCTGGTAACTGAGGGTGCGAATCCTCAGGCTAAACACAACGGATCTAGAGGAGCAAACCTCGATAATAAAACCGGTGCACTACACCGTACATGCCCTCTGTGGGTGGGAAGGAGCCAGATGGATACTGAACAAGTCTTGGGAGTGGGAACGAGTGTGGACTGCTCCCTGAAGATCGGAACCCATCGTAAAGGCACAGAGACTCAGGACGTGACGATCCTATTGCCTTCAACTCTTGGTCACATGCCTAGAGCCTTGGAGAACTCGGCGTAACCAGCAGGCAATTTGGTGGCGGGGAAAGAGCACTGTGAGCCCTACCTTGGCTACGTATCACAAGGAGATGCAGAAACACCCCCTTTATCTCCCCCAGAGCTGGCACAGTACACTTCTGGCTTCTACCCGGGGCGGTAGGAAATCCACAGGCACCCCAGCATCACAATGCCAAGATGATGACAAAGTTGGAATTTACTAACTCAAACCTGGCAGAGCAAGTCCTCCATCAGATGCGGCCGATGCTGGGCCCACTGGCGCGTGACACGTCCCGATCCCCATCGAGACTTGCCCGGGGAGCCCACCCCGGCTCAAAAAAGCAGAGAAGGCCACTCTCCAAACCTCCGATGTCTTGCGGGCAGTGTTAGGATGTGCAAGAACATGGACAGGAAGACTCCACAACTTCCCCACTGAAGACGCGCCCACGGCGACCGTTGCCTCAATTGGCTGTGTGTGGTGTACCCGGAAACGGGGCCTCCCAGTACTGAGGCACAGTTAAGTCCCCAATGTCACTTATCGGTGCAGAGTTGAGAGAGATGGCTGAGCATCACAATCCCCCCTGTGTTGCAGCATGATGAGAACCCAGCATTGCACACTGAGCTTGGGGGGATCACTTGGGCACCAGACTTAATACTGGCTCTTGACTGGATGGCCGCATGCAGGAGATTTCTACAATGGAGGGTTGGCAGGTGGTGGGTATCTGGAAGTGGCTCTGTGCAGGACGTGAGGATTCCTTGGGAGAGCCCAGAACCAGAGCACAGCATTGTGCAAGCTCTGCATAGTTGGAGAGCCCCCTGGATGACGGGGAATGCACAGTGTGCTACCCCACCTATCCCCAACTGCTAACTTAGAACCAGAAGTGGGGTCCTCTGTATGCATGCCAGGCCAGGATAAAATGCCTGGGAAAGAGACTGGAGCTCAGAACTCCCTAACTCAAAGTTGCAGGATGGCAGAAAAGCCATGGGAAAGACAGGGCTATTTTGAAGATAACGCAACCATATTTTCACCATACGAGCTCGGACGCCGCCTCGGTAAACAAGGTCCGCGCAGAGCAGTGACACCCCCAGGCTGCTTGCGAATAGTCTACTACTGGGAACATAAACAGATTAGGGATGAGCCCACTCTCCCGTTGAACAGGTGCTAAAGTCATAGATACTGGGCCAGAAGGCGCACCGGAAACCACAGTATCACGCAACTCGCTTTTTTTTTTTTTTCTATGGAGAGTACACCGTCAAATAAATCTCGTACTGGTGCTCGCCCTGTGGAGCTCCACCAGGCAGGTGCAGTGCCGGGCTCTGAGCCTCGACAGAGCCCACCCTCAGCTACTGGAGGACCCTCTAGACCGTCTTGTGGAGTCAGCAGACGGCGGAGGAGAACTACTGACCAAAACAAAACAGAAAAAGAGAAACCCAGAGTGCCACTTGTCATGATGCACTGGAATGCAGAGGGAGTGAACAGCAAGCAGGCTGGATACAGCAAAAAGACAGAGCTGGAAAACATCTTGTATGAGAAGCAAGTCAGTGTTTGCTGTATCCAAGAGACTCACTTGAAAGCAGATCAAACCTTTAAAATAAGGGGATATCAATGCTTCAGATCCGACAGAAAAGATAGACGAAAAGGAGGAGTACTTACTCTTGTAAGGAATAACATTCCTGCACACGAAAGGAAAACCTTCATGGATGGAGCAGAATATCAGCTGTTGCAGATAAAGGTAGACAAGATGGAAATAGAACTCCTGAACTACTATTACTGTCCGAACAACAAACCCCTGAGTCTCAGCTCTATACAGGTACCAGCCACCAACTTTATAGCAGTTGGAGACTTTAATAGCCACTCCCAGAGCTGGGGCTATAACCATCTGGATCACAGAGGTGAAGAGGTTGAAACTTGGCAAGATGATCACTCCCTAATCCTAGTCAATAATGCCACAGATACTCCTACCTTCTACTCCAGAGGATGGCACACAACTTCAACACCAGATCTTGCCTTCTCCACACCAGATATAGCTGGATCTATTAGTAGAGAAGTAGGAGACCAACTAGGGGGAAGCGACCATCGCCCAATCTTTCTTACTGTCCAGAGTGCAACTCTCAGTACAGGCCCAGCCATTACAAGATGGAACTACAAAAAAGCCAACTGGGGTTTATTCAGGCATCAGGTGAACACGCTGCTGTCTACCCTCAAGGTACAGAACAGAGACATTAATGAAGTGGTAAAAGACTTCAACAGATGCATACTACAAGCTGCAAAAGAAACCATTCCCAAAGGATGCCGGCGTAACTACATACCATACTGGTCCAGCACACTCCAAGAACGTCAGGAAGCTATGGACAGGGCTAGAAAGGACGCAGAGTCTCAGCCTTCACTTGAAACTCACAACAAATGGAAAAAGGCTGTAGCAGAGTTTCAGAGAACAAAGCTAGAAGAAAAACGGAAAAGCTGGAGAACTAAAACGGCATCGCTGAACCTTGAGAAAGACGGCAGGAAACTTTGGAGATTAGTCAAGTCTCTAAATGAAGAGCGTTCCTCACCTAGGCAGACTATCACATTGGATGAAGGTGGCAAACTTTTCAGAGGAAAACAAGCTGCAGACTTGTTTGCTAGAAGATACAGTTCAGAAAGCAACTTACCCATTAACATAGATCATCAGAGAGAGATAAGAAAAGAAATACTGGCAACCATGGGACAGACAGATACTCCTGCCCCAATGAGGGAACCCATCACACTAGGAGAACTACAGAAGGCTATTTCCAAGCTTAAGTTTCAAAAGTCACCCGGCCCAGACAAAATCAGCAACGAAATGCTAGTAAATCTGAGCTCAGCAGCAAAGACAAAACTGCTTGAGATATTCAACCACAGCTGGTTGAAAGGAACGGTACCCCAAGTATGGAGAGAAGCCATCACAATACCCATACTAAAGAAAGGGAAATGTAAGACCGAGGCTGCAAGTTACCGGCCAATCAGTCTCACAAGCTGTGTTGGGAAGACTATGGAGCGAATAGTCAACCACAGATTGAAATGGTATTTAGAGTCTGAGCAGATCCTGGTGCCGGAACAAGCTGGATTTAGAGAATGCTACAGTATAGAAGACCAAGTTACTTACTTGTCTCAAGCAATAGAAGATGCCTTCCAGGAGAAGAAAAAGGTCCTAACGATCTGGGTCGACTTCAAGCAGGCCTTTGACAAGGTGTGGAAAGATGGCCTCATTGCAAAACTTAGGAGAAGTGGAATCCAAGGCAACATGATGAAATGGATCCAGTCATACTTGCATAACAGGAGAACTAGAGTCACTCTTGACGGTCTGCAGAGCAGAAAAAGTGTTGCTCCATCAGGGGGTACCTCAAGGAGGAGTAATTTCCCCAACACTCTTCCTTGTTTACATCAATGACCTGGTGAAAGATCTCCCTGCAGGAGTTAAAGCTGCCTTATATGCAGATGACCTAGTACTCTGGTGCGCTGATGAAAATGTCACCACAGCAAAATTATAGAATGCAGCGGGCAGTAGACATGCTAGTGTCATGGGCAGAGAAATGGCTTATCACAATAAACACAGACAAAACCTCCACAACACTGTTCTCCCTCGCCCCCAAGGACAAATCAGCTAACATACACCTAGGGACAACCGTGATCAAGGAAGAAAGCTACCCCACCTATCTTGGGGTGACATTTGACCAAAGGCTTACATGGAATAAGCATATTGAAAATGCAGAAGGAAAGGCCCGAAGACGACTAGGCATACTCAGAAAATTAGCAGGTACCAACTGGGGAGCAAATGAACGAAATCTAAAGAAGATTTATAATGGAGTAATAAGACCACACTTAGAGTTTAGCTCAGCAGCATGGTCATCAGCTGCTAACTCACATCTGCAGTCTTTGGACAAGGTGCAAAATCAAGCTCTCAGGCTCATTACAGGAGCCATGAAAAACTACACCAATAACAGAGATGCAGAAGGTTGCTGGATTACTGACATTGTCCCATAGAAGAGACACAAAAACCATGATCCAGATGGAAAAGTACAACAGTATGCCAATGCACCCAATGAAGGCAAGACTAGATGATCTGGCATTGGGACGTCTAAAGCGTAGCAGCTTTGTGCATCGGGGGAAAAGACTTATAAGACAGCATCAAGAAGACCTATCCATGAAGACAACACCACTGAAGCCCACCCTATACCCTGTACCATGGGAGCAGGCCAGCAGTGCCCTCCAAATTAATACAACAGTCAGTGGTCTCACAAGTGGATGTGAGTATAATGATCTGCAAAAACGAACTGCTACATTGAGTATGACCCAAGAAAGCTATCCCGATCAATCATGGATACATGCCTATACAGATGGATCAGCAACTAATGCTGTTAGGAATGGAGGTGCCGGTATCTTTATCTCATATCCTGACAACCACTATGAGACTAGGCACATTCCCACTGGTAAATTCTGTTCCAACTATACAGCTGAGGTTCAAGCTCTAGAGCAAGCTGCAAATATGATTTATAACACCAACTCTGACTGCCACCAGGTAGTCATCCTCACAGATGCACTGTCTGTCCTGCAAGCTCTCAAGGGTGTAAACTCCCGCATCTGAGAAATGAACTAAACAAGGTAGCTGCCAAAAAGAGAACCATACTTCAGTGGGTACCATCTCATTGTGGTGTACCCGGAAATGAAAAGGCAGATAAACTTGCAAAAAAGGGAGGAGAATGTGAACAAGAAGATAATGAAGTCACATACTTTGAGAAAAAAGAGAGCTATCCAGACTATCAGAAGAGAACAGAACCAACCCAAAGACGACTATCACACTCTCGACCGGCAGGGACAGATAACTATTTTTCGACTCAGGACAGGGCATAACAAACTGAATAAACACATGCACAAGCTACGATTGTCTGCTTCACCACTGTGCACATGTGGATTAAACGAACAAACAAACTGCTGAGCATGTTCTACAGGGACTGTCCTCTGTATGACCAGTTAAGAAAGATATACTGGCCCAATGACTCAACACTAAAAACTCAAAGCTATATGGAGTTAAAGAGGAACTTCAAAACAATTAGCAGACCTTTAATCAACCATTAAGGGTTCACTCGTCTGGTGTGTGCCTGAGGGTAAGAACGAGAAATCTAAATATATATATATATAATTATGTATGTATGCAAAATTATTCCTTTTTATGTGTGCAATTCTATTGATTCAAATCCATCTGTGCGATACGATGTGTATAGGATGTTGTGTTTAGGAATGGACAGTGTGTAATGGTGAAACTTATAGAATTATTCATAGTGAGTAATTTCTAGAGGCAAAGCCCCTGCCTCGGAAATATTTAAAATATTGAGAATGATGGCCAAGTGTGTCAATGAGTTTTTTAGAAATGTATTTAAAGAAGTATTTCTTGAATGGAATGAGACCACCTACCAGGAACATAAGGAATTCCATTGGATGAAAGGGATTGAAAGTACTGTATAAATTTCCATTTTTCCTCCTAATTGACCCTATTACTTAGTAAGTTTTTATTTGCGAACCAAATTTAAATTCATCCATATGCAGTGACTCAGTTAAGGTGCTCTCAAGGCAACTGTGTAGCGTATGCCTGTTCACCAAAATAAACGCATCCAGTTCGTGATGAACAGAACAGTATAGAGCTTCAATTAAATTGTACTAACAACACTAGTAATTCTTCAGTGAAAGATCAAGCAAGCTAAACTGTCTACAAAATGATAGACATCTTAACACAAGTGAAAGAATTTTGTTGAACTGTTCTTATTTATTTACTTTTGTAAAATATTTGATTTTAAAAAACTTTTCACACAGAAAAGAGTACATGTATAAATAAATTGTAAATATTTACCAGCAGACTTTCTTAAATTCTTTAAGTTAAGTTTTTATTCAATGTTGGTAAATTTTAATTAAATAATTTCCCCTAGCAGAGTCAGAAACCATATTATCTACCATAATCACAGAGGTGGATCAGGAGAGGTACCGGATAGGGACTCAGAGTACTACATCACCATCTTCTCTGGGAACTTACACAGCTTGACCCTACCTTTGTTGTCTATACACCCTTACTTTTTCAGAGACGGGGGTATTAATGATAAGACCAGACTCTTATCTGGCACTATCATAGTATCATCTGATACACCTGTATGTCCAGGATATCTTCTTATTTTTCATAACATCTGAACCTCTCGCGACAGTGACCAAAAATTGAACTGGTCCCACTACCTCCTAAAGCTGGACCTAGTATTCTAGCATTTCACTCCTCAACGGTAGTATCTGTAATGGGACTATCTTTAACTTTATAGGTAAACAGTTGAAGAATAGTAAAGCAGATAAAGAATGGTAATGATACTGGACAGAATGGGAGGAAGCAGAACAGCTTAATCAAATACTGGATATGAACAGTAGGCTACATGTTGAAGACTTGAAAGCCAGCTACAGAAACCACAACCACCATGCATAATATTACTGTGCTTTTAAAAACTTAGAAGAACTGACCCTTAAACTTTTCAACCATATCAAAACAAAAAGCCACATAAAATGTGTTGCATCAAACATGGGCAATCAATATGTCCTTTAACTCATTCTTTCCCAGGCTGTTTTTGGGTTTTACCCAGGCCCCAAAATGGATGCAATTTTTTCAGACAGGTGAAGTTTTAAAAACAGACAGTGGACAAATACATTAGTTCAGTAGGTACATATGTTATACCTATATTCTTACTTACTTAGTCGTTCCCCTTCTACCGTAAGGTGTAGAGGTTTGGAAGAGAGAGTGCCAGACTATCCTATCGGCTGTCTTCCTCCTGGCCTGGTTCCATTCTAGTCCTTGGTCCTTCAAAGATGTTATACATATAAATGTGGGAAATTGATGAGAATCTTATGAATTGCTTCAAATAATTAATTAGTTCTCTTGTGGTGTAATACCTGTCAGCAAATAAATGGTGGCCTGTACCCAAAGGCTGTATTAGGGTCTGAAAAATGTTGACAGCTTGCATCTACTTCAGGATCATATGAAGTGTCAGAACCAAAATATGTGAACATGTTCACCACATATTCAGTTGCTGGATCACATAAACCAAAGACTTTTATGTGATATTTGCTTGGTTTACTTGGATTATAGTGCTTATATCGCCATCTGCCTTTATACCCTATAACCATTTCATCCAAACTGAGATTTTGGATTGGGTAAAAGGCACTCTGAAATTTTTGCAACAACATGTTCATAAAAAGGTTCAATCTTTTCTTTTCCTTGTGAATCTTCATACAGAGACATGAAGCATTGTATGATATTATGCTTCAAATCTACTTCTTGAAAACATCTGATGAAACCATGGAGTATAAAATTCCGCAGATGTAGACTAGTAGTCGTGAATGAGTGGTCTTTTCTGAATCCCAATATTTATTAGGACAGCAATAAACCTATCAAGTTCTAAGCGTGTGACTCTGGTCCACCGAGAATACATTGAATATTGATTTGCAGGGTTATTTTGAATACATTTGAGTCTGGCATAATCATTGATGCACTGGCACATGAAATCTTGAACCTCATTTGTAAACAAAACATTGAAACATTTCAATGGGGTTGACAGGTCAAGCCCTTCAGTCACACCTGGTGTTCTCTTTGGACAAAATCAAAATGCATTTTGTGTCATGCCCTCGGTAATTTCTAACCACTCTGGGACATCTTATGAGGATGCATCTGCCTCTAGACTTGTGGCAGTTCTCTTAGCTTTAGGCCTACTGGTTGTCAGAATGGGGTTTTTACCCCTTCCTTTTCCTTTACTGACTGATAGTAGCTCTGTTTATACTAGGCCTACCTGATGCCTGTTCAATCAGCTGCTCAGCATCGCCATCAGAATAATCACTTTCATGAATGTTCTGACACAAAGTCTTTACAACGTTTTCATCTGAATCACTAAAACTAACTTCTAAATCGCTGTTGCTAGAATTATCTTCTGTCCACTGAGAAATAAGCACTCGTGCTTGATCAGCGGATAGCCGGTGTTTAGAAGAAGAATCTCGCTCCATTTTGTTTGTAAACAAATGATTAGCAACGTTAGCAATGGATATAAAGCACAGAATCATAACTTCATAAAGTATTTTTCACTCTCAAACGTTCACAAACATGTGCCAGATGTAATGAAATGATTTCAAACCAGCTTGATGCCAGGTATTTTATAATTATCCATTCAAATTCGACATATATCACGCTGGCGCGCCATACGCCCTGGGTATAACAGAAAGCCTTTCTGGCAAAAACGTAAGGCCAGCAGGGATGGACGATTGAGAGGATGCATCTGTCACGTATACAACCAGGGTGCAACAGGACCAGTTAGCATTCATACCCTTTGGCGGTTGAAATGAAGCACAGTGGGCCGTCTGTTCGGTAGGGCCTTCATCACCATGTAGCATGTCCTTTGCAGAACGTCGCTCTCATCACAGCCTGCCTGAAAAACTCTCGATCTCTAGCCAGCCTTCCTGCCTCCTCCAATGTCATGTTCAAGGTGTCTTCAATGTCCTGTGTCCACCATCGTCTTGGTTGGCCTCTGCCTCGCCTTCCAGGTGCCATACCCTCCATCACTGCTCTCTCTAAGCCACTATGACGTTTAATGTGGCCAAAGTGTTTCAGTTTCCGGGACATGATACTGTTTATGAGCCAGTTGTCCTTGATGTTCAGGTCGTGTAGGATGTCTATATTTTTCTTCTTCTTGGTCCAAGATATTCTGAGAATTTTTCTGTAACACTTTGCTTCGAAAGATTTGATTTTTTTTCTTTAATGTTTGAGTAATGGTCCATGATTCACATCCATACGTTGCTACCTGAAAGATGCACAGTCTCAGAAGTTTTACTTTTATTAATTTGCTGGCATAACGCCATAGGTCCTTCATTTTATTTAACCTCTGCATTGCTATGGCCAGTCTCCTTCTGACCTCTTTTAAGCAGTCTCCGTTGTTAATTATGGAGCCAAGATATTCAAAATTTTTGACATTTTCAATTTCCTCATCACTGATGTTAATTTTTGGTTGGCATCTTGTTTTGTCAGTGGACATTATCTTTGTTTTGTTTTTGTGTTCAGAAAAAGGTTCTGATCCTCACTGTGTCTTTTGACAGACATGATTAACTGTTCAAGTCCCTTGGCACTGTTTGAAAGAATAACTGTGTCATCTGCATACCTATGTTCTGGGATCGCATTTCCACCAATTGTGAATGGATCGAAATGTTCACATTCTTGGTCACTCCAAACATTTCTAATTATATTTTCTGCATAGATGTTAAACAAGTATGGAAAGACTGTGTACAACATCAGAAATTGTGGAACATCATGAGAGACATGGGGTTTCCAGCGCATTTGATCCATCTAATTGAAACACTATATCATGAACAACAAGCAGCTGTCAGAGTAGCGGAGGAAACATCAGGATGGTTTGAGGTGAAAAGGGGAGTAAGACAGGGTTGCATCCTCTCTCCATAGGGCCTTCAAAAAATAATTAAGAGACACAGTAAAAATGGGGTAAGTGTTAGATAACCTAAACCTAACCTCAACCCTAATGACACTGTCAACTTACTGGGATGACATCAAAGAAGATGGCCCATTGTGCTTCAACTCCCTCGGACGTGCTGAGGGAGATTAAGCACCCATGGGTTTGCCCAGAGTGCAATGATGTCGATTCTGTTCAATAATAACTGTGATTCAACCCAATTCCTAGTGCTTGTGTCACTTGAATTCGGAACAATTCTGCAAGGTTCTTAACAACTGTGATGGACTCATACTCCTTAAGAAGTGAATAAGAAGAAGCAGAAGACAAATTTGAGGCATTAGGCCTATATATCATAATTGTAACCTGTAAGATGTTGAAATGGATATTTTTTGTTCATTTTAGTTGAAATTTGTTTAGTTTAATAGTGGGTGTTTTACACGGTGTCAAAGTGATACGCTCACGTGTCCGCGTGAATATGTTCGGGCAAAATCGCTGACCTTGTTCTGCTATCCTTCCCATTTACCAAACGTTCAGCCATTCATAACATTCCAGCACCTCTGATTCATGCTATACAGAGCTTCTACAAGTCTTGCAGAAATTATGTGAGGACAGGAAACCATAAGTCAGAAGAGTTCAGGACCACCACTGGTGTAAGACACGGTGATATCCTGTCACCTTATCTTTTCATACTCCTCATAGACAATGTCATCAAGGCATGTAAGAAGAGAACAAGAAAGTATTCAGTGGGGTACTGGAAGATGAGACAAGTCTGTATTTCAGAGCTGGCATTTGCTGATGTTGCCCTGATTGCTAAATCAGAGGCACATCTCCAATCCAACCTGCAAGTCTGGAAGGAAGAGCTGGAGAAGAGAGGGATGGTCATACGCAGCTCTAAAACAAAATCCATGGTGATATCACGAAAAGAAAAAAGACATCAGATTAAGCTGGGAGAACAGGTCCTGGAGCAGGTCAACCACTTTACATATCTCGGAGCTATTATAGACCGAAAGGGAGGCATCAAAGAAGAGTTAGCCACTCGAAAAGCAGCAGCTGAGAGACTTTTTCAGGCCATAAATCGAGGATTCCTCAGCAAGAGAGAGGTTGATAAGAAAACGAAGATGGCTGTCTGGCCCACCGCTCCACCTATGTCCCAGTCTTGACATATGGATGCGAGTCATGGGCAATGACTACAACCCACAAAAGCCAGATCCAAACCTCAGAAATGAGGTATCTGAGGAAGGTGGTTGGAGTAACAAGAACAGACATGGTCCGCAACCAGACGATAGGGTCTAAAATCCCACCCCTTGCAGACCCAACTAAGATGGTTTGGCCATGTCTGCAGAATGGGAGAAGATCGGCTACCACGACAAGCATGGGAAACAAAGAGCCATGGATCCAGACCCCCAGAACGACACAGAGTCCGCTGGGAGGACAACATTAGACAATCTTTGAAGGACTAGAATGGAACCAGGCCAGGAGGAAGACAGCCGATAGGATAGTCTGGCGCTCTCTCTTCCAAACCTCTACACCTCACGGTAGAAGGGGAACGACTAAGTAAGTAAGTCAGCTATTCATTAAAAAGCATCTCTACCTTTTTGCTGAGCAGTTTATATGAGTAAATAACAATTCCAGAATATTAGTTTCGAACCATAATAAGCGCCGCCATATTTTTTCCGGTGCACCATTCTCAAATTGTGTAGAGTACATTAAACAGTCGTTTGGATTTCAGTTCGCACATTTCTTGTGCTTTCGGTAGCATGAATGGAAACTTGTAACAACTACTGAGATACTACTTTGCAAATTGTTCTAAGAAAAGAAAAGTCGAAAAGTTTAGATGTCTTTGAATTAACTTCATAATATAACCAATAAGACCTTGTTTTTGGGGGTATTTTTTTATATTAATGATAAAAATAAGCGTTCAATCTCTGATGGGTTATAATTAGAATATACATTGTTATCAATTCCAAATAATATGAACAACTGTGTGGTGTATGCCTTTTGCACGCCACGTGTGAGTTGTAATGAAAACAAATGAAGTGTTCACAAGTGTTAGCACCTTTTTGTGGTTGTTATGCGTAAGTCACATATGGCGTTACTTTGTTTGGCTTAGCGACATGATCATTGTTTATGTTCGGACTGTGTGTATCAGAAGTGTTTACTGCCAGTAGCGCAGGTTGGAATAGTGTTCTTGTATGGAAATATTATGTGGTCAAGGAAAAGATTATAACCATTTTGTTTACTGAGGATATCAAAGGATGTTGGATTCACGAAGTGCATCAATGTAATTGATAATAAATGTCTACGTGTACGCCAAAGAGTTTTGGTCACAGTCCATATTGTTGGCACGATTTAACGTCATTTTCTATGTTGACTATTTGAAAGCTTCATTTGCTCGGGAACATAGGCAGCAAGCCAAACATATTATATGCTACATATATATTTTGACCTTGCCACAAACTGCCGATATGGGAAAGTGGCATCACACGTGTCAAATCATTGTAAATAGGGCAAATCACAATTACCAATTATGCTTGTACGAGTATGTTAAAAAAAACCCCAAACAAACAAACAGAAACGAGATTAAACCGAACAAAAGCAGAAACCCCAAACAAAAATAATATTAAGGGGGAGGGGTGTAAAGGTCTGGTGGTTTCAGTTATATAATTGCCTTCAACAGATATTTAATTAACTTTCACCTGTTAAAAGTCACATGCATTGTAAGAACAGCATCAGACCTTCACATTCCAAATTACTATATATTAACTTTTGTTCATGTTAAATATTGTTTGACTATATTATGCAGTTCCCTAGGTCTGTCTATTCTTAACACTTCATCTATATTTATAGGTAAATTTGATGCACGCAAATAATCTAATATTGGTATTCTCATTTGTTCATACCTCTTACATTTTAACAGGAAATGTTCTATATTATTGTCTTGAAGACATCCTGCATAGTAAGGTTCTTCTATTCTGAAATAGCCTTTTCCCAGCTGTAGTCTGAGAAGTTGATTTATAAATTTGTTTGTTTACCGAGCTTTGTGAACTTTGAACCAACGAATTATAACGTGTTATTAAAAGATAACTAGCCACGCACCCAGAGCCGCCTTTCGAGTGGTGCGGCCGCCAGGGCGCCGTATTCAGATGGAAAAGAAAAAGGGGGGGGGGGGGCGAATTGTAATTAAAAATGAGGAATTTATAGTGCGATCCATTTCATTAGTATGAAATTGACCCTCATAATAGAACAATACATTACGGAATGGGGTTGGACGCCAAAACAGACCTCGTACCACTATGTAAAATCCATAAGGAATCGATCTCTGGAGGTGACACACTATCGACTTTCCTTGGAGGAAACACGCCGTGCGTGAGCTGTTCAGGTAAAAGGTCAAGGTAGTCCCATAGCTGATATTGACGTACGGGAGTGAAGTGTTAGAGGGCGTTCATTACACTCGTTCTCAGCTTTGTGAGGTGGAGTGACAGGCTCTCTTGCTGCCATTGCCTTCCCTACTCAAGAGCAGATTTGCGTACCCATTTACAGATGTGTGACGGTATTGCCTCCCCTGCTTTGCAGTTGTGGTCCAACAGTGGCCAAAACTCAAGAGTATCTAATATGGGCTTCAAAGGTATCTACCTTCGCACAAGATTACTCTTGGCAGAGATGTAGATAGAAGGGTAATGACACTTCTATTACAAAGGGAGTATTCACAAGATATTCAGATAAGCGAAAACAATGCTGCTTTAGCTGAGCACGTTAATTATAGAATCTGCCGACAACTTTTGTGAAGGAATTAAGTAATTAATTTCAGTTCTTTTAGCCCCCATCCCCGATTTACTCAGTGAAATTCTTATTATTCTGGTATAGCTCTGTTTAGAGTGTGTGTAGTTAATTGATTGAGACAAACATGCATTAACTTTAAAATGATTAAATCGAAGTTAAATTTGTAACAATACAAATAACAAACTTTAATAATCACTTTAGGTTTAAACAGTTTGAAAATAAATTGAATAGTTTAGAAGAAAAGTTTCATCATTGATTTATAGTAGAAATGATGGAAAAAATTCACGTTGGCAGCGTATATATTTTTACTTAGCTGCCAATAGTAGTTTCTGCTCCCGCTGATGAGTTCTGTTTACACTGCTCGCACTCGTCGCTGGTCAAGGTTAAAGGCGCCGCACGTTCCTAGAACGTCAAGGAGTAACGGCCAAGCTGGTCCTGCATCTGTCTATAAGATCCTCTTATGATGGCGTCTCGCACAACGTCAGTCCACTTCTACCTTCACTTAGTTCCAGAGATAGTACTTTCTGCTGGTAGCACCAATAACTATGGCAAAGAATAGAAACGAAACGCTCTTCTGAGTATTGCGTTTTCCAACCCATGGTTATGGGTCCCTATCTTCCCATTCTACCATCCCATTTATCTCATAATTTACCCTCGATGAGAATTAAATTTAATCCCTCGGGATAAAACTTTCTTTACATTTAAATTGAATAGCTTTAGCTTTACATTACATTTAAATGGAAAGGTTAATAATACAGGTAGAGTCTGCTTACATTCACATCTCCATTGATTGAAAAGTGTTCACAATATAAATTGAATATGTTTACACTGATTTGAAAAGTTTGAAACTGCATTAATTTAAAAATGAATATGTTTATATGGACATTTACACTGGTTTAAAACTTGAAAACTTACATTAATTTTAAAAGTGAATATGTTTATATGGACATTTACACTGCTTTGAAAATGTAAGTATTATACTTAAAATGTACATCATTTCTTTTGTGATGATATCCGAAATTTCACCGATCAAAATATAGCATATAGTTGTTTGTAGGTATAAAATAACATAGGAATTACCGCGCCACCAAAATACTAGTTTTTTTCTCGGTCTCTAAAGAGTTAACGCATAAAAACGATAGTAGAATTTATGCCAATGTGACGTCACAGACTTGCACACCTTTAACCAAAACGCACGTTTGAATGTTAGTATCGTTAGAAATTGTTTATTTCTTGGAAAAGGCAAGGGAGAGAGAGAGGGGGAAATGCATAGAGCCCGTTTGAATTTTAAAACTGAAACTAACTGGCCAAATCGAACGATAGGAAAAATAAGACTAAAAATGACGATTAAAATGCTACTAATTAGTTATTAAATATATCATATTTTTTAGTCTAATATATTATATTACTGTAGGAAGAAAGATATATTATTGGCATAAATATAAAGGAAAGACGAAAATGGTAAAAATAATAGCCAGAAGTATGAAACCTTAGGCATTAGATGACAGACGGTAGACTAAGTAAATATTATCGTTCTGTATTAAAATGGCTTGGATAATACTAGCGATATGGTAGAATGAAGACATATATAGATATAATGGCCAAAAGAATGGACGCAGTCATTAGTTATACCGCTTCCAAAGAAAGGAAATCTAAAAATGTGCAAGAACTACAGAACCATTAGCCTTATTAGTCATCCAAGTAAGGTGATGTTAAGGATGCTTTTGAACAGAATAAAACAGAAATCAGAAGAAATCTTGTCAGAGGAACAGGCTGGCTTTAGACCAAAAAGAAGTACCTCAGAACAAATCTTCAATATTAGATTACTTATCGAAAAACATCTCCAACATCAACACGATTTATACCATAACTTCATCGATTTCACAAAAGCCTTCGATCGAGTCTGGCATGAAGGCTTATGGCAAGTAATGAGAAAATTCAATTTTGATACTAACATCATAGATATCATTGAAGCACTATACAAGGACGCAAGCAGTGCTGTTTTTGCAAGCAACGACATTGGAGAATTTTTCAAAACAACTGTAGGAGTTCGCCAAGGATGTATCCTGTCACCAGTGCTCTTTAATATATATCTGGAACATATTATGCAGGAGGCTCTCTATGATTATAAATCAACCATATCGATTGGAGGCCGACCTCTGTGCAACCTACGTTTTGCTGATTATATTGATCTGATAGCTGGATCAGAATCAGAACTTCAAGACCTTACCTCTAGACTGGAGAAAGTAACAAGAACGTATGGGATGGAAATTAATATAGAAAAAAGCAAGATATTGGTGAATAGCCATAAGAAACATGTTCCGACCAACATTACGTTAAATGGGCAAACGTTAGAAGAAGTTAACATCTTTAAATATCTCGGGTCCACTATATGTAGTGATGGAAGATCAATTAAAGAAATCAAGACAAGACTTGAGATGGCCTCAGCTGCCATGACAAGGTTGAATGTGATCTGGAAAAGTAACATCAGTTTTCCTGTGAAGATCAAATTATACAAATCACTTGTATTATCTATTCTCTTGTATGGGTGTGAGGGCTGGACACTCACTGCAGATACAGAGCGAAGGATTCAGGCTTTCGAGCATAAATGTTATAGAAGAATTCTGCGCATTTGCTATAAAGAGCACAAAACAAATGTCTATGTTAGAGAGAAGATAAACACCTATGCAGGCCACCAAGAACCACTTTTGTCAATAGTGAAACGTCGAAAGCTTGCCTGGTTTGGGCATGTAACTCGTCATGACTCCCTTTCGAAAACGATCCTTCAGGGAACAGTCGAAGGTAAACGGAGAAGAGGAAGGCAGAGAAAATCCTGGGCTGATAACATCAAAGAATGGGCAGGACACGGTTTTTTCCACACTTGTACGCATTGCTGAGGATAGAGAGCAGTGGAGGACCCTGTCTGCTGATGCTTCCACCATGGCACCCCTACGACCCATGACGGGTTACGGGCTGAGATGATGATGATAGACGTGCATGGGGCTTCTTTACTGATGCTGGCCATATTAAGGGGTGTCTCCTGATTTGAAAATAGTAGGTTAACTTTTTGAAAAAGACGCGTAGGAACGGAAGTCCCCTGATTGGTTGCTTAGAATGACTAAGAAGTGGGAATAAATACTCAGAGAGACGAGCGTTCCTCGCCACTTTCAAATTATAAGTTCACATTATAGTTAGTGACGTATGCAAACAAGTTGTGCTCATATGCCTTCGCTGTTCTGATAGTCAGCAGGAGATTCTGTGTGACCATTTATGGCCTGTAATTAACTTACATAGTGAAAAAAATTCGATATTTCGGTAAGACCAACATTTATATAATTATTATTGTATTTGAAAATGTGTTTGCCATATTGATTAAGAATGATTATTTGAAGGGTAGAGTCCCAGTCGTACGAGTGCCACTTCAACATGTTACGTAAAATCATTAAATGGGGTTAGATAATCTTATAGCTTCATGTAAAAGCCCTACAGCTTTACTTGTACTTTGGGAGATAAAAGAAAAAATATATATAAAGAGGGAAGCCAACATCAAACTTTGTGTTGTTTCACCGAGTTGCTAAGAAAGATATTGTCCTTTGTAGAAAAGCCAGACAGGCTTTCTGACATTGTGGGGAAAGAACTTAATAAAATCCTTACAGTTTTACTTAAAAGTTGGGATAAAAAGAAATTAATAAGGGAAAAGACTTTAATGAATAATGTTTGAGTTATAGCCAGAAAATTACTGGCCATCTTTATGTAATACAGGTTATTACCTGACTGTACGTACGAAATTATAATATTGTATTATGACTAGGAAGGTGTAAAAACATATGTTTGAGATACTTAATGATGAATAGAGCACTCTACCAGATGGGGACAATAATTATTTATGTATTATTTTCTGATTTTTGATCTGTTGATACATGTAAACCTGTTAAAAACGGAGATAGGTCAGAATATTATTTTGAGGGAAATTAATCCTCTACTTCCAGAGTTTCTGGGTGAGAAACTGAAGTGAGCCAGTCACGTTGTTGTTCAACCATAGTACCTGTTTGAGGCCATATGAATTGAGTGCCTTACCTTATCTCGAATCCTGAAAGCTGAGCAGTGCTGTGTGCATGAAGACTTATAACCAGGACATCGCAGAATTTTCTACCCATATCGAAAGTTAAGCCCTGTGTTTTGGGGCCTTGTTAATTCACTGACTGATCCTTCTCCACCGATTATATCAACAAGATTTATAAAAAATGATGACATTATTTATCCCCCAAATATGTGCTTAAGTTTGGAAAAGAGTACTACACTAAGAACACTTCCTAGTTCAGGAAATAATAGACTTTAGTAGTTAAACTGGTATGTGTGTAAATATATCTTAACGTTTAATCTTTTATGAATCAACTCAATTATAATTAATACATTTGTAAAAAATTGTTCAGACCAAAATCCAATAGTGAGTTGTTTACTTACTTGTTTATTAACCTTAAAGTGTGGTTGTTGTTATTTTCATCACATACATTGCATATACCCTAGACATCTATCTACACAACACCCATACATCAGGACATATAAATTGGGGATAAAATACATAGCGGGTGGTAGTCATTGGTGAAAGCAAAACAGGTTCCCTGACATATATTTAGAAATTAAACTTCCTCAGGGGCTTGTATAGCTGACTTCACATCTGCTACACAAATATATACATAATTACTGTAATATCAACCCACCACATATAGTGGGGTTGGCTCGTTTCGGGATTTCTAAAGTTATAATAAATAAATAAGTGGAGGAGTTGGTGAATTGGCATGACTCATTGTTGTCCTGTTAATTAGAGATTAATTAGATATTTTGGTTTATTTAAATCACATTGGTTAGAATATTAAAATGGCAGAATTGGCCAAGTACAGATCTTCTGCTGTGCAGACTGCGAAGGAAATGGGTATGGAGGGATAGATTTTAATTGATTATGTTACAGGAGAGGTTGATAAATTTATAGCCAGAGAAAGGGAAGATGCTAGGGAGGCTAAGAAATTAGAGGCTGATAGATTGGCGGAGGAGAAACGAATTATGTTAGAAGATGCTAGAGAACTTAAGAAATTAGAGGCTGATAAGGAGGCTGAGATTAAGAGGCTGCAGTTGGAGGAGAAGAAACTTGAGGCTGAGGAAAAAAGACTGGCTGCTGAAAAGGAAGCAGAAGATAAACGGTTACAGAGGGAACATGAGTTACGACTAAGAGAGTTAGAGTTACAAGGCCATGCTCCTGAAAATGGAACTAGCCCATCCACTTCCGACTCAGCTGCAAGTCAGGTAGCCTCCTCATCAGCCATGGGGTTTCATCTGGATCCCTTTATTGAGAAAGATGATGATATTGAGTCCTTCCTAAGCCGCTTTGAAAGTTTAGCTACAACATATGGGTTGGAGAAGGAGAAGTGGAGCCTTAAGGTATCCCAGGGACTTAGGGGAAATTCTTATGAAGTATTTTCCAAGCTCAGTAAAGATGACCAAGATAATTATGACATTCTTAAACAAGCACTACTGGTCAGATATGAGAAAAACAGTGAATTTTATAGGAAGAAATTTAGACATGCTAAATTACTCACTGGGGAGACCTACCACCAGTTCTCGGCCCGCCTAGAGACCTATCTTGAGAAATGAACTGCTCTGGGAAAAACCCAAGATTTAAAGGAAATGATTATGATGGAGCAGGTTAGGGAGTCCATGGCTCCAGACTTGAGAAAGCTTCTCACAGAACAGGGTGCAGAGAGACTGGTGGATATTTTAAATGTAGCTGAGAGATATCTAGCAGCCCAGTCAGAGTTGGCAGGAGCTAAGAAGAAACATATAGATCATAATAAGGGTCCCCAAAATCAACCTCAGAACAAATATGACAATAGAGATAAGTTTAACAAGAATAAACCATATTATGATAGGTCCAGGTACGAACAACGTGACAGAAACTCGCAATATAATGAAAGAAAACCTGTTAACCAGGGAAAGAAATATTGTAAATCGTGTAAGAGGGATGGCCATGACACCCATGACTGTAAAAGAAAACCTTCCGCCTTTGCTGCAATGAAAACTGGGAACAAGGGAGTAAAGGCAAAACCCATTAAGCCACAGGAGCCCTATCACCCCCCAGTATGTGAGGATGTTGTATGTAATGGGGTCACCATAAGGTGCCTTTATGATACAGGTCTAGATTATGATTCAGTCGTGAGTTCGCACCTAGTGAACCCAGATCAGTATACCACAGAAACAGTGGAGATACAAGGGGCGACTAAGGATATAGCAACCATGACACTTCCCGTAGCAAGGATAGAGGTGAAAACTCGCTATGTGGAAGGGATAATCAAAGCAGCCGTTATAAACGAACCCATATACCCTCTAATATTGGGATGTCGTTATGTCTTCTTGGGGAATCCAAAGAGACCTGTGATTATGGCAACAGTGCAGACCAGGTCACAGTCAAGGAAGGAGGAAGATGAACCTATAAATACTCATCCAGAGGAGATGAGGAAGGCACAGGCTGAAGATAGGTCACTCAAGCTGTGTTATAAAAAATTACCTAAATGCCATACACCTCCAAACAAAGGAAAATATTATATGAAAAAATAAATTGTTATATAGGAAGGCTGGAACTGGATCCAATGGTCACGGACAGCTGGTCCTTCCCAAGGCATATAGGGAGAAAGTGATGGAATTAGGACATGCTATTCCCTTCAGTGGTCATATGGGGATCAGCGCTACAGGTCAGCGCATAGCTTGTCATTATTTCTGGCCAGGAATAACTGAGGATATAAAAAGATATGTAAAATCCTGTCCAGAATGCCAACGAGTAGCTCCAAAGCATTGGACTGCTCCAGCAACTCTAGGGGAAATGCCCATAGTGGAAACACCTTTTGAGAGAGTTGCGGTGGACATTGTGGGACCTCTCACTCGGACAAAGAGGAGGAACAGTTACATTCTTACTCTGGTGGACACATGTTCCATGTGGGGAGAGGCGGTAGCCCTGTCATCAATTGATTCGAAGCATGTGGCAGAGGCATTACTCACAATATTCACGAGGTTAGGTTTCCCTCACCAAATCTTGACTGATAACGGCTCACAGTTCAAGGGGAGACTAACAGAAGAAGTATTTAGGATCTTTCAGGCCAAGCATTTTCATTGTAGTCCGTATCACCCCCAGGAGAACGGCCAGGTGGAGAGGTTCAATGGGACTCTCATTTACATCCTGAGAAAGCTGGCCCATGAAAAACCTGATACGTGGGACCAATTTTTGCCCGCTGCGTTGTTTGCGTATCGGGAAGTTCCACACAGTTCAACCGGGATGGCACCCACAACCCTGTTATTTGGGAGGCCAATAAAAGGTCCATTGGAAGCCCTATTGAGGACGTGGACCGATGAGAAGACAGAAGAGACTGTTACCTCATCATATGCGTATGTGAACGAACTGACCACTCGTCTACAAACTGGCTGGAAACTTGCAAATGATAACCTCAGACAAGCCAGGAAGAAACATGCTGCATACTTTAATAAGAAAGCGAAAGATAGAGAACTAAATGTGGGAGAGAAGGTGCTTCTTCTACTTCCCGCCAGTAGTAACAAGTTGCAAATTGGATGGCAAGGTCCATACACCGTTCTAGAAAAGATATCTAGAACAAATTATAAAATAGAAAAGAAAGGAAAGGAGAAAATATATCATGTGAACCTCCTAAAGAAGTATCTCGAGAGAGAAAACCAGGAAGGGACACATTTAATGGCCTTGTCCATTGCAACACAAATGAAAAATGAACCACTCACCTCGCATGAATACCCCTTAAAACCATGTGAAACACCTGTACAGGTGAAAGTCAGTAAGCACCTGACTAAGAACCAGAGGGAACAGGTTCAAAATGTTCTAACGGAACATACAGATGTGTTAACGGATAAACCGGGGCACACCCATTTGTTGGAGTATGATATGCAGTTAATAGACCCAACACTTATCTGTATGAGAGCCTATACGATTCCTTTCGCTAAGGAAAAAGCATTGAAGGAGGAGATAGATTATTTGTTAAAAGAATGGATTATCTCTCACAGTGAATCTCCTTACAGCTCCAGTGTGGTTTTGCTGAGGAAACCCTCTGGGGAATATCGTCTGTGTATAGATTACAGAAAACCGAATGCTGTCACAGAGAATCAGGTGGATCCATTACCTGACACAAATCAGCTGTTTGCCAGGCTGAACAAGGCAAAATATTTTTCTAAGGTGGATCTTAGCAACGGCTATTATCAAATTCCAGTAAAGCCTGAGGTCCGACCTTCTTTGGCATTTAGCACCTCGGATAGACATTATGAATTCAACATGTTGCCGTTTGGGTTGAAAAATGCTCCGAGTGTGTTCTCAAGAATGATGAGAAAATTGTTGGATCCACTGAAAAATCCATGTATAACGAATTTCATGGATGACATCCTCATTGCTACAGAAACATTTGCGGAACACATTAACTCTTTGACGATGCTATTTGATAGGCTCAGAGAGGCAAATTTGACTGCGAGACCAACCAAATGCTATATTGGTTGTAAAGAGTTGGAGTTCTTGGGACATACGATATATCAGGGTAACATGACCCCTGACCCCAAGAACCTGGAGAAATTACAGAGGGCACCTAGACCACAGACCAAGAAGGACGTGAGATCGTTTGTGTCGCTATGTGGATTTTATCAGAAGTACATAAAAAATTTTAACTCTATATGTGCTCCTCTGACGGATTTAACTCACAAAGGAAATCCTGATAAAATTGTGTGGTCCGCTCAGTGTGAATCGGCGTATCAAGCGTTAAAGACAATAAACACAGACAAAACCTCCACAACACTGTTCTCCCTCGCCCCCAAGGACAAATCAGCTAACATACACCTAGGGACAACCGTGATCAAGGAAGAAAGCTACCCCACCTATCTTGGGGTGACATTTGACCAAAGGCTTACATGGAATAAGCATATTGAAAATGCAGAAGGAAAGGCCCGAAGACGACTAGGCATACTCAGAAAATTAGCAGGTACCAACTGGGGAGCAAAATGAACGAAATCTAAAGAAGATTTATAATGGAGTAATAAGACCACACTTAGAGTTTAGCTCAGCAGCATGGTCATCAGCTGCTAACTCACATCTGCAGTCTTTGGACAAGGTGCAAAATCAAGCTCTCAGGCTCATTACAGGAGCCATGAAAACTACACCAATAACAGAGATGCAGAAGGTTGCTGGATTACAGACATTGTCCCATAGAAGAGACACAAAAACCATGATCCAGATGGAAAAGTATAACAGTATGCCAATGCACCCAATGAAGGCAAGACTAGATGATCTGGCATTGGGACGTCTAAAGCGTAGCAGCTTTGTGCATCGGGGGAAAAGACTTATAAGACAGCATCAAGAAGACCTATCCATGAAGACAACACCACTGAAGCCCACCCTATACCCTGTACCATGGGAGCAGGCCAGCAGTGCCCTCCAAATTAATACATCAGTCAGTGGTCTCACAAGTGGATGTGAGTATAATGATCTGCAAAAACGAACTGCTACATTGAGTATGATCCAAGAAAGCTATCCCGATCAATCATGGATACATGCCTATACAGATGGATCAGCAACTAATGCTGTTAGGAATGGAGGTGCCGGTATCTTTATCTCATATCCTGACAACCACTATGAGACTAGGCACATTCCCACTGGTAAATTCTGTTCCAACTATACAGCTGAGGTTCAAGCCCTAGAGCAAGCTGCAAATATGATTTATAACACCAACTCTGACTGCCACCAGGTAGTCATCCTCACAGATGCACTGTCTGTCCTGCAAGCTCTCAAGGGTGGTAAACTCCCGCATCTGAGAAATGAACTAAACAAGGTAGCTGCCAAAAAGAGAACCATACTTCAGTGGGTACCATCTCATTGTGGTGTACCCGGAAATGAAAAGGCAGATAAACTTGCAAAAAAGGGAGGAGAATGTGAACAAGAAGATAATGAAGTCACATACTTTGAGAAAAAGAGAGCTATCCAGACTATCAGAAGAGAACAGAACCAACCCAAAGACGACTATCACACTCTCGACCGGCAGGGACAGATAACTATTTTTCGACTCAGGACAGGGCATAACAAACTGAATAAACACATGCACAAGCTACGATTGTCTGCTTCACCACTGTGCACATGTGGATTAAACGAACAAACTGCTGAGCATGTTCTACAGGACTGTCCTCTGTATGACCAGTTAAGAAAGATATACTGGCCGAATGACTCAACACTAAACTCAAAGCTATATGGAGTTAAAGAGGAACTTCAAACAACAGTCGAATTCATCATGAGAACTCGTCTGACGGTGTAATCATCAAAGATGCGATCGCAAGAAGAAGAAGAAGAAGCGTTAAAGGAAAAACTCACTAGCAAGCCTATTTTGAAATTGCCTGATTTGACTCAGGAATTTGTGGTGAGAACGGACGCTAGCAACGTAGGATTAGGGGCTACATTGTTGCAACGGTCCAATTCACAAAAGGTGGAGCTGAACCCAGTCGCTTATGCTAGCCGCAAGCTGAATAAAGCGGAGAAAAACTATTCAACAAGCGAGAAAGAGTGTTTAGCTTTAATCTGGGCTATAAAAAAGTTCCAGATCTATCTTTATGGTAGAACATTTGTGGTCCAAACGGATCATCAGCCCCTCGTATTTTTATCACAGGCTAAGCATGAAAACGCCCGATTATTAAGGTGGTCGTTACTCATCCAACCTTATTCATTCTCCATCGAGTACATACCGGGTTCGCTGAATGTGGGAGCGGATTTTCTGAGTACGCATCCCATGGACGAAACTCAGAGTAGGCCACAGGTAAAATGAGTTAATTTGATCTATGTGAATCTCGGATCTTGAACTCGCTGTACAAGCAAGTTCTTAAGTGGGGAGATGTGTGATGATATCCGAAATTTCACCGATCAAAATATAGCATATAGTTGTTTGTAGGTATAAAATAACATAGGAATTACCGCGCCACCAAAATACTAGTTTTTTTTCTCGGTCTCTAAAGAGTTAACGCATAAAAACGATAGTAGAATTTATGCCAATGTGACGTCACAGACTTGCAAGCCTTTAACCAAAACGCACGTTTGAATGTTAGTATCGTTAGAAATTGTTTATTTCTTGGAAAAGGCAAGGGAGAGAGAGGGGGAAATGCATAGAGCCCGTTTGAATTTTAAAACTGAAACTAACTGGCCAAATCGAACGATAGGAAAAATAAGACTAAAAATGACGATTAAAATGCTACTAATTAGTTATTAAATATATCATATTTTTTAGTCTAATATATTATATTACTGTAGGAAGAAAGATATATTATTGGCATAAATATAAAGGAAAGACGAAAATGGTAAAAATAATAGCCAGAAGTATGAAACCTTAGGCATTAGATGACAGACGGTAGACTAAGTAAATATTATCGTTCTGTATTAAAATGACTTAGATAATACTAGCGATATGGTAGAATGAAGACATATATAGACGTGCATGGGGCTTCTTTACTGATGCTGGCCATATTAAGGGGTGTCTCCTGATTTGAAAATAGTAGGTTAACTTTTTGAAAAAGACGCGTAGGAACGGAAGTCCCCTGATTGGTTGCTTAGAATGATTAAGAAGTGGGAATAAATACTCAGAGAGACGAGCGTTCCTCGCCACTTTCAAATTATAAGTTCACATGTATAGTTAGTGACGTATACAGACAAGTTGTGCTCATATGCCTTCGCTGTTCTGATAGTCAGCAGGAGATTCTGTGTGACCATTTATGGCCTGTAATTAACTTACATAGTGAAAAAAAATTCGAAAGAAAAAAATATATATATATATATAAAGAGGGAAGCCAACATCAAACTTTGTGTTGTTTCACCGAGTTGCTAAGAAAGATATTGTCCTTTGTAGAAAAGCCAGACAGGCTTTCTGACATTGTGGGGAAAGAACTTAATAAAATCCTTACAGTTTTACTTAAAAGTTGGGATAAAAAGAAATTAATAAGGGAAAAGACTTTAGTGAATAATGTTTGAGTTATAGCCAGAAAATTACTGGCCATCTTTATGTAATACAGGTTATTACCTGACTGTACGTACGAAATTATAATATTGTATGATGACTAGGAAGGTGTAAAAACATATGTTTGAGATACTTAATGATAAATAGAGCACTCTACCAGATGGGGACAATAATTATTTATGTATTATTTTCTGATTTTTGATCTGTTGATACATGTAAACCTGTTAAGAACGGAGATAGGTCAGAATATTATTTTGAGGGAAATTAATCCTCTACTTCCAGAGTTTCTGGGTGAGAAACTGAAGTGAGCCAGTCACGTTGTTGTTCAACCATAGTACCTGTTTGAGGCCATATGAATTGAGTGCCTTACCTTATCTCGAATCCTGAAAGCTGAGCAGTGCTGTGTGCATGAAGACTTATAACCAGGCCATCGCAGAATTTTCTACTCGTGTCGAAAGTTAAGCCCTGTGTTTTGGGGCCTTGTTAATTCACTGACTGATCCTCCTCCACCGATTATATCAACAAGATTTATAAAAAATGATGACATTATTTATCCCCCAAATATGTGCTTAAGTTTGGAAAAGAGTACTACACTAAGAACACTTCCTAGTTCAGGAAATAATAGACTTTAGTAGTTAAACTGGTATGTGTGTAAATATATCTTAACGTTTAATCTTTTATGAATCAACTCAATTATAATTAATACATTTGTAAAAAATTGTTCAGACCAAAATCCAATAGTGAGTTGTTTACTTACTTGTTTATTAACCTTAAAGTGTGGTTGTTGTTATTTTCATCACATACATTGCATATACCCTAGACATCTAGCTACACAACACCCATACATCAGGACATATAAATTGGGGATAAAATACATAGCGGGTGGTAGTCATTGGTGGAAGCAAGACAGGTTCCCTGACATATATTTAGAAATTAAACTTCCTCAGGGGCTTGCATAGCTGACTTCACATCTGCTACACAAATATATACATAATTAATATCAACCCACCACATCTTTCATCTTTTCCTCCCTGCTCCATATAAACTTGAGACTACTTTTTGCTTTTAGTTGTAATTAAGAAACTAGCAATAAAGGAATCACCAGCCCGTGCAGTGGTGGTTCATGAATCATCATTCTATACGCTGAGTTGCCAGCCTCAAATGACTGGGACATCCACTAGCGATTTTGACATATTAAAATTCACATGGCAATATACATATACAGGGTGTCCATAAAAGATTGCTCCCTTTCAAAAAATCTATTCTCGGCCCCATGAAGTGGTACGAGGATGCTTTCTATCACAAAAGTAAGATAATCTCTGCAAGTTTTTAAGCATACCTTACAAAGACTCAAAAAGAATGTACCTATTTCTTTTTTTTTCACCTACTTGACCAGTGTGTTGAGAGACAAGTAACAATTACCGGTTGCAACTCAACTGCGAAAGTTTCACTTAAAATACCCGCTGCGCGCATGCACACTTTTTTTTAGTCTTTGTAAGGTATGCTTAAAAACTTGCAGAGATTATCTTACTTTTGTGATAGAAAGCATCCCCGTACCACGTCATGGGGCCGAGAATAAATTATTTGAAAAGGGTACAATCTTTTATGCACACCCTGTATTTGTTAGTTCACATGTTAGTAATGAAAATATAGAATGTAAAATGACAACTTACGCCAATCCTGGCTCACATACTTCTTGCTCAGATGAATAAAAGAGACTTTAATTGGCCTCATACAAGCATCTGGGGTGTCGTTAATTTAATAAGTTCCCTCTCTGACTTTGAGTGTTGAACGTAGGTTTGCTCAGTCCCGGTTTCCTTATTTAATATGAAAGAGATTTCCTGGGCTATGAAATTCCGTCCAAAATTCTCAAATAAATGGGTCCGGTATGCTAAGAAGGATTTATGAATTCTAGGCTTCACTCTAGCAAGGTCTGGTATCTTGGCAAGCGATCTTCACAGTGGAATAACACTGAAACGTGTCAGATTATATTCCCGGTCTCCCACACATCTGTCTGTTATGAAATTAAATAAACGCTCCAATCATTTTCAAACAGACGGGTGAGGGTGTGGTACTTTCAAAATATTCCACGTGAAATAAGGTGCGTACAGCAAAAGGTCACGTATTACGATATATGGCAATAAGATATACGATGCCTTACATACAGACTCGCGAACATGTCGATAACCTCATATGACAACGTGTGTCAAAAGTAACTATTCATTACTTTTTCAGAAAGTAATCTCTTATCGGTGTCTGTACATTAGTTGTCTCCACGTATTCCAAGCTTTGGTGATGCGCGCACCCGTCTTATCGGTGATTAGGCAAATAGCGCTGGGCGATGTACGTGTTAATCCGTAGCGGCCAAGCTTGGTACAAGGAAATCTTACCAACCTGCCCCTCGTAATATTATCTCTACCTCTCCCTGCAAATGTGAGGTGTTTATCATCCACAAGGAGTGTCAGACAACAGACATGACACAATATACTGAAAGTAGTGAAAGAATACTTGAAAATATAAACTATCTGCTACATAGTATAGAAAGAAAGAAAGTGCGACAATTGAAAGCACGCAATAAAATCAGTACCACAAAAGCACCGATTACTGCCGGAGTGAAACAGAGATCGAGAGGGGTCGCCGCATTCTGTCACAAGGTGGTTGAGATTAACATGACTCTACCTGGTTTCAAACTCGGTTAATTTGCGTCGAGAAAGCTCTGTAATCACACTGGCACCGAAGCTCACTATCTTTTTATGTATTCACTACTGTACAGGATCCCCTTACACGCCTATTGAGTCACATTGGTAATATGGTTGTCAGGAACACTTATCGTGGATAACACTCCACTGTGTTGCACCACTGCAATGTGGATTTATAATCATACATAACGGCTCGTCTGACCACACAACTGTCGTGGTTGAGTAATGTGTAGAGTATTTGTCGAGTTGGACAACAGTAGTGAAATCGACAAGGGATAGTGGACTGACAGAGTTATAGATTACACGTAGATAAGGAGTAAATAGGAGATGGACTTGAGACAACCTGGAAGACGATTTACCAAAATGATCTCTCTCTCCAAGCCTCAACTCACTTTTACTGTCTAAGCACCTCCTGCTCTCACTCTTTTCTCTTATCAAACATAGAGAGTATAGTAAAGAGCTAAACCAAGTTAATTATGGATGGAAGGGTCGTGAACAGCGCATTAATAAAGGTGTAAACTTTATTAAATGAAGAAGCATGTATGAAAATAATGCATTTCATCACCAACAACATAAAATTACATCAATAATCAAAATAATCATCAATAGTCATCAATAATGCAAATACACACCCACAAACACACACACCACCAACACTCATAAAACCTGTAGAACACGGAAAGATAAATAAATCGAGTGTCAGTCCGTCCGCTTTCGGGGACCAGATGAACTAGCTCCAGTAAGTGGTTTTTTCGTACATATCCTCCATGGGTGATGGAATTAACCTGAATAAAATCAGTGTATAGGCGCTGTCATTGGTGACTCCTCCCTACTTGCGCGACGTGGGCTAGAAGACTCTCTTTACCTCCGTTTTACCAAATGAATAAACTGCGTGTCAGCCTGTCCGCTTTCGTGGGACCAGAAGCAAGCTCCAGAAAGTGTCTTACAGATAAATATCCTTCAAGATGAATGAAGTGAAATACCAAACTTTCCTTGTTGGTGCTATGCTTTGGTGACCTTAAATGCGTGAGGGAAAACTGGAAGACGCTGTTTATCTCCTGCTAACCAATTAAACGAACTGAGCGACAGCCTGTCCGCTTTCGTGGGACCAAATGTGCTAGCTCCAGAAAGTGTCTTACGTGCATGTATCCTTCAAGATGATTTGAATAGACTGCATAACTTTCCTTGTAGGTGCTATACGTTGGTGACCGCTACTTGCGTGAGGGAGGCTGGAACTCTGTCCATAGATGGCTGCTCATACGTGCGAAGTTTTAAGTATCCAGAAAATACACCCAAGACGAGGTTACTTGAGGACAAGTAGTCCCAGGCGCTCTTATCCGGCGCTATTGCTTGCTTGGCTGTAAATCCTGTTTAAACTGGTTTGGCTGTGGTTTGCTGAGTGCCCCGTTTAGGCACACAAAGTCGGGTGATATCAGATTCTGCTATAGACATGCTGGGCGGTTTTGATATTCTGGAAGCCGAAATGCTCTGACTGGTAATCCAATAGGCGAGTGGAGAACTACTACTGCATTTGGTGATTCCAGATTTAGCGTTGGCTCGTTGCACTGCGTGAGCTTTACTTGGCGTTGACAAAAGGGGTTTTGATTCAGGAACGGGGTTTGACGACTCGTGACGCTAGCGGTATTCCGAAACCCTCTAGATCGAAGAGAACATGACGTTCTTCGCCTGACTGGAGTCTCCTCTAGCGATTCGGTCTCCCTGAAACTGAGACCCAAAAAGACACCCTTTACATCAAGCAACAACAAAATCAATCTAATGGTTTATAACCTAGTTATGCTCCGCTCCTTCCATTCTATCAATTATAGCATGTGCCCGCATAGGCTTAATATCTTTTGTACACCCATGTACCTGTCAGTAATCGTTCTGACAGCAACAATCTACTCCTCTTCTTTCAACTAAACATACAGGAAACCTAACCTTGCAGTTACAGTTGAATGAATATGCTTATCCATCTTATAACAGTAAATGAATTACATAAACAGATTACAGCATGTGACATTACACAAATAAATCATATGTCCCCTTGGGGAAATATCTTAACATTCCACAGAATGAGTACATATAAAATGCAATGTTCTTGCTATAATAATACAGTTGCGGCTGAATCATTAGATATAATTATATCTATGCCTGGTGACTGCTTTCTGTGAAAGTTATAGACTAGTGCCTAGCCACACAAGTAAGCATAAAATGATTCTCCCTTGCCACTAGAAATATCTATCCAAAAGGAATAAGTGACTTTCTCCTATAATTCAGAGTTATTGCCTGCATCTCACTATTCAGTTTTAAGTGAACAATCCACCCCTGACATTATCTTACAGAAATGACAGTTAATTAGCCTATTCTTAACCCATGATAAGCATCTGTGGACTGATTCTACGCCTAGTATCTGTTATTGTAAGTCTATCATTTAATCCATTATAAACTGTAACAGTTTAAGCACCGCTTAACTAAGGCCGTAGACAGCGCTACATTATCACTGAACTAAATTACTAGGAGAAGTCCTCAGAAATGAATTCAAGTCACTTTCCTATCAGATATAAAAAACTAACATGAATATATCATATTATAATTATAAGATATGTCAACTCACCCCGAAAAATGACTAGAGATGGGCCTTAACATTTTAGTTCTGTGTTAAAGTTTGCCTTATCTCATGATGGTCCATCTCGGGCCAGGAATATATTCACGAGTGTGTTGGCTTATTAAACCCGTCTACTTTTATAGATTACAAAGGACGCTCCCCCCGGACACCTGGCCTAGCGTATTTCTACAGATGTTCGGCGAAAGACGTAATCTAGAGTAAGACAAAAGGTTTCAGAAGCAACAACTTTGAGAAAATTTCCCCGATAGACATAATAT
Source organism: Oreohelix idahoensis (assembly GCA_024509875.1). NCBI lineage: Eukaryota > Metazoa > Mollusca > Gastropoda > Stylommatophora > Oreohelicidae > Oreohelix > Oreohelix idahoensis. Next base: position 579,241 of record JAMPIV010016279.1, read on the forward strand.
TATGATCACTAATGCGTTCTGAAGGCTAAACACAGAGACCACCTGCAGAAGTTACCTCCCACAGACAAGCGGTTTCTTTCACAGAAACCGTCTCTCGCTCGTGATCAAAGGCTTAGCGCGACCAGAGAAATTCCCCCTGTTCGGACGGACCACAGGTGCGTTTAGATAACATTACGTTACCGCTACGCTGACTGTTGAAGAATTTTTAATTCTGAAGGCCAGCCAGAACGTAACCAACCGTCTGGTGGGGTTTGAAAAGGTGAAAAAATGAGGCCACGAAGGTAGAAAAGAAATTATAACATGTCTAGGGAAACAGAACATTAAAATAATAACATATGGTAAAATAAATTAATGGTCACTGTGACAACAACAATGGCTGACAATAAGAAATAAACACCTTTACATGAACTCCCGTTTATTCATATGCACACTACAACAAGGCCTCACACGCCCTGAGTGTTAAGTTTAACCCCATTGAGTCGGATGATAGTGTTTTTGGATAACGGAAAACCACAACTGCAATATATATATATATATATATATATATATATATATATATATATATATATATATATATATATATATATATATATATATATATATATATATATATATATATATATATATATATATATATATATATATATATATATATATATGAAATTGAGTAAAGTCCTTGTATTATGACTATGTACATCATGATATCACCATTCACTCCTGCTCTCTGTAGAGTCTGGGGCCACCTTTGCTGTTGGTTCCTTATGAGGAAACCCTCACGGTGCAGTCCCCATCTCTTGCAGTGGTGGTTCATGTGTCACGTTATTTACAGTGGTGAGGTTGTCAGCCTCATTTGTCACTGTGCAACAACAAGCAAATTATACCTGTCAAAAATGAAAAAATTGAAATGATAAAATACATATTACAACTTACCCCGAGTTTTTCGGGTAAATTAAACACAGACTTGTTACACAGGACACGTCCGAATATTGTCGGGCAGCTGATATAAGATGCCGTCTCTTCAGGTGAGTTAGTTGACTAACTATTGGCACATGAACTAGGATCCAAGAACTAAAGGCACACGAGGATTCTCCGGGGTTACTCTCTTCTAAGCATAGAAATCACGTCCGGTCATCTGGCCTGTTCTATATTTGGGTCCTGATATTCTGTGTTTCTGGCTATGATGTCTCCTTGAAGAAATTTGAAGCCAGTGAAGTAGGCTTATAAGGCGCTAGGTTATAACAAATATTTTCACTCAACCACCCACATTGCTTTGTGGACCAGATTTCTTCCGGCGTTTCTATGACTCGCTTCGATTGAAGCCGGCATCTTGTTCTTTCTGCATTTGCAGCTCGACGTAATGCAGCATCATCCGACGTTTCGGTGGTTCGCTTCAATTGGATTGAAACCAGTCTTTTTCTTTCTGCATCTACGGCACGGCTTGCATCAGCGTCTTGTGACGTCTCGCTGGCTTGCTGTGATTCATGACATATCCGTTTTAATCTTCAGTGTTAGCTCGTGATATTCAAAGTCACCTTTCTTATTGCTCAAATATCTGGAGTTGCTGTGGCTTGTCGTTTTTGAAACGCCTAGAATCCCTACATAAAAGGGCGCTACGACTTGTTTGCATGAATGATAACATTCCCAGTGCTCAGCTATTTTCACAGCTGAATGTTCTTCCTCTTAAAAAATTCTTCTTCTTCCAAGATCTCCTGTTTGTGCATCAAATTTTACACGGCAGAATGCCTTCATACTTGCAAATGTTCTTTCGCTATAAATACTGCTCATATTTTATACGCGGCGACCTACTTTTGGACCTTGCAAAACCTCGAACTGACCTCTTCCGAAGTTGTTTTAGTTATGCAGGTGGTTTAGCATGGAATTCCCTACCCAAGTCTGTCAAAACTGATAATTACATCTCATTCAAAAGACATCTGCATTCACATGTCATGAAATCTTGTACACACATTTAACGACACTTCTGTTTCAGTTATTTCAACGTTTCCATGAGCATTTAACTATCATTGTAATTGTTTCAATTTTAAATTGAATTTTTAATATTAAGTAGCTTTATTGCTTGACCTCTCTGTCTCTCTCTCTGTCTCTCTCTCTCTCGTTCTCTCTCTCTCTCTCTCTCTCTCTCTCTCTCTCTCTCTCTCTATCCCTCTCTCTATGCGCGTGAATGACTATGAGTAAATGTACTTGTGTATGCTCAGTTTCTGATGATAATATTAATTAATTCTGTCTGAAGTTGTTAATATTTTAATTTTAATTTGTAAAACGCTGAAAATTGTATTGCAGGGCAGAAATGTAAAAAGGCAATTATGCATATTTCTTTACCCTGATGAAATAAAGATTTCGTTCGTTCGTTCGTTCTTCCATGACAAATCTTCTTCTTCATGTACCATAGTAAATATACCCGTCAAAATAAGGGCGGGGAAAGAACTAAAGCTATCGTCTTAACCTTTCACCATCTGCCGCTCATTTAGAAGACTGAGGAATTCACTTTGTTGATTGTGAATGAAGTTATTTTACACATTTTTGTAAAGTTTTGAAAAAAACGTTATGTTGGCTTTTTTTTCAAGGGACGTAATTTATCCTCTTCTCCGTTGAAGGGAAACAATCAAATAACTACAAAAATAATAACCACAAAATAAATGTAGATTTTTTTGACACTTTACTAAGTGTTTTATATTTATTATTTAAAATAAAATTGCAACTTTGATGGGAAAAAGAGGCGCACTATTTTAAGCGTTGTGCAGTTTAGTGCAAATTCTAGAAAGTCACAACTTTTATTTAATTTTTATAAAGTAGCTTTTATGGGGAAAAGTTAATTGTGGCCATTTTCAAGGGGTGTCATTTATCCTCGTCTTTGTCAAAGGGAAACAATCAAACGGCAAAATAAAAATAATATCAATAAAATATATTGTATATTGTTGGCACTTTGCTATGTGTTTTCTATTTATTATTTAAAACATATTGCAATTTTAGTGGAAAAAGAAATGCGCGCTATATTAAACGTTGTTCAATTTAGTGCAAGGCTAAGTGCACGACTTTTATATAATTTCCAGACTGCAACTGTGGTGGGAAAAAGTTTGTGACGGACGTCTAAGAGAATAATATATATTAATAATGTCACATTCTAGTTTTGTGTTTTCGTTCAAAAGATATACATTGCGTGCTTTGGCCTGGGCGTACTGTGTCACAGTTGAAAAAAAAAAGTCATACTTCATTACGAAAGCACTTACTTTTTTTCTGGCCTGTTTCCCCTTAGTACACAGGGAGGTCGACCGGTTGTTCTGCCCCCAAGAAGCGTACTCAAAAGTATTTGGCACCCAGGGCGGATCCTAACTTTACCACCCCCCCTCCCTTTCCCCCCACATAAAGAAACATTCTTGCAAGTATATTTTTAACTGCCATTATTATAATAATACTGTACGATGACACGACACCTCCTGGCTGTCATCCGGGGCGGACCGCTTACCTCGCAAGTAAGTACGCCACTGCCTGCCTCCAAAGCAAACCTTACATAAAAAGACTTTTGAAGAGGACAAGCAAGCTTGGCATGTTTTTGTTGGAGACCTTCACTCCTCAGGGAACTGAACGGTTACTAATAACGATGATGACCCTTAACACTGATGATCCTTCCTTTAATTTACCAGCCTCAGACAGGCTTTTCGTGTCTCTGCTGTCTAGCACTCTACGTTCATTATCTCCCTGATCGGTCAGTCCTCGATTCCACCATTCCTTGCTTTTAATTCATTCCCATTTCCTTCTTTGCTCTAATGCATTTCCATCTTCAGAGTACAAATCCCCGAATAACAACAATTTTTTTTTCCCATTTCCTTGTCGCCATCTTTCCACTTTTGGCCATTATCTCCCATACCAGCCAAATTAATGCGCAGGTTCCGCTCTCCCTGTCAGTTCTGTTACTCACGTCTGCGTGTATTTGGATTTTGCAGCTGGGGCTTGTTTATTTCTGTGTTTATTTAGGCTGTGGTCTTAGTGTAGCGCTGATAATGACGCTTTTTTTGTCGCTGCCTGTGCACTGTAATGTGTATTGTTTTAACAAAAAAATGTCGTCTTCATCATCATCTTCATCAACATCATGATCATTATAATCATCATAATAATAATCATCATAATAATCGTCACCATCATCATCATTATTATTTTCACTCCGCATGGAGCATGAAACCACCACTACCACCAGCCACACAAAAAGTATGACTATATCTTAAATTGAGCATCCAATGAGTAGAATGGCTAGATCACTTGCCTATCGCGGCTAAGCTACAGGGTTCCTGGTTCAAAACCTAGTAGCGTTCTGCGGGATTGTCTCCCCTGCTCTGCAGAGGCGGTTTCCTAATGGCCAAGTTCCGAGTAAAAGGATGCAGGTTTTAAAAGGTATCAACCTTCGCTCTAGATTACTCTTGGCAGAGATGTAAATAGACAAAAAAAGATGCTTGTATTTCAGAGAGCCTCACAGTAATTTTACAGACATGTTGATTGTAGTTTTATTGTTCACCGTATTTCTAGTTTGTTTGTTTGTTTGAATTTTGCCTCGTTCGTGCAGTGTGTGCTTCTTTCAACGCAGACATAAAGTTCGTCGGTTATATTAGGGTGCAATAGTTATATAAGACCTTGTGGTCTGGTTTCAATGTACAGGGTGTCCATAAAGTCCCGTTACCCCCATGTGAAAGTGATAAATACAAACCAGTTGTCACTCTTGCGACATAAAATTTAATTATACTGTATTAAGAGAACAGATCAGCGGTTGGCACAACAGAAGCTGTGGAATCTGCTTTATAAACACTGAACTCTCGAAGATCGACCTTGTTAAAATCGTTTCTGCTTTGATGTTTCAGAGTGTTTGGAATTTGAAATATGTACTGGCAGACGCGTACTTAAAGTATTTAGCACCTGGGGCGAATCCTGCCTTTGACACCCCTCCACTTAAAGAAACACACTGAGACGGTATTGCCTCCCCTGCTTTGCAGTAGTGGTCCAAAGTGGCCAAAACTCAAGAGTATCTAATATGGGCTTCAAAGGTATCTACCTTCGCACAAGATTACTCTTGGCAGAGATGTAGATAGAAGGGTGATGACACTTCTATTACAAAGGGAGTCTTTACAAGATATTCAGAATAAGCGAGAACAATACAGCTTTGGTTGAGTATGTTAACTCTGTAATTCTTCCGACGCCTTTATGAAGGATTTAAGCACTTATTACTTTCAGCTCGTTTAAGCCCCCACCTCTGATTTACTCAGTGGAATTCTATTGTTCTAGTATAGCTCTGTTTAGAGTGTGTGTAGCAATTTGACTGACACAAACATGCAGTAACTTTAAAATGATTAAATCGAAGTTAAATTTGTAACATTACAAATAACAAAATTTAATAATCACTTTAGGTTTTAACAGTTGGAAATAATTTGAATGGTTATGGATCAAGAAAAGTTATCCTCACAGTCTTTAGAGAATGTGAGATATTACGAGAAGTTCGTGGCAGCATATATTTGAACTTAGCTGCCAATGACGGTTCTGCTCCTTCTTATGGGTTCGTTCTTTTCACTCTGCTCGCGCTCGTCTCTGATCAAGGTAGCTCGTTTCGCAGAAACGTCAAGGAGAGTCTACCACGTGGGTCCCTCGTCTTAAAGCTTTGGCCACGGTTCCTGTCTTGTTCCAGAGAAAGTACTTTCTGCGTTTTAAACCCCATAGTTATGGGTTCCTATCTTCCCATACCACCATCCCAATTACTCAGACTTTACCCTCGATGAGAATTAAATTTAATCCCTCGGGATAAAACTTTCTTTACATTTAAATAGAATAGCTTTCATAGTTACTTTATATTTAAATGAAAAGGTTAATAATACAGATAGAGTCTGTTTACATATACATCTCCACTGATTGAAAAGTGTTCATAATATAAATTGAATATGTTTTCATTTATGATTTACACTGATTGAAAAGTTTGAAACTTCCATTACTTTAAAATGAATATTTTCACATAGACATTTACACTGGTTTAATCTTGAAAACTTACATTAATTTTACAGTGACTGTGTTTATAGGGACATTTACACTGCTTTGAAAATGTAAGTATTATATTTAGAATGCACATCACTTCTTTCATCTTTCCCTCCCTACTCCACAGGGAACCTGGAACTACTTTATGCTTTTAGTTCTCTTTACGAAACTATCAATAAAGCAATCACCAGCCCTTGCAGTGGTGGCTCATGAATCATCATTCTATACGCTGAGGTTGCCAGTCTCAAATGACTTGGGCGTCCTATAGCAATCTTCACACATTAAAATTCACATGGTAATATATACAGGGTGTCCATAAAAGATTGTACCCTTTTCAAAAAAATTATTGTCGGCCCCATGACGTGGTACGAGGATGCTTTCTATCACAAAAGTAAGATAATCTCTGCAAGTTTTAAAGCATACCTTACAAAGACTCAAAAAAGTGCCCATGCGCGCAGTGGGTATTTTAAGTGAAGCTTTCTCCGTTGAGTTGCAACCGGTAATTGTTACATGTCTCTAAACACACTGGTCAAGTAGGTAAAAAAAAATAGGTACATTCTTTTTGAGTCTTTGTAAGGTATGTTTAAAAACTTGCAAAGACTATCTTACTTTTGTGATAGAAAGCATCCTCGTACCACATCATGGGGCCGAGAATAATGATTTTGAAAAGGGTACAATCTTTTATCCACACCCTGTATATATATATATATATATATATATATATATATATATATATATATATATATATATATATATATATATATATATATATATATATATATTATATATATATATATATATATTATATATAATATATATATATATATATATATATATATATATATATATATATATTTATATATATATATATATATTATATATTTATTATATATATATATATATATATATATATTATATATATATATATATTATATATATATATATATATATATATATATATATATATATATATATATTGTGGTGAAGTGGGATGTTATAAATATTTATAGGGGACTTAGTGTACTGACTGAGATCAGCTGTGAAGGTATCTATATCTATTAAGAGTAGTGTATTATAGATAACCTTACTTGCTACCACATATCTATATATCTCAGTCAGAATTATTCTGGAATAGTGTGATGACTACGTTAGGTGTCTAGGGTATGTGTATGATGAAGTGTAAGTCACAACAACAGACAGATAAACAATTTAATTTAATCCACTACTCTTGACAACACTGTGACACTCACATACATATAACACTCTATGAGAATATCTTAAGGAGTCACTGATAACTTTTCAAATAACAATATGTATTCATGGTTATCATAAAGGTATATGTGTCCTGATTCAAATACAAAGGAACCAGGAATCACAATCAATTTTAATTACAAGTATATGTACAGACTTTATCAATATGAATATTGTAGTGACATATATTATTAAAATATCCTGTGTGTCAGTTGTGTAGTGGTAATATGAGGTAATACTGGTTTTGTTTTGTTCAAGCTCTGTTGGTATTTGTCATCATGACTTCAATAGTTTGTCTTTTGGGACTAGTATTGGAGATGTTCTCAGTTCCTGATATTAAGACAATTAAATTCCCCTCTGAATGTTATTTTTATAAAGTCATTTCAAGATGAGGGGACATAATGTTGAGCTCAGCTGGCCAAATCAGCTTATCTGGCGTGATGGCGGCAGGGAAGGACTCCTCTGCTCGAATTCTCCTCTGGGCTCTGGAGACACCTCACTGATAGCTAAAAAGACCAAGGAGTATGCTGTCCGACTCTGGATTCAGCAAAGCTCTGACCAGGTGCTGCTCAGTACCATCAAGACCACGGTCCCACAATTTCATGGAAATAAACACAGATACGTTGATTAGCAATGAATTCTGGCACAATTACTGGCACAAATTCCCATCTGCTTATGTTCCAGGCTTTTATTTAACACAAATATGAGCTGGCTTCAACGCACTGTTGCTTTATCAAGATTATTTGCACTAGTGGTCTCGAACTAACGCTCCTAAGTGAGTATATCAGCGAGTCTAGCCAATGAGGCCACGTTTCGACAAGTGTTTGAAAAATTGTTACCTTTTCACGTCTCCCCTAACAACGAAAGATAGTATTTATAGCCCGACCAATCGTGGTTAGTCTTTCATTTGTTGCGCTCCAATCAATTTGGAGTTTACATGGTAGGCTAATTCTGTAACGTAAGATTTTTTTTCAAACACGTTATAAAAAAATTTTATGAGCAGAAATGATTCCATGCTGTCAGGCATCCCCACTATTTTATTTTGGGTATAATTTATTAATTCCTGGACTATTTGCGTAACGTTTTACATATTCTTTGCCAGCAAGCCCTAAGGAACCCAAATATCCAAATTTAAAAGAGCTACGTGGCTGCGTTCAAAATATGTATTTTCTACCTCCTGTTTCGAAGATGTGCTGTCTGGGTACTGTTATGTTTTCAACCGTAAACCCATCTATTGTTATCTTTCCTAATAAGCGTTTTTTGTGATTTTAAAACCTAACTCTGGGAAGGGTAATGTATTTTATCACTGTCCGTCTGAAAAAAAGTTAGTGCATGTAGTCTTACACGCGTGATGGCAGCATTTGTGTATCGCGCGAAGCGTGTTGCATGCGTTCCTGATTTTCAGCCCTCCCTTCTCTCTTTATCCTTTAGTCCATCTGTTCGTTCGTTTTGGTAACATAGTGTAGAAAAAGACATGAATGGAATTTAAAATTTAGGTCAGGAGCCGCGCTAGCGTAGTGGTTATAACACCGCTCTGGCGACCGGGTGATACAGGATCAAACCCGGGCGACGGCATTTGAGGATTTTTCGTCTACCGGGATTTGGACTGGATTAACTCGAGACCTGGCGAGGACATTTGAAGGAGTGTCGTCGACCAGGGACTGGCGGCTCCTGAGCCGACCCAGCTGCAATGGGTACCTCCGAAATCGGCGAGTATTTGCCTGAATGGCGAGGGACACCTGTCTCTGTACAAGAAATAAAAGGGATACTCACGTAAAATCAATGTCAGGTTAGACATAAAAAAAAAAAATAATAACCTGAGATTTCGCCTCGAGTATTAGCGGGCGAACGAAAAAAAAAAAAAAAAAAAAAAAAAAAAAAAAAAAAAAAAAATTAGGTCAACTTGCATATTTCAAGGTTTTTCTTAGAAAGGCAGCACATTTTATTGTGTGTTTGGGAAACGCGTGTATGTTGCAGAAGGCCTTTAATATCAACGTGAAACGTTACAATTTGCATACGCAGTAGAAAACAAGGGGATTTCGAGTACAGTCATTGTGACAGCACTGTTCTTTACCATTCTTCTTCCTTTATTTATTATATGTATTTATTAGGCTTTATATTTACTTGATAATTTATATATGTGGATTAGAATATTCCACGACACCTCCCCTCTTAAAACAGACATTATATGTCAGTCCTTTATTCTATATTCACATAGAGAAATTTATTATTATTTCTGGGGTTTACGGTGATTCTCATCACACGGATGGCGGCTTAAAAAATCCGCTCCCAAATTGGTTTTTCCAGATATATACTCAATGCTAAAATTATATGGAGCCAAAAGTAAAGACCATCGGAGTAACCTGGAGTTCTCATGCCTAGCCTGTGCTAGAAACGATAACGGTTTGTGGTCTGTTTGCAACTTAAATGCCTTCCCATATAGATAAATATTGAATTTCTTTATCGCCCATATTACTGCAAGACATTCTTTTTCGCTAGTTGAGTAGTTGATTTCAGCTTTATTCAACTTTCTGCTAGCATATGCCACTGGGCTTAATTCCCCCATCCAATGCATCTGATTTCTGTAGTAGAGTTGCTCCTAACCCAATATTACTTGCATCCGTCCTTACTATGAATTCTTGACTTAAGTCAGGTAATTTTAAAATGGGTTTACTTGTGAGCTTTTCCTTCAATTCTTGGTAAGTCATTTCACATTGTGGTGTCCATGTAATGCGATCTGGATGTCCTTTACGTGTCAATTCAGTTAACGGTGCACATATGGAATTAAAGTTTTTGATATACTTCTGGTAGAAACCACATAATGAGACAAAGGATCTTACGTCCTTCTTGGTTTGTGGTCTCGGGGCTTTCTGTAGTTTCTCTAAATTCTTTGGGTCAGGGGTCATGTTTCCCTGATAAACTGTGTGTCCCAAAAATTCCAATTCTTTACATCCAACGCAACATTTGGTTGGTCGGGCTGTTAAATTTGCCTCCCTAAGTCGATCAAACAGCATGTTCAGAGAGTCAATGTGTTCCTCAAATGTTTCTGTTGCTATAAGGATATCATCCATAAAATTTGTTATACAGGGATTATTCAGAGGATCCAATAATTTTCTCATCATTCTAGAGAAGACACTAGGCGCATTCTTCAATCCAAATGGCAATCTATTAAACTCATAGTGTCCTTCTGAGGTACTAAAAGCTAGGTATGGTCTAACCTCAGGCTTTACTGGAATCTGATAGTATCCTTTACTCAGATCCACTTTTGAGAAATATTTAGCTTTATTTAGTCTGGCAAACAGCTGATTTGTATCCGGCAATGGATCCACCTGTCCTTCTGTAATAGCATTCAGTCTCCTGTAATCTATACAGAGTCTATGTTCTCCAGAGGGCTTCCGTAAGAGTACAACACCGGAACTATACGAAGACTCACTGTGCGAAATAATTCCTTCCTTCAATAGATAGTCTATCTCTTCCTTCAAAGCTTTCTCCTTAGCAAACGGAATCGAATATGGTTTCATACAGACAGGTGTGGAGTCTATTAGTTTCATATCATATTCCAATAGGTTTGTATGCCCTGGTCGGTCTGTTAACACCTCTGCATGATTATTTAGAACCTGTTGCACTCTCTCTTTCTGAGTTTTCGTTAAATGTGTACTGATTTTCACCTGTGCTGCTGTCTCACAGGGGTGTAATGGATATTCAAATGATGAAAGTGGTTCCTTTTTCATCTCCATGGCGATGGACAAGGTCAACAAGTGTGTCTCTTCCTGATGTTCTCTTTCCAAATATTTCTTCAGGAGATTCACATGATAGATTTTTTCTTTCCCCTTCTTATCTATCTTATAATTTGTTCTAGACACCTTCTCTAGAACTGTATATGGACCCTGCCATCCAATCTGTAACTTATTCTGACTCCCGGGCAAAAGAAGCAGTACCTTCTCTCCCACAGCCAAATCTCTGTCTTTCGCCTTCCTGTTATAATAGGCAGCATGTTTCTTCCTGGCTTGTTTCAAATTTTCATTGGCAAGTTTCCAGCCAGTTTTTAACCGAGTGGTCAGCTCATTCACATATTGGTATGAAGATGTAATGTTTCCTCTGCCTTTTCATCAGTCCACGTTCTTAACATAGCTACATATGGACCTTTAATTGTGTGGACCTATTTGTCCATGCACCGGTATGGTCTCTTCCACTCGAAGCTTTATAGTGATGATTTTTCCTCCCAGAATTATCATTCACAAAACGACCGCTACCAATTCTTTTGGGGCTTTCTCCCCACTTAAAATTCTTGATGAGAGATTTCCTCCCTACATCCTCTTCCTCCAGTTTGTTTAAGTCCGATTGAGGGATTTTCGGCTTATCCTGGGGTAAGACATCTTTTTGCACTCTCCGCATAGTGGCCATTGTAAAACAGTTAAGTGAAGCTTGTCCGTGAAAAGGGGCTTCCCATTCCATTTTGTCCACTTTTTCAAATTTATATTTCTTTTTATTATCAGGCCTAATTTTGCCCCGGGGCGTGTCCAGGTCCTGATCCATGTTCCCACTTGTGGGTGTTCCCTCATGTGCTATGCTACACCTTTCTACAAAATTCTCAATGTCCCATCTTGCTTTGGGCCAATAATAATTGTGAGCCACCTTTTGAATGATGGTACCTATCTTCTCATGGTCCCCATCTGGTTTCACATGTAGGCTCCTTATTAAGTCTGTCCTATATCTTTTTGGAAGAACCAGCTGTCCGTGACCATTGGATCTAGCTCCAGTCTTCCTATACATCAACTTGTTTTTCATGTAAAAATCTCCCTTGCCTGGAGTTGTATGACAAGTTGACAATTTCCTGAAACAAGGCTTGAGTGTTTTATCCCCAGCCTGTGCCTTCCTCATCTCTTCTGGAGTGGTATCTAACATAATATCCTCCTCCTGTCTTGAGGTCGACCTGACCTGAAGGGTTGCCATATACACAGGTTTCCTTCTGCAACGGTCAGTGTCATGATTGTCCATCTGACAATTCTTACACCACCTTTTTCCTTGGTTGAAAGATTTTCTTTCATTATATTTCCTTTCATCGAATTGTGGGAATTTATTTTTATTGTCATACCGTGGCCTATCAAATTGGTGCTTACCTTTATTTTGATCCCTAGGATCAAATTGATTAAAGTTCTGTGGTGCCCTAAAGTTGTCCACCTGTTTCTTTTTATTACCTGTTACCTCTGCTTGAGCTGCTTGATACCTTTCAGCAACATTTAGCAACTCACCCAGCCTCTCTGCACCTTGTTCCATGAGAAACTTTCTCAGGTCTGGAGCCATGGACTCTCTTAATTGCTCTATAAGGACCATTTCCTTAAGATCTTGGGTTTTCCCCAGAGAAGTCCATTTCTCCAAGTATGTCTCTATTCGTGCAGAGAACTGGTGATAGGTTTCACCTGACAGTAGTTTAGCATTCCTAAATTTTTTCCTATAAAATTCAGCATTCTTTTCATATCTTAACAAAAGAGCCTGCTTTAGCATATCATAATTTTCCTGATCACCTCTGCTCATTTTTGCAAAAACTTCATAAGCTGCCCCACGAAGTCCCTGAGATAACTTTAAGCTCCACCTTTCTCTCTCTAACCCATACGTGGTAGCTAATAGCTCATACCTATTTATATAGCTCTCAATATCATCGTCTTTCTCAACAAAATGATCTAAATGAAAATTCATAGCTGAGGTTGAGGCTCCTTGGCTAGCAGTGGCATCAGAGGCAAAGGGACTGGCACCATTTTCAGGAGCATGGCCTTGAAACTCAAACTCCCTTAGTCGTAACTCATGTTCCCTTTGTAATCTTTTATCTTCTGCTTCCCTTTCTGCAGCTAATTTCCTCTCTTCCCTTTCTGCAGCTAATTTCTTCTCTTCTCTTTCTGCAGCTAATTTCTTCTCTTCTCTTTCTACAGCTAATTTCTTCTCTTCTCTTTCTGCAGCCTGTCTTCTTTCCTCGGCTTCTCTTTCTGCAGCTAATCTTTTGTCTTCTCTTTCTGCTTCCAATTTCTTAGCCTCAGCCTCAATCTGCAACCTCTTAGTCTCAGCCTCAGCTTGCAACCTCTTAGTCTCAGCCTCTAACTTTCTTTCGGCCTCTTTTTCTAATCTTCTTTCTTCGCGTTCAATAAATTTGTCACATTCCGTAGTGACATAGGCAACCATAACTTGCCCATCTAATCCTAACTCTTTTGCAGTCTGTACAGCAGCAGATCGAAACTTGGCCAGGTCCGCCATTGTCTATCAGGTAAATTTCTACAATGTCTAACCAACAATTTAATCTCTAAATATATCTAATGGACAACACAGGCACAGTGAGCTCAACCTTATTTAATTCCACCCAAGGATACCTTTTAATTCTTATATTCCCTGAAGTGAATTACCCCCAATATTTTTAATAGGGAAAGATTCAAAATCCCAAGAGCGAGACCCCAATATATGTGGTGAAGTGGGATGTTATAAATATTTATAGGGGACTTAGTGTACTGACTGAGATCAGCTGTGAAGGTATCTATATCTATTAAGAGTAGTGTATTATAGATAACCTTACTTGCTACCACATATCTATATATCTCAGTCAGAATTATTCTGGAATAGTGTGATGACTACGTTAGGTGTCTAGGGTATGTGTATGATGAAGTGTAAGTCACAACAACAGACAGATAAACAATTTAATTTAATCCACTACTCTTGACAACACTGTGACACTCACATACATATAACACTCTATGAGAATATCTTAAGGAGTCACTGATAACTTTTCAAATAACAATATGTATTCATGGTTATCATAAAGGTATATGTGTCCTGATTCAAATACAAAGGAACCAGGAATCACAATCAATTTTAATTACAAGTATATGTACAGACTTTATCAATATGAATATTGTAGTGACATATATTATTAAAAATATCCTATGTGTGTCAGTTGTGTAGTGGTAATATGAGGTAATACTGGTTTTGTTTTGTTCAAGCTCTGTTGGTATTTGTCATCATGACTTCAATAGTTTGTCTTTTGGGACTAGTATTGGAGATGTTCTCAGTTCCTGATATTAAGACAATTAAATTCCCCTCTGAATGTTATTTTTATAAAGTCATTTCAAGATGAGGGGACATAATGTTGAGCTCAGCTGGCCAAATCAGCTTATCTGGCGTGATGGCGGCAGGGAAGGACTCCTCTGCTCGAATTCTCCTCTGGGCTCTGGAGACACCTCACTGATAGCTAAAAAGACCAAGGAGTATGCTGTCCGACTCTGGATTCAGCAAAGCTCTGACCAGGTGCTGCTCAGTACCATCAAGACCACGGTCCCACAATTTCATGGAAATAAACACAGATACGTTGATTAGCAATGAATTCTGGCACAATTACTGGCACAAATTCCCATCTGCTTATGTTCCAGGCTTTTATTTAACACAAATATGAGCTGGCTTCAACGCACTGTTGCTTTATCAAGATTATTTGCACTAGTGGTCTCGAACTAACGCTCCTAAGTGAGTATATCAGCGAGTCTAGCCAATGAGGCCACGTTTCGACAAGTGTTTGAAAAATTGTTACCTTTTCACGTCTCCCCTAACAACGAAAGATATTATTTATAGCCCGACCAATCGTGGTTAGTCTTTCATTTGTTGCGCTCCAATCAATTTGGAGTTTACATGGTAGGCTAATTCTGTAACGTAAGATTTTTTTCAAACACGTTATAAAAAAATTTTATGAGCAGAAATGATTCCATGCTGTCAGGCATCCCCACTATTTTATTTTGGGTATAATTTATTAATTCCTGGACTATTTGCGTAACGTTTTACATATTCTTTGCCAGCAAGCCCTAAGGAACCCAAATATCCAAATTTAAAAGAGCTACGTGGCTGCGTTCAAAATATGTATTTTCTACCTCCTGTTTCGAAATCTATTGTTATCTTTCCTAATAAGCGTTTTTTGTGATTTTAAAACCTAACTCTGGGAAGGGTAATGTATTTTATCACTGTCCGTCTGAAAAAAAGTTAGTGCATGTAGTCTTACACGCGTGATGGCAGCATTTGTGTATCGCGCGAAGCGTGTTGCATGCGTTCCTGATTTTCAGCCCTCCCTTCTCTCTTTATCCTTTAGTCCATCTGTTCGTTCGTTTTGGTAACATAGTGTAGAAAAAGACATGAATGGAATTTAAAATTTAGGTCAACTTGCATATTTCAAGGTTTTTCTTAGAAAGGCAGCACATTTTATTGTGTGTTTGGGAAACGCGTGTATGTTGCAGAAGGCCTTTAATATCAAAGTGAAACGTTACAATTTGCATACGCAGTAGAAAACAAGGGGATTTCGAGTACAGTCATTGTGACAGCACTGTTCTTTACCATTCTTCTTCCTTTATTTATTATATGTATTTATTAGGCTTTATATTTACTTGATAATTTATATATGTGGATTAGAATATTCCACGATATATATATATATATATATATATATATATATATATATATATATATATATATATATATATATATATATATATATATATATATATATATATATATATATATATATATATATATATATATATATATATATATATATATATATATGTTTACATGTTAGTAATGAAACATATAATGAACAATGCACTACTTACGCCAATCTTGGTTACAGAATTGTTGCTCAGATGAATAAAAGAGACGAGTCGGTCTCTTACACGTGTCTGGGGGGTCTTTAATTTGACAATAGATTCCCTCTCTGACTCCGTGTGATTCTTCAGTTTCCTAGTCCCGGTGTTCCTTATTAAAATGTAGAGATTTCCTGTGCTTTGTAAGTCTTATTTGGTTCTCCAATAAAAGGTCCGGTTAAAAAAAAGGAATTATGAATCTAATCTTCACTCTGGCAAGGTCTGATGTTGTCTTGGCGAGCGTGAAATTTACAGTGAAATAAAACTGCAAAATGGTCAGACTATATTCCTATCTTCCCACGCATTGTTGTTATGAATCTAATCAGAAAGATCCAATCATTTCAAATCATGCATATAGGGTGTGATATTTTCAAAAATGTCCCACGTGAAGTACGGTGCGTGCCTGCAAAGGTCACGTATTACCATATATGGACATCTGATGTCCGAAGCCCTTCTATACAAACTTACAGACAGATCGGCGAACTCACATGACAACATGTGTAAGCAGTAATACTTATTACTTTATTAGAAAGTAATGTTGTCATAACAAGTCGGCCCGGAAGCGATTATGTCACATTTGTCTGCCCATATGTGTTATACAGACAGTAATCTCGTTATCTGTCGTATGAGTACGCAAAAACTCCGTGTCTGCCCATCTGGGTTACCAAACGAGTCGTCTTACCAGCGGTTCAATCTAAACACGCCGGCGACTATCTTATCTCAGTTGCTCACCGCAAGCCAGGATGACCAGGTAACAAACAGGTGACATCACAGAGAGGAGTGTCGAATGATTTGATAAAATCAAATTTCTGCTACTTAGCAGAAAAATAACGAAAAAAGAAAGAAAAGTGAAATAATTGAAAGCACATAATAAAAATCAGTACCAGAAATGTACCGATACTGCCGGAGAGAAACAAAGATCGATATAAGCAGACCCGTTATGTCACACACACTTGCAAGTATATTTTAAACAAGTACTATCAAAATAGTGTCCGATAGAACCCCTCTCTTGGATGTCACCTGGGCGGACCGCCACCTTTAGTACGCCGGTGAGTACAGGGTGTTTTAAAATGATGTATATACATTTTGAATGCATATAACTCACACAAAACGTTAGATAGAATTTCGTTTTTCTTTGGGCAAGAATACAGCTACATACAAATGAATAATGCTATTAGATTATTACTCGTGAAGTTTTTTTTTGTTTTTTTGTGAGTGTCATAAGAGGTTTTGATGTTACTAAATGTATAGGCTATCCTGGACAAATAGGTATATCAGAGGATACCAGGATAGTGCCAGATAAGAGACTGGTCTTATAAGTAATACCCCCTTCTCTGAAAAGAGCAAGGGTGTATAGACAATCAAAATGGGGTCAAGCTATTTAAGTTCTCAGAGTAGATGATGATGATCTCTGAGTCCCTAACCGCTACCTCTACTGATCCCAAATGATTTAGCTACGGGTCTAGGGGAAATGTATTTACTTTATTTAATGATTAATTTCAAACAGAACTTCAACTTAATAAAATTAATTAAGCAAGGCTGTATGAAAGTTTATGTACAATTTAATTTTCCGGAACCTCAATCTTTTGGGTCAGGAATTATTAAAATCAAGAACGGTTATTTACATAATGAAATAAATAATTTGGAAACTCTGGTCCATGTCTTTTAAAGGGTCACTGGAATGACTACACGTACTGTTACTGTTCTTAATATTTATACTGCTACCAGTCGTACACTGCAAGGTCTACTACTTTCATCATCCCACAGTGGTTACGTTTTATTGGGTGAATGAGGTTGGATGAATCGCCATTGCCTTTCTAAAGGACTTATCTTCAGAATGTTGCTGCTTCAGTTCTTTGAATAGTAGTCAGGATCACCAACTCTGTGACTCCTGGCTGAGAAGATGGGGTCTATCTCCAGTCTTTAGATGGAGCTCTCAACTCCCACACGCTCTTCTTCTCAAGAAATTGCAGCCACGAGGTAAATTCGTGATATAACCTGGAATAGAAGGACAATCCATTCCCTGTAGAGATCTGCCTCAATTAATTCACCCCTAACAATATTAAAACTTACCATGGTCAGGCATGTGTGCTAACAAGTTGCACAAGACTTTGAATACCGTTGTCTATCATCAGTTTTCATGCCATAACTCTTTCTTTGGGTTAATCAATGCTTGGGTACCTCGTCCATGTTTGGCTTCCATACAATAATCATGGCAAGTACAATACAGCATGTGACCTGTTGATTACTTCATTCTAACCTTCCCTAGATGTTTATTACATGATCTATGAACAGGGTGTCACTCCAGAAGAAACTACTACATTAAATCGCTTCTAACACTCACTGTCGTAAATTTGCAAACACTATACACCAATTTTTCAATTCGAACAAGCCTGCACTTACTACACACATTCCTACTTAGGTCAGCGTGACACAACACATCTCGTCGTCAGTTACACTTTCAAATAAATATGGCACACATAGCCTGTTTACTTTACAGGTCAATTCTTTAACAAAGTATGCAAATAAAATTATAAATCTTACCCTCAGGTAAATAAGTTCACACACACTCAAGCTGACTGGCTGTAAAACGGTTCTTAGCCCGCGCTACCAGTCCAACCGGCAAAGGCTTGGTCTACAGTTTTTTTGTATACGTCAGCTCAGCGTGATTTTTATGACTTCAATGGCGAAAAACTACAAAAGTTTGTTACTATTTATAGCAATACACCCGGCCAATCAGAGAGAAGTCAAAAAGTTAATTTTTGATTCTAGTATTTATGCGATTCTAAGCGTGTCTGTATGATCTGACTAAATTTGAACATTTTATATTTCAGTTATATGTAGACCGATTTTAATTATCAAAAGTGATAATCAAACGGCCAATTTTTCTCTATCGTTCTATATAGTTTTCCTTTAGTTATTCCGTTGCATTCAAATGTGGGTAATTTTTTTGTAATTAAATTGGGCCTTACCCTGATGTGAAAATCTCACTAAATTAAATTTTCTACTACCAAAAAATTTTATTATGAGGGAATCTTTATGTTTATGTGTTAAGCAATATCAGCGCTATAATTTGAGATATCCCTTTAATTTTAATTATCTTTAGTTATTAAGAAATAAATTACCTACGATCGGTCAAAAACACACTTCTTCTTCTTCTTCTGTCCTTAGCCACCGACCGTCAAAGCAGTCAGTGGCCATTACGCCTAGTGGCGTCTTAGGGCAACAGCAGATATGTTTTCTTTGCCATTGTTTCCCATCACGCCTAGTGGCGTCTTTAGGGCAACGGCAAATCAACCCATTTGCTGTTGTTTCCGTAATCGAAGTGACTGGCAAACGGGTGATCAGCCCGTTGTGACACAAACACACAATAGGCATTATTTCCACTTCAACCAAAATTTTCTTATCTCTACAAGAAAAGGAAACGATTTGATTGGTTGTTAAATTTTGTACTATGCTCTTCGATAGATATTGGGGTGGGCGGTAACTTTTGACTTGTTTCATAGACAAATTCAAATATACTAGATAAATTGTTGGCGGTAAATTTGACTGGGCCCTCAGACAAATTTCAAATACTGTAGTTATTTATAGATTTTAAAAATACGTTAACTAGTTTTTAAGCGGGGAATTTTTGAGCGTGTAGTCATGCAGATTCACTTCACTACATATCTCCCCCGTTAGAAAAGCGTGAACCATTAGTGCAGCTTTCATATCTGTATTCCAATCACGTTCAAATTGTGTCAAATTGACTCTACTCTGCCTTAGTGTGATCCTGAATTCCTGCAGGTGGGTCATTCAAGTAGGCACTACTCAAGAAATCTGCCTCAGACCTCTGCAATCCAAGAATCTATTGCAGTTTATGTTAATAAACAGCTGCAGGTGCTACTGCCTGTCACCTGCTGATTATCAATCAATATTCACCATTACTCTTCTCTGCGTCTGTCCAATGACATGTCCAGAGGTTGTAGATGTTCCTCAAGGTTGCAATATTTATGAGGAGGAGATCTATAAAATTGGTGATAGCAGAGTTATGTAGGGGATCCAGTAATTTCCTCATCAGCCTGGATAAAACACTCGGAGTATTCTCAATCCAAAAAGCAACATATGAATTCATAGTGCCTCTCCGAAATGATCACAGCCAACAATTGGTCTGAGCTCAAGCTTGATTGGAATTTGGAAGAACCCTTTACTAATATTCGCTAATGGCTCTTTCACTTTCCTGCAATTCAGGTAGAGTCCATATTCACCAGCTCTTTTTCTCCGCCAAACGTCACTGGTGAAATAACCTATAATGTGGGGAAATGAGTTTCCGGCACCCAGACTCAATTCTCCCTTTAGCATTTGCTATATAATATGTGATCTTAATCCAATGTCCGTACAATACTTCCAATGGACTGTATAGGGTCGGTCAACTGTCGCCGGTGCCCTTCATAATGCTACTTAATAGCCGTATTGTGAAGCGAGCTGAACATTTTCCCAATTGCTCAAACGCCCGCTCCCAACTTTTCTTCTGGGGTTTCCCCGCAGTTTCAAGGCTGGCCCATTAACCTCAATACTATTTTTAGCCAGTTCCAGGAATTCCGATCTACATTGTGTCGGATGGGACTGATCTGTATTTTTGTTTACGTTTTCTCTCGGTACCAACCGAAGAGTTGCCATAGTCACTGGCTTTCTGGAGGACTGGGTGTGAGAAGGTGCATACCTATCCACTTTATCTACCTTATTATTTCTAATTTTATTTTCCGGCCTATGTTTGCCACAATAATTTTCTAGGGCCTGATGAGTTTACCAACGAGTGAGATCTACCTTGCTACATTGGTCACAAGAATGTATATACTGAGCAATGTCCTCAGCTACTTTTGGCCAATAATATCTTTCAGATGTCCTTTGACGGGTGGTGCCAATCTTCTGATGTCCACCGTCTGGTACAACATGCGCTTGTGCCATAACTTGTTCCCTATAACTCCATGGTAGTACTAACTGTCCATATCCTTTGGGTCCTGCTCCCGCTTTCCTGTAGAGCAGTCCCTACTTCAAATAAAATTCTCCCTTCTTGGGGGGGGGGGGGGGGAATTATGGCTGTTTGGCAATTTGCGAAAGCAAGGTTTTAAAGTTTTATCTTTTGCTGGGGCCTTTTTCATTTGTTTGGGATGAATATTTAGTGGTGGTTCCTCCTCCTTATAGGAGTCGACCTGACCTTGAGCGTTGCCATGATCACAAATTTTATAGGGCTCCCTAGAAACACATATCTCTTTCCTAACACCAGCGGGTAATTAAGTTCGTCACACACTGCTGCTCTAATCACTCTTTCCACGTACCTAGTCTTGACATTGATCTGAGCTACGGGAAGTGTTATGGTGGCTGTTCCTTGTAATGCCCCTTGTATCTCCACTTTGTCTGTGGTATACTGCTCAGGGTGCACCAGGGTTGCACTCACAACTGAGTCATATTCCAATCCTGAATCGTAAAGGCACTTGACTTTCGCACCATTACATGTCACCTCTTCACAGATGGGGGATGATGCAGATCTATCTGACTGTCTGTCAGTTTCTTCCTTCCCTTGTCCACTGTTATCATGCATGCAGCGTGATATGGAGGAACTTTCCTACCACATTCAATTGTATTGTGATTGTTCATCCTACATATTTTACACCATTTTCCTTCTGGTCTGTAGGGTTTCTTTTCATTTACCTGAGGGTTTCTGTCTCTAGGATCAAATCTAGGCCTATCATAACTTTGTTTAAATCTATGTGGTTGATCCCTATGATTATAATCATCCTAGTCTTGTGGGGTTCTATTACTTTCTGTGTGTTTCTTCTTAATACCAGCTACTTCTTTCTGTGCTGCCTGATATCTCTCAGCAACATTGAGAATCTCCCCCAATCTCTCGGCACCTTGTTCCATGAGAAATTTTCTCAAGTCTGGAGCCATGGACTCTCTTAACTGCTCCATCATAATCATTTCCTTCAGGTCTTGGGTTTTCCCCAGAGCAGTCCATTTCTCCAAGTAGGTTTCTAGTCTTGCCGAGAATTGGTGGTATGTTTCTCCAGACATCAGCTTACTATTTCTAAATTTCTTTCTATAACATTCTTCTCATATCTAACTAACAATGCTTGTTTTAGGAGGTCATAGTCTTCTTGATTTCTATACTTAATTTGGAGAAAACTTCATACGAAGTTCCCCTCAACCCTTGTGATAGTTTTAGGCTCCCCTTTTCTTTCTCTGGCCCATAGTTAGTAGCTAGTCTCTCATATCTATTGAGAAATGACTCAATGTCATCGTCTTTCTCTACAAATGGGTCTAAGTGGAAATTCATGGCTGAATTTGAAGCACCCTGAATTACACTAGAGTCAGAGGTAGTTGGGCTGCTTCCATTATCTATAACATGTCCTTGAAGTTCCATTTCTTTTAGTCTTAACTCATGTTCTCGTTGCAAACGCCTTTCCTCTTTTTCAGTCTCCATCTGCCTAGCCTCCTTTTCAGCCTCTAATCTCCTAGCCTCCCTATCAGCTTCTAATTTCCTAGCCTCCCTATCAGCTTCTAATCTTCTCTCTGCTTCTAACTTCCTATCTTCCCTATCCCGTTCTATAAATTTATCACATTCAGAAGTAACGTACTGAATCAGAGCGTCCCCACTCAGGCAAAAGTCCTTTGCCGCCTGCACTGTAGCAGATCTAAATTTTGCCAGGTCTGCCATTCTCTTTCACTCTTACACAAATTATTAACACCTTATATTATCAATTAGCAAATACTAACTAATTTACTTAACTATAGTCAATGACAGCTCATCCAATTCACCACAAGTTGTTTAATTATTATTTGATTTATTATTCCCTACAGTAAGAGCCCCAGGGTATGGTAGAAAAATCCCGGACAGGACACCACTATGTCATAAGAGGTTTTGATGTTGCTAAATGTATAGGCTATCCTGGACAAATAGGTGTATCAAAGGATACTAGGATACTGCCAGATAAGAGACTGGTCTTATAAGTAATACCCCCTTCTCTGAAAAGAGCAAGGGTGTATAGACAATCAAAATGGGGTCAAGCTATGTAAGTTCTCAGAGTAGATGATGATGATCTCTGAGTCCCTAACCGCTACCTCTACTGATCCCAAATGATTTAGCTACAGGTCTAAGGGAAATGTATTTACTTTATTTAATGATTAATTTCAAACAGAACTTCAACTTAATAAAATTAATTAAACAAGGCTGTATGAAAGTTTATGTACAATTTAATTTTCCGGAACCTCAATCTTTTGGGTTAGGAATTATTAAAATCAAGAAAGGTTATTTACATAATGAAATAAATAATTTGGAAACTCTGGTCCATGTCTTTTAAAGGGTCACTGGAATGACTATACGTACTGTTACTGTTCTTAATATTTATACTGCTACCAGTCGTACACTGCAAGGTCTACTACTTTCATCATCCCACAGTGGTTACATTTTATTGGGTGAATGAGGTTGGATGAATCGCCATTGCCTTTCTAAAGGACTTATCTTCAGAATGTTGCTGCTTCAGTTCTTTGAATAGTAGTCAGGATCACCAACTCTGTGACTCCTGGCTGAGAAGATGGGGTCTATCTCCAGTCTTTAGATGGAGCTCTCAACTCCCACACGCTCTTCTTCTCAAGAAATTGCAGCCACGAGGTAAATTCGTGATATAACCTGGAATAGAAGGACAATCCATTCCCTGTAGAGATCTGCATCAATTAATTTACCCCTAACAATATTAAAACTTACCATGGTCAGGCATTTGTGGTAACAAGTTGCACAAGACCTTGAATACCGTTGTCTATCATCAGTTTTCATGCCATAACTCTTTCTTTGCGTTAATCAATGCTTGGGTACCTCGTCCATGTTTGGCTTCCATACAATAATCATGGCAAGTACAATACAGCATGTGACCTGTTGATTACTTCATTCTAACCTTCCCTAGATGTTTATTACATGATCTATGAATAGGGTGTCACTCCAGAAGAAACTACTACAGACTGGCTTAAATCGCTTCTCCAAACACTTGGTCTACACTTTTTGTTATCGGCTTTATATTTCAGTTATATGTAGACCGATTTTAATTATCAAAAGTGATAATCAAACGGCCAATTTTTCTCTATCGTTCTATATAGTTTTCCTTTAGTTATTCCGTTGCATTCAAATGTGGGTAATTTTTTGTAATTAAATTGGGCCTTACCCTGATGTGAAAATCTCACTAAATTAAATTTTCTACTACCAAAAAATTTTATTATGAGGGAATCTTTATGTTTATGTGTTAAGCAATATCAGCGCTATAATTTGAGATATCCCTTTAATTTTAATTATCTTTAGTTATTAAGAAATAAATTATCTACGTTCGGTCAAAAACACACAATAGGCATTATTTCCACTTCAACCAAAATTTTCTTATCACTACAAGAAAAGGGAAACGATTTGATTGGTTGTTAAATTTTGTACTATGCTCTTCGATAGATATTGGGGTGGGCGGTAACTTTTGACTTGTTTCATAGACAAATTCAAATATACTAGATAAATTGTTGGCGGTAAATTTGACTGGGCCCACAGACAAATTTCAAATACTGTAGTTATTTATAGATTTTAAAAATACGTTAACTAGTTTTTAAGCGGGGAATTTTTGAGCGTGTTGTCATACAGATTCACTTCACTACAGTGAGTAGAATGTTGTGCTCATCTCAAAACGCACACAGTGAGCGCAAGGTGAATTCAAATTAAAACTGCCTGTTTCACTATTCATTTAGTAACAATACAGAATGGGCATGGCAGTCAGTTGTTCATCGATGTGAACAATGCATTGTTGCAGGTCGTCGACACTTTGAACAATTGTGACTGTGAAAATACCATAATTCTGTGACAAATGACGATTTAGTTATCAGCATTCACATTGTGTATACATGATTCTGAAACATCCTGTACGGCCTAGCTTCTTCTTTGATCTGTGGCTGCTGACTGACAGAGCATCAGTGGTGAACACGCCCGTCAACGTATGACCTGTATTTACCGTTGACTTCTGCTGGACAATTCTCTTCTTTAAAGGTAACGGAGTGGCTAAGATGTGTGATGTCCGTCTTGAATTCTAAAAGTACCGGGTTCGATTCCAAGCAGCTAAGTTTACGGAATAGCTTGTTTCACATTGTGTTTCCAGGGCCACCACTTGGAGGTGGAGTAGGGTCTTGGTCAGCTCTGGTTCGCTGACCCTGACGCAAGCAGTCTAGCTATGAGTCGCTGACTGCATTCGTCTCTCTTGCTGCGTCTTCGGTCTGCCGAGAGAGTAGGGATCGAAGAGGGAAGGCACACCCGGTCCCAAAAATGGCATGTTGAGATCGGATGTGTCGGGCCGAAGGCGCAAATATCGCAGCCTCGCTGTAAACGGCGACACAACGTAACCAACGTCCTTTTCAGGACGAACGCAGAAGAAGAAGAAGATTCCCAGTAGAGAGAATATAATTTATGGACATTTATTTTTCAGAACCAGTGGTCCTATTTATAATAATGTCTTACTCCCCCTCATCTTCTCTTGGATAGTGAAATCAGATGCCTAGCCTTCTCGGATAAGGGCGAAAGAACAAGATAGGAGGTCCCATGTGTGCAAGTTGCGCACGTTAAAAATCTCACGGCAGTTGGAAATCGTAAAGAGTAGGCCATAAGGCTGCTGCCTTGGCAAAATTTAAAAATTTAGAAAATTTATGGTGGGTAGCACCATAAAAATATTTATAGAATATGTGATTCCTATATACACATACTGGGATTCTAGCCGGTGCTACGGAGTTCATGCACTGTGCTGAGATCCTCTTTTGTGATCTAAGGGAGGAGATCGGAGCACTGATGGAGTTGTCCATATGCAATAAAGATAGTCCTTAAAAACTAAACACCAATCCTCTTCCCGCTATTCCATCAACCGAGTGGTTGAAAGTTCAAACTAAATTAGGAACTGAAGACGCATCAAAAGTGAGGAATGCAGTAAGCAACCCATAGCTTGACTGCTTGCGTCAGGGTCAGCGAACCAGAGCTGACCAAGACCCTACTCCACCTCCAACTGGTGGTCCTGGAAACAGGCTGCATCACTGCAGTCTGGCTGAGAGAGTAGGGATCGAAGAGGGAAGGCAAACCCGGTCCCAAAAAATGCCGTGATGAAGTTGGATGTGTCGGCCGAAAGGCGCAGATATCGCAGCTTCGCTGTAAACAGACACAACGCAACCAACGTCCTTTTCAGGATGAACGAGGAAGAAGAAGAAGAAGAAGAAATGCTTGCAGGAGAGAGACAGTCCGGAATTTCTATAGCTTACAAATTCTTCATTGTTCCTCCATCCGTAACCGAAAGATCTACCAAATCACTTCATATGGTCTACCGGTAAAAGCGATTGATTAGTTGATGACACCTGCAATAGAACGAGGAAAATTAATCGGTTAAAATGTTTTTAATCGATTTAATGATTAACAAATTTTAATCGATTATTCAATTTTTAACAATAATAAATTTTTTTGTGCCTAAATGCGAGAGATTATGTTAGAGATTTCTGATATGAAATTAGGCAAATATGGTCAATAATAATAAATTGTTTGGTTGTAACTTTTCAGTATTTTCATTATATTTTCGGGACGACGTTGCCTTATAACGAATAAAATAAATAAAGTCCTTTGTGATTTAAAAAATAAAGAATGTTATTTATGATTTTTTAATAATGTATACAATTGTTCGAAATTGATCGATTAATATTCGTTTAAATAAATTCGATTAAGATGTACTAAATCAATCCTAGCCCTAATATATATATGTGTGTGTGTGTGTGTGTGTGTGTGTGTCAAGGAGTGTTTCTTTATGGCATTGTGTAGTTTATAGTTGTAAAACATCTGTACTTCATAGCGAGCTGTATTTATGTTGTGGTTGGATGGTTGGAAGAGTCTGATAGAATGAAAGATGCTATCTCATTGGCTGGTTTGATTCTTACGACTAGGTCATAAGTGTGTCCTCACGTGGCAAGGATAGCGTTAGCGAGTAACTAAGTGAAACTCAGGTGTCTTGAATGTCTAAATTGTGATGACTTTGAGAAGTTAGTTGGTTGCCAGTTTGGAAGCGGAAATTTCGCATGATTAGATTGTTGTCCAAGTTCTATTTCTTCGATGTACTGCGTGGAAAGAAAGAATATTCGTGGTCAGACCTGGAACAATGTTGGGGGTCAAAGTAGTGAAGTGATGTTTGCTTGTTTGTTCGAGTTATTCACTCTTACCCTTGCAACAAAATTTGGTGTATTGGTTATGAGCTTTCTTGCAACCCCAGAGAACTTCCCCGACTAAGCGGGCGCAGCTGGCGAAGGTCACACCAGATCCACTAATTGGCGTTTATGCAATGCGACGAGAAGGATGGTTCTCTACCCTGCAAAGTGGGTCAAGTTTAGTGATAAGCAAGTATTCTTCAATGGATGTTAATGCCCAGAGCATGCAGATGAAACATTGTATGACAGTGTTCGGGGTCCGAAAATACCACGTGTTCAGAAATTTATACAAGAAGAAAGATTGAACGCAAGCTTCTCACACTCCTACATAACGAGACCAAAAGCAAAGTCGTGTGGTCACATATAACCACCTTTACCCAGTGTCATTAGGGAGGCTTACACATTATCAGAACCATTACGAGTTTATAAACGGGCACTGTCGCCAATGTTATCACTTTGACTTTTGGAAAACCTAGACGTTGAATTTGCAATGTCTCACGTAACACGTGGATTTTATGATTTACGGTGGGTGAACAAGATGAAGTTTTGACCTCCCGCACGTTTCTTGCATGTGAAATTAATGCAAGCTGCTGTTTTTCTTCGACAGGCCTGTTTTTGTTTAGCGGAAAAGCGTTTGCTATGAAACCATGTCACAACTTACGCAATGGCAAAGCTACATTCAAGTTCTGATGGGAAAGAGAGCACCCAGGCCATTAAAAAAAATATGCATATCATTATCTAGGAAAGAATAGGCCATCATTTTTCGGCTACGCACTGGACACAACAGATTGATATACTATCTATACCACTAATACAAAATTGGTGCAACAGGTCTCTGCACCTGTGTTACCAGCCCGATGACAGTCGAACACCTGCTTCAGTCCTGTCCAACCTATAGCAATGAACGGAGTAGCATTTGGCAACAACCCACTTCTGTCAACGAACAACTGTTTGGAGATGTCGGGAACCTTGGGTTGACTACTGTCTTTATTAGAGTCATTAATGTGGAAGTCTGAAAGCGAACGAAGAAGAAGAAGAAAATCATATCACAACTGTGATGATGTGTTTTAAAACCGGAAAATCCAGTATTTTGTTGTTGGGCTGCTGTTGTGCGCCGGAATTTTCCGTCGAGCGAGTGTGTTTCGGGATAGCTACGTGTCTTGACCGACAACCAGCTCGTGTCCACTACAAGTGAACTATACGTGTGCTATTTTCAAGCATTGTTTCAGAGCAGTGAACTGTACACGCATTACGCCTTGTTACGCTATGAACTAGTTTGTTTACATGATGTAAAGCGCTCTAAAGAACAGTGTTGCCAGTGTTGAGCGTCGTCATTCAAGCGGACTGTATGTACAGTTGGATCTATGATATTTACCAATTGTGGACTGTGACGTTTGTGTAGTATTCATCTCTGTGTTGACCGTATGGAACAACTTGTATGTGTTACATAAACTGTTTACATAAACTGTTTACATAAACTGTCTGCTGATGCTTCCACCATGGCACCCCTACGACCCATGACGGGTTACGGGCTGAGATGATGATGATGGCAACTAATTAATTTATATACAGCTGTGTACGAATCTGGGCATTTATTCTGTGTACCAAACTGTTGTCACTGGACAGTTATTCAGATGTGTGCCAATCTACGTTGCCATCGTAGTTTCCTTCCTTCATTTGTTTGACATTTTCAGCATCTGTGGCAAAATGTCCTCTGCAGCACAGACAATCAGCAGGACATCTCCTTACGATAAGTACCTCTATGGTGTTTGTTAATGTGTGTCTTGTAGTTCTCAGCATCTGGTCGGCATTCCTTATAGTGTCCATTCTGTTTCAAACATTTTGCTCGTTTTGTAACAATCGATGTATCAGTTGTCAAATAATTATTACCAGTTATACACTGGCTTCCCAGCTCGGCGGTTCTGGTTCGATCCCGAGTTGAGGTGGGATTTTTTAGACCGCTAACGGATCCAGGGTCGATCCAGCCTCATGAATTGGGTACCAGAGCAACTCCAGGAAGGTTAAGGCGGCTGGCGTGATGCTGACCACATCACCCCTAGTGTGCCGATGGTCAAGAAAATATGGCCGTAACACCATATTCCCAATATGCCTCAATGGGCGTGTAACGGGATCCCCTTCCTATTACCAGTTATTATTTTGAGTGACAGATGATAATTACGTCCTACAAGGGTGTTGATTTATTCTTACGACAACAGGGACGATCTCGTCTGGAAGTTGTTAGTGTCTCATTTAAGTGGTTAAACATAATTTGTGTTAGTTGTATTCGACTTGTTTGTCTCAGCATTGTCGTGCAGATATAGACAGTTTATCACGTGTCAAATTTTATATCGTGTATTCTCTTGTCCTTTGTCTTCTGTATAGCTGTAAATACGTTTAACTTTTTGTCTCCTTGTTTTCGTTTGTTCCACTATCTGGGTCTGTACATATACCTCGATGTATCCACCCTTGACTCTCTCTTTCACTTTCCAAACTTGTCACGTAGTATTTAGTTAGTGATTTTAATTTATCCATCATCATCACACTACAACTGCCTTTTCTGGGTATTCTACATTTTACAGAAGATGCCAGAACAGTAATTTGTTACAATTTACATTTTCAGTACTTACTTTCTCTTTCCCTTATCCCGTGAAGGGTAATGTAGAACTGAAGTTTACGTTCCTGTGCCAAGTCTGTCGCCTTGGCTGCTGTGAGCCCGTGTTGTTGTAGGATGTCTGTGATGTTGTCTATCCATCTGCCTCTTGGTTTTCCCCGTGCTCTGAACCCAGACCTTCTAGTGTTGTAGACAGGGCCGGATTAAGGCCAACTGATGCCCTAAGCCCCCCCCCCCCCCCTTTCCCCAATGGTACACTTCCCCCGGCTCTTCCATTGCTTAACTGACAAGACATTAAGACTCAATAAATGCTGAAGAGACTGAAAATTCATATTTCTTCCTGGCCAGACTTCACTGAAATTCATGCAGAAAAACGTTGGTAAGACAGGCAAACATACTGAACACTAGGTCTTTGTCTGACACTTTCAGTCACTCGCCATATCAAAGAAAACGTTTTGTTT
This sequence comes from Oreohelix idahoensis, assembly GCA_024509875.1. Taxonomy (NCBI): domain Eukaryota; kingdom Metazoa; phylum Mollusca; class Gastropoda; order Stylommatophora; family Oreohelicidae; genus Oreohelix; species Oreohelix idahoensis. Next base: position 609,477 of record JAMPIV010016279.1, read on the forward strand.
TTTTAACAATTCGAATTAAAGTCGAACACGGCAGATATTGAACATTACAAAAAATTCGACTAAAGACGACTGTGGCAGTGAGATGAGTTGAGAGTTAAGGGCATGATAGCTAGAGGGAAAATTCTGTGGTGCCCCCTTCCCTTGGGGCCCTAAGCACGTGCTTATTTTGCTTAATGGTTAATCCAGCACTGGTTGTAGGCAAGTACTGGTAATTTATCGCCGGGCCCCATTCTCATGTGATGGCCAAACTACTTGATTTTCTGTCTCTATATACTTGATTCTGGATATCGTTCCACCATTTTTCTGTTGTTTCTCATCCTGTCTCTCCTTGTAACATTAACTGCTGTTTTAAGCACCTAATTTCACTGGATATGATTTTCCCTTCCTGTGCTCTGGTTAGTAACCATGTTTAACCCTGATCGCAAAGAGTTGGTAAGAATATAACTGTTTATCAGCTGTCATTTAGGTCCCATACTGATATTCTGATGTTTGAGCAGTGGTAACTGTAGGTAAGTCACTGCACTGGCTTGTTGAAATTTTGTTTCAATTTATCTAGATACTAGCTGTAAGTACCCGGCGTTGTCCGGTTTTCTAGTAACAGTTTACGAAATTGTAATTTCTGAAATTGTAACAATCAAGCTGATATTTTGATTAATTTATTATTCTTTGCTTTTTTAATTCACATATATTACAATTAATATATTTGACTAAATCGTGTCACATTGCTTATATTAGTGAAAGCAAAATCGCATGAATTTAATTCATTTCCCTTGCCACAACAAATAAGGGCTAAAATATGTTCCGATTAGGTAGTTTAACTTATCCATTGAAATAACACACTCCAGTTGCTTCAGTTTTAAATTTCATTGCTCTTAAATAATCACATATTGTATCCATTTATTTTGAAATTGTATTAATTTTTGTGTACAATACAATAACATACTAATTTTAAAAAATGCACACAGAACAACAAAGCAACGGTTGCACCCAAAGCTCATAATGCTTCCTTTTATTTAAGTTCAGGTCTCACAAATTGCATTCATTTTGGGTGGAAACTGTAATGGACACTGAAAGTGCAACTAAATACTGCCAATTTCAGGTCAGAGTGTGTCATTCAAACTTAAATATACTGTTGAAATACGCAGTATTTTTAGCGTAAGTGCTGTAGGAAGTCAAAATCAATTTAGAATTTCATTCCAAAATAAATTGTGCAGTCAATAATTTAAACCGTATTTATTATTATTGTTTAGTGTTATAAAGTAACTTGGGAATAATTATAAAAAAATAAAGATCCACAGAAAAATAAAGCATCGGATGCATTCGAAATTTCATGGATAATACTTCCTTTTAATTAAGTATGGATCCATTTTTCTTAAGGAAGCCGCACTAGTGTAATGGTTACCACACTGCGCTGGCGTTCGGGTGATCCAGGTTCAAGCCCGGGCGATGACATTTGAAGAAGAGTCGTCGACGGGGATTTCTTTTCTTCTTTGATCCTTAGCCGCCGACCGTCAAAGCAGTCAGTGGCCATTACGCCTGGTGGCGTCTTGTAGGGCAACAACAAATTGATTCCACTTTGCTCGGTCGGCGGCCATCCTTCGTACAGTGCCCCAACTCTGGTTCATTCTTTGCATCTCAGCCTCCACAGTCCTCCGCCAAGTTGTTTTTGGTCGGCCTCTCTTTCGTTTTCCTTCAGGAGTCCATAGCATAGCTGTTCTTGTGATGGCATCGGGGATTTGGACTGGAATAATTCGAACCCTGGCGAAGACACTTGAAGAAGTGTCGTCGACCAGGGACTGGAATAACCCGAACGGCTCCTGAGCCGACCCAACTCTAACGGGTACTCTCCGAAGACGGCGAGTATCTGCCTGAATATCGAGAGGACACCTGTCAGCATACAGGGAAAATAGGATACTGTGGTGGGTTTTGATGTTATGAATTGTTGTTATGTATTATTATTGTATTAAATGAGATCAGCTATGAAGGTCCCTGAATTTAACAAATAGTATTGTAAATTTTCCAGAGTACCTTTCCGCTACCACCCTTTTGATCTCATTCAAAATTTATCTATATTATTATTAAAATGACTTCGTGTAGTGTCTAGGGTTATGAAGGTAGGGTGTAATGTACAATAACTAACAAACATACAAACAAATAGTTTATTATCCACAACCACCAACAGTATTACACCAATAACATACAAACGACACTTTAAAAGGCTATCTTATTTAAGACAGTGGTTGAAATTTGTGTAAATACAATTTTTTACCATTTATTATCCTGATTCTAATTTATTTTGAACCAGGACTGACAATCAAAAGTGAAATCAAAAGAATCATTTACAACATTCCAATAACACATTAGATCTTCTGTCCATACATACAATATTATTCTAATATAAGTGTGTAGTTGTATTCTTCTACTTTGAGGTAATACTGGTATTAAACCATAGGTTGTTGGTTATAATCACTCCCTTTAAGTTATGTCTGTTTTCGTTTGTCACTTGTGGAAATATTAATACTAGGCACAGTTTTCTTTATTATCACTTCCTAGTTCTTTTAAGTTGAGCTGCCAGGTGCCGAACAAGAACTTACCGTGGCAGGAGAATACAGGTAGAACGTTTCCTCTGCTCGCTTGACAATCTTTTCCACCTTTTGATAGGCAATGGCCACTAGCATGGGCTCGAAGTATACAGACAGAGTCCTGAATCGAGCAGTTCTCAAGCGTTTGGTACTACATTAACGTCAGTACCCAGGACCCTGAAATGTGAAGGTTATGCATCCTTCTTTATACCTAGTATACTATACTATTCCACATTTAAGTACAGGTACATTACAAACAAACGAAAAGGGTCATAGCTTTATACCAACCTATGCCAACATTATCTTTTGATGTGACAATGTACACCAGTATTCCTCTCCCCTAATAGTTACAACGCCACTGCAATTCCAGCTGTCATCTTTTCCATATAATAGGATAGGTGTTATGCTCCTTGATGACAATCATACATATTTTCTTGTAGTTTTACACCTCTCTGATAATCTATCACCTGGTGGATCAATCTCTAGGCTCTGCCTAAGTTTGCTACAGGCCCACTTACTTATTGTCGTACATTATTATCTCACATTCAATTTTTATTTTAGATACATGTTAATAAAGTCAATCTTACCACATTTATTCAATGAAATACACAGTGAACGATGACTGGCACACTTTCGATCTGCCATTCTGTCCAGGCTTTTTAGAAATATGGTTTTCACAGCACAAGCCTGATCTCATCGCTACTAGTCAAAATTTTGTTAGAAAATGGCGTCCCCAACTAATGCTTTTTCCCCAATATCAACTACTCTGGCCAATGATTATCCTTATTTCACTTGTAAACAAAGTCTTTCAAAAATACAATTCAATTTTCTACTACGTTACTCGGGTGATATATGTTTAGTACGAGGTCGGCCAATAATATTTCGTCTCACTTCAAATTCCACCCAATCCCCTGCATCGTACCATCTTAGCCTAGCTTTCACCTAATTTTTTCCCCAAAAATATGCGATCTAATCTAAGCAGATATGACTTGACCTGACAGTATCTCTGATCCTCTATGTATTGTTTTATCAATATTTGATTATTTAATGGACTATTTAGAGAACTAACAACACATTCTTGGTCAGCAAGTCTTCAGGTACACGAATATACGATTTTTATGGTTCAAAATTCTATCTTTTTTCTATGTTAGTTGTTTATTTTTAAACTACCTACGAGAGCTTATGTCATTTGCAATAAGAGCTAAGCGTGTTTCCATGACCGTAGTGTCCACATTTCTAACTTTTTCATCGTATTGGGGAAACCCGCCTAGGGCAAAGCGTGCAAGTCGGTTGTAGAGTTAGAACCAATTTGAGACGTGATTTGCGTGTGTTATCTAGCCTTGCCCCTCCTTTCCCCAAATGCAGTTAGGCAAATATTTCTTAGAACTAGGAAAAGTGGTTCGTTTATGTCAAGGACGAATTTGAAAAATTGGGTACCGTTTTGTTCGGCTTATGCGTTTGCAAATAATAAGCTGAAGGCGTAGGCGACAACTTACGATTCTCGCCGAAAACTTTTAGTACTATCTTATCTTGACTTTATGCACTATACTGTTATATTCTAATTTAGATATTGTATTTAGAAGCTCACCACAGATACTTACGTAGAAATCAGTCTCAGGTTAGACTTACTAACCGGAGATTTCGCCTTGAGTATGTTAAAAAAAATTTTTTTTTAAAAATTTGCCTCGTTTTGGCGAGGCGCGCACCGTTCAATCTATACATAGAGTCCGTTGGTTATATTAAGGTGCATGTCCAAATATAAAAGACCTTACGATCTAAGTGAAAATTCTACCATCACCAAGGCACAACAGTTGATGAGCAAAGTTGCATGCAGTTGTATCTCCAAGTAAATGCACTCGCAAATCGGTGATCAGCCCAATTTTCTGAATGTGTCACCAGAGGTGTGATGCTTTGAGGTAAGCATTTATTTCGTCCACCGATTGTTGATCTTGAAATAACTGGTAATGTTTAACCGAAAGCACTACCACAGCCCCTCCCATTGAATGGGTGTTTCTTCTAATATCTTGCAGTGAAATGAATTAACATTTTTTTTAGCAATTGCGCTTGTCCTGCGTTAATGTTTCAAATCGGAGACTCTGAATGTGCTAGATTTAGGTGTAGTATAAGAGCTGCATGAGCTGTACGACTTCCATCCAATAATGTTGAAGCTATTCCGGATGATACAACCAGAATTTTCCTTTGGAATTTTAAAGAGAAGCAAATTAAAAAGAATTGTTCCTTTTTAAAATTAAATTTTGACATTACAGGCCGCATTCAATCGAGACTATGATTATATGAGGGCACATGTTTAAAAATTAAATACCTTGTAGTCAGGAATAAGTACATTCAATCCTCGCTATTCGTGGGGGCTAGGTTCCGTGAGAACCTCGCGAATACGGAACCATTGATCCTGTGGGAAAAAACGGGGGGTAGGTTCTTGCGGGACCCTGTTCACCATACACTATTGCTACCGATCACCATAAACTCATCATTTCGTGTGCCTTTTTTGTGTGTAAAGAACAGCTTATTTATTATACTGTTCATTTTATAAATGCATTTTATACACTCCTGCTTCTTCTTTAATCCTTAGCCGCCCACTGTCAAAGCAGTCAGTGACCATCACGCCTGTTTCCACTTCGCTCGGTTGGCAGCTTCCTTTGTGCAGTGCCTCAGCTCTGGTTCATTCTTTGCATCTCAGCCTCCACAGTTCTCCGCCAAGTTGTTTTTGGTCGGCTTCTCTTTCGCTTTCCTTCAGGGGGACATAGCATACCCATTCTTGTGATGGCATCAGGGTCTCTTCTGAGGACGTGGCCAAACCAACTCCAGCGTCTGATAGCTATGATAGTTTGCAAGATCTCTTGTTTGCTATTTCATAGAATGTTTTTTTTTGTAATAGTACAATAAGTACAATCTTTTGGTGTACCAATACTCACTCACTCACTCATTTGTGACCGCTTGGCCTTTCACGCTAGCTTTGTCCCTCCTACTTTAACGCTAAGCGTTTATATGTGCTAGAAGATGATACATGTAAGAATGACAGACCTTAAATGCAAATAAGACGTTTTTACACAAAACGCAGCATTCATTCAAAGTTCAGTTGCCGTTACTGCTCTGACAGGGCAAACGTAGGTCAGTCCCAGATAATAATGAATGGGTTTTATAAGCGCGAAAGTGGGAAATGAATGTTTGTGTGATCTGGTTTTTTAAAAAATCATATTGTTAAGTTGGAAAAGATCACACATGTGAAAATAAAGTCGAAATAACAGAATGTCGTGTGCAAAAAGGTCGAAAAGCTGAGGAGAGGAGTGCAAATGTTAATTATTGTGTCGTGTGAAAAAAGGACGGGTCGTGTGGAAAAAGGCGGGAAAAAAGAAGAAATAGTATAAATAGAAGAGTTGTGGGCGATAGGCAGAGATTTTAGGATTTATGATTCCAAGGATACCATGATTTTAGACTAGAGGATTTTTACAAATAGCGTTAGGAGAACTTCGTCTTTGAGGATACCAAGACAAGTTTTTTCTTTAGTAGACAAGTGTGTATATTATTCAGTTGGATTATAGATTGTTCATTTTGGATAAACAACCATCATTTTGTGAAATTTACAGTGTTTGTCTAATGTCATCAATAAACTCTAATATAATTTTCTACATTTGCTGTTTGTGGAAATTTACAGTAATTTCTTTCGGATATAAGTTGTTGTGCTGAAACTGTTTTGCTTATCACCAAACTCAAAGGGAAGAACATTCCTGAGTTGAAATAAATTAACAAAAGGTCAAGTATCACCATCTCTGGCGGAAGGCCAGTTATCACTTGAACCACCACAACATATGAAGGATTAACTCTGACTAAATAACAATCAATATAACTACTTGAACATTTACCTGACGTGGGCACACATTCACTCACACTTTCACTACTCATTCACTCACCCACACGCAAACGCACACACATTATTACAAAATCCCTGGAAAACAAAAATTGAAAATATTTACACTCAATTTAAAATTAAGAAATAAAGAAAATTTCATTCAAAAATCCCAGAAAGAAGTTTATCTAACGCACGCACTTTATCACTGAGGCTCATCACAGCCTTCTTGCGCTTAGGCAATCTCGCCAACACACTTGCGCTACGCTTGTATGCCATTATTAATTCCCAAAATAATCAAAAACAGCGTAAAACTGCAAAAACGTAGATGAAAAGATGCTCGACAAAGATACGTGTAAACACATCGAAAGCCGCGAGAACAAGGAGCCAGCCTCTCCTTGCTGCGCCGCAGGCATCTCGAAATTTTTTGCCCACTGCTTATGGCCGCCAATACCCACGAGTAGAGGGAATATAATTTATGGACATTTTTTCAGAACCAGTGGTCATAATGATGTCATACTCCACCCCTGGCTCCTGAATAGTGAGATTGGATGCCTAGCTTTCTCAAATAGGGGCGAATAAATAGGCGGTCCAGTTTGCAAGTTGCGCACGTTAAAAATCTTTCAGCAGTTGGAAATCGTAAAGTGTAGGTCATAAGGCCGTTGCCTTGGCAGAATTTAGAAATTAGAAACTTGCTGACCTCATATTTACAGAATGTGTGATTTCTATATACACGAATTGAGATTCTCGCCGGTGCTACGGAGTTCGTGCACAGTGCTGAAATCCTGCTTGTATGATTTACGAGAAGAGATCGGAGAACTGATGGAGTTGTCCGTATGCAATGATGGTAGTCATTAAAACTAAACCAAACCCGCGAGGTGCCCGCGAAGGGCAAAAAATAGTTTACACGTTATCTCGAGCGAATGAGCGCATCTGCAAAAGACGGAACACGCGGATAGCGGGGATTGACTATATATATGTATATATATATATATATATATATATATATATATATATATATATATATTATATATATATATATATATATATATATATATATATATATAATAATAGCCCCTTCAGTCATAACTGACTATGGGAATGCGCCCCTGAGGTGACAGCCCTCAACTGCTTATTTTCCTGGTGCTCCTTTCGACGTTTTCTCCTCACCTCTGCTTCTTGTGTGAGCCTCTCTTCGCCCAATCTGAGGTGGTGCCGTAAATAGCATCGCCACTTAGTGCGATCGGCAGCTTCATCCTCCCATGTTGCTGGATCCATGTCTCTCTTGCACACATCTTTGAACCTCAACTGTGGTCGCCCAACTGTTCTCTTGCCATCTGCTAATTGTCCGTAGAAGATATCTTTTGGGATGCGACCATCTTCCATGCGGCGAACATGGCCAAGCCAGCGAAGTCTGCGCTGTCTAAGCAGCGTATACATACTTTGAAGGCCAGCACGTGACAACACCTCGACATTTGTCACTTTATCTTTCCACGAGATGCCGAGGATGCGGCGTAGACACCGCAAATGGAAGGTATTGAGCCTTCTTTCTTGCTTAGCATAGGTCGTCCAGGTCTCGCTGCCATATAGGAGTGTGCTGGTAACGCAGGCATTATATACCGCAGCTTTGGTCTTCATTGTGAGTTTAGAGTTTCCCCAAACACGCGATGTGAGGCGGGCAAAGGTAGCTGCAGCTTTGCCAATGCGGCTGTCGATTTCTGTATCCAGTGAGAGTTTGTCATTGATGGTAGACCCTAGGTATGTGAAGTGGTGCACCACTGCCAATTCATAGTTATCGATAGGGATAACTGGTGCAGCACCCACATCCTGACTCAGCACATTCGTTTTCTTTAGACTTATTGTGAGGCCAAAGTCCTTGCATGCTTTAGTGAAGCGATTCATCAAGCACTGAAGCTCCTGTTGGCTTTGAGTGACGACTGCAGCATCATCAGCGAACAACAAGTCTCTTATAGTGACCCTTCTGATTTTTGTTTTTGCCTTCAGCCTTGAAAGATTAAACAGACGGCCATCTGACCTAGTGTGAAGGCATATTCCTTCAGTTGCATCTCTGAATGCAAGTTTCAAGAGTAAGGCAAAGAAGATTCCGAAGAGGGTCGGAGCCAGAACACAGCCTTGTTTAAAGCCACTTCGTATATCAAAGGGCTGTGACGTGCTTCCAGCATATTGGACTGTTCCCTTCATGTCGTCATGGAATGACTTTATCATTTCCAGCATTTTAGAAGGGCAGCCTATTTTCAGGAGGATTTTAAAGAGTCCATCCCTACTAACCAGGTCGAATGATTTTGTGAGGTCTATAAAGGCGATATATAATGGTCTTTTCTGCTCTCTTGATTTTTCCTGAAGCTGGCGGAGAGAGAAGATCATGTCTGTTGTTGATCTGCCAGCTCGGAATCCACACTGTGCCTCTGGATATATGCGCTCAGCTAACTTGTGTAGTCGCATTAAGATGACTTTGGCAAAAACCTTACCAACAATACTAAGAAGAGAGATGCCTCTGTAGTTATTGCAATCACTTCTGTCTCCTTTATTTTTATACAGTGTTACAATCTTGGCATCTCGCATGTCTTGAGGAATAGTTGTCTCTTCCCAGCACTGGCACAGCATCCTATGCAGGGGATGTAATAGCGTGCTCTTACAGCATTTGATTAAATCAGGAGGAATCCCATCACTGCCTGGTGCTTTGCCAGAGGCCAAGCTATCAATGGCCTTACTGAGTTCCTCTAATGTTGGTTCGGCATCCAGCTCCTCCATAGTTGGCAGACTATTGACAGCATCAAGGGCTGCAGGCGTAACGGTATTGTCTCTAGCGTAAAGCTCAGAGTAGTGCTCGACCCACCTCTCCATCTGCTTACCCTTATCGGTTAGCTTCTCTCCGCTGATGGTTTTTAGCGGTGCCGTCTTACTTTTATGGGGGCCAAGTGCTTTCTTTATACCGTCATACATTTGTCTAATGTTGCCTGTTTGCGCTGCGATCTGGATGCTCTCACTGAGCTGGAGCCAATAGTCATTTGCACAGCGTCGAGCAGTTTGTTGAACTTTGCTTCTCGTAGCCCTCAGGATCTGTAGGGTTCTGGCACTCGGTGAACGTTTGTATTCATTCATAGCACTGCGCTTAGCTTCAATAACAGGTGCCATCACATCTGATGAAGCGTCAAACCAGTCATTTGACTTTGCTGTTTTCTTACCAAAGGTGGCAAGTGCAGTACTTTGAATGGTGTTCCGTAGATGCTCCCAGTTCTCTGTAATAGTATCACCATGCTGAGGGCTACTGAGCACTTTCTTGAAGGTCGCAGTGAATTGAGCGATCATGAAAGTGTCTGACATCTTGCTGGTATCAATGCGTGGTTTCCCTTCATGTCTGACACGATAGAGTTTTCTTGGTTGTGCTCTGATTTTGCAGCAAACCAAGGAGTGATCTGTGTCACAGTCTGCACTATGGTACGAGCGCGTGGAGAGCACAGACCTGAGGAGTGGCCTTCTGACGAGAATCAGGTCAAGTTGGTGCCAGTGCTTGGATCGTGGGTGTCTCCATGACACCTTATGCTGGGGTTTTGTCTGAAAGAGGTGTTGGTCACGCAGAGATCATGGTGGACGCACAACTCTAAGAGCCGTTGTCCATTTTCATTCATCTTGCCAATACCAAACCTGCCCAGACATGAAGGCCATGAAACATTATCGGCACCCACTCTAGCGTTAAAGTCACCAAGGAGAACAAGCTGTTCTTGCCTAGGTATGCTTTTGATTACTGCTGCTAGATTCTCGTAGAACTCATCTTTAGCTTCTGAGGCAGAGTACAGAGTAGGAGCATACACACTGACAAGGGTGATGGGACCTGTGCTAGTTTGCAGGCGGAGCGCTAACAGGCGTTCTGATCCATTCTCGCCTGGTTCAACCATGTTAGTTAGCGATTTTTTGACCGCAAAACCTACTCCGTGTTCTCTAGCTTTATTAAGATCTTTCCCTTGCCAATAAAATGTGTAGTCCTTCTCGCTCACCATTCCAGAGCCCGCCAGGCGCGTTTCCTGAAGTGCAGCTATATCCACCTGAAGTCGTTTAAGCTCATCATTAATTATGGCTGTCTTCCTTACATCGTTTACATCCTGTAGGTTTTCGGATAGTCCAGTCAACATAGTCCGGACGTTCCAGCATCCCAATCTGAGAGTTTGCTTATTTCTATTTTTTTCGATAATTGCTTGGTGCAAAATTTTCTGTCCACAGTTCGGGTTTGACCCTAATCCCCATGCACCCAATGGGGAAAGCAGACAGTGGCGGGACAACACCTTATTGACTGGGGGCTGCCCAGCTTGAAGCGGGCGGTAGCTGTCCAGTGAGATCCTAGAACCTCTCCCACTGTCGGAAGTAGCCCCTGGCGCCATGCCCTCCGCCAATTGGGCAAAATGCTTATAACCGGTAACTGCTACTTCCCGTGTTTTGCCGACACCTATAGGGTGAAGCTGGAGTGTCCTCTCCAGGGCGCGAGCTTGGGCACAGTTATATGGAGATCAAGCTGTTGCCCATGCAGCATGTTCTCCCTCTCCACACAGCCGGTAGATCCAAAGGAACGGCAATAGCCGATACAGTTTGGTACCAGCCATGTCGCAGGAGTTGCCAGAATAATGTCGAATCAACATTAGACTGCCTTAGGGACTCCGACTCCGGATTTATCCTCAGGGTTTACTCCCGAAGCCAATTCCACAAATGGATATTCCCGCAAGGCAGCGGTGGTTTGAATTCAGAGTTCCTTCTCTTAGATAAGCTACCAACCAAGGATTACGAGCCCTATCTGCCCGAAGCTGCTGGTTTTAAGGCGCCAGTCACTCGCCTTTGCCCCTTCTCCCGTCAGTGGAAACAGTTCCGCCGGGCTCAAATTGATCTACACGTGAAGGCCGGGAGCTGGACTTGGTTGTCAGAGGCTATTTGAGGCGCGTGCCATAGAAGTATTTTATCTGCAGTGAGAGCTTATCCTCACTACAACTCCCGGCAATAACAACCTTTGGAACTATATATATATATATATATATATATATATATATATATATATATATATATATATATATATATATATATATATATATATATATATAATATATATATATATATATATATATATATATATATATATATATATATATATATTATATATATATATATATATATATATATATATATATATATATATATATATATATATACGAGTATATATATTTAAAAAAAAATGTTGCTTCGTTTTGGCGATGTGCATGCTGTTCAACCTAGACACAAATATATAAAACCCTTAAGTCTGGAAAAAGTATATTTATTTCTTTTTTAAATTACATTTTGCCTGCTTTTGGCGTGACGGTACGCGTTCAGTTTAGACACTGGTTGCCTCGGTTATATTAGGGCGTATGTTGAAATATTAAAAACCTTGGAGTCAGGAATAAGTATATATTTTTGTTTTAATTACATTTTACCTCCTTTTGACGAGACGCACCCCGTTCACCCTAGACATAGGGTCCGTCGGTTATATTAGGGCGCAAGTCTAGCTTTAAAACTGTGTGGTCTGATTGGGCACTAAGTATATGTAATTCAGTGTCTTTTAAAACTATGAACCAAGTTCTTAAACGTGAGAAACCACCTTACGTTCGATAAACACAGTAATGATTACTTTAGTACTTGTCACGGAATTACCTTCCCTTGCTTTGCAGTAGTGGTACAACAGTGACCAAAACTCAAGAGTATCAAATATGGGCCTTCAAAGGTGTCTACCTTTGCACAAGATTACTCTTGGCAGAGTTGTAGATAGAAGGATAATGACGCTTCTATCTTAAGGGTAGTTCATAAGATATTTCAGAAGTCAAGAACAATGCTGCGCTGGGCAGGGCAATGATTAACTTTTATCTGATCCGCCAACTTTTATGAAGAATTAAGCAATAATTACTTTCAGCTCGTTCAAGCCCCCCACCCTCATATACTCAGTGGGATTCTTATTATTCTGGTATAGCTCTGTGTAATGGAAAACAGTCTACAGTAATCTAACAGCCTATTGCAACCTAATAGCTGCTCTCTGATTTGCTAGCTAAAACATGCATTAAACTACTTGTCCTGCAGCTTACCCTTTTGTCCCCGCCCTCTTTTCTTTCCACACTGGCAAACGCGGTGTTTACAATCTTCTTAGACCTATCAGTCATAGCAGGAAACAAATCACCCTATGGTTATACTTCGTTCCACTCACGCGAGCTCATCTGTCAATCCTATAATACTTGACAGCTAGACAGCACGTGAGAAGTAACGGAACAGACCTTTGAAGTTCATTCAGGGAAAATCTAGAACTCCCCCAGTACCCTTTGATATTGAGCACGGGCATTCTAACGGTAAACCATCTAGGAGAATAAAAGTCCTTTGATCTCGGTCAAAACTCCAGACGAAAAACTCTGAGAGACCGGGACGTAAAGCCTTTCATCTCGGGAACTCTAGCTCCTGAATTTTGTCCCACACAGGAGTGCGAAATAACGCCATTAGAGATCAAGAGCAATATATGATATATATATATATATATATATATATATATATATATATATATATATATATATATATATATATATATATATACTGCTGTTTCTAAAACCCAATCATCAGTCGTCAGTCAGAATTTAAAGAGTCTTGCGCGCAGTCATAGAACCATTTTTCTTGTAGGAATATTGTTTATAAGTGATTTGTGGAGATTTCATTCTGGATTTCTGGCAAGAGGAAAATAGTTCTAAGTATTAGAGGTATTTCACGGTGATAGCCATTTAAAGTTAAACCCTTATACTTCACTTATATTTTTTCTTGCTAGTAAGGCGTATTAAATAAAATAACGCGTAGCAATTTTTCATAAACAGATATCCCAGTAAAAATGTTAGACCACGCCACTGACTGCTTTATAACTAAGACCAGACCGTAGTTACGTTTACAGCGTAGACCCACTCGGCACTTAACTCTCCAGGAGAGAAAGAAATAAAAACTACTGTTAACCAGACCGGACTTAGAGGCGTTAGACGACTGACAGTGGGAGAAAAGAATACATGTTATATTTCATTTGTAATTTTAGTTATTATAGCATCTATTAATGTTTAACTGCCAATACAGCAAAGTAACAGACACCGACGATTTAATAGTAACTAAATGATAGGTGATTATGTTGTACGTGTTGCGTATTGGAGAGAGAGAGAGGAAATAAAACACTGTACGAGTGACCCGCTGGCCGCGAGACTGTGAGGGCGAATCATTATCGACTCAGTCCGAACAAGATCAGCGGTCAGCGAACGTCTGTGGGCCGCAGATCAAACAACGCGTATCTTTTCATTTCGTTTATTCGTCAGGATTAACAGAGCGGATGAGAGATTGTCTTGTCCTCGTCCGTGTTAATTTTTATATAGAATGGTAGCATTTCCTCACAAATGTTTTCTTGTATTTTTCGCAGACCTGATCCCCCAAGTGGACGACCAGCGGTATTTTTTTTTATTTATAATGTGTGTACTAGCCCGATTTTGTGACTGTAAATTATAACTACTGGACTTACCAAACCCAGGATATTATTTTAACAGCCCACAGTGATATCATCATTATTTCCCCCCTGACAGTTGTAGTCAATTGGAGTACCTAGTTATACACTGTGCAAGACCGGCACTCTGGCAAAGAGTCGGCCGTTAAAAAATCAATCATCATCCTCCTTGAGATTAGGAGCAATAAGATTTATCCCGATACTAGAAGTATCCCCTCTCTTAAAATGGCAAACACATCAAGGATTCTCACACTATTCACCGGGTTATATTGAAACCAGTACCCAGTTAGAATTTCGACACCGAGCGGGAAACAAGCCTGTTTTTCCCCGCCCACCCATACACTGCAAGCGTTATCGCAACGGATTTATTCAGTTGTAGTTCCTGTATCTAGACTTATACTCCCCTTGTGCACCCCATCGGAGGAAGAGTGACAGTTTAGAACAGTGACGATAACCTTTAGGATTCATACTTCTCCCAGGATTAATCGTGGAAAATAGTAGATTTGGCGTTCACCTAATTAGTTTTTTTTTATTCTTTTTTTTGGGGGGGGGGGGGAAGTGAACTGGTGCCAATTTGTACCCTCGACAGCGGGAGTGGTACATTAATCACAGTGAAAAAGGGATTTTCAAGGAATATTCTAGAAACAAGGGATACCACAGACCCACGGGTAACAAGACACTAGGTAAGAGAGTGAGAGGTGGCCACTGAGTGAGAGAGTGTGTGATGATTTTTGTTTGCTGGAAAATATCTATTAATTTGGTTGTTTGATTTTTCTACTTGGTCTTATATTGCACCAAGATTGTTTATTTCTGTAATCTAGTGCTAACCTTCAACCTTTGGGTTAATATTTTTTTTTTCTCCATACGGTGAAGGCGCACCATTTCTTCTTTTTTTTTGGCATCAATATGTATGATTCTTGCTATCTTTATTTATTTGATGTTGCAACAAGTTTAGTGATAATAAACAACAAAGAATTTAACTTTGTGTGTTGGTCAGACCCATACTCATTTATCCTTAGTTTTTCGAATGTATTTGTCTTGTCACATAGTGTTGTGTGTGTAGCGTAACTCGTCTTATTTTAGATAGGGAGGCAAAGACTGTCTTGTAAACAAAGCACAGTTGTACGGATAGGCGGGAGAAGAGAAAACCTACTCACTCCAGGGACATATTTTTCCCTCAACGTACTACCAGTGAAACCTATTTCTATACATTCTAGTGTATCTGTCAACATTCACTCTTTACTTAGACGGGCCAAATAAAACCAATTTACCTACCGTACGACACTGGGTTTAAAGTGTATTTAGTACATTGACTGAGACAAACATGCAGTACATTCGCAATGATTAAATCGACGTTAAATTTGTATATTTACAAATAATACATTTAATAATCATCTAAGTTTTAACAGTTTAAAAAAATTGAATAGTCTTTAACAGAAAATATAGGCCATCATCGTGTAATGGTATGGTGTTTTATGTAAGAAGTCACTTGGCAGCTTTTAGGTTTGAATTAGCTGCAAATGGTAGTTTCTTCTCCCGCTGGGATTTTTAGTTCTGTGCAGAAAGGTCACTGGAGTTCTCGTGTCTGTGGCCAAGATTAAAGGCGCAGCACGTTCCAAGTAAAATCAGGGAGTAACTGCAAAACTGGTTCAGCGTCTCTAAGACCCTCTGATGATGGTGTCTATCTCTACGTCAGGCCACTTCTACCCTCACTTTGTTCCAGAGATTAGTACCCTCTGGTACCAGCAACTAGTATGATAAAAGAAGAGAAACGAATACCCTCTGAGTTTTGAGTTTCCCGACACATACGTATGTGTTCCCATCTTCCTATTCCACCATCCCAGCTGCCTCAGAATATTTAATAGCTTTATATTTACTTTAGATTCAAATGAAAAGGTTAATAGTTGTTACGGTGTTATTTTAAATGACGGCGTCTGCTGGGTGTCGTAGATTTCCGATAGGAGAATTAAGACTAGGTTTGGTCCCTTCTGAATAGGTTTGAATAGGTGATAGACTCAGTGAGAGTTAGTGAAAGGTAATAGAATTTCCACACACGTGAGATGATAGATTTTGATATAGTGGCGGTCTCTGAAAGCGAAAAGAATTCTTCTCTCTCTCACCTATCTTCTACAACAGTTGTTACAGCGTCAGACAGACTACACCAATATACATATTACGTATATTTCTATCACTCACAGGCACGCACATACACGTGACGACAGGTAAACACACAGACGTGGGAAAACTATAACAATGATATATATATTATCTAGAACGAGCTGACCAAACACGATTATCAAGTTCAAGAGCGATTTTAATATCAGGAAAAATCGGCTCACAACATCAAAGAAAGTACATCAAGGAAAATACATATACACATAGTCATAAAAAATCAAGGAAATGTTGCAAGGATGATAGCCCCGTTATAGTGTTAACTCTAGGTTTAGCCCGGCCCCGTTAAGAGAACAGATGATGGCGCCAGAGTCACAGATACATAGGGTTTGAGTCTAAGAGTTTTTCTTTGTTTTATCTCGTAATTATATGCACAGAGTTTGAAAAAAAAAAAAATCTGATTTAACCTAAGACAAAAACACAAGAACTCTAGCCTTAGCAACAAATTATGCAGATTGAAAAAAACAAATAGGACAGCAACAGGGTGTCAAAGATAAAATAGTGAAAAATATCACTCAAACCAGCGTACACTCATTCATTCCGCCATGGCTTCTCATACTTGTACTCACGACTTTGCTTGCTGCCTCTTGGAACACATTGATTTTAGATTTTTCACACAGACTCAAAAAAATGCAGTCTTCTGCCAAGAAGTCCCCAGTTCCAAAAGACGTATTTAACTTGGAGTCTCCGGGAACGACTACTTGGGTATGCAAATTTGTTCAAATGTCTGATTAAGTCACCTAACAATTATTCCAGGCGCGGGAGTTAGCAGAGCACAGTGTCAATGGCGTAGGTTTCTAAAAAATGATGAATGTCAGGTCGGTGCCTTCCCTCAGTATAGGATTCACTTTAGTCACACCACAGATTTGTCCACAAGATATAATCTAGTCGGGAAATGATTGTTAATATTCACGCCACCAGGCAGCAAATTATATAGAGTTTCTAGAAGAAATTAAGTGCTGGCTCCAAGGTCCAGTATTTATCATTACAGTCTTTGAAAACCCGTTATAGGGATATTAGTATTTCTGTCTAACTTGCCCCGTCAGATCAGTGTTACTTGAGAAAACCCACGTGGTTCAAAATAAGGACTGTCTATTTCTTCACAAGTATGGAAACTACTACTAGGTGCTGGTAAAGTTAGGGTCACCCCAAAACTTTCACTGTGTGGAGGAAAAATAACACATATAATATAATAAACAGAATCCTGTACTGGTTAAAACTTACATTTAAACTTGCAAGCAGAGAGCTTTGCTTATCATTTAAACTTCCCGTGACGTAAGTTATATTTAAAAATCAGCATTCCTCATAAATTAGGAACACGTGCGTATCCCGTCATCATTCATGAGGCTCGATTCTAGAGTTTATACGTTAGTTTAGAAAAATACACTCGACTGAGTATTAGCAGTTAAATTAAATTCATAAATAGCTACAATTGCCGTTATAAGCTAGAAATTAAATTTTTAGTCTGCTTTCCACTGAATGCTTCCCTAGAAAATATAATAGCCTACCACTTTATTTCTCTTCTGCGCTAAAGAAATAGATTAAAATGAATTAAGCGATTTAACACTTTAACACTCACAAAATCTATATATCTATCATATTAATTTCCTCAACCACAGAATTACAGGTAGTCGCACAACTTAAGAATAAAAATGCTGAAAATATTTCTGGAAGTCTAGAAGTTCGACAAATTGCCGAAACAAACTGAGATCTTCGCTAACAGCTATTCTGTTACGAGCAACCTATCTACTGTGAGTCTATGAGCCAGAATGAAATTAAAGTTTCAAACTTGGCCAATATCTTAAAATCAGACAAAGGGCCCAAACTTATTTCGCCAAGCGAAATTATCTTCCCTACTCCCAACATTTACGTCCGCTTAACGCGTGTCGTAACTGTCACCTACTGACCACGATGTACGCGTGTCAGTTTCAAATCCCAGACAGCCTGACTCCATTGTAGGGCAGTTTTCACACTACAGCTGACCATGGCCCAAGTGAGCGCCGTGTCAGTTTGGGATTTTCCAGACAACTGTCTGGATACTGACCGGTGCAGATGTAAAGTATCACACCTCACCGGGACTATGCCGAGAAGAAGCTCGCGCGCTCGGTGAGAATGTAGACGATTTGCTACGTCCTATGTTCAGCGAACCGACTTATCACGCCTTCTGACGCCCTGCAGCCCTGACATCTACGTAATATCGTCCTAGCGCGATTCTCAGTTTTAGAGAAAGGAAAAAGGTAAAGTTTGCGAATTATATGGAAATAATATTCGCAAAACGAATGGATGAAAAATACACAGGAAAAAAAAAGTACAGAGATATTAAAAGAGAGAGTTTATGTGAAAGAATAGGAAGAAGATAACAAGCCTATGTTAGATAATAATGAAGTTCGATGTAGAACTCAGGGTCAGTTTCGGATATTAATCTAAGTCTGAGATTAATTAAATAAACAAAATGATGGAAGGAGAATCGCAATAGATTCAAATTTGTAGCTGTCTAGAACTCATGTGCTTCATATCTGGCTGTTGACTACAACTAGCGACACTATATAGCCCATCGATGTTCTTCTACATATTGTTTTGACACGGACGGACATGAATACTATGCATGTAATTTCTACATGACTATATAAATGAATGTATACCAGATGGAACTGTCTTCGTGCGTCAACTTGTAATAAATATATTGATTTCGCATTATCCGAAGGTTCTTTACTATCATCCTGTTACTACAATCAGATCTATCTGTTTTTGAATCGTGTGCTTCAACTTGCTATTTGTTGAACAGGTCCTTTGACCAGATGAAGCTCTAGCGCTTGTAAGAAGTTTATAGTTATAATGGAATGATTCTATGGGAATCGGGGTTTGCTATGGAGGGAACAAGTTGTGTAATGTATAATATTACATCGCAAGCATTCCAACTGGGAAACTTTGAGATAACTTCGAACGATAGTACCCTCCAACAGTATAAAAACCATCCACGCAACATTTGTGGCCATATGTCGATGCGGAACTGGACATTTGATTATAAAAAAATACTCACCAATTGTCGAGTTGGATAAGAAATAATTTTCCTGGTGGGTAGCAGAAATGATACACTTTGTCATTGTATCTCTACACCGTGGAACGTCACACCCCCTTCTAACAAAAAAAGGAGTGAATTCAGCTGTATTTTCCCGATGGCCAGCCGTCAACTGGTTCAACCGTCCTTGAAGAAGTATTATTTATCAAGGACCGCTTAATTCGACATGTGGAAAAATAGATTCAAGTTAATCAACATGAGCATGACAATTAACGTTAGGTCCTACTGCTTACCGTTAAGCGAAGCAAGCATTAGTTATAATCTATCTGAGGCATCACCGATAAGTTCCCTCGCGGTTCGAAATTTCCAAGTGCCGAACACTGGTCATTCAATTCGCGATGGATTTTTATTTTCTCTGAACTTCTTGACTTTAGTAAGCTCGGGGAGACAGACCCATCAATATCAGAACTGAGAGTTGGTGTTTTTAACAACCGAGTCTACTTGTTGGGCTCCAGATGATTGAATAAGCGATCTGTTTTTGGGGTACCGACAGAGTCGGTTTCTACAGGTAGTGTTTGAGAATTAGCCTGCAGACAGTGCAAAAAGTTGATATAAGGCCCGAGAATTTATTTCGTGATTTATTAATCAATTGAATTTCTGAATTTATTAGAAGTGTTAGTTGTGATATTTTGTTGGATGACAAGGGAACCAACATTTCAGTTGGATATTAAGATAAACGTCACAGACCGTGAATAAGTCAATGTAAACAGATCACAGATGCAGTATTGCGTAAAATTGCGAGGTTAAGTATCTATTCAGTTCATTCTATTATTAGACACTTCCAGGATGTATGTCAACTTAGTTGCTAACCTTTCTATATTTAATTGGAGAGCAATGTCTATTTTTTAATTGTTCCATAATGTTCTGGTATAACGCCATTGTTAAGGCCACTTGTATTGAACCTATGGGATTTCAGGCCATTCGTATCAAATGAGAGATCCCACATGCATGATAATTTAAAGCCCAATTGAATACGTCTTCGTGATGACTGATAGGATTAAATTTTAGTTAGTTTCAAACGAGCTATTAGGGACTTTGCTTGAATAGGGAGTCCGAGTGAGTCTTTTTAGTAGTGAATGCGATGTCTTGGAATACTATCAGTTAGTATAGGCACATTATTATTTACTTTAAGACGCGCAATTTGGAGAGCTTCTTATGAGAGCCATAAGTTAAATTCATGTATATAAGCCCCACGTATGACCCTCGACCTATGCTGAAAAACTCCATATTAATGATTATTTATATTAAGTGCATGATATAATTTCGAGCCTTATATAACTTACTATCAAAAATATTTATATAGATATTTATGGGAATAATAATATTTTTACAAAATATTATCGATTTGTGGAACTTATACATAAAAAACAATAACAGGAATATTGCAAATTTTTATATTGATTGTTCAATTCCGTCGAGTAATTAGAATTATCGAAATCATATTCCAGTGGTGATTACTAGACATAAAGTAATTGAATACTTAACTTAATCAACTTCAAGAATGCATATTTGGATCCATTTCATTAAATTGGAAAAGATTGTAACAAAAAGGGAGATGCACTCTGGATTGCAGAACAACAACTTGCAAAATATAGGCAGATTATGGAAAGAATTGAAAGAAAGAGGGTGAAAGAAAGCTATTGCTAGGCAGAGATGGAAGAACTTGAAAGAAAGAGGCTGAAAAGAAAGCTATTGCTAAGGAAGGAGAAGAACGAAAGGATGGCAAGAGATGAAACCTAAGGATTGAAGAAGATGCATAAATTTGAAAGCAGGAATCTCATACTGCAGCAAGAAATGGAATTGCAACGGCTTAAATTGGAAACAGCAAAACTTAATTCGCAGGGTGCTGCAGCAAGCCAAAATGATAATGCTGTGGTGAAGTGGGATGTTATAAATATTTATAGGGGACTTAGTGTACTGACTGAGATCAGCTGTGAAGGTATCTATATCTAATAAGAGTAGTGTATTATAGATAACCTTATTGCTGCCACATATGTATACCTCAGTCAGAATTATTCTGGAATAGTGTGATGACTACGTTATATGTCTAGGGTATATGTATGATGAAGTGTAAGTCATAACAACAACAGACAGATAAACAATTTAATTTATTCCACCACACTTGACAACACTGTGACACTCAACATCAATTAAAACACTCTACAAGGATAATCTTTTAAGGTGTCACTGTAACTTTTCAATAACAATATGAATTCTTGTGTCATGGATGTATAAGTGTCCTGATTCAAAACAACTTTCACCCTTAATACACACCCAAATCCTAACCTAAAATACATCAAAACATCACTATTTAATCTTTTATAACAAAAAATTATTACAATTAACCAAATTTATTCCTTTTATTATACGAATCTTCTTTTAAACATTAATTGAAAATAACACTCACATTATTACATTTACATCATTCCTACAATATTATTTACTATAATTTCCATATACAATTCTTTAATCATTACCATCTAAAACACCCAACCCTACCCTCAAAAATACTCTTATACACTTTAATTAACTAATTTTATTACCCAACAATAATATCATCAACCACCCACAACCTCACCCTATCCTCATTGCACCCATCTAACACAACCTCTTCTCTTCTTAATATAACTTCTATCTTACCTATCAAACCTTAAACACCCCACCAATCTCTTCACCATCTCAATTTACCAATTATAATTCTTACCTCCACATTCAACCTCAAATCTTCCTACCCTTATCATCACAAAACCAATAAACTCCCACTACCCTTACCCAATAATTCATTAACCCTACACTACCTACCAATAACACCACACAAAACCCCCATCT